>JAWNNO010001025.1:0-655322 GCA_035044985.1 Lordiphosa fenestrarum | reverse complement strand
GAGACGAATTAAGGGCAGAGTATGAATTTCCATTCATAAGAGTAAAAGAGAGGATGGATGACACTGGAAGAGACAAGCAGTATGCAACCACACACAATTCGGAGATACTCAGAGCACTCTGACCAAGAGCTGGACCTCAAACGAAAAGATTGGATTCAATGGGAGAATTTACAAGCATGGGAAATATGGGAATAATAATAGAGATATTGCTATGCTCCCAGCTACTTAAGCAGCGCTCAATGCGCTTAGCAGTCATAGGTTCAGCTCTAAGCTCGTCTTAGAGACTAAGACTAAGTTTACACGGTGAAGCAAACTTTATAAAGCTCTTCGACAGAGGTAAAGAAGGGCAAGCAACACCACCAAAGCTTATTCCTACAATCGAAAGCTTATTCAAAAACTACCTTAAGTTTGATTTATCGTGGAAAGCTCGTCTAAGAAGTGCTTAACCCTGTAGTAACTGCGAAGACAAGAAGAAGTTTGCTGAACAGATGCAGATTTGGGGAACGCAGTCAATAAGATGAGTAACCTAGAGCTCTAGGAACTGTTAGAAGAGTAGCTTAATTTTGCTCTCCCTCGAACTATTCCTTATTGTCTCTGATGATTTTGTCGAACCGATTGTCTTTTATAGTCATATCTTATAATTCTTAAAAGTGGCGCCAGAGAAACTGTGTGAAATGCCTTCCTTGGCTTTGTTTGTATGTGAAATGATGCTACAAGCCTTGCGGCGAGTCTTTCTATAAGGCAGTGTCCAGCATAAGGGTCCCTACTAAGAGGGATGTGTTTTTTCCTTCTCGAAGGAGTAACTTACTAGATTCTTTTACACTTCGCTTATACACACAAAATATATAATGATTAATGCCCTTTAAAGTATGCTACGATATACAAAGTAATGCTTCAGTCAAGTATTTACTTTATAAATGTCAACTCAACATTTTCTTGTATACCCATTATTTACCCCACAATCTGGGTGACTATGCAGTGTTGATTATCTATAATGCAGCCATAACTTACTAGCAGTAGCTTTGTTTTAATAGATAATTACTTGGGGAAGTAAAGTTTGCATACTTTGAAGGGCATTATTAAGTTAAAAACGTAGTTTTTGATATACACAGAGATATTTCACATGTGTGAATAGTTTGCCATCGATTCAGGGTTATTCTATGGGTGCTTTCTTTTGCTTTAGATTGCAAGGCCACACTTATAAATGTTAAAATGTGATTGTTTTTTATGCCGATCACTGGAATAAGTAGACAGAAAGCGGGCAGAGAGCTTTCTTGATAGCTTTTTTCTGATTCTGAGGTGAATTTAGAGCTAAAAGCAGCTGTGGTTTAATGTGTTCCACTGACGAATGCCAACGCAGCGTCTGAGTTTCTGACTACGTCTCAGTTTACTTTGCCGACCACTGCTTAGAGGAAGAAATTCACGTAACTCCGACAGACTTAAGTCCTTGCACTAATTAATAGCTAATTTCGTGCCGCTCCCAAAAGTATGCTTTATAAAATCAGTCTTAAATTGCGCATTTCTCCCCCCCCTCGTCAACTCTCTTGTTGTTTAATTGTGTAAGCATTATAATTATTTTGGTATTTTCCTCCCCCCCCCACAACAGATTCTAAGTATGTAATTTGATCCTAGCTTAGGTTTCTAAGCTCTTCAAGCAAAAGTGTAGCCATTTCTCTTTTTTATACAGATATTAAGCTCTCGCACACACACAGACACACTCGCGCCTTGAGCTTCGCCAGCTGCCTGCTCCACGTTAATCTCTCTCTCTCTCTCTTTATGGACAAATATTATGGCTCTGGCGCGTAATCAGCTTACCAATGCAATGGCACAAAAATATGAGAACATTCCCATATCAGGGCCAACAAAAATACGCAGGAAAAACAACATTATTTGTACCTGCATGCGAGATTTATGAGCAGCATGGAAATGTGGGAACAAACTTTGACAAACTGCGCACGGGTAGTGGAGCAAATGAACAGCAACATGCACACGATGATGATGACGACGACCAGGATGGAGCACACAACTTGAATGGCCGTGACAACGACACTTGAAAATTGTTTGGCCTGCCGCCGGCACAATGGTGGAGCTGGTGCACGGGACGCATTCATCACAACCCGGGGACATTCATCACGTCATTCACGTCAACCAGCAACAGCGTTTAGAATGCGCTTACTTTTCAAGTGTGCCCTCGGTTATCCATCCTCGGTGGCTTCAAAAATAAGATTAATTAGCTGAGCAGTTGGAGCAGCTGCCCTGTTCCGGGCAGGCAAAGCAAACACCTGAGATTTCCGCTTCCGCTGGGAGAACGTGCCTTTTGGCCTTTCGTTTGCCGTTTCTTTGCTCTCCCGCTGCTTGCTTCCTGTTGCCTGGCCAATATCCGCTAACCGTTTCCCGTCCTTGAGCCAGTTCTAATTTATTTATGTGGGCCAAATTATGCGACAGTGGCTGGGCATTGGCAAGCAGCCGGGTCCGGGTCCGGGTCCGGGTCCTGGTCACGTGCCCCACCCAGCTGCAGCTGCTGCCGCTGACGCGTAATGAAAAATTGTGCATTTGGTTTCTGTGGTAGCAATTTGACAGCCGGTTTTGAAGTTAAGGCATAAATCAATTAATTAAATCTGTCAGTTGGCAACAGGACCGAGGCGCTGCCGCCACAACAATGAATGTATGTGCCAAAGTTTTCCCCTTCGGCAGAAGAAGTATGGCTGTGCACACATAAATTTCCCAATGACAGTCAGTTTTGTTTGTGCTGTGTCATTTAATGAAGTCTTCGACTTTCCATATGCTGCTCATGCCTTCCACTTCTGCCGCAGTTTTTGCCATTTTATTAATGGTGCCACTGAGATTACTTGGCAAAGCCACAACATAAAATTGAAGAATTTATAATATCATTTCCATGGCAAAAAGAGAAAAACAAGAAAGAAATAAACAAGGGAAATTGAATTTTGGGTAAGCCGAAAAGTAGGCAATGGAAAATGTCTGGCCTGGTGAGGGTAGCAGGAGGAGCAGGAGCAGGAGCAGGTACACCCTTGATTACGCTCCGATCGAATTTAAACTAAAAACTTCCTCACTTTAACAGAAGGCCACCAAATCTCGAATTTCCGGTTGCCCACTCAATGAACTAGAGCTGACCTGAGCCTGTCATGCAGCTAAACTTAATGGTTTTTCAGAGTTTTTCATCTGCTTCGTCCTTGCGCACCTTGTCCTGCTCCTCTTTTCATGTTGCTTTTGGTCAGTCGTGTTTTGGGAATACGTGTCGGGTACTCTTTTTGCTGGTACTCAGTTTACATTTCAATTGCAGGCAACTTCTTCTCTTGCTTTATCCTTTTAACCAGGGTATTTAATTCTACTTATTCAGTTTCTTCGATGCCCTCAAAAACGTGTTTAAGGCTGCCTAAGAAAAAAGGTCTTCCCAACCGACTGTATCCAAGCAATTTGTGGTCGCAGGCATCCCTGGGCAATGTCTCATTGAATTGGATTGATTGTATTTTTCTGCCTCCAATCCATATCGCCCAGTGCTTGCTCCTTGTTTGAGCCAACGCCTCACAGCTGACACATACTTTTGCACTCTGCCCGCCTTCCTAGATGATGGATAACTTACTTATAATTGACTGTGTACCCTGTTGCTGTCTGTTCAATAGGGCTATGGGGCTTAACTGTGAAATGTTGCATTAGAGGCTTAAGTGAAATCAGGAAACAGTGAAATCTCATAGAACATACGAGGTTTGTTCAAGCAGTATAGCCAACCTGGGGCGTGAGCCACCAAGAGTTCTTGCTACAGGGAAAAGCGGTCAAAAGGTGTGGCTTTTGCACCATGATAACACCCCTGCTCACAAATCGTTGCTCGTTGTCACCGTATTCCCCCGAAAACTTTAGTAAATAGGCCCAAGACCGTATCAATGGAGCAGCCGAAAAATGTCACAAAAAATGCTTGTAAAGCATAGAAGGAATTATCTCTGACCGCATAAATTATAGAAATTCGTGATCTGCATGACTATATAAGACAATTGAGATTTTTATCGTCCATCTGTCTGCTTTTTACCGTCCGTCCATGATACAACAAAGACGTTAAGGCTGAGCATTTCCGCAACGAACCTCACACTTCAAGAGTACGCGAAACACTAAACGTTTTATGTACTTTGCTGAGGGCGCACACTGCGAGCTCCCTACCTCCGTCAATCTGTTTCTTAACAAGCTACTCGCCCAGTGCACCTAGTCTGCTTTTAACTCCACTTTCACGGTAAGATTTAGGCTCGTGTTGTGTAATACCCTTGTTCCACCATCCAAGAACTGTGATGTTTTCTTGCTCTACTGAAGGTTAAACAAAGAACAGCTTTGAGGTTAGATAGCTTTGTTCGCTCTACCACATGTCCAGTGACATGCTCTTAAGATTGCCCAGTCCTGTCCAGATTCAGTCAGTTTTTGGAATTCATTCTTAAGAAACATCACATGGCCATTTCTACATTCCCTTAAGCTGCCTTTAACACTTGTCTCTAATAAGTCTATTGTCAAATCTCTCCTAAAGACAACTCTTAACATAGAAGCCTATATTATGTAAATATCTAGAGATAATGCTAGGCTTATGCAGTATCGTCAGAGAATCGCTTTAGAGATAAACGACAAGTGCAAAGGCAGCTAAATTTCTACCACTCTGCTACAACCCTCTCACACTGAACCAAAGCCCTCTTCATTCTCGATAGCATATCGATGGAAAATCTAGCTTTTTAGCGGAAAAGGTTAGCTAGGTTATTTGTGGCGAGCTCATGAATGATACGGAAAATGCATATTTATCCCTTTATGAGTAAGATGAGATCATTCAGAGAATATTATTAGTTCAAATTGAAAAATACAAACGTGCTTATCGAAAGTAGTTAACTATACAGTGTCCTTCGAGTTGGTCCTTCGAGCCGGATGCTCGTTTTTTGCTAGAAATTGAGATAGGAGCTACATATTCTGGATTTTTTTTTGGAAATTTCTACTGTGCTCTGTCGCTGTGATATGAGAATGGAGAGTTGTTTGAAGTTGGAAGTGAATGACCCTGATTTGTATTTACATGCTACATTTCATACACAACTGGTACTATACCTACACACAGTAGTCGCCTCTTTCTTAGTCTTAGTATTAAGCATATAAATATATATTGTTCACTTACTTTAGCACCGTCATAAGTCAAAAAAACACGATTTTTAAGTTAATGATGCAGTTACATTCCTCATATCGTGTTCTATATTCAGTAAAATTGTCATATTTCTACTTTTCATAGTCTCCGAGTGAGTTGAGAATTTGTGAGTATATAATTTTACAGGATCCTTTTCATTTTCGAACAAAAACAACATATATCAGTCGTTCGCAGGCAAAATCTCATTCAAAGTGGACCTACGATTTAACACAAGTGTGTTGTTTGTGTGCTAAGCTTGTTCGGCCAAGTATACACACAGCACACTAATGTAAAATTGAGGGTCCACATTGAAATTTTTACTTATATGGCCGTTGTAAAGTCTTTGTTACTAGCAAATACTCAACATTGGCTTCAGTACTGAAAATCAAGCTTAAAAATAGCAAACCTCATGAAATTCCTGCGTCAAATTCATGACAAAAACTTGGATAGGTAATGCCTTGATTTTGGCAACAGCCTTTACAGTGCAGCACTGACCCAAACTCAAGCGGTCTATTGCAGTTGATTACACTTTGGCAGTGTATTAATTCCAGTCTATTTTGCTGTTCCCAGACTGTGGGAAATCAATGCTTTTGATTGATTTACAGTCGTTATGGACAGAGCAGGTTGGATATATTTCAAACACACAAAGGCACTTGACTGTAGTCGATGGTGTGGCAAGTGCATGGGAATGCAGCCTCTTCTTTGTAAACTTTATATAACTTGACTTTAATTGTGACAATTCAGCAAATGTAAAGCTGAGTTTTTCAACCAAATTTGATGCTTTAAGTGAAACTTTAACCAAATGGCGCATAAAAAACGCTTAAATTGATATTAGATTTCAATTTCATTTGGACGAATCAACTTAGCATCAACTCCAACCAACCAATTCAAAGCCAATTTGACTCGCATAATTGCTGTGTGGTGTCTATGGCGCATACCAAGTGCCGGCAAGTGCCATCCATATACGCAATTCAAAATGTTAACCATTCTAATAACTTGGGCAGAGTGTAGAGTGAAATAGGCGTATCGCATGACTAGAGTATTACTTATCGACGATCAGAAGAACTCATCTCCATTCCCTTCTGACTATCAAACTAATTTGGTAAGCCAAATTGCTCTAATTGAAATTGTTTTTATACATTTTCGTCTTGCAAAAAACAATTACGCAACAATAGCCCAACATATTAAATAACAATTTGTGGCAGCCAGCCCCCACTCAGTTTATGAACCACGCACAACAAATACGCACACACAAGCCCACTCCCGCCCACACATAAGACATAAACAAGAATCAGGACCCAATACACATGAAACGGGATGCTGTGCTTTCCGTTTGTTTGTTTTGTTTTTCCGCTTTCCCCCGCCCCCGCCCCCTTATCAGACAGAAATTAAACTTTACGGGCAGAGAACTGCGGCTTCTGTGATAAGTGAAATACAACGACGTAAATCACTTTCTTCCAGCGGCCAAAAACAACTAAGCAGCTTTTGCGGTCAGCTAAATTCTATTAACCCAGCGGACTAAGAAAAGTTTTACAGCCACATTTGGGCCACTTACTTGTTCGTCCTGCTGCTGGTGCTGGTCCAGCACAATTCATCAAAATGCAGGCGGCTCTGCGGCTAGGTAGCTAGTTGGGTCAGCATTTCGCAAACTTTGTGCTGTATAAATTTTTGTCAAAAACTGTTGCAAAACCATTCAAGATGCCTGAAAGAATTGTGTTTTGGCGAAAGTTCTGTGCAGTTATTTAATTGAATTTGCCACCGAAGGCGTTGTGGCTGCTGCTGCTGCTGGACAAAAGTTCACATTTTGTACATTTCGTACATTTCGTAGATTCTCGTTCAGACCTGGCCCTGCACACTCGGACTTGAAGTTCGGTCAGGGATAAGCTGAAATAATGTGGCCGCAGTTTCTGGCAAGTATTTGAAAGTTTTTACGATTGTTTATTAAAGAACTAAGCACACTTAATAAGCTTATGGCACAGGGCGTGGCCCGGCACAGCGAAATGGCCGTAAAACTGCTGGCCCTATCATCCGCCCGACAAGCAAACAATTCAAATTAAATGGCAAGTCAAAAGCGTTGGCTACTGCCCTGCGAATGGCACGAGATAGCAGCTGAAGTAGTAGAGCTGAAATGAGCATGGAATTTGTTTTAAAATAATATTGGACAACTGCGAGCAGAACGAAGCGTTGACAGCTCTGGGCAAGACGAAAAAGTTGGCGTCTTCAGAGGCAAAAGCGTGTGGCATGAATAAAGCTAAGGAAGCGGAAACGTACGTGCTATACGACATGAGTTCTACTTAGCCTTGTTTTTAAAAAACAGTGCCCCTGTGATACTAACTGATGCCTTACTACGGCAAGGCCCTCAGGGGCCATTTCTGGAGGACACCGTTTTGAAATGTGTTGTTAAAGGACGTAGACAACGAACAGGCATCGATAATGTAAAATGTTTTAGGTGTGGACTAAATACGTTAGGGTAGTGAATGGTTTCCTCTAGAGGCGCCGTGTGATGAGGTTCTTAGGTAGGCCTTCTTCTTTGAGGTAGTTTTTCAACCAGTTGTAATGGGGTGGTGTGATAGCTTGTCAGGGTATCTGGCGGCTTATTTGTGGATAACGTCCCCAACCATAGATCCTTTTCGATATCTCTGGTTCTCAGGAACCCATTCAGCTCCCGTAATGCTTCTAAGGGTTTTTGCCTGAACCACTCTAATGTCTGTCAGGTGAGATACCGTAAATTTGCATGCCATATATTCATAACGGAGCCAGAACAGCCTTGTATATTAGGACTTTGTTCCTGAATTTCAATGTGGACCTTGGATTTTACATTTGTGAGCTGTGTGTGTGCAAAGTTTGTTACCTGAAATTCACCTGAATGGCTGTTCTTCTGTGTATGTGTCCTGTTCGGATGTTGTTAAAGCCTACAAAGTAGCATCTTCGACCACATAAAGTATATATATTCTTGATCAGCATAACAAGCTGAGTTGATTTAGGCATATACGTCTGTTTCTATGCTATTTCCCCCATCAGTTTGAATGTTATCTTCACCAAACTTTGCACGAAGTCTTTAAGTACAACAATGCTGCACATATGTCGGAACCGGCCGGATCAGATGACTATATCATATAGCTGTCATTGAAACGATCGGTTGAAAAACTACTTCTAGTGTGAAAACCTTTTTTGTTTGCAATGGAAACGCCTCCAAACTTTGTATATCTTGGTTTGTCATGCTTTCCCATAATTCTACTAAGTTTGGTCAAAATTGGACATCTATATAGTATAGCTGGCATGGAAAATTAGAGTCAGAGAAGTAGTCTTAGTTGGAAAAACTTTTTTGTTTCCAATCGAAATGTCCTCAAAATTGGCATTTATTTATATCATATGCTTTTACACAATTCTACAAAGTTTTGTCGAAATATGTTGACTATAGCATATAGCTGCAGTACGAATGATCGGTCGAAAAGGAAGTTCTATTGAGAAAAACTTTTTTGTTTCAAATGGAATCGACACCAAATTTCTTACATGTTTGTTTGATAGACTTCTGCATGATTCCACAAAGTTTGGTCGAAATCGGACATCTATAAAGTCTGGCTGTCATGGAAAAGTATAGTTTGAAAAGTAGTCTTAGTGAGAAAAACTTTTTTGTTTTCAATGTAAACTCCTTTAAAATTGGCCTGTATTTATTTTATAAGCTTTCACACAATTCTTTAAAGTTTTGTCAAAATCGGATGACTATAGGTTATAGCTGTCATAGAAATGATCGGTCGAGAAACTAGTTTTAGTTAGAAAAACTTGTTTGTTTTCAATAAAAACGCCTTCAAACTTTGTTTTTCTTAGTTTGCTTTGTTTTTCCATGATTCCACTTAGTTTGGTCGAAATCGGACATCTATATAGTATAGCTGTTATAGAAAAGTAGAGTCAGAAAAGTAGTCTTAATGAGAAAAACTTGTTTGTTTTCAGTGGAAATGACCTTTAAATTAGTAAGTCGTGTACAACGGACGGAAAGACGGACAAGGCTAAAGTCAACTCATGCTGATCAAGAATATATATACTTTACTATGAAATGCTTCCTTCTATGCGTTAGAAACATCTCGAAAATTTCAATATACCCTCTGCAAGGGTATAAAAAAACCGCATGTTTCTTAAAAATGTATATTTAGGGTAGCTCGAGAATACTCTGTGTACTTTTGGTTGAACTTCTACTAAACGAACCTCAACTGGGCTGTGTACAACAAATTCCCCCCCTTCCTTGGCTTGCGACTTGGCTAAAGTGCTCTACGAGAGCATAAATCTCAGACGGTTCATGTCTTGGCTAAGGTGAGCTCGCATGCCCGAGCAGCGCTCGTGTTGAGTAAATACTAGCATAATGAGAATGGAACGCACAGTGGAGCTGCCTTGGTATGTGTGCAGGCATTTTAATTGTGCGACTTGCTCAAACACACGTACAACACAGCATGGGTTGGCATCTGGATAAGTGTGTGCGTGTGTGTGTGTGTGCGCGCTGTCGTCGAGGATGTCGCTTTGATGAGTGCCAACAAACATGAGAATGCATTTCCTTGCATAATTTTCGGCATTTAATCGGATTACTTGGCACAGCAGGAGATGGCAGCCTTCGCCTGGAAATCAAACCGTGTAGCGACACGCGACGCGCTTGGCTTCAAGCCCGCGTCCTTGTGCAAATACATTTATGGCTAAAAGGCGGGCGGGCGGAGCACACAGATTCCACACAAACCGCTTCACCGGGTTTAATAATATTAAGTGTAGCTTCGCTGCTGCTGCGTCGTGTACTTGGCCGGGCGGGCCATTGTTGTCTGCTGCAGCCGCTGCCCTGCTCCGACTTCCTTCTGCTCCACTTAACATAATGATGGCAGCGGCGACAATTAATTGCTATCCAAGCAGCGACCTGACCAAAGTGCGTCGGCGTGCGTTTAATGCCACTTTGATTTTCACACTCGCGTGTCGGCGGGACAATTTGCGAGATTGGCGGTTTGGGGGCGGTGGGCGGACTTGATTACGCACGTATGGATATTTAAATTGGGTCCCAGAAATGTTAGTTTTATGCTAATTAACGCAACGCTTTGTGTGCCTGACGCATGGACTGGCATCGCAAGTTATCTAGATGAATTCGAAGAATAATTTGCACAAACGATTTGGAATTAAGTCTACTAGGATGCCAACGTAATTCGTCTCACATTTGATATGCGGACGCATTTGACAGGCGAAACCGTAACACAAACTTGGCGTAAGACAATGGCTGGGCGGCTCCTCTCCCCTCCCTTCGCTGACTGCCAACGCCAGATGTTGCCAGTGGATACCGCCTACTTATGTATGTACACTGTTTGCCGTACTCATTTTCCATTTGCCGTTTTAAGCTCTTTTAAACATATTTAAAGTACGTGATGTTCAGTGTCTTCTGTGCATTTGGAGGGCGGGGCACTGTTCTTTACCTTTTGGCACAGCCCAATTTTAATATGTTTAACTCGTCCCGCAAGGCGTTAATTTTTAACCAGCCTTCTGCTGCTACTGCTGCTGCTCCTTCTAGGCGGCATCGTGAATACATAAATGTCAACTGGCGCCAGCTCATCCATCAATGAGCTTTGAAAAATTAACACTGCGAGTGACAGTCGCAAAGGACTGCCGCCTGTCGCTTTAAATTATGCAAAATGTTACAATTCCTGCACGTCAGACACAGAAAAGGTATGACAAAATGATGAATTGTATGGCCCCCCAGTGGGCTGTGGGCAGTTTGCGGCTGCAGTGGCTTTTGGGCAAACAATTCCAGAGATTAAATTTGATTATGCCACATTACCAGGAAGAATGGAAAGTAAGCCTTTACGTGACCCAGAGCAATCTGAAGACAATTGTTGGCCCACAATTTGCCATTAATCAAATGGTGGGGAGGGGGGAAGTCGAACAAAAACGGTTACTCACAGCTCAATGCACTAATCACTGTTCAAATATGCAAGCCAGGGTTAAGGCAATATCTACCATTTTGTTGTGAAACACACAAATGGGTTGATTCAACATTAATTTTGTATTCAACGGTGTTCCGGCTTGAATTTATCAATGGTTTTACTGGCTAGATTCGAAAACAGTCCGTGTTTACACGCTGAAGTATGTTTCATGAAGCTCTCTTTTGATTTCGCTTTCAAGCATCTTTCAAAATCCACTCCCTTTTACCACATATGTACCAAGTTTTTCGATACGTTGGTGTTATCGATCAACTGGTGTTATCGATGAACTAAAAACTCAACCCTGCCTTAAATCTATAGGCAAGTGGTTAAGGCAAACTAATGAAAAACTTCATACCGAAGTGGTTTTTCGCTTGAGCTATTATTAAACGAAACCCAAAACATAAAGCTCCTGGATTTAAGGCCTTAACAAGGACTGTATGTTATCTTAATATCTAGGGATATCTATGTACTAAGCCCTTGCCCCTTTTTTGGTAGGGTTGCCTTTGTTGTGGGTTCTTACCTGGTTCACAGGTTCAGTGCTTGTTGATGCTGTTTGGTTCTGCTGGGAGTGCTTTCTCACCATTCTTTAAGCTTCCATGGATTCAAAGCGATGCAAAATCCAGCCAAATAATTGCTGTACTCTGTAGTCTTGGATTTCCACGCTTTGAAAGACATAGATGGCCATTTAAGAGTCAGCTATAAGTTACTGCCATTACAGACTGCTAACCAGACTGTAAACCTTCAAAATTCTGCAGAAGTTTCAAAACTAGATTCGATTCGGGGTAGCTGTTCATCTCTACTTAGACTAGATTTACACGGTGAAGCAAACATCATGAAGTTCTCTTAGTAGGCGAGAGATACAGGTGTGATTCTAAAACTTTCCTTTATAAAACATATTAATTTTGCTTTGAATATTCCGCCTACTCAGAGAACTTCATGAAGTTTGCTTCACCGAGTAAATCCAGTCTAAGATAACTCCATGAAGTTTGCTTCATCATGTAAATCCAGTCTAACTCTTAAATCAAATGGAACAGACTTGATGGATCAGCTAGTCTAGTAAAGGCAATATATAGGCAAACTTTGAAGTCTCGAGTCCAAGAATACTTTCCACTTGGCACTAGGTAACTACGAATCCAAACCTTTTATAAATTGATGGATTCAACTATGTTATACTCGAATGTTTTTAAAGAACTCTGTATGAAGCAAGCAGGAAAGTCGATCTAGCCCATTATAACATCCTCTATATACGTTCCAAAGTTTTGTATTTATTACACAAAGTGTTAAGGTATATAAAGTGCTGTCCATTACTGTTTCAGCTGCTCCTGTCCAGCCTCAATAGTTTGTTTTACCTCTAAATCGACTATCGTTCATACGATCCGAACCATCTATCCGTACAATTGTGGGAAGACCTTAATATAGTACTCTGTGTATGTTTGGAACAGAGCATACAAGTCTGAAAGCGTTTGTCACACACTCTATCACCCAATTTTTCTTTATTTTTCTATATGCCAAAGTAATATTAATCAGACCTATAGAAATGTCGTAGGATTGGAGATCTTGTGGAATGATGAAAATCACTCAACGATTTTCGTCTGCTAAACCGTCCATTCAAATGGTTTCTTTCTTGCTAATCTGCTAATTTGCAATATATCTTGTCACTTTACATTAAGAATCATTCACACTTAGTTAGAAATGCAACCGTTTAAGCTAATCTCCAAGCTCTACCAATATTTCTCTGTATGTATCGCTGGAAGGTTACTTAAATGGGTGTACCGAAACTCAGTTTTCGAAAAAGTGGTCCGGTTGGGCTTAACAAGATGCCTAATTTTTCGGTTATCCTTTTAGTTTTATTTTAATATATTTTTAATTTGTAATTTTCTATTGTTGGTCACTCTTCCATTTTATCTTTAATTATAGTTTTATGCCTTTATTCCTCTATGTATTTGTAAGCCTGCATTTTCTTATTCTTTTTTTTTTCTTACCTCTTCACATCTCTTCAGGCCTGTTCCGGGCTTCACATAATTTATTAAACTTCAAATGAAATTAAATTCGAACGATTTTGTGTTCGCTGTTCTGGTATTCGACTTGCAATTTGACTGTTTCATTTCCAAATTGTTTTTCTTTTAACAACTCGCTGAACTTAATCAGTTGGATGAAACAATCAAAATACAAACTCTGCAATAGCTTAATATAGCTGTTTAATATCTCGCTTTATTTTAATAGCACTTAATGAAAATTACGAACTTATATCTGATTTCACATGCTCCAAGCAATGTGAATTCAAATCGAGTAATTCTATCAAATTATGAAAACCAGAACAGGTAGCCAAGTCGAAATAGAGATAGAGATGTAAGTGAAAAACTGAACAGGCCTGTATATTTGTTAAATGGTTTTGTTAGCTCTAATATCGACTCTGACCACAACAGGCTGTGAATCAGGGCATAGCTGGCCGGACCGGCAAATAAAAATCCCCCACCGAGTCGGAGTCGTTATTAGTTTATTTTGTAATTTTGTTAGGCTTTCTTTTTATACCTCCTTAGTAAATAAGCCTTTTTATAACGTGCTTTTAAATTTGTTGACAGCCTTTGTTTGTCGACTATTAATAAATAACCGGCAATAAAGTGATTGTAGGGGAAATTGGCAATGTGGACCTTTGATTTTTCATTTGTGTGCTGTTTGTGTACCAAGTTTCTGGGCAGACCTCGCCCATGCACAGCCTTCTCATGCAAAATGGAAGGTTAATATAGAAATTTCTTCTTACCATTCATTTGTTTGACAGTTCTATGCCTTTGCTTATGTAGCAGTTACAAGTTGGTCTGGTATTGAACCCCTGGTAACCGGTTCTGTTCGGGGTTTTTACTTCGTTTCTATATCGATTTGGCTGCTAATGCTGGCTGGGGCCAGTCGCTTTATTCTCGTCAACTCCGTGTGTTGCCGTTGCTGAGACGAAAGTTAGTAGGAGAGGCGTCCGCTCTATGGGCATGGCATTGGGTGAAAAGAGCGTTGATTATGTTGCTTCATTGGCATGGCATTGGGCATCGCCGGGCAAAATACATCAGTCGAGGGAAATAAGTGTCACAACATCGTCGATGGAAAGTTGATACATTGTTGGTCGGCCATACCAGAGGGTTCCTACTGTCCATAACATACCTTTACACAACTTTAGCTTACCTCTTTTACTCCACAAGTTGGAAAACATTTACCAAATTAGTTTTGACAAACTTGACTTATCTTTCTAGTCCACTCAAAGAACAATTACCTATATAAGTGTTTACTGATTAAGTTCCGATTTCTCATGTTCTATTGTTCTATTGGTTAGTTTATGTGACAGATAAATCTAAGTAGAAGATAAGATATCGACTCTTAGTAACTTAGAGTACAAATGAGAGATATGGTATATTAGTTTCCTTGCATGTAATTCCCCAAATCCTTTGAAGTTTGCTTAAGCAACAACAACATATTTGATGGCAAAAAAAACTTACTGGGAAATACTCTTATCAGTCCCACCAAAGCAGCAACTTTGGCCATTTTCAGTTGAATTCATTTCCCTTCTCTGGCTGGCATCAAAAAATAGAAAAAGGAATAGCGGAGGAAACTTATAGCTATTGCTTCCGCATCATCGACATCATTATAGTATGCAAAGCTTGCCTTGACTCAATTTGCAATTCGATGCGATTTCTTTTCCATGCTTCTCTCTAATACAATTCCATTTTAGATGCTTTTTTATTTGATTCAAACACCATCCAGCTGGCACCACCAACCACCACCACCACCCACCTTCCATCCCCCCCGTCCCGTCCAGCTTGCTAATACAATTTACGTATTTCTCTTGTCTACTTCTAGTTGTGCTTTTGTATTTGCCAATTTTAATGAGTGTAGCAAACAGACAAAACACAACAACAGAGCATTTTTTACAACAAACAGCAAAACTCATCAACAACTCATTTGAATTGCAACAACAACAACAACACCAGCAACAACAACAACATCCACACAATGTGACAATAAAACATAAAGAAACGGAATTTACTTGCACGAAACTAGCTGAGAAGCTGAGTGAAGCACCACCACCACCACCAGAAAGCAGCAACCACAGCTACTACAACCACATCAAGAACAAGACCCACCACACACGTTCATCTACTTAGTTAACCGAATGCCTTTTGCACCCCCACACTCTCTCGGTGTTTGTGTGTGTGTGTACCGTGTACCGTGTACCGTGTCCATTCCCCACCCCACCCCCCGCATAGTGTATTGTGTGTAGCACCAAGTTCACCTGCCACCAGACACTGAACCACCGCAAACTGACACCACCGCAAAAACTGGCCCAGCAATAAGCTTTACCACCGAACCACCAACTCCACAACCAACCAACCAACCAACCACAACCAGTTCCAGACCCCGACCAGGTCAGTTTTCCGTGCGTTAACCCAAACCAAAAACCAAAAGAAACAAAACCGAAAGTCCTCCTGCTCCTCCACATACCAGCACCACAATTGCACATTACTACCATAGATACCCACGGCAGTACTACTACCGCATGGAGCGCGGCACCAGCGGTGGTCAGCACCAGTCGCAGTCGCACCACCACCACCCACCACCACAGCACTCGCGCCACCAGCATGTTGTGGCCGTGCACAGCTACGATCCGTATCTGACGGCCGGCGCGGCGGACGAGGAGCACACCTCGGGCACTTCGTCGTTTGACAATCCCGCCACCAAGAAGAAGCCGCCCAAGCTGAAGCCCATCCACCGCTCCCTGTCGATGGCCATCGACAACTATGCGCCGACGGCGGTGGACGAGCTGGATCTGGACCTCGAACTGGACGAGGGCCTCTTGATCAGCGAGCAGCCGCTCATCCACCGCTCCGCCTCGCCGCTGCCCGTGCCTAGATCGGTGGCCCCACCGCAGACCCTAGCACTCCCAGCACCACAACATCTCCCCCATTCCCAACGTAGCGGCGGTGGTAGTGGTGTCGTCTCCCCCGCCCTCTCTGCCCGCCAGCAACACCACCACCACCAGCAACAACAGCAACAACAACACCAGCTGCATCTGCACACATTCCAACACTTGGCCGCACAGGCAGCTGCTGCCCGCCACCACCAACAGCACCGCCAGCACTCTCACTCGAGCTCGCCCACGTCCCACGCGGTCAGCCCCGTGCACCGCCAGCCGGACATTTACCTGGTCAGCAGCAGCAGCCTGGGCGACGGCATGAGTGTGGGAGTGGGACGTTCGCCGTTGGGCGGCAGCACATCACCGATTCAGTTCATCGACGTCGATGATCTGCAGCCGGCCCCAGCCACGCTACAGTCCCGCTCCGCAGCCGCACACACGCATCCGCTGAAGAAGAACCTGTTCCGGCGCTCAGACACTATTGATGTGCATCCGTCTACCAATTTTCAGATGAAGAAGACGCACTCCTTCCACGCCCAGCAGGACCCCGTGGCCCTGGAGCACATCCAGCTGGCGGTGAACGCCAGCTCGGCGGCCTCCAGTCGGCGCACCAGCTCGGTGCGCGGCAACTTCCTGATGCCGGGCCCACTGGCGGGGGCGGGCAAGGAGCACTCGCGCTCGCCCTCGCCCAGTCGGCGGGGCTGTCGCTCGCACCGTTCCTTCAACGATCCCGGGCGAAGGCCCAGCAGCAAGCCGGAGTCGGTGGTGGAGTCCCAGATACGACATCCGTCACTGAACGACGACCTGCTGGAGCCCTCCTCCTCCTCCCTGTTCCCACCCACGAATCTGTCGCTGGAGAATGAGCTGTTCGTGGAGTCGCGCTCGCGCAGCAACAGCCACACCAAAATGGACGAGCTGGGCCTGGCCGAGCTGACGGCGGCGGCGCTGGCCGTGCAGCGCATGCGCAAGAGTTCGGGTTCCTTTGAGGATGCAGCCGGTTCCAGCAACACCCATCCGCCCGCCGCCTCGACCAGTGTGAAGCAGAAGCGAGAGACGCATCCGCACTCGCGACAGCAGAGCACCCACAGCCTGGAACTGGACGGCAGACCGTCCACGTCGGGTGCCCACACCATGCAGCTGCACAGCGCAGCGGCGGCGGCCACCGCGGCCTACCACTTCAAGCGGGGAGCGCAGCACGGCCGCTCGCTCTACCTGTCGCCCAGCAACCTCGAGGAGCTGGCCGTGCACTCGCGCCCGGGGGTGCTGGCCGCGGCCGCCGCCTTCCAGGGCACGAACGCCAGCGCCAGTGTCAAACAGGCCAAGGCCCTGCACAGCGCCAGTGTCCGGCTGCGCAGCTACCGCGAGACTCTGAGTGCCTCGAAAAAGTCCAAGAGCTTCATCGGCGATGCCGGAGTCCTGGGCCAGGCGCCCGACGACTATGAGCTCAGTTCACCCCACCGACGCAACAGTCGTCCCCTGTCCACGGCCGTGCCCAGCTCGACGGTCAACATCGATGAGATCAAGCGCAGTCCACGCCCCATCTCGGCGGCGGCCGCCGCCTTCATAGAGGAGAAGCGGCCCAGTTTCGAGCGCAAGTCCTCCATTACCACCTACGAGCACGAGCTGAGCGAGGCGGCCTTTGCGGCCCAGGTGCTTCGGCCCTTCCATCACAAGCTGGCGGCCGGACGCAAGGCGTCCGTCAGCGGTGGCTCGCACAAGCTAAAAAAGAAGTCGCTCAGCGATGAGACGGACGAGGACGAGGAGGCGGATCGCAAGCGCAAACGCATCGTTTGCATTGTCCTGGCCACCGTACTGTTGTGCCTTGTCTGTGCCAGTGTGTTCGTTGTCATAGTCACCCTCACCTCCGGCCAGAGCCAGTCGGGGAAGAAGGCGCACTCGTTTAACAGGGATACGCCGGTGCACTATACGGGCATGCGTCCGTCATGAACTGGCAGGCGGCACCAGCACCAGCTGCAGCAACTGGCCAGCCGGAGGGCAATTTGGTTTTGGCTTCCGCTGCGATACCGACAATTTCCACAAATGGTTTCCTCTGAGCGGGTAACAGTGGCTCAGACAAGTGTAAGTAGTGTTGCCTGCTTTAAGGCGGGGCGCGACCGAAAGTGTGGCATACTTTTGAGGGCTAATCATGGCCGTTATCAATGGCGCACACATGCACACAGCCTTACAAATGTGCCCGGCTCAGCAAAATCTCAAGCATTACATAAGCCGACTAAATGGCTAACCGGGCGGAGTCTCTCTCCACTCCCCCCCCCCCCCCCACCAGTGCCTTTGACACACGCACAGGACCATAAAAACTGATATTGTACTTACCTCGGCTTTAATGACTTTGACTGCAGCGGCATCTCCTCCGGCTGTGTGTGTGTGTGTGTGACTAACTGACCGACCAACCAACCAAGGGCTGACAACAGTCCTTCCGTTTTCATGCTCACTTTTTATGCTTTCGCTTAATAGTTTTGTTTGTTTGCCTTCGTGTGCGTGTGCGTGTGCGTGTGTGTGTGCAGCATCATTACGACACGGCACCGTGAGTCCCCTTTTTATGTGTGTGTCCACACACACACACACGCGCACACCACACACAGCCTTAATTTTACGTTAACGACATGAAACTAGGTTACTTTTTCATACGCGCCTCACTGAGTGAATGCAGCAGCCACCGCCGCCGCCGCCAAAGCAGCAACAGCAACAATTGTTTATTGTTGTTGGCACAACACAGCTTCAGCCCCCGCCCCATGCTGGTGACATTGCCCGCTCAGTTGGCTTCAATGGCCTTGCCAGTTGCCTGATGCCACTCTGTGAGGCAATGCCCATGCGACCGCTAACGCCAAAAAAAAAGATGAAGCAAACTACAACAGCCCAGAAAAAGAAATGCCAACTGAAATCACATCAAACACTCAACATATTGACAGCACCCATACACTCACACACACCCACACACACACACATTTCATCCGACTTTTTACCATATCTTGTTTTGCCAAACTTTAATTCGTTTCCGTTTTTATTTTTGTTCAAAACTCTTGAGCAAAGCAGAAACTTCTCGCCCGTTTTACACAATTCGCTTTCAGGTTTAATCTGACATCTGAGTGAATTAAGCTTGAATTTAGTTTCAATTTCGTTGCAATTAAGGAAATTGCCGGCAATGTGATAAGAGAACATTAAATACTGAAGCGAGTTGGACAAGGCTCGGCCATTGTTCGAGAACAGATTCCCGATTTAATTAAGACAAGTAATCAAATCCATAAAGTGGTTGACTAAATGTTGTGATCATTGAGCCACAACCTTGGTTGATTGGTGGGGTGGGAGGCTGGACCAAATTGAATGAAAAGTTTAAATGGGGGGGAAGTGACCAGAAATGTCATTGTCCAGCAATTTGGTATTTCAATTTCGGCACAGTTTATTATAGAAAAGCAAACATTTTCAAGCTGCTCATGAGCTTGAAAGCGAGTACAAAGTGCTAATATATATAGAAAGTTCTGCATAAGAAATGATATTTGTTTAAAAATGTAGTTAAGTCAACTTCGGCTTGGTTTGTATACACTTGCAGCACGTTTTTCTAACTTAGACTTCATTTCGTACCTAACTTTTCTAAGACAGGTATACTATATAGGGGTCCGATTTCCATCAAACTTGGCAGAATTATGGGAAAGCATAGCAAATTAAGAAATACAAAGTTTGGTGGCGTTTTCTTTGAAAACAAAAAAGTTTTTCTTAACAGAACTTCATTTTCGACCCATTATTCGTACTGCAGCTATAAGCTATAGTCATCCGATTTGAACAAAACTTTGTAGAATTGTGTGAAAGCTTATCAAATAAATAAATGCCAATTTTAAGGACATTTCTATGGAAAACAAAAAAGTTTTTCCTACTAAGACTACTTTTCTGACTCTACTTTTCTATGACAGCTGTACTATATAGGTGTCCGATTTCGACCAAACTTAGTGGAAACATGGTAAAGCTTAGCAAACTAAGATATACAAAGTTTGGTGGCGTTTTCTTTGAAAACTAAAAAGTTTTTCTCAATAGAACTTGTTTCTCCAGCGATCTTTCCTATGACAGCTATATGCTATAGTCATTCGATTCGGCCAGTTGCCACAAATATGCTACATAGTTGTACTAAGGGACTTCGTGTAAAGTTTGGTGAACAAAGCTTTCAAACGGATGGATGATATAGCCTAAAAACAGACCCTCGAACAGACATGTTAAATCAACTCAGTTCGTCATGCTGATCATGTATATATAATATATACCTTATGCGTTCGGAGAAGCTTCCTTCGATGCCTTACAAGCATCCGCACAATTTTATAATGCCCTCTGCAAGGGTATTAACATCAACTTAATAACAAGCACAAGTTTGTGTTCAAAACACACGACTTTTGGTTCTTTTTTCAGTGTCTAAGCCCATGGGCCTTAAAATACTGAATCTTATAAGGTTCAGTATGTTAAATATTCGGTATTGACTCTAGATGATTCGTAACTTATTCTTCACTTCTAGATTTTGGGTTATTTGAGCTTAGATTGGCTTTAAATGCATATTTTGATACTATTTGTGCTCATTTTGGGGAATATATATGCGTTTGTTATGACTTACTTTGATATTATAGCTGCTAAATACTTGTTCTTAGCTTTAAAACAAGCACGAAAGTTGTTCGTTCATATCTTATTCAATGTTAATAGACCTGGACAATGTAAATCAGTGGTGGGCACCAATATCAAACAGAAGAGCGAAAGTTTATACGATAGAGAAAACAGATTATTGCCTATTTAATTCTGTCTGTCTGATGCATAAGAAAATCAGCGAGCATTCGAATAGTTGTGGCCTTCAACTTCGCTAGAGGCATAGCAGGAGAGAAAGGAAAGAGAGACTCATAAAAAGTTGTTGCTGCAATTTCGTTATGCGTGAGTCCCATACGCTCGGCAATCGCTTGGCAAGCAACAACAACAAATGCGCCTGAAGCGTATATAGCGCTGCGCACCGCTGCTTTAGGGGATATCTATGAGCGCTACCAAATATGCTCGTTGGGAACAAATGGTAAATCTTCGCTTAAAAAAATCGCAGAATTGCTTGGCATTGTTTTCTATACTCTGCATTAGAGTTAGAAAGGGTATATTAACTTTGTGCAAAAGTTTATCATAGCTAGAAGGTAGTATCTCCCAACCCAAACATCTGCAAAGACAAAATCAGCTTAGACTTTATGTTTTTACTAATGAATGTCCTTGGAATCTTATTGAATATGCAAAAATGACAATCCACTGACTTTTTATAGCACTTGGCATATTGATATCTCCAAGTACTTGTCGTAAGAACCCCATTGTTATTGATTTTATCACCATTAGTTGCTCAAAAAGAGCGAAAAATGTCAAAAGAAATGAAAAAAATAAGTGCAAAAGGATACAATTGCAATGGTTAGCTTTTAATATACTTTTTTTGATATAAAAATATCAGTTTTTAGAATCCTTTGGATGATTTTCAGCTCTGTTTAAATGGATATTTAAAAATCCTAATAAGGTATACCCAAATCATTCAATGTTTAATATCGAAAAACCTGTTTTTCTGCACTCCCGACACAACTATTCCCTTGCTAGTGTCTTTAAAGCCACTTTGGCCAGCGATTCGGAGACACAGAATAAACAAAAGCTTAATGGGTTGTCTCAATCCAAGGGATTAAGATCTGGCCGGAAGGACAGCCCTTTGCAGATGTGATTAAATCTGAAACATGGACCTTGGGCCACAGTTCTGAGTCAATTCTTGCCCCTCGACTGCTTCCGGTGGTTTCTGCTGACCAACTCCTGTGGCTGTAATGACTGTGCAAGGGCTGCACGGCAAACAGCTACTGAAACGACAACACTTGGCCATTTATGACCTGCGGTGCGCGGCTGCGACTGCATTTAACATTGCACTTGCAATTGTGAATCATTCTGCGAACCATTCTTTCAATTTTGTATATTAATTGCTAAAGTTGCTTGAGTCCATTTCCGAGGACACTTGGTGCAAACTAACAAAAAAGAACTTACAGAAAACAAGAAAGAAAGTCGGTCAAGCCCGACTATAACATACTCTGTACCAAGAAATTTTGTCTTTTGATCATAACTCGAAAACCGCTCATCCGATCTTCTTCATTCCTTTGGCGGATGGATAAGTTATTCTAATAACTAAATATGTCCAGAAGAAACAAGCCATCTATCTTCAAAACTGTGGGAGATATGACGTTTTTTCTAAATTGCGGGGGCGGGAGGGGGCGTGGCCAAAATTGAAAATAAACTTAATCTGCCTGCAGACATAAGAAGCATATGTCCCATACACGTCAAACCTCTATCTCTTACCATCTCTGAGATCTGTGCGTTCATACGGACAGACGGACAGACGGACATGGCTATATCGACTCGGCTGTTGATGCTGATCAAGAATATATATACTTTATGGGGTCGGAGATGCTTCCTTCTGGATGTTACATACTTTTGCACAAACTTATAATACTCTATGTACCTACGGTACAGAGTATAAAAACGAATAATATTTTAGCTGCCAAAGCCAAACAAAAGTGTAGCACACTTTTCAGGGCCTTTGCATTTTTTATGCTTCCAGTTTCCCAAACAAAAATCTAAACTAGACAAAGCAAGCGAAATGAGTACTAAAAACTAAATGAAACCACAAAAGTGCATCAATAAATTCAATTTAAAGGCACAATGGAAGCGAGCACAATTCCCCAGATAGAGTTGTCTAATTAGTGTTTGGTCTTCATCCGTCAGGGCTGCACATTCCAGCACGGCAGCAGGAGCAGCAGCAGCAGGTGGATGGGCTGTTGCTTTCAACGCCACATTTATAATTAAACAACATGAAAGACAAAGCAGAGCACACAAACACACACACACACACACAAAGCTCCGGCCCCCACCCAACCAACTCCTCGCCCGTAAGGCAGCCAGCCGAAAGCGGCACACAAAGTTACACGGCAGCATTTATGAGCGCCCATAATGGTTGTTAACAATTTAACTTGTTTACCAGTGGGAAAGTTATATGTTAATTGGTCTCAAATAGCCCAACACGCACACACGCGCACATGGCTCGCCCACGTGGCCGGCTCCTGGATAGGGGAGAGCGAGAGCATTGTGCTGAGTAGCTGTTATTTACCACAGCCAAGTGAATAATGGCACCAGCTTCCCCGGCGCCATCAGCCGCCCCTTGTCATTCACACGTTACGCTTACGCCTGAAAGCCTATGCACAGGCACGAAGTGCAGACCAGGAACCGGGTCCTGGCTGGCTGCTGGCCACGTGAACGTTGTGTGTGTGGGTGTGCAGTTGTGTTTGCATTTGAAGTCCCTTAAAATTGGCCCACTCTTTGATTGCTTTCCTCTGTTTTGGGCTAAACTTTTTCATTACTAATTTTGTGCAATGCAATAAAAGCATTTGTTAATTACTTAAATGCTTGCCGCATACTTATCTGTGTCTGTGTGTGAGTGGGTGGGTGTGTGTGTGTGTGTGTATTTGTGCGCCGCCATTTAGGGCAAGTATTTTTTAATTAAATTTTTGCCACGCACTTTTTGTGCAATGGCAAAAATATTCGCTTCTCTGTGATTCCCCCCCCCCCCAAAAAGCCTAAAGTGGAAGCCCCTTCGAAAATGCATCCAAATTAAATTACAAATTTTGTAAGCGTAAAATAATGTTTCGAACTGAAGCCAACCTCTTTGCTTTAAGCCAATTGGGTTGGTTTTTAGATTGCTAGTACAAATTTTTAGAAATTTTAAAGATTTTAAATGAATTTTTTGTTAAATTTTTCACTCAGAGAAAAAATAGAGAATGTTTAGAGTGTCAGAAGTTCAATTCTTGATCCAAGTATGCATTTTGGAACCCTTCTTTCTTTCTTTCAAGAGCTTTAATACTTGAATCAAGTACGAAACATTCTTAGTTTAAGTATACAAATTCTAGAATTAATTGCTAAACGTACTCAGACAAAATTAAGAGATTTTTAGACTTAATTAAAGAATGTTTAATATCAGAAGTAGCATTAGAATGAAAATTCCTGATCCAAGTATGCATTTTTGATACTGTTTTTCTTGGTCCCAGAGCTTCCATACTTAAACGAAGAACGAATCACTCCTAAATCAAATAGAAAATTTCTAGAATCAAGTGCTAAACATTCTCAGAGACTTTTAGACCTGATTCAAGCATGTTTACTGCCCGAAATTGGATAAGAATGCAAATTGGATCCCATTTTTCTTGATCCGATAGCTTCAACACTTGAACCAATTACGAAACATTCTCCAAGTGCTACTATGCTTAAACCAAGTACGAAACATTCACAATTTAAGTATACAAATTCAAAAGAATCAATTGCTAAACTTACTACGAAACAAATTGAGAATTTTAGACTTGTGTCATGAATGTTTAATGCCAGCAATTGGATAAGAATGCAAATTCTTGATCCAAGTATGCATTTTTGATACCGTTTTTCTTGATCCAAAAGCTTTAATACTTAATTCAATTACAAATCATTCTCAAATAAAGCAGAATAGTTCTTGAATCAAGTGCTAAACATACTTAAATACAAGATTGATTATTCTTGAGTCAAGAGCATACAGCATTGTAACATCAAAAGCTCATCAGATTTCAGAGTAAGATCGTTTGCTCATAAATCAATGCGTGAAGCTGCTGATCTTTAAAATCAGTTGTGTTTTCCATTTTGTTTGAATTTATTTCATGGAAAACTAATTATTAAACCATGTAGCAAGTTTTAGCCGTCTCGAGGAATACACAACAACTCAAAGCAGCATCAGTCTTTGACTGTCAAATGTCAGTCGAACATGAAGAGACATGCCAGCAATGTCTTAAATGGTTGGGAATTTCAAAGCAACATGAGTGCGCTCTTCGCTCGATTGCTTCCCCACTCAGCCCTCTACCATAAAAAACCAACTCTGAGAGCGGGTTCAACGCTGTGTTCTCTCAGATGTGCTTGCTCTCTTCTCTGCTTCTTTACCTCACTGCCCTTGGTGGAACTCTCCACCCCCCGTTTAATGTTTCAATGAAGCTGCGATAACAAACACCAGCGACTTTTTTGTCTATTAACAACAACAAAAATTACATCAACCATTGTACAAACAAAATGTAATCTGTCGTTCCAGCTTAATGAACAAGCATAATTAATTGAAAATTGTTTTTGTAAATAAGAATTGAGACCTATTTATTTGTGCATATTTCAAAAACTAATTGACAAGTTGAACGAATGTGCCCCGTGACTTGTTTATTCTCTGTACATTAACTACCGAATGCAGCAATGCTTTAAGCTAATAATGTAAGAATGGTTAATTGGTTCAGTCAAAAGCAACAAAGAACCCCCGGCTAACTGAAGCTGGCCTGGCCAATGTCAGCAATGGGCCAACACACAGCTGAGTTGTTAAACCATTATTAAATAAGTTGAGGCATTTGTATGCTTTTGAAATCTAGACGCAAGAGTCTGCTTGTAGTTCTCATTCCGCTAGGGACATCAACTACTTCTCCTCTCTCTGTTGTTAGCCCCAGCCGTGAAAGTTTTAACGTGTGGTTTTTCCATACAAACAAGTTTCCAAGCTTAACAAGTTTTAGTAACAACTTGTCCAATGGAGGCAGGAATTTTGTATAACATTCGCAGAGAATCCTTTCATCTTTGATGAATTGTTTAGAATTCTAACTTCCATCTTCTTTTAAACAGCAACAGATGTTGATTCTGTGGGTGACGAGCAGAGCTGTGACTTTTGTCAACTTAAGGTTTACTTTTCAAGCACCTAAGCAGTATTGGAATAGAATAGAATATAGAGACTCTAATCTAATGCTTAGCAGGTAGCTGGAGTCAGTCTCGGCAGTCAAAAGCTTGTGTAAAAAACTACAGCATGATAAATTCAATGGGACTTGAGGAAAGAGATTTCAGTCAATCGCAGTCCCAGTTGGTATACCAGTTTAGACAACGCAGGTAAAGAATTGTGACTGATTCAATCTGATTCTGGTATATCGGGTACTGCGGAGTCAAACTCAACTCAAAAAGAATGTTTAAAGGCCTTACAAGATTATTACAAGCTGAAATTTGAATGTGGACCTTTGATTTTATCTTACTGACGAATAAACTTTGCACACAAACAGCACACATATGTAAAATCGTAGGTCCATATGTCAAATTTCTATTCAAATTGTTATGACATTCTATTCTATGGCTTTACCAGAGTTGATGTGGGGATAGTCTCGATTAGTTATCGAACCTCACAGATGGCACACATATGTAAAATCGTGGGTCCACTTTGCAAATTTCTGTTCAAATTGTCATGACATTCACTGGTTTGGCCGTAAGGCAGTTTGTTGTTCTATGGCCTTACCAGAGTTGATGTGGGGATGGTCTCGATAAGTTATCGAAACCCATAGCTGAAAATCCACAATAACTAGGGACATACTGTGGCTGTTTCAGTGAAAGTTACGCCCAGGAAATTGAGCTTTCACTTGACTTTATTCGATATAACTGATTGCAACCTAAGAACTTCAAAGTTGAGCCACCTAAGCTACCCGTAGCCACTAGGAGAGGGACTAAAGGGGCTAAGGACCTCCCCATAACACAAATCTAAATATTTTACAGCTTTTTCTGAAATTGTGTATTACTGTGAGACGATTCCTCTATGCATGTGTGTGGTAAATTTAGATATTTGGGCTCTGGGTGGGACCCAATCACTATAACCTCCCTCTTAATTCCGCCACTGATCATGGCTAACTATAGTTTAAGTAAATACTTGGGTTTTCTCAATGTCAACTTGATCAAATATGTATATCGATAACTTGGTATTATTATTCTTACATTCCATTTTCTTAGCTTACAAGTACGAAAAAATTCTTTTAATTATGTTGAAAATCACAAAATAAACAGGGCGAGTGCTTAAATCTGCTGCTTGCCAATCGATAACTGTTATCGATAGCACTTAAGAGACTTTAGAATGGCTTAAAATGTTGTTAATTAACTGAACTTTGAGCAAAACGTGGCTTATAAATGCAAATAACACGTCAAACTTCTGCCATTTGCTCATAAAAGTTTACCTAGAGATGTGTAAAACCAATCGATAACACCAAAACTTAACCCTTGCCCAGGAAAACTGAAAATTTGATGTTTTTATACGTTTATTTCGTTTATTCGTTGGCTTCCCTTATTTGTCTTTCATGGGTTTCTTGCAAGACTTTGGCACAAAATTATGACGAAAGCCCCCGCCAGCAGCCGCAGGAGCTTCACGGTGACTCCCAAACGGGGCCAACTGTGTGATTGATTGGCAAACAGAATGTTGACACTTTGCACAGGGTACACCGACACGGGAGTAAGGACTTGCCCAAAACCCATAAGGGCAGAGCCCGCCCTTTCCAACCCCCCAACCCCACACTGACCCACAATTTGTTCAGCGTTAATTAAAACTGTTGTAAAATGCACAAAAGCGGCAACTCGACCCAACGGCAATTGTCAATCGGGAGAGGAAAACGCAAACACAAACACAAAAAAACAAAAACAAGCGGGAATCGTGTCTCTCTCTCTCTATATATATATATAACTGTACACTCATTCATAACTCCCATGTTGGACTGTGCTTAAAGTAAATAGTCTGGATTGATGAAAGTTATATTCAAGAATTCATCAACAGGCATTTACTTCAACTGCAGTTTAAACGAAATGCAACGGAGGGAAACCCAAAATACCGCCGCGTCCCAGTGAACTTGTTCCATTCCGTGGGGTTAGCTCTAAGTTTACTGTAATTTGTCTAACCTGATTTGGCACTCACTCTTGCTCTCTTCTCTCTCCCCCCACCACCAACCTGGAAAAAACCCAACACAGTGCGGCAGGAGAACGAGCGCAACATACGCGAGAACTTGGAGCGAACGTTAATGATGAAGAATCTGACGGAGTTGAATCTGCAGCGTTTACAAATGGAAAGGATGCTGCAGTGACACCAACCCCCCAACAACAACCCCGCCCCCCTTCCCCCCACACACACACAAATGTTATGCGCACAAAAACAAACTGAAGCAAACTGACAAGTGAACGCACTCCGAAGTGCTAACAAAATGTAGAACAAATTGGCTGGAACCCAAATCAAGAGAAGTGATCCCGGAGTCAATAGTCAATAGTCGTGTTATTTATATTAAAAAGTATGTATGTAAATCCCAGCGACGCTACCGCCCCGCCCCCTATCACCCGCCTGTTCTAACTGAATTTGCCAGGGTTTCACTTGTTTCGTTCCACCACAACCACAACCACGACCCCATCTCCGCGTAGCGTCCTGGGCAGAGCAGAGGTAGTTGCTCCCATTTGTTGTTAACTGAATGTTTTTGGTAAATTGTAAGTCTTGAGTCTTGAGATACTCCCCCAAAAGCAAACCAATAATACAATAATATGAATTAGCTAATGCAAAACACATTCAACATAGTTATAGATCGAATTGTTGTATAGCCTCTAACGTTACCAAACCAAACGGAAATTGTTACTTAAGTGCAAAACGAGCTTGTTGTCGAATTAATTTTAAAACATTACTAACTAAGCGTAAACTAATCATTATTTAGGTGTTCAGAACAAAGTGGAAGGCAGCAAATCGGACGCATCGCAAATCGCAATTGAGTGTGTGTATACACACGCAGTACATTATGTGTATGTGTATGTGCATGTGTATGTATGTATAATTTCCTTATGCTAACTCAGTTAACGAAAAAAATTAGCTTGAAGCAAAAAATTCTATCGGTTTCAGCAAGCAAGCAAGCAAGACACAAAAGAAAAACGAACAACAAAATGGAAAAAAAAACAACATAAGAAAAACAAAGGCAACAGCAGCAGCCAAACAGCGTTAAACAGCTTCAATCGGGCATATTTGACGGATATTTTGTGGCATGTAAAAAACGCTTTACCATTAAGACACACTTCGGCTACGCCGAAGAGATGAGATGTCCTTGCAGGGTTTGAGGAGGGCAAACAAATCACTTTTCCTTTAAGCAACTTCCCAGCTTGTCAAACACTCAACTCGAGAGGCAGGAACTGCCATGGGTTGCGGTTAAAGGGAACCAAAAGTTGATACATTTTTTACATTTTCAACTGGTTTAATAATAGTTTTTCATTTTGTAAGCCAAAAATTGATTCCAAATGGCATATTTTGAAAAAGAAGCAATCCCTAAGTGAGATTTTAGTTCCGGAACTGATTTAGGAGGAAGATACTCGTTTCTCCGACCCTTCAGGCTATATATATGCCTTAACAGCATCCGACAGCCGAGTCTAAAAAGCCCTCAATGACCAGGATTTCAGAGACTACAACGGCTAGAGCAAACAAATTTAGATCGTAGATACCTTTTATACACAGGCAGATCAAGTTTGTTTCAAATCTTTATCAAGCCTACTACCATCCGCACACTAAACAAGAGCTTAAGTCCCGAACGACCCTTACTCACTGCAGTTTATATTTCAAAGCCTTCGCTTATGTTAATTAACAGAGCATTAACAATAATGTTAGCACTGAGTGAAATTTATATAATATTTGAGCAGAGAGGCAAATCATGTTTAAGTAGGCTTCAACTCAAACTAAGAACAAGTTGTTTCCTCAAATTTTGAGAACTTGAAATGAGCATACTTCAACTCAACTCAAACAACGCTCAGAAGAGTATAAGTATGTCATTCAGAAGTGCGTCCACAAATGTGTGCAATGGCGCAGTGAGCTAACACATCGCAAAAGGTCTGGAGATCGACCCCAGAAAAGTTTGACCTCAATAGGTCTTTCTTTCCAAAATGAACCCCGAGAGATGGCATATTGTTGTAAGTGCTAATGGTGTATTGGATTCTTACAAATATCCAATTCATGTAAGTAATATTCATTTTCGATACGCTTAAATGGGTTTTACCAGAATGTGAGACCCATTTCGAACCTTGCAACCAAACTCTAATCAATATTTTAACCAATTTAAAATGTTCCCGAAAACGGAACATTTCAACTCACTTCAAGCTTTTGCGTTCTGAATGTAAGATAATTGTACTAAAAGTTAGAAAATCCATTCAAGGCCTGTTTTTGGTAACGATTATGCTTGCTTTAAGTCCAATCTTCTCCGCTTTTTCCTATGTGTGGGTGCTAGAATGACCAACAGCAGCGGTAGGATGTGTAATCCAATAAATTAACTATCGATAAGCAGATTTGGAAGAGCAAACTCTAAGGTCCGATTACTCATCTTCTAGATAGTTGCTAAGTGACAAATAAACGCACAATTTACTCTATTTGTTAGTTTATGTGACAGATAACTCTTTGTAGAAGTTGTGAAATCGGAACTTAGTACATAAGTATACCTAGCAGCTGTTTAGATGATAAGAAATCGGCTTTTGATCCACTTAGAATGGGTAAAAACTAGTTCATATCTAGAATATGCTTAGAAAGCGTCAACCAGATAAAGATTCCAGAAGTGTGTAGTCAGATTCGTGCTTCTGCAGCTTGTTAGTTGCTTCCTTTCGATTATGTTGGTTCCCAGCTTACATTTTAGGAAAGTTTTGATCCCATTGGAGACTTTTTCGTGTTCCCGGTCTGATTAAAATAGTCAGAGTCAAAGAATATGATAACCCAGCCGAGACTCTTCTTTAAGAGACGTATTTAAAACGTTCTTTTAAACAATTTCGACTCATTTTCAAATGATTTTCGAATTTTTTTTTCATCGCACATGTTAGTCATCTCTTTATTATCTTCAAAAAGGTTCGAAAAAGTTTCAAAAAAAGGTCTTCTAAATGTTGTGTGGGATTTCTATCTCAGGTTCTCCATATGAAATGTAGTATCGGTCCCGGTAAGGGTTATACCTTGAATGATTTGACTTGGTAGGGCAAGTCCATGTAAAATTCATAGCTGAAAATCATATAATGCCATGAATTCAGTACTAACTCTTCCATTTCAGGGCGGATACAGCTGAGCAGAGCTGAAGTACTGAAACATACCTGAATTCAGCCATGAACATAGTTATTCCTATTGCCTAGTTCTGAAACAGCTCTGAAAATTCAGTACTCAACGGTAGAACTGTAGGAAAATGCCTTACAAAAGCTTTAGCTTTGCTTTCCCTTCACTTTTTATAATTTTGTGGACTATAAGCATAAAAACCAAGGCACCAGATCTGAAGATTTGACAACAGGCAGGACCATTTGAGTTTACACCGCTCCGAGTAACTCGATTTCTAAAGCAAATGCCAGAAATTTCGTAGTACTGTTCCGCTTTAAGATGCCAAAACTGGTCCACCTCTTCTTAATAATAGCTGGGTGTTTCCTAAGCTCAATCCCGGTTAACTATTATGGCATTTGTTTGTCCCGCAGCCCACCGCTGCTTTACCCGAAGGTTGTTCGTTTCCCCTTCCTCGAAATCTCTGCAAGTACATCTCCCACTTTTCATTTATTATCCTATATCCTACTTCCTCGATGGAAGTACTGTGCGTGTTTATTTCTAGAACTGTCAATGTCAATGCTAGCAGCTCTTAATAAATCTAATAAAAATAACAACAAATTAAAGGCAGAACTAAAAAAAAACAACCCAAGTAAATGGAAAGCTTTAAAGTAGCTCAATAAATTTTTAATATAAAACAAAACAACAAACCACAACAGCTGCAGCGAAATGCTATACAGAAATATCAATTAGGCGAGAAGCAAGATTACTAAGATTAATCACCATCAATCCCATGACCTTCCCCCGCCCCCCGACTCACCCCCAAACACACATTTGTAAAATTCTCAGCATGAAAATAGAATTCAAATCAAACAGCTCAAGAATGAAATTTAGCAGAACTTTTTCAAGGCATTTAACTTAAGCGTAAACATAATTGAAATGCATGCTTAAACCTAAATATATATATAAATAAATAGACAAAATTGTAGATAAGTGTTTAAGCCGTAAGCTGAATTATTATACAAGAGGAAAAGGAAAACTTCAATGGAAATCATCAGAGAGTCAGAGAAACAGAGATCAGATTTAGCCTTTGAACGTGAGACTTTGGTGCCCAATCCAGTTTGAGCAATTATTTACACACACACCATGTAAATAGCCAACAGACACACACACACACACACACACTTGAGTAAACATCAATAAAAACACATTAATAAATAATACTGAAAATGCTTATGTAAACCAAGTTTATCACTGGCCGTGGCAGTAACTAGCAATTATTAACAAGGAATCAAAACAAAAACAAAACCAAAACTAAATGTCAACTGCAAGAATTCAACCTTAACTGTTAAATTGTTGCTCGAAATCAAAAATAAAACAAAACTAAGCAAATTAAGAATACAACAAACATTTGAACGCATTCGGCGTTTTATTCATCAAACAACCCAAAATGTTGAATTAATAAAAGTGGAAAGCAAAAAACCAAAAACCAAAAACCAAAAAACTAACATAAATAAATAAAATTGTGTCACCTGTGTAGTATATCTCAGTATTTGTAACTGACGAAACAACAAAAACAAGACAACAAATCCAAAAACGTATGCGAAATGCGAAACAACAAAATGAGAGAAACCAAAAATGAAAATAAACTGAATTTACAAATGGAAAATGAAACAGCTGCTTGCATTCTGATTACTTGGCTTGTGGCGGGGATGGGGGAAAATTCTTGTTGGACACATTGCTGCTGGAAGCACTGTTGCTGGCAACACTGCTGCTGTAAGCACCATTGCTGGCAACACTGCTGCTGTAAGCACCATTGCTGGCAACATTGCTGCTGTAAGCACCATTGCTGGCAACACGGCTGCTGTAAGCACTGTTGCTGGCAGCATACCTGTGGGCAACATTGTTGTGAGACTAAGGGCTGCTAAAGCAGATCCATGATGCAACTATATAAGGTGAGCCACGCCAGTGAGAGTTCGCTGCAAAGTACCCCGACGTTCAGTGCTGAGCGAACACTTGAAGCGTAAGGTTGTCCGCGGATGTCGATTTTTTGTTTGTTTTGTTTATGTATTTGGGGGTGGTTTTTTTGCGCTGTAGCAAAAAATGAATACATACTTAGCTGTGTACATTTTTTGTTGTTGTGGCCAAGGCCATGATCATGATGCAACAAAAAGTGTATCACACAAATATTTGTTTAAATGGTATATAAATAATAAATAACACAATACAATTGAAAAAGGTTATATTGTTTTTTTTTTTAATTTTATGCACCAAACATAGAGGTAACAAAATGTTATAGAATCTCTCTTTTTGTACACAATTTTGCATCGCGGAAATGCCCATATCCCAATGTTAGTACGAAGCTGATAAATACAAATAATTATTTTTTATTAACATTACTAATGTTTAAATGGTTTTAATTAATATTTACACTAGTATTGGATTGTTTCCTAAAATGCATTTTTCTTCTGACAATTGATTGAGCGATCGCATTTGTTGTTACACACACAGACACACCCGCATACATAAAGTGCGTCCATGTGCGCCACTCACTCTCGCTCTGCCACTCGCTCTCCCACTCTCTCTCCCAATCTCTCTCGCAGCTTTAGCCAGTACGCCGCACACTGGCGTGGCCTCACCTTATATAGTTGCATCATGAGCAGATCGAAGTCAATAGGCAACATGGCTGTGGGCAACATTGCTGTGAGACTAAGAGCTGCTTAGCTGGAGCTTCTAAAGCAGTCCGAAGTCAATAGGCAACATGGCTGTAGGCAACATTGCAGTGAGACTAAGAGCTGCTTAGCTGGAGCTTCTAAAGCAGTCAGAAGTCAATGGGCAAATCACACCGACTGCTTGCCGAAGTCAACCGTTACTGGGTGTCAAAGAGAGAGAGAGAGAGAGCGCGACATAAAGCAGTGTTCCCCAGCCATGGACAGCTCTGTTAATATGTAGCTTTATGTGAAAGCTCTTCACGCATAGCTTTATTTGAAAGTTAGCTGGCCAGCAATGTTTTAGAGGAAATTTTGAAGCGTCTGCTGCCATGATACAACAATAAAGGTAAGGCGGCATCAGTGTGAGTTTTCTGCAAGGTACCTTCACGTTCAGTGCTGCGCGTATTTTTGAAGCGTAGGCTTGTGGCAAAAGTAAGCATCACACTGACACCGCCCCACCTGTATTTTTGCATCATGGTCCCAGTATTTAAGTAGCAAAAGCTTTCAAAAGCTTTCAAGCAATTGTAAACTTTCTTAAAACTTGTATATTCTTAAAGCTTTAAGCTTCAAAAAGCACCTACTACAAGCTCTGTTGCCGGCTGCAGCTAAGCTTAAAGCTTTCAAGCTAACTTTTGGCTGCTAAAAGTGGCGCCACTTTCTTAAAAAATATAATAATATTTTAAAACTTCAAAAATTTGCCAAAATTCCCAAAAAATAACATTTTTTGAACGAGTTACAACATATTATTGGTTTTTTTTTGGGTTGCTGACTCATGGATTGAGCAATCAAGTCAAAGGCTGACGAGTTTGATGGAACATCCCCCAGATGCCGACTTCCTGCCCCTGCCCAAGTAATGTTCTTCCCTGCCTTTCCTGCACACGAAACATTTTACATTTCCATTTACCCCAAAACCGAAACCAAGTAATTTGTATGGAGCACATAATCTCCAAACACCAAATGCTTCTTCCTCTCCACCTCTCAAGCCGCAGTCGAGCTGCAACCCCAAAAATATTGTACGCACACACAGCCACAAACATACACACACACACACATACATACTGACAAACGTTCTTCTGTTTTTGCCTATGCGGCGGGGTTTCCCTTGCGCATTTTGTTTTTGTGCAACGCCTGAAAAGATATCTTTCCATATGGCTGACTTTGAATGGAAGTGTAGATACTTTTTTTCAACGTCTTCTTCTGTCATGTTGATAATGAGTGCTCGGGGTGGCACGGGGGGGGGGAAGCGGCAGAAGCGGAAGAAGGAAAAGTGCTTAGATGGGAAGCATAACATCAGCTTGGGCCTTAATGAGCTTGTGGAACCGCCAACGCCAACTGTACCTGCTGCCAGTGCTAAGCGGCCATTAATTTAGGCTCGTTAACCTGATCAGATGTGTTTTTTATGGCACCACCCAGCCCATCAATCAATATTCCCTTCGTTTTGGTTGTTGTTCTGTTTCTGTTACTTTTATTTGGGGGGGTTACTGCCACAAACTCTCCCCTTTCGCCTGCAGCTGAAGCGACAACATCCACCCACACCCGGAGTTACGCCTTGACTTGCTCAGAGCTCGAATCGCAGAACTCGGCTAGCCGAAGCCCGAATCGTGGGGCCAATAGCCACCAGTACTAACTTCGGCTACCTTCGGCTGGCTGCTGCCACGGCCAATCCACTTAAAGTTGCCTTGACGCCCTCCAAATGCCGACCAATGACAGAGACTTGCCTGCTCAATTCGCCGCACGGCGAATTCGCGACGATGGTTCGGGCCTCGGTAAACCGGTTTGTGCTCTGAGCGTGCATGTTTTTCGTAGTGGTGTTTTTCTCTCTTCCTCTCTCTCTCTCTCGCTGTCTCTTTTTCGGTTTTTTTCTGGTTTTCCTTCATTTTCCTTTGTGTTCGAAATAAAAATATGCAGAGCCTGTACTTTTTGACTGAAATAAGATAGAAGTACGCAATTGACTACCATTTTGTAGCACGAACATTTTTCTAGAGTTGTGGTAAAGCGGTCTAAGAGTCGTGTTTCAATAACTAAACCAGAAACAGCTGAATTATGGTATAGCTAAGTTTTTAGATGGATGTCCAGGAAAACCTGGACCAAATCGTAAGGTTCCGAAATGCTAACTAAATTATTTGGAAACAGCATTCCAGCATTTTCCAACTAAGGTGTTCATCTACAAGTTCTTAAAGTGAAAAACACTGATCTTGAATACCGAAAAGGGTTTTATTGAAAGCCTATTGGATAATCTTTATATAATTATAACAGCGAACCGATATATTTATAACTACGGAATGGGTATCGAAACTTTGGTCCTTTACTGTCGGAGTTTTCTGAAAGTTGGAGAAAACCTTGGACGTTAAGAAGGGATGAGCTCCCTTCGTTGAAAGATTGTCCCCTAAAAGAACTAGTACGGAAAAGGCAGAGAATTTTGTTTTGTAAACGAAATTTACAAACATATGTACGAACTGGAGATGGTTTTTGTCTAGTTAAGTATAGATACATAAAAGATAGACGGATTATCCCCATCATTAATGTATATTTTCCTCATAGCTCTACAGTTGTTCAACCAATCTTCAGTTAGGTACGACCTAACTATCCCAAAAACTGTGTGAGATAAGACGATTACTCCAATCACACAACTCTGAGATGTGTTTATTCCAACTCGTCTGTTGATTCGGATAAAGAATACGTGCTCTGTCTCTGTAATTTCGAGTGGGTTTTAGTGTAAACATGGGATTTTCTAATTTAAAGTTCACCGTTTTCTATGAAAAGTTAGAAAAACGTCTGTGGTTACAAGATTAGGTTGTCTCTTTTGGACAAATTCAGTCCACTTGGCATTGAGCTATCGGTTTTAATTGCTTAAGCAATTCCAGTTGTCCTCAAACTTGTCACCTTCCTTATGATATTGTTATGTTTGAACTTTGGCATCTAAAGTTTCCACGAAAACCGTCTAGGAATTCGGAACAGGGCAGTGTATATATAGTAAGTAGGGTCTTGGATGCTTCTTTCTGGCTGTTACATACTTAACTTTACTTTGGTACAGAGCATAATTAGTTTAAGATATGTTTAAGAAATGTTGCGTCTAACTTTATGGAAAGCTTGCTTCGCCCCTGATTAGCCACTGTTCTCTCTAGGCGCCCATCATCTGCAAAGACTAATCAACATATATATCATATATATCATATATATTTCTCTAAACAACCGACTATCTAACTGGCATCTTTCGGTTTTCACTTAAGTAAGTTCGAATTCTGTTCACGTTGACTTTTCTGGTACACAATCAAGGTAATCCGTCTGAAAACGCTCTAACACTCAAAATGGTTTCTTGAATTAATTAATCTAAACGTTAGAAATATTGTGACTAGTGCCCTAAAATAGGTTAGCAAACCTGTAGCGCTAGGATGAGTATCAATAAATCAAAAAACATACACTTATAGGGCCTTAGTTAGTAAAGAATACTTCAGGAGGTTCTTATTTGATTGTTGTGGCTCTGATAGTCTTTTGCTGTGTGACAAATCTTAAAGTGGAAAAGCAAACATTTTTGGCTCTATCACTCAAAGTCTCAGAGATCGACGCTTTCAAACAGTTAGAGCCGATTTCTCATCTTTTAAAGTCTAGAAGAGTCTAGAATCTAGACAGCTGTAAAGTGTCACAAAAACTTTGATTTTACTCTGTTATTTGTTAGTTTATGTGACATATAACTCTATGTAGAAGGTGTTATGACTATATCAACTCGGCTGTTGATGCTGCTCAAGAATGTATATATTTTAAAGGGTCTGAAATGTTTACTTTTCCCTGTTAAACAAATTATGCGCAACTGCATGATATCTCTTTTCATTTTCAATGGTTTTTTTGTAGTCAGATAGTTTGCACTTGTTAGAGACATATGAATAAGATGATCATATCAACAGCATTATTATAGATTTGGTTTCTTATGTGTCTTGAGTTCTCTTAACTCTTACTTAGCCCGTGTTCGTAAGGTCTTGATAATAATTTCGGTCTACAGAGAGCTTCCTCTCTTTTTCAGTATCTATCGACTTTCGGAACTCTTAACGATGCTGAGTTATGCACGGTCGCCACCAGAGAAGGTTCTAGGAGGGTGGGTTAAGGGTGTTAAAGACCGCACAGAGCCCAAATATTACAATACACCTAAGATATGCTTGGAGCAGTAATGTTTCAGCAATCAAAACTTTCAGAAAAAGCTGGAAAAGAAAACTTAAAAAATGCTTCAACCACTTTTGCACCGGGATTATAACTAGGGGAATCACCAAGCAATCGAAGAATATTTCAATGGCGTTTTCCTTGCAGAAGCAACTGAAAAATAGCACAGAGTTTGTTATCTAAAATCGAATTACAAAATTCGCGAAATCCACGTAATTAGGATACCTTTCCCCAGTAGTGGCTCGTGAGCCAAAAAGCGTCAGCTGCGAGTACAAATACTGAGTGTTTGTAGCAAAAAGCTTACGTATTTAGAGCTTGTTTCCAAATTGTACTTGAAAATGCTTTAATTTCATAATTATAAGTACCATCTCGGAACCCACAGCACACACACACACAAACCCCCCCAATTGGCATGTGCTGCCTCCCCCCTTCTCATTCAGCTCCTTCGCCTGAATTTGACTCTGTGGCAATCAAAAACTCCAAAGTGTCGACCATAAAATGGCGCAGCAGACGGGCGGCAGCTTCAAAGTTGATTGACGTCATACCGAGCCACGCACACTCGCACTCACAACCGCACTCACACCTTCGCATTGCCTGCAGCCTAGCAACAAATTGGGAAAAATTACAAAAAAAAAGCATTCAATTTAATCGGATTTGAATATGGCAAAGCAGCACGCAACAACAATTCTATAATTAAAATGTTGGTTCACTGCGGCGAGTCGCACATTCAGTCGCAAAATTTATTTACTTATTTATTTATAAATAAATTGCACTCGAATCCCGCTAAGGTCATCCCATAGGGGCGTGTGCGTGTGTGTGTGAGTGCAAGGATGGTGGTGGGCAGTTGGAAAGTGCATAAAAATCGCCAGCCTTAACTTAAATAGTCGCCATAAATGGCGCCAGCCACGTCGTAATCAACTTCCCCTCCCCCTCGCTCACCGCTGACAACACAAATTGTTCGTTTTCGCCCTGCTACGTAATGTCTGAAATTTGGCAACCGCGCAAACTGGGCAAACGTTAATTCTAGTAAAATGCGTTTGTTTCTGTCTGTTTGTCGTTGTTATGACCTTTTTTGTTGTTGTTACTCTCTCTCTCTCTCTCGCTCTCGCTCTCTCAGTAGTGTTTTTATTTCGAACTCAATATTTGATTCGAATTTCGAATTTAAACATTTTCTGGCTCTCTCGGGGCCCCAATTCGCCGCACTCTGGCCGAGAGAGAGAGCGAGAGAGTGTGTGTGTGTGTGAGAGCGCGCGGAAAATTTCATAAGCTGCTGCTGCTTCGTGCTGAAAATCGGCAACAGCGCCGCCCAGCTCTCGCTCTGTTTTGGGGCCGACGACGTCGTTTGCCGATGATAATTGAACTTTTTGTTTGGTTTTTTTATTTTTGCTTTTTGCTTGGCACAGCGAAAAACGACGCAAAAACAGGCCTCTAAAATGTATTTTGGTTTTTTTTTTTATCACGACTCTACTAATTATATTTGTCTGGCAGGCAGGCAGGCAACAGCAGCAACGGCACAGAGCTTACGTGTCCGGCAGCCAAATTTGGTTTTGTTACCGCTTTCCGTTCTCCATTGTTTTACAGAGGAAGCCACCAAAAAAGTTTGGAAAAGTTGGCAAACTCTTTATCAGACCAGAGCGAGTCTCGCAGAGAACAGCTTTGCTTCTCCACTTGCTAAGGCAGAGTACCAGAGGGAAGGGGGGACACAAGTCTAGCTTCCGCAAGAATCGTGCAAAAAATGTAACTGAAGAGCGCCTCAACAACAAAATGCGACGCTGATCCAGGAAAGTCTTGTGTGGTTTGGAAACTGTGGGTGTAGAAATCTTCGCTTCCTATGTCCCCATATCCATTTGGGTCTTGTGCAACTATATAACCATAGGTAGGTAGTTCCGGCTGCCCCCAAATGGGTTCACACATAGACCTTAAGGTCCTTAATGATATATAACCATAGACAACCTCTCAAATCTGCGTAGAGTTCGTTCCGCAAGTTCGAATTGGTCTTTGGGCCGATAACAGAGCAATGTGTATGTTTATCAGACATGTAACAGCTACTTAGAAGATTAGACATCGGCCCTTAAAAGGTTCTTTAACTTATCCAAACAAAGATTTTGAATTAGTCGGTGTTTACACGATGAAGCAATCTTCATCTAATTAGTTGAGTTTGTGGAAAGAGATGTTGTGGTGTCTCACACCCTTCTATACCTACTAACTATTTGAAAAATAACAGCATTTTACAGAGCTTCACCTTGTATAAGTACCTACTTGGATCCTTGAGACATTTGGGCCTGTATCTTTTAGCTTTATATTAACTAATATTTCATATAATTTCCCAAAAATATATGAGAAGAAGACCATTCGAGCTCGTGAATAAGTTTTTTGACAGCCAATTTGCGCAGTAAACTGAAATATTTTTCAGTTATATCTTTTGAAGACTTATAAATGTGAAAGCCCAGCTGTAAATATGCTAAGTAAAACCAGGACCCATTGGTAAGTGATCACTTCTGAAAGGTAGCTGTTAATATTCAGGTAGGATCTAAAGTTTATCACCTCTGTGATTCGTTTTCTACTTGCGTAACCACCGCTAGGTATAAGAATGGGCTTGAAAGACTCAACTATAACTCGTATCACAGTGACTTTCACTAAACATTGAACGACATAGTAAAAATTCAGAATATCTGCTTGTCTGCACAGCTGTTTCAAGCTCGTCTGATCTTATTTGGTATTATCTAGAACGAAAGCTCGGGCAGAACAAGAGCTACACATTCATGAGAACAACAAATATATGACTTTGAGAGGAAGCAATCAAATATCGGATGGATAGACTTACAAATGCCACCTGTAATTTAAAAGATTATCATCAAAAACCACTTTTATGAGTCTTTTACGAGCTCCTTTAATGATTCAAGAAAGAAATTAAAGAGAGAGCATGTGCGACTTAAAGAATACTCCAAAAATAGGCATGAATTTCCTTGATATGTGATTTACTGTGACTTACGAATCAGCATACGGGCTTAAATAGACTCTCCAAAAAAGTCGCGGCTAGGTTACCATTTGGCTCACATAGACAGTGCATTTATGACTATTTTAAGCAGACCGAGGAGTCGAAATAGGCTTGAATGTGATAAAAAATAGCTTAAATTTATGCTCAGAGGACTCAAAAAATAGAGATTTCATAAAACGTTGGCTGGTATAGTAAGCCCATGGGCCTTTAAAGTGACGAACGGGTCTGAGTAGGACACATCCTGAGCTATTCAAATCATAATTCAATAGTCGTTCACTTCCATTATTGTTATCCTTTGAAATACGCCCTCTTCCACTTCTTGGACAACTGTAAGGTGAACCCTTTACCTCTTATTGAAGCTTTCAAAAATCTCAGAAACTCATTTTTTGATCGAATTATGAAAACTTGATGTTTTTAAAAAGCTTTTCTTTATAAGAATTAAATGTGATGAAGTTGTAAAAGTCTATTATACCTTTGAAGAAAGGTCCTGTGTCCCCTTGCAGGGTACTCCAATCGTATGTGAGTTGTACAGCAACAGTTTCATGCTTCGAGCGCTTCAGTTTGCAAGCGAAAATCTTTATAAAAATATTGGGTTGAGGGTTGCCTTGACTTTCGGAACACTATTAGAAAACAGAAGTCAGCAAAAGCCTCTAACAACAAGTCTTACCAGGTCCATAACCATTGAAAGGTGGATAACTAACTATATGATAAGAAAGTTCCTGCCTGAAGGACGTGTACGGAAGTTGGAGGACAGGGAGCCTTGATGACAGATAATTACAACAGAGATGGTACACATCTTAAGCAGAACAGGTATATTTGATACAAAACGAGTAAAAAAGTAGGGCTATCCCGACTGCAACGTACTATGTAGCGGCGAAAGTGTATGCTCAGTAGCTCTGCTCTGCTACAGAGAACTTTCTTTTGCTCATAACTTGACTGCCGTTCATCCAATCTTTGCCAACTCTTCGGTGAAGCGATAAGAAAACTACTTACTAAGCCTTTAATCTTTGGAACTGTGAGAAATGTAAGTTTTTTTTCCAAAAAAAATGAGAAATGCAGGGAGGCGTGGCATAATTAGAAACTTAAGTTGATCTGCCTGGCTGATTAACTTGTTTCTTCTATGCAAATGAATTGGTCCAGCCTCAAGGCGGGGATAAAATGTAACCATAAACTTAAGATTAAAACAAGATAAGGTGGCTTTCCTCCAGCTCTATGCTCTAACTTCATACCGATCCTTATGTTTCCGAATATTTCCGTAAGCACAGATCTTGGGTAAGCTTAAAGCTAGGGATACCAACATTTCTACCCATTCATTCATTAGATTTATGTCTCATCTTCGCCAGTGAAACCAATTTCCCAGTGCTTTTGCTTTGTTGCTTTTTTTGAATTTCCCACAAAATGGAGTGTCTCCCCTCCCCCGGCCCCTCAACTGGCTGTTCATTATTAAACAGCGCCAAACACATCCATTGCCAACGCTCCCAAATGACTTTCTAAACACCTCGCATGGCGCATAAACAACGCCAGACGCAGGCAGGCAGACTCCTCCGCACACTAAAACCGTGTACCGCTTCCCTCCCCCCTTTCGTGCTGTGCCTGTGGAACAACTTTGATGGCAAAGTTTTTCGTAAAAGTTAATTGATTTATATTTTTGACATTTTCCGCAGACTCGGGGCAAAGCCGGGAAACTGCAAGCGAGAAGTTGCAGCGGCGCACAAAAAGGTTGCAACTCCCGAGACCTTTTCGTGACAAATGTGGGGGACTCCACGTTGGCGTTGCGGTTCCAAAAAGTTACTTAATCATGTGCTCCAATTAGTGCAAGTTGGCCTGGGTACGGACGACGGAGCAAATGGTCTCTCGAGCTGGAAAAATAAAAATGGAGTGTCACGGCTGGCGCAACGGGGAGTGAGTGCACGAGTAAGTGGTTGAGGTGGGCGGCGGGCGGCGGGCAGGGGGACGGGTAGGACCAGACAAAGTCTGCCCATTGTTGTTGCCTCGATGAGTTGCTTCCGCTGCATTGTGTGGCCCCCAGTTGTACTGCGGCCCCCACCCCCCACCCCGCCGCCGCCACCGCCTCTCATTCTCGCTCGCTCTCTGGCGCTGTGGGGCTCTTCGTTCGTTCGTTTGTGGCGACTCGTGAGCGACTCGTCGTCGCGTCGTTTGGTTCGGCCCTGCAATCGCGCTCGCTGGGGGCTGTTGGCGTTCCGACTGTTCGGTGTCTTTCATCAGCATATTTCTGAGTGATGAAAATTATGTTGATGACGTTCGCAGCGCACAGCGACAGCGCCCCACCAGCAACCAACCCCGCCACCCCCCTCCCCCTGGCCTGCCCGCCTGCTCGCCCCCAGCGGCGACAACTAGCGAAAGTTGCGCTAAATTGGAACATCAGCGTTTTGCTTCTGTTTATTTTGATGTTGTTTTGCGCCATCCGAACAGCCAGCACAAAGCGAAATACAACAAAATTCATTTACATGTCTAAAATGCGCACTAAAATTTATTTTATTTTTTGTTAAGCATTTATTTTATGTGCATATTTTGTTGCTCCGACGCGGCGCCGCTCACACGGCAAATCGCACGAGTTTTTTTTAGCTTATCACGTCGCTCGGCGGCGATTAGTTCATACCTTCGATAGCTCAGTTGGTAGAGCGGTGGACTGTAGAGGTCGAGTTACTGAAACGGAACGGTAGAAATCCATAGGTCGCTGGTTCAAATCCGGCTCGAAGGATCACACTTTTTTTTTTCTTTTTATAGTGGTTATTTTTTTTGGTTGGAGCAGAGGAGTGGGATTTTCTTGGAAGATGTTGCGGGTGGACTCATTTACAGATGGAAATGAATAGCAACAAAGTTTCCTTTTGGGTTGACACAACTTTTCAGATTTACTCCGAGACTATATTGCATGTTGAGGGATAAAGGCAGTGTTCTAAATGTCATTACATGGCTAAGAACTTCATTGAACTCCCAAATCTCTAGTGCGGCAGGTACACACACTACCTGTCGCACCATAACCAGCGGCACGCTGTTTAAATAATGCTTAAAAAATACTGAGTAATGGGCTTGTAGAAGTCGAGTGCGGTCCATTTTAGCATACAATTTCGAGATTTCTTATCTCGTTCCCAATCTTACCAGAATCTGATCAGTTCAGCTTGTGTTTTCGCGGTTGTCAAAGAGCCCAAACTACTTAAAATTGGTATGTTATTCTGCTTTTCACCTGTTTCTATATCTTTATAGTCCTTCAGTTGTTGTTTTATAGGTATATCTGGATGGGAGGCCTACCGAGTAGGTTTCTTCCTGCGTAGAACCATAGAAATGTTGAACTTATAAAGACGTTTTGAGATTGATTGTTAGCTCTTTTAAGTAGGATTCAGTATAAACTTACCAAAATAAAGAAAGGATACTTATCTTACCATATTAACGGACGATTTCGCATTTACTCAGAGCTATCTGGCACATTATCTTACAAATAACAGAGTAATGGGCCAATTCCACAGAGCAACATCCAACATCTTGAAGCAATTGCCACACCCATTCAATACCAAATAATTTAAAAATAAAGTACTGTCCGAGAAACTTGACATACATTTTTAAATATTTGTATTTTAAATTGTAAGTCGGCAAAGCTAGCACTCGAAATCGCCTCAAACAAACTCGTCGATGACATGCGACAACAACATCCCAAAATTAGGCAGAGATTTCCGCCTACTTTGCAAAGGACGCAACAGTCATAATACAAATGCTAACATACCATCATCTGATGACCAAATGCTGATTAACTCGACAGGATATAGACAGGAATAGTAGAACTCATGTTGTTCCCAAAGAGGCATCTTTGAAAGGACGACAAATGTTATGTAATGTTAAATATATAATATATTATGACAAGATATTTTTATACTCTGTACCGAAGGTACATAGAGTATTATAAGTTTGTGCAAAAGTATGTAACAGGCAGAAGGAAGCATCTCCGACCCCATAAAGTATATTCTTGATCAGCATCAACAGCCAAGTCGATATAGCCATGTCCGTCTGTCCGTCCGTCCGTCTGTCCGTCTGTCCGTCCGTCCGTCTGTCCGTCTGTCTGTCTGTCTGTCCGTATGAACGCACAGATCTCAGAGATGGTGAGGGATAGAGGTTTGACATGTATGGGACATATGCTTCTTATGTCTGCAGGCAGATCAAGTTTATTTTCAATTTTGGCCACGCCCCCTCCCGCCCCCGCAATTTAGAAAAAACGTCATATCTCCCACAGTTTTAAAGATAGATGGTTCGTTTCTTCTGGACATATTTAGTAATTAAGATAACTTATCGATCCGCCAAAGGAATGAAGAAGATCGGATGAACAGTTTTCGAGTTATGATCAAAAGACACATTTTTTTGGTACATAGTATGTTATAGTCGGGCTTGACCGACTTTCTTTCTTGTTCTGAATATATTTATGCATCATTTTATATTCTAGCACATTTTGAACAGCTTTAACTGACAGACGTAAGATGTTAGTTGTTATCAGTGAAAACGAAAGGTACACAGAGTATATTAAGCTTGTGCAAAAGTATGCAACAGCCAGAAGAAAGCATCTCCGACCCAATAAAGTATATATATTTCGGATCAACAGCAGTGTCGATATGGCCATGTCCATCTGTCTGTGCGTATGAACGCACAGATCTCAGAGATGGTAGGAGATAGAGGTATGACTTGGAATGGGACAAAAACATCTTACACAGAGAGGGAGAGGTGCAGAGTATAGTCGGGCTTGACCGATTTTCTGTATACTTGCATTGAAGTACCTAAAAGTAGTCTTCTATATATCTGACATTTTGCAAAAATACTTGAAATTCTCAAGCTAAGATTCCCTGCATTGGGAATATAGTAGGGGTAACAGAAAATTGCTGTTTTAATATGTTTTTAGTCCATCCAAAGTGATTTCTAATTAATTTTAATACAAAAGGAGCATAGTAAGGAGCATAGTATGCAACTTTCCCCAGATTTTTCATCCATAAAGTCCTATCTCTCACATATTCTTACAAATAACAGAGTAAACTTCAAGTCGGGAGCTTATTTGACATATTGCAGCTATATAGAAGATTAGAAGAAGATCGGCTCTTAAAAAGCAAGACAAGGTTGCAAACCGCCGGTCCATGATTCGAAATAAGAACTGATGCTTCTTTATTATATCTCTTAGAACCTGAAACCTGAAGCAACCTTCTGTTTCGAAACAGTTTTGGTTCTCAAAACTACTTTAGCCACTGTATCAAGAACTAATATATAATAAATGTCTCTTTATTTGAGACGTACATTTCAAGATCGTTAAATAAGAGGAAAGTTTTTAAAAAGGCCATATTATCATTGCATATTTTGGTACATAGCCGGGCACTTTTGGAAGAGATGGAAGTAAAAGGGAGCTGTGGGTTTCACACTGAACCTCGAGATATTACTTAATGAATTTATTACTCGTAAGCATTTTCACTTAATTTCCTCTCAATTTTATAATAAACATTAAAAACTTGGCTGCCGCTGCAGAATAGATTCATAAAGGTTCGAACCTAAAACTGTGGTTCGTTAAGTTCCAGTTTCTTACTGCCATTTGGAAACCTCCAAACCTTCCACAGAGTATGGGAGGTGTTATTATCAGTACAGTTAAGGGTTTGGTTCGTTGGCCAATTCAATTATCTTCTATTGCCCCATTCGCTAAACGTAAACAGATGCCGCTGTCCAGGCTTTGCTCCATACACGGGGTCCAACTTTCGTTTACACATAAACATGGACGGAGAGATGAAAAAGCACATTAAGTCGTCGTCGTCGCTGTTTGAATGTTCATCATAGAAAGTTAATCAAATGTGCAACGACTTGGACAACTTCATCCAAATCCAAATATGCGCCCACAGAGGCCTTCATTTGCGTTATTTACAAACAAACCAGCAGGCAGGCAGAATATATATATATATATGCATATATATGTTCATATTCGTAAAGAATTGGCAGTTTGTGTAAACAAAGAAGTCATTTCATGCCCAACGGCGGATGTTTACTCACCAAAGATCGGTGCGCGGGGGGAGGAAGGCAGGGGAGTAAAGTATTTTATCAGTAGATTTCATTAAGTAATGAAAATGAAAATGAAAATGAAACAAAACAACTGCTGTTTGGATGGAATTTGACGCTGAACGATTAGTGCAGTTTAGATACCCCCCTCGCCGTCTCTCTCTCCTTCTCCGAAATTTGATACTTTTTCCAATGCATATTTTGGGCCAAAGTCTGTGGACGCCTCGACTCGACAGCGTCTGAATTTAGATGCCGATAAGTAAAATGTGGCCGAGGTGAGGCGAGGCGCAAAATTCAATGCGAAAGCCAAAAGCGTAGCACAGCAAACAGCAACAGCAACAACAGCAACAGCAACTACAACAAATAATAGCCACGAGTTTAGCTTGCATAAATGGAACCAGTTTTGAGGCCGAGAGCCAAGCAAAAGCCTCGACTGTAGTTCGAGTCAATTTATGCGGCCGTCGAGCCCAAAGCGCAACAGCCACGAGAGCTCGTCGAGTGCTCCAAACTCCAAACTGGTCGCCACAAAACGAAACCCAAAGCCGACGAACGACATGTGAATATTAATGTTTGCCGCCAGATTCAGTTTCGGATTCGTTCATAAAAAAAGCAAAGAAAAGCAAAGAAGCGAAACACAAAAGTCTGGTGACAATTTCAGAGCTGCTGCTGCACTGCTGCTGCCTTGATTGCCGGCTCTCTACAACTATTGGACGCTTGGACGTTCCTTTTTTTGCATTTGGCAAATTGCAAATGCGAAATGCGAGTCTCTTGGGTGCGTGTTAAGGATCAAACGGGTTTCGCCCGTCCTGACAACTTGATAAAGATTTCATGCCTTTGATTAATATGTTAAGTCGCCGCAGACGGCAACGGGAACGGTACTTGGCGGCAGGCACCAAAAACAAAAAAAACACGCACGAATCGAAAGGTGTCCGGAGTTTAGAACATGACAATAAATCAAGTACCAAGTACCCAAGCAGCAGCCCGTAGCTGCCGGAAAGGCAACGGGGTGAGAGTCTAATACAAGTAGATGCTGAATGGATGATGATGCACTGAAAGATATTATATATATTTATATATGCTGTTGTGATTTGTGATTTGATTCAATTAAGATTTACCTGCCAGTCAACTGCTGGTTGATCTTTATGTAGCCATTCCAGTGAATGTGTCAAAGTGTCACTCTAATTAGAAATCATGAAGATTATTTGACAACACAATATCCAAGAGAAGCTTAACTTTACTCTAGGATACTTTGCTGCTTTGCTTCCAACCGTATTCAATTGGCTGAAGAACATTTATCTCCATTTTGTGGGACTAAAAACTAATAATTGATAGTCTCCTGATCAAAAATACGGCTTACAAATGATCTGGCACTTGCAGGTTGCTAAATTTTTAGGTGCCAGTTGCTGCCATACATGTGTGCACACCTGTCAGGTCACAGAAATCTGTCAATATTCTCATATATTTATACGAAAGCTGTATAGATAGCCTATTTCTCTTGCATCTTCTCATTTATTCTTGTGCTTCCCAGATTGCCTATTAATATTATCATTTGAGAAACTTTTACGTGATATCAGACAAGTGACAATACAGCTTTAGTCTGAACAGACTACCAGATAACTGGCATACAAACTAAGAATATTCTGTCTCTGTGAATGGAACTAGTTTTGGAGAGTTGTTGTTGTGGTGGTTAATCAACTGACCTTTTTTGTTGTTGTCATATCTCCCACAGTTAAATAGATAGCTGGCTAGTTCCTTTTACACATAATTGGTAATCAGGATAACTTATCGATCCGGATGAACGATAATTGAGTTACAAACAAAACAAGCAATTATGCTGGTCAGCACTAGCTGCAACAGCGATAAGCAGCACTTCACTCGCCTTAAAACAAACTTTGGAAGGTACACGGAGCATTTCATATTTCGGCTTGACCGGCTTTCTTACTTGTTTCTTATTGAAATTTTGGGAGTCTTTCGACTATGTTTGCAAGGCACTGAAATTGGACTAAAATACCAAAAACTTTATATAACTATTCTCCGCTCTTGAGCTCTACATCAAACATTCCTTTTTAAATTCATTTAAGTATTTGTTAAGATACATTCAAAGCTTCACAATCTTCGGTTTTAAGTCGCAGCTTCCTTCTGATATACTAAGATTCATTTTTGAAGCGTGGAATGTTGCCAATATTCATAAATATACTTTACTGCGCTCATTATTCATCAGTTTGATAACAACACAAGCAAGACCTCCAGCAAAAAAGTGTATCCTCGGTCTCACAGATGGACCGAGCGTTAGATGCAGATTTTTAAAAGGAAGACCAACAATCACAGTCCCGTTTTCGTATGTTTTAAGACCATTCTGACATATTATTGGGATAGTTATTGATGCGGCATATGGCATATGTTACGATATATGGTTGGACAGAAGAGATATATGGTTTTAATTAAAAATGAACTCTTTGACTATGAGGAGAAGTCTTCTTTAAAAATGCCTCTGTCCAAGCTACTACGGTGATGAGTGAATTACAGGGTTGTCTTATCTCTCGTTTTAGGCAGTTTACAAATCCATTGAATTGTTTGCTTTTGAATCCTTAATGGTGTGGAGTTCTTTTTCAAGTTGCGGGCTTCTGTAAACAAGCCTCAGACTTTTGAAAACACTCAAATAGAGCATAAAAAAATGATTGCAATAGTTTTGAAGTCCTGCATTTGTATCAAATGTGATGGATAATGCCATACATCGTGCCAATATGGTCAAATGTGAGTTTTCAGTTGCATTTAATATTGAAATGGGAATTAAGTTTGCGGTATCTTTGATTTAAGAGATCAAAAGAGGCTGTTGAAGGCTTCAAAAACTACGTTTCTCTGAGAGGAGAGGATGGTTTGACAATAAATGCAAGTAACAGAGTCTGTCAGGCCCGGCTATAGCATACTCTGTACCTCCTAAAGCTTTTAAGTGCTGCCCATTGCAGTTTCAGCTGGAGCTGCTTAGCATAAATGTTTGTTTTTCCTATAGCTCGATTATCGTTCATCCGATCTTTACCATTCTTTTGGCGGATCGATAGATAATGCTAATAACTAAACATGTCCAGAAGGTTCGAACCTTCTATGTATAAAATTGTGGAAGATATGATGCTTTTTCCGAATTTCGGGGGCAGGAGAAGGCGTGGCGAAAATTGAAAATAAGCTTAATTTGCCTGCAAGTGTAAGAAGCAATTGTCCCATACATGTTAAACCTATATCTCTTACCATCTGTGAGATCTGAGCGTTCATAGGGGCAGACAGATGGACGGGCATGGCCATCTCGACTCGGCTGTTGAAGCTGATCAAGAATATATATGCTTAATGGGGTCGGAGATGCTTCCTTCTGGCTGTTATACTCTGTATATGCTCGAATCAGACCTGTCACAGAACATCTGTGAGTGTACAGATTCAGGTCTCCTACATGCTATAAGCAGTCTCTCGAGGGTTCGGTGTCACAGCTACTTCTCCAGTTCGAATTTGTCACTGATGGAACCAATCATTAACTGGCATAATTGCGGCACAGGGGACTGCTGGCCTAACACGCTCAAATCCGAGAATATAACATAATAAAAACCCGAATCTAAAATGGAAATGAAAGCTGACAAAACAACTGAGGGTGGGCCGGAAATAAGGCACGAAGAGCCAGGACCAAGAACAACCACCCCCAAAATGCAGCGGCAAACTGTGCAATAATGTCCTTAACACAAAAAGTCAAAAGCAAACACAATTTTCTTTACGAGCGTGTGTCTGTGTGTGTGCGAGTGTGTGGGTGTGCGAGTGTGTGGGTGAGTTGCCTTAAGCAAACGAGCACAAAGCACGCGTCGCAAAGTTTTGCGCCTAACCCAACCACCCACCCAACAAAAGGCGGCAGCAGCAGAACAGGAACAAGGACAGCGGCGAGGACACAGCGCATCAAATGGAAGAAAAAGTTTTCAGCTATAACTTTTACGCTCTTGCTCTGTGCTCCGTGCTCTCCGGGACAGACGGACGGACTCGGCTTGGCCTCTCCTGGGCAAATATTTAATTTCTATAAAGCCTGGCGCCACGTTGTGGGCTTTAAAAAGTATTAAAGGATAAACTGGCCGCGCCATAAAACGTACGTGGGTTGATGATGAGGATGCTCCTAGCTGATATTTCTTACCTGCGACAGTAGATAAAAAATGTAATATACAAATAGGCGGCCCACTGATGACACATGCGTGACACTTTAGTTGGTATGTCCTGTTCCTTCATTACGGAGCGTGACGGAGGCAGGCCCATTCATTAGGCAGAGTGCGTCGTTCAGGGTGACCAGATGTGGGAAATGTTTGTCTTGACTTGAAAATGTTGGATTGATATGATTCTTTTGAACCGTAACTTAGGATTTGATTAACTTTTTATTTATCCTTTAGAAAGAAACAAATTCAAGCTCAAAACTATGTAGAACTACTGCATTCATGAACCAAACCACTTGGCCATGCTTGAACCATATCTTGGAAAGCAATGGCTTTAAGTCCGATCTTCGAAACGAACCTTAACCTTCACTTAGGTTTCAAATCTAAGAATCCAGGGCCTAGCAGACTTCTTTGTGGAACCAAAAACTATGATCGAAAGGTTTAAAGTTCAAGAAAAATATATGATATCGTACTAAAAGTTGATTCTTTGTTTAAAAATTACTGAATATTGACACATTTGGAAATCTTTAAGATCTAGATATTAGAAAAATCGATTAGTACAAATAATATAAAAGCATGGTTTATACCACAGTTGTAATTTTACGTCTCAGGAACTACAAAAATATACTGACGCTCGTCTCGCACACACGATTTTTTGAGTTTAAGGCGTCACTCCCAATTCGTAGACTAATTAAAGACCCTCAGGTAAGCTCACGGTGGATAAAAATGCATGTGAATACAAGTTAACATACTAAAACACAAAGCAATTCTAATAATTTGCTAACTAAACTTGGTGAAATGTTAGTTGTCAACATTTCCAAGGCCAATTTCACTTGAACTTTGTTAAATGCACCGGTGTCGCAATAGCGCAACTGTGCCACACTGCTTTGCATACATTGTATTGTCATCCATTTAGAGATCTGAGAATTTTTCCCACACATTACTCATTTCCTTTTGCACTTTTACCAATATAAAACTTTCATTTCCCTCTAAAAGGGTTTCTTTTTACTTAGTTTTTGGTTTTCTCTGCTTAATTAGTTGTTTGAGTGAGTAACTTATTATCAGCCCAGCATACCCGATCTAAGTCTAAATAGTTTAAGATTTAATTACACTTCTCTTTGAATAATCCAAGAAAAATTGCCTAAAAATGTATATTTCCTGCATCTGGTCACCCTAAAGCGAAGCCTACAAAATGGAGTAGCTTGTGTGTGTGTGTGTGTGTGTGTCAGGGCTTGGTATTCGTATTCGTTGTACAGCAGCGTGAACCGAAACAGCCAAAAACAACAACAACAAAAACCCGGCAGAGGCAATTTCATAAAAATGAAATGCCGAGGCCAAAGACGAGGACGAGGACGAGGACCAGGCCCAAGCTCGAACCCTGCCACGAACAGCGGAAACATGTTCAATTATCACAGAGCAGCAGAGTGTTTTGTTGCTGTTGCCTCACAATTTTACCCCATAGAGCACCAAAATTCATGCAATGCGGTCGTCCTGATGTTGAGCTGTGTGTTACACCCCTTTACCGAGCAGCCAGCAGCGAGCGGCGAGCGGCGAGGACAACAACAGTAGGAAAACTGTGCAACATATGGAATTGGCGTGTCGAGAGTGACGAGGTCGCCGTCGTCATCGCTGTGCCCCCCCCAACCAAGAGGTGGGGAAGTTGAGCGGGCTGAACATAAAACACTCAACACGGCAACCCACGCTCACCCACTCACCTTACCCCACCTTACCCCACCACACACCACACACACGTCAGAGAGTGCTCCGTGTAAAGCGCCCCTGGGAATATGCGGATATAATTTATTTTAAATCTCGCCCGTTTGCTCGCTTTAAATGAAAGCATTTATTATGCCATTGCCAAACAAGTGAAACGCGTTGGGAAATATGAAAAGCATTTGGCCAGCTAATTAGCTTGTGGGCCATCGTAAAAAAGGGAGGAAGAGAGATGGAAATAGCTTAACATTTCACTGACTAATTGGTTGGGGGGGGGGGGGGGAAATGTGAGGGTTTCTAAATAAAAAAAGCGCTACAAGGAATCCATTGATGGCTTAAGAATTCCATTCATTCTTAAATTTAACGGTCAAAACACGAGAACTCCATTTACTTTCTACCCTCAATTGTTTAAGAAAACATTTCATAGTTTTACATCGTTTAGTTTTACTCCATAGCATTTCTTTACACAGCTCTTCCATTTGACTTACTTGATATTGAGTAATTTTTAGGGAATCAGAAAGAATTCGAATTCGGGTTCCCGCGGATTCGGCTACACAGCGAATCTTATGTTTCGGTTAAAAGTTCTGCTTTAAGTCCTTCATCCGATTTCATAGCAGAGGTTGATAAGTTTCTTTCCAGATAATTAACATTCTACGCTCAAAAAGCTAGTGAAACAGCAAGAAGTTCTTTTGATATTATAGTTCATCAAAATCTAAAAACCTGTATAAATTTCTGACCTCTCTTGAAGCACATCTTCTTTGTATTGTAAACGTTTAAGACTCAGCTCCTCAGCTTTAGTTGCTCTGGAACAGAAGTGGATAAGTTTCTTAAATTTGCATACATTTGCACAAGTTTATTAGCTAAGCCAGAACTTTTCTGTTCTAATCTCTGAACATGGCTACAACAGTCAAAAGAAAGCATTTCCTATGCTAAAGTATGTAAATTCTCAGATCTGCATCAACAGCAGAGTTGATATAACAAACAGAGAATCAGAGATGGTTAGAGATAGCAGAGATGGAAGCCGGCTCTGAGCCGAACCGAACCAAACCGAGATCGAAGTTGCCAAACCAAACCGAAAACCACAACTAAAACGGTTTGGTTGTCTTCAATGATGAGTCTTAGACACTGATAGCCATAATTTTGGGATATTTGATCGATTCTCTAAGATCAGAATTAGTCCGACACTTAGTTAAAGTAAGATTTGAGCTATTTCTTAGCGATTTCATGTTGATGTTCATGTGATACCGCATATATCCTGCCATAACAGAATATCCTTTTTATATAACTCTCAACAGACAGACTCTACGGTACCGTACTCTCAATATACTGTTGTGCTTCTTTAACTTCATTAAAACTTAGTCAGGAGCTTGTGTTCCTGATCTCTTTTTAATGTTTATAAGAAGCCCGGTACACATTTCTCTCATTCGATTCAGCAATGCGACTTATGTTTGCTGTTCATACCCTGCTGGCAAACAATACAATCGAACAATGAAACACTTTTGGACGAAAACCGAATATAAGTCATGTATAAAAATAGATAAAGCTGCTCAAATGTTTTCGGGGAATTCAATTTCGTATGAATATAACAAGAAAGAAAGTCGGTTAAGCCCGACTATAACATACTCTGTACCAAGAAAATTTGTCTTTTGATCATAACTCGAAAACCGTTCATCCGATCTTCTTCATTTCTTTGGCGGATCGATAAGTTATCCTAATAACTAAATATGTCCAGAAGGAACAAGCCATCTATCTTCAAAACTGTGGGAGATATGACGTTTTTTCTAAATTGCGGGGGCGGGAGAGGGCGTGGCCAAAATTGAAAATAAACTTGATCTGCCTGCAGACATAAGAAGCATATGTCCCATACATGTCAAACCTCTATCTCTTACCATCTCTGAGATCTGTGCGTTCATACGGACAGACAGACAGACGGACAGACGGACGGACGGACAGACGGACATGGCTATATCGACTCGGCTGTTGATGCTGATCAAGAATATATATACTTTATGGGGTCGGAGGTGCTTCCTTCTGGATGTTACATACTTTTGCACAAACTTATAATACTCTATGTACCTTCGGTACAGAGTATAAAAATCATTGAATTTACCTCTGAACCAAATCAAAACCGCGGTACAGTTAGCTCCAAAATCCATTTAACAAACCGAAGTCGGCAGTGTAAGAACTGTGTGAGCCACTGAATCAACCCATATCTTATTTCGAAGCAATTTGTATTCCTGTTTAAAAGTCACAAAGTTTTGGACATGATTTGGTTAACTCTGGTAGAGCAAGACCATAGAGCACAGCGGGCTGCTTTGTATATAGTGTAAATAGAAGAAAATGTAAGAATTGAATTGTTTTCTTCATTCATTTTCATCATACTTCATTGATTTCTTGCCATAAAACAAGTAAGACAGTCGGCCAAGCTTGTTCTTAATATACTCTGAACCAGCGAAAGTGTATGCACAATATACATTTTGATGCAAATGACAAAGAACAAAGTTGAATCCAGAAAATATCTGTTAGGAAAGCACGTTTTAGGGGCGATTTGGATCAGAATTGTGTCGATTTTGGATCGAAAGTGACTTGAAAAGCACATCACATGGGATAATTCCATTCCTAACAATGTTAAGCTCTTATTTGGAGGATCATTTAAAAAGCTTTGAAGTCAAGGATCTCAAAAAGCAGGGGCTTAAGGGGATGGGGAGCCGCTGAAAACTTATATAGATCATTTCATTAGCTTTCCCACCGATTGTAATACTCATTTGTCAAAAACTGTCTGAATAACAGAAGAAGTCACTAAAATTTTTTAAAATCTATCATTTTTCTTCAACCGAACTGAAATCTTAGGTTCGGAACGAGTTCGGGATAAGATTTTATACCTTGAGAGGTTTCGTTCAAGGTTCGGTTTACAGTAAAATACAACTAGGAATTCCTAGATTGAACCGGTTCGGTTCAAACCCGGTTAAGATTTCTCTCATTTTGTTTCATAGTTCTAGCTTAAGAATGATTCATTGTTAATTTAAGTCGACTTAAGATCTTTACCATTCTTTAACTTTAAGGCATAAGTTCCATTAATTCAATGAGTGCTTCAGTCCTGATTGTTTAACTTTTAAAAGCATGTCAGCTTAAAACTTACATATTTCGAAACGATGTTAGTTTTTAATCCCAAGCCAAGCATCAAACACAGTCAGTTTTAAGCATTGGTTACATTTTGTTGGCACCAGATAGGCATACAATTTCTCCCAGTGTATACTTCGTTAGTTTTTTAATTGGTTTTTCTAATAGAATTTCCAATATGCCACGCTATCTGCTGTTGTTGTTGCTGTGAGGTTGTCAGGGACAATGGAGACAACCAGGCAGCCAGTCAGCCAGCCAGTCAGCCAGCACCCCCGGACAGAGCCAATTGACATTTAACCATTGCCTTTGACCCCAGCTGCATGTGTGTGAGCGCTCGTGTGACTCGTATCCAATTTTTTCCTTGGCATTTTGGTATTTCGGTGGTGCAATTAACCGCAAAAGGTTTCCTTTTGTCACTCAACTGGCAGTCGCCCTCCAGTCGCCGCACCAAGCTTGGAGTCATGAAATAATAATAATAGGTCCGGGGCCTTGGCTTCCATAATGGCATAGTTATTAACTTTTGTCCTGGCCCAGGAAGTGGCGGCTAGTCAGCGAAATGATTGCTATTGCCTAATATTCGAAATTGGAGAGAATGGTTCGATACTGAAACGAAACATGTTTGGGCAACAAAAACTCAAGTCTCAGCTTTATTCTTTCCACATTGATGTCAATTGCTATTCATCACTTATTTCATCATTGCGCGATTTTGTTTCGGCTGCATTTTTAAGCAAATGAAACAAATTTGCATTTGACTTTTATTGACATATTCGCATTTTTATTGATCGCTTTAATTTGCATTTCGATTTCAATTTCGCTGCTGTTGTTGCTGCTTTTGTTGTGGTTGTTGTACTTGCAAATAAACCGAAGGTCTTGCGCACTGATTTGTATACGAGTATATATATATGTGTATATATATATATAGATGTGGGTATGTCTGTTTACCCTGCCATAAACTGGTTGCTGCCGCCGCTGCTGTGGCTGCCTCACCTCACGCTGTGCCGTGCAACAAAAGACATTTGCAATATTTATAAAATTTTATTGCATTAATTATTTAATTTATGACTTTCTTTCGCTTCACGGCTTGAATTTTGCATTCAGTGCGCCCCATAAAATGCAGCGCACACACATTTCACTCTCTATAAAGTTGCAGCCGCGATTGGGAATGGGATTGGGAATGGGAATGGGCATGTGATTATTGCGCATTACCGCCGTAAGTTACAGTCAGTCCGGCTGATTAATTTTACATCTTGATTAGGCAATGTTTGCCAAGTTATATGTAAATAGACGAGGGCAGCCAGATAAGTGTGTGGACAGAGCTGAGATAAAGTTATCAGATAAAAGTTCTCCAGCGCTATCAAGCTGTGATTTGAGAATGGTTTTGATCGAACTAGATAAAAACTTGGAAGGGGGAATAAGGCTTGTCATATAAACTGAACTATTAAAGTGCAGTTTGAATAAAGAATATTGAATATTTGCCACTTTAAGAGAGGAGTTGGCCAACCCAGCAATCAAATATACTAACTTAAAGTCAGATTCGGGTTGATGACTTCAATTACTCAGCAAGTATGGCCAATTAGCCTCAGTTGCGATAAGTGCCCTGGCAGTTTTGAGACAAAGTGTTCACCCAAACATATCCTAATAATTTGGTCTTGTGTAATCTTTAACGATTGAAGTCGATTCTTCAAAATGATATCCATGTTTCTCAGGCATGAAATGACGCAGTAGGACATGTCTGTGTTAGATTCATGACTAAAACTCGTACGAAGGTTGACTCCTGCGCTTGGTAGTACTTTTTAGTAGGACGAGTTGTCAGTATCTTTAAGTTTTTACTAGATTGGGTCATCTTAGTTTAAGCTTTCGTTTTGTTAAATCAATAAAACCAAGTAAGAAAGTCAGTCAAGTACAACCATAACATGCGCTGTACCTGCCAAAGTTTGTAAGTGCTGCCCATTGCTGCTACAGCCAGTGCTGCCCAGCAGAAATGTTTGTTTTCTGTAAAATTCAACAATCGTTCATCCTATCTTCAGCATTCCTTTGTCATATCAAAAAATAATACTGCTTACTTATTAAGTCTAGAAGTTACAAACCTTCTGAGCCGAACCGAACCGCTTATTCCAGCTGGTGAACCAAACCAAATAGCTTTTACAAATGCCGAACCGAACCGAAAACCACAAAGATCGAGAAAGTTAAGCCAACTTTGTCAGTGCCAAAGTTTTTATACCACCGCTTAAATATTTTCCAAAAGTACTCTTTTTCCCATTTTCCGACCCGTCGTTCGTATGGCAGCTATATGATATAGTCAACCGATTTGGCCAAAAATCTGTAAAATTATGTGAAAGCATGTGAAACAAACAAATACAAAATTGCTGGATGCTACCATTAAAAACAAAAAAGTTTTTCTAACTAAGACTGTTTTTCAGACCTTACTTTTGTATGGCAGCTATACCATTTAGTTGTCCGATTTTATTAAAGCTTGGTAGAATTATAAAAAAGAATAGAAAACCTACGATTACAAAGTTTGGACACGTTTCCATTAAAAACAAAAAAGTTTTTCTCAACAGAACTAGTTTTTCGACCGATTGTTCCTATGGTAGCTATGAGATATAGTCATCGGAACCCGTGGGTTCCGACATTTTAGTAGTGTGCAGCAAAAAGAAGACTCTGTGCAAAATTTCAGCTCGATAGCCTTAATACTGAGAGACTAGTTCGCTTAGAAACAGACAGACGGACGGACAAAGCTCAATCGACTCAGCTCGTCACTCTGATCAAGAATATATATAGTTTATGGGGTCGAAAATAAATATTTCTATATTTCAAACTTCTGGGCAAAATTATAATACCCTTTGCAAGGGTATAAAAATTGTTTGTCAACTGTCAGTCGAACAGAGGTCTCTCCATGCCAGCAATGCCATAGCTGGTTGGGAATTCCAGAGCAACATAAGTGCAAAAATCGATTGCGCTCTCCGCTGGATAGCTTCCCCACACAACCCTCTCCCATAAAATACAAAACTGTAAGCAGACTCAACGCTATTCTCTCAAATGTGCTTGTTCTCCTCTCTCAGTTTATTAACCTCACTCCCCGCGCCTAAAAGCACCAAGCTGAGAACGAATTTGGCTTGATTTCAAGAGCGAAATTCTTGAAAATTTAAGAACGAATACATTTTTTTTCAAGAGCGTTTGCTCTTAAGTTATTCGTTCTACTATTTTCTGGGTGAGCGGCAGATATCTTAATGTGTCTTCATGAACCACTGAATCCAAACGAAACCGCAGTTCAGTTAGCTCAAAAAGCCATGCAATGAACCGAACCGGCGGCTCAGAAACTGTGAGAACCACTGAAGCGAACCAGTACTTACTTCGAGTGGTATATATATGACAATATTGTGAGATCAAGAACTGATGGGCCGTTCTCTGAGGTCTTGCTTAACTTTAGTTAACCCTCAATTGTTACAAAACGCTGACTCAACAGTAATCGTAGCCTTGGCACAATCTAATCATGTTTCTTATGAGTAAACTTAGTTTTGATACAAGAAAAAAGGTTGAAAGGCAGACCACCACCCGCCCAATTGGCTTCTTTGATGTAGGACGGTGTAAGAAGTTTTTTAAAAAGCGGTGTAAGCAGGTGTTCGAGGCACTAAAGCACATTTAAAAATCGATTCTTATATTAAACTTCTGTGAAAGAGTTTTCCTTGGCTTAAAACAAACTTGAAACCAGATTTCGTAACATGAAGATGCATTAGTGAGGCTGCCTAACAAAGTATTGAACAATTATTGACTAATATGGATAGTTTAAATTAAGTACTAGCCGAGGTTGCTCAACTCTGCTGGCACTTTTTCCCTGCCACTCCTGCCCCAGCTACCCCAGATTGGATTGTAACAATTTCTGATTTGATTTTGCAGTCAATTCTCGTTGCGATTGAAGGTATCATTGTCTGCTCAGACCCTTCAACTAGCCATTAAAATGGCAAAAATTGTCTTTCTCAGCAGTTTTCGTGTGTTTTGGCCATTACATGCTTACATACCTACATGCCTACATACTTACATACTCGTGCCTGGCTGCAAAACTCGAACGTCTGAGATACAATGCAACACGGCAGAAATCTGCACAAGGCACAACAACAGAGCAACAGGGCAACAACAACAACAGAAAAAGAGTCATGGCAAGGCAGGCATCTTCCATCTCCAAGTTGGACTCCAGTTCCACTTAAGTTGCAGAGTTGCAGCCAGAGTTTTGGTCGGTGTCTTCGGACATGGCCAGCCGAAAAGCCAAGGAAATGAAATAAATTGCAAATAAATTCAATATGTGTGTGTCCCTGTGTGTGTGTGTGTCTGTTTGTATGCGCATTAGAGATCCAGTAGCTGAGATACATAAATCAAGGCCATAAATGGCAACTGCGCCGCCGTCGGCCGTCGTCGACGTCAGTTTGATTGGGAGCAGCGCGACATGGCCAAGTGATTTGGGATTGCGGTCCGCATCCGCCTCCGACTACGAGTCCTGGCTGTCTCTCTCTCTCTCTGTCTCTCTCTCCCTGTGCATATCATTTGCCATAACTTTGGGCATTACTTGGCCACTTTGGGCCAGCGCAATGTGTGTAAATCAATCTTTATTAAGCGTCTCCAGCGGTGGTGGCGGCTATAAAAAAGCCACCAAATTGCACTACCGGGTGCCCCCGAACCTGTTTAAAGTGCAGCCTGCCCGCTCTTGCCCCAACTCCAACGCCAAGCCGCTGCCCTTGCCGCTGTTGTTGTTGTCAACGTGGCTGCGCCAATGCCCGGCGTCGCGACTTGTTCGTATCTCAAATGAAATCGCAATTAAGTTTTATTTTGTAGCGAGCATTTTTTAATTAGCGACGACGCGGCATACACTTCGTGCCTCCACCAGCCAGTTGCCCCATTTGCCACGCCGCCTGCCTACGACGGTTTCCACTTCTCGGCGCTCGGCAATTGCTAATGATGATGATTGCTCTCCCTCTCCCAGTACTTGGAGCTTCGGCTCGCTCTCTTGCTGGCCCACGTATCGCGGCATGTATCTGAGTATCTTGTGCCTGTGTATCTGTATCTGCGCCAAGTGGGCGCTGACCGCCCGCCCGCCCGTCTGCCCGTCTGCCTCCACACAAGTCTACGAAAATTTATTCGCTTTTCGATTTTTAACACCCAAGGGGGTACCAGGGTGGGGTAGATTCGCCGACGAGCGCGCCGAACGAGATAAAAACAAAATGCAACTGCAGCTCATTGAAATTCCTCGTCTGCGGAAATTGAGAATTGAAAATGAAAAATCAAAAAAAAAAATGAGAAAAAAAACGCGAAACGGCGCCGACTGATCGTGCTATATTTGGTCAGTGGCCAATCTCTTGCCCAATTTCCCCCGTCCATTTCACAGATTTGGTTTAGGGTTTTGCTCAGTCCATGCGTGGGAGCACTGCCAAAAGAAAGGAGAGAGAGAGCGAGGCAACATTTGAACTAACTAATGGAAATGCAATTTGGAATCTGAAAAATAAAGCTCTCAAAAGTGATTTCCTAAGAAGTTAGAGGCTACCTTCCAACTGTAAGGACCTTTTTCAGGGAGTGAATTGGATATACAATTCTACCAAATCCCTTCAATTTACCAGGAATACTATGAAAATGATTTGAAGATCCAAGAAACTACCCATAAAACAAACATCGAACTAAAACATCAGCTCCAAGACCTTTAGAAGCCAAATCTTTGACTCTTTAATGGGCCCAATTCTCCAAATGGAATAGTTTTATAGGATAAAGAACCTTTTCCATATTTGCCCTTCAAGCAGGGCTGCCAGCCGAGCCCTTAAATGCAACTTACTTAAAACTAGAAGCCGAGAAAATGAAAACGGTTACAGGTAACGAACCCTAATTTGCGGTTCGGTTCAACAAAACTATAGATAATCTGAAGTCGATCCGCTTTGTTAACTGCACAGTACAAAAAACAAGCTGCATATCAACTTGATATGGGCTGATTAATTTGATTTTTTGATATTTCATATCATTTCGAAGCTCTAACATTTCATTTTGACCCTAAAAAGAGAGGAACGTATAGAACATGTGAAGATGGAGAGAGAAAACTACACAGAGAAAAAAAAGGATATGATAAAATGTCCATTGGATGATTTCCGGTATCAATTTGGGAAGGATATGTCTTAAATATCGATTTAATCATCCACCGGAGCTGAAAATCATCCAAAGGACATGAAAAAGGTTCATTATTAAGATGATTTTTCAGCTCCGTTGGATGATTAAAAGGATATTAAAGACATATCCTTTCCAAATGGATCTTTTGTTTCTGTGTAGTGTTACATTTCGAAACTTCAAGCAAAAGTAGGCTTTAAGTAGTACGAAATCACGGCAATCCATTCGTATTAGAAGAAAGAGCTGCTGAACTCGATACCCAGTCAAGGAGAGGTAAAAATATTTTTAAAAAGTATTCATTGGATGATTTTCGGCTATCATATGTCTTAGATAGATATATAGATAGATATGTCTTAGATTTCCGGTATTCATTTGGAAGGGATATGTGTTAGATTCCAAACGGAGCTAAAAATCATGCAAAGGATAGGAAAAATGATAATCATTTTGATGATTTTGCAGCTCCGCTATATTATTAAAAACATATTTAAGACATATCCCTACCAAATGGATCTTTTTTGGATATTAATTTTCTTTATAGAATAATAAAAATGTTTAATTTTGTTGTTTTTCTGATTCTGTAAAACTATTTATAATACTTAGGGCCGATTTCACATCTTCTGTCAAATAAACTTACAAATATCAGAGTAAACTCTTAAACTTAAGGCTATCTTAAAGATATGAATTGGCCAAAAAAGCAATTGCTTCTTCTAAGTGAGGATTATCCTGCTATTTCCAATATATTTTTGTGATATCTTGTAACAAAATGGTATTATTAAATATCAATTTCATCTTAAAAAAGAGAGGAAGTGAACTTTGTATACGTTTTCCCAACTAAGACTTATTTTGGGACCTTACTTTTCTATCAGAGCTATACTATATAGTGGACCGATTACAACCAAACTTAATAGAATCATGCAAAAGCCTAACAAATGAACATGTAAGAAGTTTGGCGTCGATTCCATTTAAAACAAAAAAGTTTTTCTCACAAGAACTTATTTTCAACCAATCAGTCGTACTGCAGCTATAGGCTATAGTCAGCCGATTTTGACCAAACTTTGTAGAATTGTGTGAAAGCATATCAAATAAATAAATGCCAATTTGAAGGACATTTTCATTAAAAACAAAAAAGTTTTTCTCACTATGACTACTTTTTAGACCTTACTTTTGTATGACAGCTATACTATATAGTTGTCCGATTTCGACCAAACTTGGTAAAATAATGGTAAAGCATAGCAAACTAAGAAATACAAAGTTTCGAGGCAATTCCACAGGACACAAAAAAGTTTTCCTAACTAGTTCTAGTTTCTTGGCCCATCTTTCTAATGGCAGCTATGTTCTATGGTCATCAGATGTTGACCAAACTTTGTGTAATTATGTGAAACTACATAAAATAAATCGTTGCAAAAATTTAATACGCTAACATTGAAAACAAAAAAGTTTTCCCTACTAAGACTATTTGTAGAACCCATCTTTTCTATGTCAGCTATACTATATAGTTTTCGGATTTCAAGCAAACTTTGTGGAATAATAAAAAAGAATAGCAGACTAATAAATACAAAGTTTGGAGGCGGTTCCATTGAAAACAAAGTTTTTCTCTCAAAAACTAGTTTTTTAGCGATTGTTCCTACCACAGCTATATGCTATAGTCATCTGATTCGGTCGGTTCCGATAAATGTGCATCATATACGTATTTAAAGACTTGGTGATGAGTTTGGTAGAGATAGCTATCAAATTGATGGAGGAGTTGGCATAGAAACAGACGGACAGGTCTAAATCAGTTCAGCTCGTCATGCTGATCAGAAATATATATGTATTCCTTATGTGGTCGGAGATGATTTCTTCTTTGCCTTAAAAAACTTTTGGACAATTTTAATACACCCTCTGCAAGGGTTTGTCAAGGGTTGATAAGAGCAAATGGCAGGGCGATTAGTTGCTCTCAGCCAACGAAAACTCACCTTAACCTTTGCTATATCATTTTGATCATTACCTCTATTTTGCCTTCCTCATCTGCACTAAAATTCCACCAAATAGTGTAAAACAGTGACTAGAATGAACAGAAAGATATAAAACCGCTTAATAAGATTGCAACTATTTTTTATGCACGAATCATTTATCACCCCTAATAACTGTAGACACAGAGAAGTCGTCAGCCATATTCTGATATAATGGTGGTCAACCATAACAAATCAATGTGGTACGTTTATCAATAGATAAGATTGGCACATCGTTAACGGGCAGTTCCAACCCCAATACAAGAAACTACCCCTTTATGAACAAGAAATCACTCAGCTGGTACAAAAAGTTAACTAGAAAGTAGCCAAAATCCAACTCAATTAGAAACTTAAGATACAAACGAAGAGCTAAGTGTGATTTCTTAAGGTTTTGTCAAACTTTAACACATATAAGTATGTATATGTTTATACTAAGAACTTGAAAAGCACTTCAAAACAAACAATTTGCTTGCATTTCCCTCTGTCTGCCAACTCAAACGAATCACGTAAACATGGTTAATTGTTTAGCCAAAAGTCAACTACATTTCGAGTTCATGCTAAAAATATTCTCGCCTTAATGAGTCCAAATGTGTTTTCGTCAAATGCCAATTTCGCAGTTCCCATTCCCCCAATCTCCGCCGAGCCCTCCGCCCCCCGCACTATGCAGCTTGGCGAATGGAAGTGGCAAGCATTTGTGTACATATTTGCCTAGTTAAAAGCGGACGCAGATGAGCGTTTCACACAAAAACAAAATCTTAAAACAAAACTAAAGTGATGGGTTTGCTTAGGTAATGACGAAGATGCTGTACTCTTTCGAAACTTGATGTTATATCTAAGACGGTTCTAGATGTTAGGCCCTCTAGGTTCTACACAAAGAAAGAAAATCAAGAGCCCAATCGTTAGTAAAAACAGAGTAAGCACGAATTTTCTCACATCAAGAACAATTTAGCTGCTTTTGAGTATGCAAACAACTTGGTTCCGTTCTTAGGAACATTTGAAAAGTCAACTTACAAACATTTCATAGTGATTTTGGTTTAGGACTTATAAGCGCATCTCACATTGTGATGTTCCTATACAAATCTCTTTGAATTGTCCCCGCAATTTGGGCAAAAGCCATACCTCACTCAGATTTATAGTTAGCACCTTCTGAACATATTTTGTAGACAGAACTATTTATTGATTTTTAAAGATGCCAAGAAAGTTGGTCAAGTTATAAGCAAAAGAATGTATACTGCAACAGCGCTGCTTTCTGCTGCTACGGCTGCCTTAAAACTCATACGAAGCTTACACTTTTGTGTGTGACAGAGTATTTGAGCGACTTTCATACTTGTTTTGTACCCTTGCAGAAGGTATGTTAAGCTTGTGCAGCTGTTTGTAACTCATGAAAGAAGAAGTATCCATTTTTGCTCTCATGTTTCTTTGAAATTCTCAAGCAGTTATGGCATTGCTGGCTTGGAGAAACGGCTGTTGGTTTGATAGTTGACAGGCAGCAGAATAAAGCTTGAAAACTGAACAACAACTTATAATAAAATGTTGTTTAATTGGAATACAGACACCTTAAATTATGAATCTTGTTTCAAAAGAGAACGATCTTACTTTTAAGCCTAATGAGCTCTTGATATAAGAACAATCATTCTTGGTTTTCAACAATGCACTCTGCTCTGGATTTAAGAATGAACAATCTTGAATTTGAGTAGATATGTTACTGGATTCAAGAATTGTTCTACTTCTTCTTAGAATGTTTCGTGCTTAATTCAAGCATTGTATCAAGACAAACGGGTTCAAAAGTTCATACTTGGATCAAGAATTTCGGTCTTAGAACTAGAATTTTCATTATTATCGAACTTCTGACATTAAACATTCTTGATTCAAGTATGAAATTCTTCAATTTTTAGCCAAGTGTATATTTTTTCATGATTAAACCAACTCTACACGAAATCGGACAACTATATAGAGATAGTATCGCTGAAATGTAAAGGTAAGGTCTGAAAAATTGTCTTTGTAAGCAAAATCTTCATGTTTTCAATGGAAACGTTCTTAAAATTGACAAAATTGAGATCTCTCACAATTTAACAACGTTGAAACCAAATCGAATGTCTATATAATATATAGCTTACATAGGAAGGATCAGTCGAAAAACAAGTTTTAGTAGAAAAACCTTCCTAGTTTCCAAAAGAATCATTTCCAATCTTGGTATTTATCCGTTTCCTAAGCTTTATCATAATTGTAACAAGTTTGACAAAAGTCGGGCGACTATATATGTAGTAAAGCTAATAAAGGTCTGAAAAATTATCTTTGTAGGCAAAAACTTTATGTTTTTAAGGGAAATGCAATTGAAATTGGCCAAGGCTTTTTGTTTGAGGTTTTCCACAACTCAACAAAGTTGAAACCAAATCTTAGGTCTATATAATCCAGCTTACATAGGAAAGATCAGCCGGAAAACTAATTTTAGTGGAAAAAATTTGTTAGTTTCCAACAGAAACATTGCCAATCTTTGTACTTAACAGTTTTCCAAGTTTTCCATTAATGCACCAAGCTTGACAAAAGTCGGACAACTATATAGTTGGGCTGTCATAGAAAATAGAACAGTTGTGGTTTAAATCAAAGTTGATTACTTAAAGGTTATGTCTTTAAATTTGTCAAGTATTTGGTTTCTTAACTCTATACACAATCCCACAAAGCTGCCATAAGAACAATCGTTCGAAAAACTAACTTTAGCCAACATATTTCTGATATTTCTCATATATACCCGTCATCTTCAGTTCCCAACTGAATATATAGTTGGCAAACCTTGAGGTAAACTTCCCACTTGAACCTGTTCGAAGTGAAGATAGACAGCATTTGTGCAACTCATGCCATTTAATACACACTCACTCGCAGAACAAAGAAATTTTCTACTTTTGGACATGCCGCAAACTTCTCAAACGACTTGAGGGGGTCAGCAGACGCTTTCAGTCAGTCGTCGTCGTCGTCGTCCGTCGTCGTCTGCCTAAACAATTTAGTTTCTACGCATTTTTGCGAAAGCAGCGCCAAAATGCCACCAACAAGCAGACAGCAACAGCAACAACAACACACAAAAAACGAAACTAAAAGTTTCTAAAAGTGTAAATAAGTTTTTGTTTTTTGTTTTTTTATGGCTTGCCGTAAAAGTATCTTATCGGTTGGTGCTCGCGTTAAGCCGCTAACTCGTCACACACGAAACACTGGGCCGGCAGTCGGTCGTGGTCTAGGCATCAGCTTCCCTCTGGGCGCGTAGGTTCGAATCAGAATCCGCATCCGCATCCGAGTCCGAGTCCGAATCCTACCGGTTGCGGTACCTTCTTTTTTCTGGTTTTTTCTTACCTTTTAATGTTGTTTTGTTTTGCTTTGCCTTGCTTTGTGTGTTCATCAACACGATGAGAGCCCACCCACAAGTGTGTCTGTCCGTGGCGACCTGTCGTCGTTGTTGGAAATGAATACATAAATGACTGCTGAATGAATGAATGGGACGCCGCCGCCGCCTCCGCCGAATGCTGTGTGCAGGCGTTCTACTTATCGTTGTTGTTGTTGTTGTTGCTGCTGCTGCTGTTAACTTGGTCGGTGGCGGTGCGTGTGTGTGTTTACCTGCGGGTCCGAACGGCAGGCGGTGGCGTTTTTATGGCCTTTTATCTTCTCTCGCCTGTAAGGCAAAAGGCATTAACAGCTTGGCCCCTGGTCTCGGCTTCACTTGGGTAGCATCGCGCGCGCCGCCATTTTATATGCCACATAGTAGAAATTTTATGAAATTGTAAAAGCTGGTGTGTGCGAGTGTGTGTGGGAGTGTGGGAGTTAAAACGTGCCGAATGGCCCAAAAACCCAAACACATATCTAAGCAAATTATGGCAATTGTCAAACCGAAACCTCCGAATGTGCACAAAGGGACTTCAAGTGGCCAAGTGAGACATATTCACAATGCACAATTGCCAATCTCAATGAATTTTTATGACTTTACTGGATGTTTCGTCTGCCATTTGGCTAGTTGGGAAAGGGAATGATTTGATTTTGCATATTCTGTATTATTCTTCTGGTAATCTCCCTCTTTTTAGGGCTTTATAGCCTATCTTTAGACTCTGGTTACTACTAACCATGCATACATTTTCAATATCTCGGATTTCATGGCAAATGCAACTTATTTCTTATCTACTGAATAGCCTTATCTGTCACATAAGCATACAGCTAACAGAGTACATCCCAAGTTTATCGGACACATGGCAATTAACTAGAAGATAAAAACTGGGTACTTGGGGCAGTTTTCTCATCTACTACATACAGCTATCTGTCACATAAACCTACAAATAACAGAGCCAAGTCTTAGTTTATCCGACACTTAGCCGCCATGTAGAAGATGAGAAATCGTTCCTTGGTCTTTTAGCTAGCGAAAAATAGAACAAAATCGTTGGAAATTTGAAAGCAGAAGAGCACAACTGCATTTGTCGAGAATAAAGCTCAAATCGACACTGCCCGACTTTGATATGCCCTCTACTTAGGTCAAGTAGTGTTTAATAACCTTCCTGCTGTTAATTAACAGAGCATTAACACTAATTTGAGTAATTCACCATTATGTAAGCAAACAGGGCATGCGGCTCAGATAAGTAGGCAACGTTTATTTTTGTATAACCTGTATAAATCTGCCATTTATTATCCGATCTTTATGAAAATTGGTGAGATTGTAGATATTGGGCACATACACACATACACTGCAAAATATTAGCTCGATATCTTAGTCTTAATCTTAACTAATCCGGGAAGTTGTGTGGCCAACATTTGAAACAAACTTGATCTGGGTGCTCTTCTAGTCTCTGAGATCTAGGTGTTCATACAGACAGACGGACAAGGCTATATCGACTGTTGATGCTGATCAAGAATATATATATATAGTTTATGGGGTCTTAGATACTTCCCTCTGCCTGTTACAAACATTTGCACGACTTTAGTATACACATTTTACTCTACGAGTAACGGGTATAATTAACTTACCGCGCATGCTCCGCCGAAAAGTATGCAACCACATTCTATTAACCCCAAATATGTATCTCTAGTGATGCATAATTCCCTTATTATTGCTGTTCTGTGATATAATATGCTAAAAATAGCGTAATCGTACAAAAATGTCTATGCAAACTGCTCGCAAACAGGGACTGGTTCGGTTCAGTGATGTGAGCAGCGATTTTGAACTCCTTTTAGGTTCATTTCAGTTCGTATTTCTAATATTAATCCATGACTTTTCGCACACAGTCCAGAATTAGTTCCCAGAAATCATTTGAATAGCTCTACAATTGCTAAACGTCGTACATAATTGATAATACCGAACTATAAAGGAATTGGAATGCTCCGAAATGTCTGTTGATCGGCATATTAAGAGGTCCGTGAACAATTGGAGGAGATGTACAGGATGTCTTAAAGTGCTGACAAGTCATCCCTAGAAGCTACTTCAACTCGGTATTGCCAAGGCTCAAGTTGGTCTATAAAAATGAAATATTTTGTAGGTAAAAACGTAGAAAATTCCCAAAATTACTAGCATCATTGTCGTTTTACGACTTAAAACTAGTCAGACAACTGAACCGAACTGGTTCATCATTCTAGAAACAACGGCGGTTCTGTTTGTTGGTATGGTTTATCGTCGGTATTAGCGGTTCGGGTCGGCTTAGAGCCGTTTAGATTCCCTGTTTCAAATGCATTTCCCCATCGAATGAACCAAGAACTGTTTGAAGTCACAAAAACAAGCGAAGGCACACAATTGCATCTCGGTTTGGTGCACAGAACAAAAAAAAAGACCCAAAAAGATCCATTTGGACTCGATATGTCTATAATATCCTTTTAAACATCCAACGGAGCTGAAAATCATCCAAAGGATGATCATTTTTCATATCCTTTGAATGATATTGAATATTCAAAACATATCTAGTCCAAATGGGTACGGTAAATCATCCATTGGATGTTTTTTTCCCTGAACTATTGTGGTTCCTTACTTGAGCTGTATAAGCTTTTAAAGGACCGAGAGATACATAGAAAGATATAGATAATACTTAAAGATAACCAGCTTACTCTTTAGATGTGTGTAAGTTGTTGCTGTGAGACCAGTTCAAGGATGCAAACCTTTGAAATTCTAGAGAAGCTTTGGTCCGAATGTTCCTGTTGTATAATCGAAGCGGATCCTTAACTTATCGAACAGCAACCTGTGTTAGAATGTGAAACTTAATCGATTCCTTTAGATAGTCTTATGATTATGTTACCTTATAAATATATCTGTAACAGAACCCCAACTAATAGGCTGAATTTATGCCTATTTCCGTTTATCTCAACTTTGTCAACTGCCTGGAAATGAATGAATGAAAATTCTTGATCCTTAATCTCTTGAAACAAGAGCTTATTCCGAACTTTAGTTACTTCTCCATCTTCCCTTTTGACAGTAAGATCCAAATTGAGAACGATTCTCAGTTCTATTCTAAACAATTCCAGAACGCAGTGTTTTTTGTTGCTGTTCTGTTTCCAAGAACATCTCTCCACACGAGCCACATTCCATTTGTGCAATTTTTACAGTAAAACGTTTCAGTTTTCAGCTTTTCGGTTGTCGGGCGAAATTCCAGAGCGTCTCGGACAAGCGATAAATTCGCGATGTGTTAGTGTTGCTGTTGTTGCTGCTGTTGTTGTTGCTGTTGCTGTTGTTGGCGTTCGCGTATTTCATTTCATGACTGACTGGCTGACAGCAATTTGAAATTGCAGTACGAGGCGCCGCCAAAAATGGAGCAAAAATTGAGCATGTTTTTCACAGCTCAAGGTTTGCACTTATACACATTCAACCCGCACACACACACACACACACGCAGACATTTTATTTTGTTCTCTGTGACGCTCACGTCGACGTCGACGTCTCTAGTGCTGCGCCATTTGTCATGTGTCGCACTGGTAGTTGCCAGTTTTTGTGTGTTTGTTGGGTGATAATACCCTCCCACCCACCCATAACCCCCCCACCCGCTCTCGCTTTATGGTACACACATTCATCAGCAGTTTTTGCCTTTCTCAGCAATTGCTGCTCCGTCCTGTAGCCCAGCAGCTGACATCTTTTGCTGAGACAAGAGCAGGTTTATACGGGGAAGTTGTTTGTGAACTTGGCAATGAGTGTAAAAGGAATCTCTTGAGATTGCTAGTAGACCCCGTTCCACCCTTAAATCTGCGCGAAAAGAAAGGAAGGCAATCCAAAAAATATGCAAAAAACGGTGTCTTTGTTCTAAAATCTTCCGAATTTCTGTCAAATCGCAACACTAAAAGCCCGTCGTTGACTACAACGACCCGATCTTTTCATATATCTGCTGGGAAAGTTTATTTTTAAGACTTTCGGAGTTAGAGCAAGCTTGAAATAATGCCCAAAACAGATTTCTATTCGAAGATTTGGCCCTAATTTTGCCGAATCTCAACTCTTGAAGCCTTTACTCCCGAATTTTGTTGAAAACTGTTAAGAAATTAACTTTTTTTCCAGACTTTCGAGGGCTAGGCAGTAAGAAAAGTAGTCAAAATTCATATTTTTATGCTAGTATTGTCCTTAGTTTCGCGATGTCGCCGAGTTCTTCAACTCTTCTTTAGTATATAGTTCCGATTTGCACTAAAATCTGCGCGGAAAGGTTTAACTCAGTTCTATTCTCCCGAACAATTACAAGGAGTAGTCAACTAGTTACATGCTCGATGGGTACAATGTGAAGGAGACTGTGGTGGCAGCATACCTTGATACCAGCAGGCTTTCAAAGGTCTGCTCTCGAAGAACAAGGGATCTTCTTCCACCCCAACTGTATTAGCTAGTCATGAAGTTCCGGAGGAAGAGAACCTTGGAGGTGGCACAGGATAAAGCAACTTCTCAGTCATTAACCGCAGGGTAGGGTTTTGGGCCCTACGCTATACTTCCCATGCGCCCACACAAGTAACTCATCTCAGGGTCAGACAGTTCTTGGATAGTCCTTAAAATTATCTTATATAAGCTCCTAAAGTTCTTCCTTGAGTACATCATAGTCCTTAATTTTATCCCATAGTCCTTAATTTTATCCTATATCAACTTTTAAAGTTCTACCTTGAGTATATTGCAGCTACTTACACTTAAATCTGCTCCGAAGCTCATATTTTCGGACTTTTGAAACAGCGGCATTTTCAAAATCGATTCAAAAACTTCTTTCTGTTGAAGAATCGACTCTAATTCCACCGAATATCTACCGTTTCATGTACGTTTTTGAGTCTTACATACAGAAATATGCTTAAATCTGTTGGGAAAGTTTCTTTTTAGACGTTTGAAGGTACAAAAGTTCGAAAAAACCATAGATCTAGGTGTCCGAAACTATTTGATGTAACATAACATAGATTATAACACTCTATAGAGCTACAGTTCTGGTTTTAAAGGATATTAAACCCCTGAATTTGGTTCGAAGGAAGGAATAATGAACATTTTGTCATAGAAAGCTTTTACAAATCAAATAGCTTTTTTAAATGTCAAAGCTCACCTACCTAAGCTCACGAACTTTCTCTCCAATATTTGATGTTTGTTGATTTCTAAAGTAAATTTGTGACTTTTCAACCACTTCGAAATTGCATTCCTCGAGAATATATGAAAATACCTTCAGATTTTACTTAGAAAACCGTAAACCTGGCTTGTGTGGAACTGAGGTGAGGTAGCAGCTTCTAAAAAAGCAACAACGATTGCCTCACCTGGTTATCTAAAGCTTACAAAAGAGACCTGTTTTCTCCTGTATTCCAACGGAACCCTTCAATCATCTCTTTGATAAAAGCCCCACCGCATAAACGCTGCCCAGCCAAGCAACAGCAAAACTTTTTCTTATGCTCTACTGATACTCTCGCCCTCAAAAAAAAAATAGCCCACTCTCTTTCTCTCACTCACTCTCACCCTCTCTCCACCCAACCGCCCGCCCGCTCGACCCACTCGCCAGGGCTTTTAGCAATTTTCTAGCTTTTTTCGTTCGTTGGCTGTGTGAGCTGTTTGCTGGCGGGTCGGCAGCCCGGGGGGGGTGGAACTCGAGATTGCATTGCATTTGTATGTGTAGTCAGCCAACGGGCTTCGCTTTATTTGGCGTTTTTTCTGCTCTCTTTGTGCTCGCTCGCTGCCTGGCACAACTTTTGCTCGCTGCGAAATTTCGTTTTAAATTTCATGGAAAATCGTTTTAATTATATTCGTAAAGTTTCTCTTGTATTTTTTGCGCACGTATTTCAGAAAGTTAGTCCCCTGGCATTTGGCTATTCATTATGCAGGGAATTTGAAGAGCAATTCATAAAGTGTTAATGTAATTAGTGTCAAGCCGCTGTTTAATTAATTTCCTGTTGGCTCCTGAAAATGGCGTCGCTGCAACAATGAATGCCCATTTCTGACAGACTGATGACGAGGACGAGGACGACGCCGATGACGCCGTCGACTCTGGGACCTCATGTGGCGAGGTGCGCCAATTTGATTGGCATTTCCAGTCACGCAACAGCAGGAACATCAGATTAGCGTTTTTTGTTTACCTCAAAAGGTAGCACTTCCGATTATATATGGTCTTTATGGGGGCTCAATCAACTAAAAAAACCTGCTAGTTCATTGGCTCTTTATGGTTCAGTTGCTCACTTTAAGCTAAGAGCTTAACACTGACCAAATCATTTGCCTCGTAACACTTTTTTATGAATCGTTATCTTCAATCTTGAAATCTAAACTGTTAGCATCACATTTAGGTACTTCAAGCCATATAAGTGTGTCATTAATTGCGTCTGTAAGCCCACTTTTGTTACGCCTTACTCATTCATCTGTGCTTATTTGGCCACAAAACTTATTTGAAGGCCCTCCTCCGCCGCTCCATTCTCTCTCTCGTCATGCTGCACATATCAATTCTGTCTCATTTTTATGGATATTCTGGCTGTCGTCGTCAAAAACAAAAACGAATAAAAATTAATGCTTTCAGTTTCTATATTTGTCATAACTCGAGAGTTATGTGGCCATAAAAAGTGTCTCAAAATGGCCGCAGCTGGTTTTCATATTGAAGGCCTTTTTTCGTATTAGATTATGAGAGGGGGGGAACTAAGAGTACAGATATGAGCAAGTAAAGTCTAAAAAAGTACAGTCCCAAATAAAAACCACTTGGGTAAGTCCAAAACGCAAAGATAAGATGGTTCTGTTTTGACAAAAATGTATGTTTTCTCGTTTAAATATGACCTTCAATCAATCAATCTACATTTTGTTGAACTTAGGCAAAGCTCGATTCATTTATAGGTAAAATATGAAGCACTTTCTATTACAAAAAGGAATAATCATAAAAGCCCACTCTAAATATTGGCATTTGTTGGGTAAACTACTACTTTTGGTAAGTCAAACTGTAAGTTGAATTCAAACTAGGCTAAGTTTCCTTCTTGTAAGTTTTAGATTGCTAACAAACGCAGTCGCTGAGGCATAAAGCTTCTTTTATTACTCGCATTGCTTCAATCGTCTAACTTTATCATATAAATGTGCACAGATTCTTGAAGCTGCTCTAAAACGACACCCATGCGAACTTCAGCTGGTAAGTACGCACTAATACCCACACAGAAAAGAAAAATAGAATATGAAATCAATCATTTCCGGGTTCGGAACAAGCATATACGGGACTACCCTGTTTTCAATCCCCTTTCGGATTGATTTCTTTTCTCAGTCTAGGAAAATTGAAAGCTAGCTAGTGCAAGTCCAAATTTCGGAAGCTCTGCCCCAACTTAACTTCTTAGAAACAGTATGAATTAATATTTTGGTTCGGAACAAGATCCAAATTTCTAAATTATGAACTATTTTCTACCGGACGTAACTATTACTATTACTTCTCAGCTAACTTTTCGATAGCAACTATAGGGGGGTGACACAGAAATCTCTAGAGATTTTCGTATGAGCGATTTTGAACTAAACTAGGAGAACTTAAGATGTAAAGTGACTGAAACGTTGCAGGTTACCTGATTATAGAGAAGGAAAACCGTACTTGGCATTGAATAGTCGGTTGCAAATCTCTCAACTTTTGTTATCTAATCTAGTAGCCTACCATTTTGACGACATTTTGCATTTAGGGGCAAGCATTTTAGCTCGAAATGAAAGCGTTTATACGAAAATCTCTAGAGATTTCTGGGTCACCCCCGATAATGTATAACGTTTTTCTCACTAAAACCTGGTTTTCAAACGATCGTTCCTAAGATTCCGATACATAGACTACAAGACTTTGTGTTGGTTTTTTAAACTGCCGGAGGACATGACTAAATCAACTCAGCTTGTCAAGGCTATACATTATGTGGTCTTCAAAGCTTCTTTTTATCAGTTACAAGCATCTATAGACTATTTTAACATATAACAGTTCTTGATTCAGGCACAAAAGAAGCTATTACTGTAGGAAAGCAATACTCCATTTCATTCTGAGAGAAGTGCTAGAACCAATTGGCAATTTCTTTAAAAGTTTGGCCCCAAATAAAACTTGCAATTTCCGTTGCCTACTTTTTTGAGCAAGGACTATAAGTACTACCTCTGTTCCGAATATGATATAGAAAAAAGGCGAACGAATAACTTAAGAACAAACGCTCTTGAAAAAAAGGTATTCGTTGTTGAATTTTCAAGAATTTCGCTCTTGAAATCGAGCTAAATTCGTTCTCAGCTATCAAGCTTTTAGACGAAGGGGAGTGAGGTAAAGAAACTGAGAGAGGAGGACAAGCACGTTTGAGAGAATAGCGTTGAGTCTTCTCTTACAGTTTTGTATTTTATGGGAGAGGGGTGTGTGGGGAAGCGTGTGTCATGTTGCTTTGAAATTCCCAACCAGTTAAGGCATTGCTGGCATGGAGAGACCTCTTCAAGAATGTATATTCAAGAATATATATACTGTAGAGAAATGGAGATGCTTTTTTCTGGCTGTTATATACTTTTGCACAGAGTATGAAAAGAAATTGTTCTGTTAATGTTAGAGTCCTTATGGAATAAGATTGATAACCCTTCGGGATACTCTCCGAACATAGTTTCCATAAAGCGCCCTTAACACTTAACTTTACTCAAATTGTTTATTCAAACATTCTCAATGAAATCTCCGACAATTCTCAATGCAAAACATTCGATTTGAATAACTTGGCTGCGCCAAAAGGTCGATAGATTCATAAATAAAGGCATAAGTGAATAATTTATTCAATGTGAAATTGAGGGGAAATCGAGCATTGAACCTGTCTGCAATTGAAAACAATTTGGTATCAATTAGAAATGAATTTGAGGAACTCGGAGAGCTTCTTTCAAGTAGCACCGCACTCGTGGCACTCGAGAGTGGCCCAGATCCAGCTACCAGCTCCCAGCTCCACGACGACAGCTCGACGGTTCGGTCAATGTCGGAAGAAGTGAAACACACAAAGGGAAGTCGTCGCAAGTTGCTTTTCTCACGCACGTTCCCTTCACTCCCCCCCCGCCCAGACCGACCCCAGCCGCCGCCGCTGCCACCGCGCACTTCACAAATGAGTGCACATAATTCTGCTGAGCAGGCCGAGGTGGCCCCAAAGAGGTAATAAAAAAAACAAGAAAAAATCACACAAAAAACACAAGTTGAAACGAGGCGCAAGACATAACAAGAACCAAAACAAGTCGCTGTCCAAGTTGCAGACGGAGGCTATCATCTTCCATTCCAATTTCAATTCCAGCGAAACGAAATATTTTGAAAAACACGCCAATTGGTCATGTCTCGACCTCGTCGGGGCTGCAGTTCTGTGGCTGTGTGCGTCCGTGTGCGAGTGTGTGAGTCTGTGTGCTTATTATTCGATTAACTCGAATCCCCCTGCAGCGGCAATATAACTTTTATTTGAGTTCCGCCTACAGACGGCGTTTTGGCCCGATGAGGAAGCGCAAGGCAGCCAACAACCACAAAGCGAAATGCATGGGGAGAATTCAGAGTTCACTGGAGGCAGAGTTGGCACATACAGGAGGCATAACAGGTGCACAAACACACATAGAACAGACACACACACACAGGCAATCAGCCAACGACTCTGATTCAGACGCAGTAGTTCGTCTACTTACCCACACTGGCAGTCCCTGGCCTATTAGAGATGAAACTGACAATTTGGGGCTGTTCAACAGTTAAATTGAGTCAGATTTTAAACGCCAGACTTGGTCTGAAAGTGCCGTTCATGAGCATTAAAGCGATTAGAGCAATTGCTATGCTATAAACCGGTTCAGAACCGAACCGAACCGAAGGTGCTGCCTTGGAATGTACCCTGAACCGAGCCTTATAAACTGCCCTTAATCCGAACCGGTAAGTCGGTTTGGTTTTCGAACCGAGGCTGTCTTTGAAAACCTTGCCTTAGAGATAACTCTTTCTAAGTGAATACAACAATAGACGGACTGAATGTAAAATATAAAGTTATGTTTAAGCTTGGGCTAAAAACTGTCATAAAGGCATGGTCACACTTAAGGTAGTCAAACCTAGATATGTATATGGTCACCCTAGTAATTTCTACTATTTTGATAATGAACAAATGAAAACGAAGTGGACTAGTATCTCCTCGGATGGGCGCTTTACAATGCCTTATGGTGATTTCCAAGAATAAATGTAAATAACCATGGAACCATTTATATCCCTCGGGCAGGGATATCACACTGCCTTACACTCCCTTGTATTATGCTTCGAAAAAGCATTCCATTGAACATTTAAAGTAGTGTTCCCCAAGAAGAGAGGCTATATGTAGCTCTCCGTCTCTCTGACACTTACTAATGCATTGCTTCGGCAAGCATTCGGCGTGAATTGCTGAAAGGGTTAGAACTGCACAGCCCTCTGCCCACACCACACTATGGAATCCAATAGTTCGGTATTAAGGACCCTGAGCTACAACCAACGTCTTTTTACTCAGAAAACAATAGAGTTCTAAGGCGATCGGTATCAAATTTACACCTTTTTTTACAGGAAATCAAACTGGAACCTTTATACCAAAAAGAACAGATTAAAACTTAGAGCCAGTTTCAATGTTTCTGGTATTCAAAAGACCGAAAAGTACCTTAACATTTGGTTTCGGAAGACTTTCACGAAATTTGACAATTCGTAAGCTGTTCAAATCGAAGAACGCTTGAATACTTAGACCACCCAGTCGGACTTTTCATCATGAAAAAGGTACTTTCTCATGCTTACTTTTCACGTAATAAGGCATGAAAAAACCTGAGCCTTCGGCTTCGTCTTGCAATGGAAACGCGGAAAAACTCAGGGGTCTTAACCGTTACCGTTTAGGTGACGTCATTAGCCTTCGGGTTCTTTACTTTCTTAGTACTCCAGATGTACTTACTTTGTATATCGTAGGTGGGAAGACATGAGACGTTCGCTGACAAACCAAGTTTTTCATGTTTTCGAATGAAATTTCAGACTTTTGGCCTTACAAATACCTGAGAAAATAACGTGTGAGATTTTCATGATATATTAAGGGCTAATTTCATGCAAAAAATTCATGTACAGACTATTTACGTGAAATATCATGCCACCGGGTGTACTTATTTTTCTCAACAAACGACGCAAAGTCCGACTGGGCAGTGGTGTCCAAACTCACACAATAAAAGCGTTGCGCTTGTGTGCAAAGCAGCGAAACACGAAGGCAACGCGACGTTTTACTGCTTCGGACACATGAGTCGTGAGAGCAAATGCAGCCGAACACGCGCATCGTACGAGAACAAGCTGCCGAGCGTTCTATTTATAGAATACACATATCCTCTCTCTCTATATATGTGTCAGCTACGACGCCGGCAGAATTTGGCTTGCCAACCACGCGTGGCTGCCTTTTCAAATTTTGGACATCGCTGAATTAGACCCTTTGAAAACACTTAAATCATTATTATACCAGCCTAAGCCCCAAAGTTATTGCCAGTTGTATAATCGAGACTTTGAAAGTGAGTTGAAAGAGTCGTTTCTAATATGTACACAGAAAAAAAAATGGGGAGATAAAGTCAATCCCAAAAAAACATGATTTTATCTCGACATTCGGATTGAAATTTCAAGCAAAGGTCGTTCTGGAGCCGAGATATCCGAGATCAAGTCAATCCAATTCGTACTTGGAATGAGAAAATCCGGGATTGACCGACTTCTGACATCGTTTGGGATAGATTTAATCCCGGATGGCTTGATTTTTTTTTTCTGTGTATATCTCGGAAGACCCATATAATATGTGTAGGTTTTCTACATATTTTGACAGGATTTTCAACCCTATATGTAGCTTTTCTACATGCATTCTTCTATTTCAATCAGGTAAATATAACTATTTGTATCAAACTCTTAAGAGATTGAGAGGAGCAGGCTAGTGTGTTAGGACAGGGAACAGGCACTCAAGTGCGAAATCTTCCATCCATACTTATGTATATTTTGTATCTTAACTTGTCACAGTAACTTTAACACCAAATACCTGCATCTAAGCGCATACTACCATCAATCACTCGCGCGGTATTGCATCAACTCGCAGTAATATAGGAAAGCGGCAAGCGACAACGGGCGAAAGGTATCAACAGCATGTAGATTTGCCAGAAACAACACCCTTTTCCCTGATAACTTCAAGTTTGTTTTGGTTTTGGTTGCACTTAAGTTCAGTACGAAACGTTTTCGATTCGGAACTAGAACTCTAAAAGAAACGATTCTTAGCTAACAGGGATGCAAACCACTTGAAAATATGAACTGGTTTGGTTTAGAGACTTACACAGTCTCTGAACCGACAGTTCGGTTAATTAAATGGTTTTTGGAGCTTACTGAACCGCTATGATTTCTGTCGTAATGTGACTTTTCGCACACTTCAAATTATCTTGAAAATTCTTAGATGAATGTCCCAATGTCTAGGATACGTCTATAAGTTCCTAGAAGAATGCCCTCCAAAGTCAGAGAATGTATCATTGGTTAGAGGAAAGCGATTCATGTCTTAAGACTTGTCAAAGAACTGAACCAAAAACGAACCGTTGTTCATATTGCTTTTCGGTTCGGTAAAGCATTTCTGAAAGGAAGCCTGTTCGTCAGCTGAAATAAGCGGTTCGGTTCGGTTCGTTTTAGAACCGGTTTGCATACCTGTAAGATACTTCAATGTTTTATAGCTTTTCAGTTATTGCGGTGGACAAGTCATAAAATAGCAAAGGAATTCGGTATTCGCTTCCGGCTTTTCAGTCTTCTTTAAGATAAACAACAAAACTATGCAGTAAATGTCTAGCTGGATGAAAATTGGTCCAAATGAACTTAAGCATTTTGGGTTGGTTACTGCAACAATGCTTCGATACTTTCCCCCTTTGCACTGCCAAACACATCTCTAAATCTCAAACTGCAGCCCTTCAGCCCGCCTTTGGCATCTACTAAAGCCACAAAATTGTGGCCTTCGTCTCCTCTGCGTTTGTTCAAAATGGCAAATTGCCATGCTAGCTGCCGCCTGCACTCAGTTGTGCCGGGAGTGGGAGGAGGGCTAAAGCGGTGGCGGTGGCGGTGGAGTTTCCAAAGGGGTCGTATGGCAGCAGCAGCAGCAGCAGAATCCAACATCGGTACAACGAAATCGAATTCGTTTTGCGTGTTTCGCATAACGTGGCGAGCTGCACGGGCACCGGCACCGGCACAGTGGAGCGAGCAGCGGAGCGGCGGGGGTAGCGGCACACCTTGCCAACTCCTGGCCTCGTGTAAATTCCAAAACGTGCCGAGGATTCGCTTGGTTAACGCTCATTTTGTTGTTATGTGTGCACCCTGTCTCGCTCTCACTGCCTGCCTGTACCTGGTTGTTGGTTGTTGGCCTGTGTGTTTCCATCTCTTTTGCCTGGCCGGCCTGCCTGTGGCTGGCCTCTTCATTAATTTTAATGGTAAGAAAATAATAATGCTTTCCAATTCCATTCATTGGATCCAGTCGGTGTGCCCAGCTATCGCTGGCACAGATCTGCGGAAAGTCCCGAAATTGCTGGCCAGCAATTTGTAGATAAGATTCGAGCGACTGGAAAGGCAACTGAACGTGCTGTTTGTACTAGCCTTTTCGATTTACAGCCAACTTTTAACTAATGCGTTGTTAATGGAGATTGATTTATGACGGATTAGGTGCGAAATACACAGCTAAAACTGCTAAGCTGCAGCCATAAAAGAGTCTTGTAGGGGGGAATTTATACATGGCTTTATGGATACTTTGCAAGAAAGAAGTGTCTTTTGGATTCAATATGAAGAGGTTAAGAACAAAGTTCATGTTTAGCAGCTCTGGCCTGGAAAGAAGGGTCCTTCGGTAAACGGCCTAACAGCAAAAGCCTTTCGATGTAAGGTTGGAAAACAGCACGTTGATATATGGCAACTCTAAGAGCCTAATGCTCTCCAAATAGGCGTCATAGTAAGGAACCTGCCCGATCTGCAAGCGCTGGTCGATTCATGTTTAAATTATAGACCAAGCAGAACATGTTTGACAGTAACATGTGAGCGGAAAACAGCTGAGCTGCCAATAAAAAAGTTGCTAAACAATCAGCCTTTTTCCAAGTGGAACCGAACCAAACCGTGACTGAACCGCTAAGAAGAACCGCAAACCCAACCTACATGCTCTCAACAGTGCTGAACCTAAGCGAAAACTACATACAGACCAAACAATTTGATTCGGTTGAGTTCGCTCCCACCCAACATTTGCAAAATCGTTTGGACAAAATCACCTTGACGAGTCTTTTTCGAGCTCTTTTCTTGATTTTAAAATGATTACTATCAAGTGTGATTAAAAGAAGTCTCGAAAATGGCTGAAGCTTATGCTCAATATGTGATTTATTTTCAATTTTTTTTTACAAATTGGAAAAGACCCGCAAATGACTCGAATAAGAGTCGAAACTGTTGAGAAGAACGGGTTAAAACAACTCTTTTCGAAGTGTCGCTGCTAGGGTATCATTTTCTCCCCACCAAAGGAATCATTTACGATAAGAAAAATGACTATTTTAATCAGATCTAGGATTCGAAAGGTCTCGAATGTGATCAAAAATTACATAAAATGTTTGCTGGGCTGATCAGCTTTAAGTCGTAAAGTGTTCACCAAAACTATAATACATGTAACTTTGTAATCAATGGCCGCTTTCAGCAGAACAACTTGCTCCCCGATCAATCATACTTTTTCCTGATCTTTCTGCTGAACTCCCTGCGGATACGGTATAATGTTAGACAATTTAACCTATCTTGATAGAAGAGCTTGTATCGAGAAAAAAGTACGCTCCCTACAGTGATACTGCTACCTAATGTATTATTGTATATCGATAGGTTATTTCGATACCGTCGTCTTTATTGTCGGTTTTTTAAAAGATTGTCTTTTCAACACTTTGTCCACAAATGTAGCACTTTGTTCCGCAGAAAGTATTCGTTGCATAATTTAGTTCTGATAACTGCTCAGCGTTCAATCCTTCAGCTGAACACGGCCAATATAAACGATTCCCATTGTTTGGTGTTTTCCAAGCTTGTCTTTAATTAAGCTTCGCTGATGGTTCCTCTTCATGGGAGGTCACTCTTGACAATGTTTGTTTCATATAGCTTTAAAGGACGGCTTAACATGAGCTCCTCTTTTGAGTTTGGTCTAAAACCAAGAACATTTGGTAGTTCTTTGATTCTGATTCATATTTTGCTTAAAGAATCTTTGAATCTTTTGGGGTCAACATTAGAAATTAGTAGATTTTGAAGAAAGCTTGCTTAGTACTTAGTTTGAGAATTAATCGGGCATGACTTAAGACCCTTAAAACATAAAGGAATGATTAAAGGATAGATCAAAATGTATTATGTTCATTTTGCATTTTGCAGCTTCGAGCAGCGCTTTTGCTCCTTTAACGGATGGTTAAATAATCCGGATTACTAAATATTTTCAAAAGGTACTGCTGCATACTATATACTATATGGCGCCTGTGAAGCAACAACCAACCCAGTCGGACCTGACACCATGAAATAAGCACATCTTTCATACCTATTTTTCACCGAAGAAGTAGTTTCTAGATGTGAAGCGTAAAAACCCTCAAAGAATGCTTCCTTAAGAATGTATTTTAGCATGGATTCTTGTTGTTGCTTTCAACAATCTTTCTTGTTGTTTACACATACCAAAAGCACAACCTAGAGAAGGTAGGGTTTCATGTTAAAACGCACATGAAAAAAGAAAGTAGTGACAATTTCATACAGATTTTTCTACTTCTAACATACAAAAAAGATTAGATAGCGACTTTTGCCAGCAAAAAGAAGTATGAAAAGTATGGAAACCAAATTCTACAAATGTGCGACTGGGTGCGTTGTCTGATGCAAACGCCATCAATCCAAGCACAACAACAAATGTTTCATATACAAACGCATAATCATTTGTATTTGTCTTCATTTCAGCAGGCGGCATGGGAGAGTAGGAGAAGAGATATTTGCTAATCTCAAGCCTCTTTACGCATTAGAATGGCTATGCGTAAGGCAGCAACAAATTCGGCCGATGCGTATGAGTTGTGGTCACAGAGTGTGTCTCTGATTTGTCTCCTGGCAGGCAAGCGTAACAGCACATGAAGAGCGTTACCTTCGAATCCGCCTCAAACCCATAAAGGAGGCATCACTTCTGATACAAAGCCCAGTTATACGTTGAAGACATCATTTTGGAATCGAAGCAAGTAGAAAAGTCGATTAAGCGCGACCGTAAAATAAGAGTATAAGCTGTAGCAAACTTTGATTTGGTCCTAACTTGAGTATTGATTATGCTATCTTTACTATTCCTTTGGCAAATCTATAATTAATACTGATTACTAAATATGTGTAGAAAGTACAAGCTGTCTAACTATAAAATTGTGGTAGATATGATGATTTTTTCAAATGGCGGGTGCGGAAAGGGGCGTGGCAAAAATTAAAAATATACTAAATCTGCCTGTAAACATAAGAAGCTTATGTAGCATAACTATTTCTTGGCATTTCTGAGTTCTGTTTGGTTCAAACAGACTGAGGGACGGCTCTTGATGGTGATCAAGAATATATATGTATAATTTATGGGCTTTATTATAGCTAAAAGTGAGTGCCTCTGCAAAAGAAAGGATGTTTGAATAATGAGAATAACTTCACGATCCGCCGTGGCAACTTTGAGAGCTACAGAGTATATCATAGTCGGTCAAAAAACTTCACACACTGTGAACTAATTACTGAGCACAATGTCTAAATATTATTATTCAACATTCGCAAAAGTGAAACTCTATTTGTCAGCTGTCCATATTGAGTTTTCTGATTTGGACACTACTTTCCGCTGGCGAGTGTATGCTAATCAAATGGTTAAGTTAAATTTAAACAAATTACTCACCCAAATACCACACTTTATCGGCCGCTCCAGCCAAGTTTGATTAATTTGTTTATAATAAGCGTTGTGTTTAGATACTCGGTTCGGCCCAGTCGAATGATTGCGCCATCATTTTGTGTAAACAAAGCGCCGGGCTTGACAGTTACATCAGCGGACTGCGGCGGCGGCAGCGGCAAATAAACAGATAATAAATCATAACAGTTAAGTGTTTTCAATTACCCAATTTACCAATCGCAAATCGCAAAACGGGGCACGTTCCAAACAACAGCAACAACAACAGCAACGAATGCTTAATGCTATTTATCAGCAGAACCGGCCGGGTGGGTTGGGGAGGCTGAAGGTGGAGCAGGGGGCAGCACATGCCAAACAGTTGGCCGGATGGAGTGTCGTGCCGCGACTTGCCAAAGCTCTCTTTCTCGGTTGGGCAGCAGCAGCAGCAGCAGCAGCAACAACAACGGCAGCAGCAAAGCCAAAGCTGATAAGTCGCCTGTTTTCGCAATGCCAGCAAAAAGTCAAACGGCGTCTGCCTGCGTTGCCCACCCACCCACCCCTCGGCCCCATCCAGCCGCTCTGTGGCTGTGGGTGTGCGCAGTAAAGTGCGACATTTTGCTGCTGATTAAGTAGCGTTCGTTTTTAATAAAAAGTACGACAAACAAATAAAACAACAAGTTGAAAATGTTAGAGATGAGAGCGTGCCAGAAATTGGCTGCAATCAGCGGGGAGAAATGGCAGCTTACCGTGTGCAGATTCCATAGATAAACCTCAATATTTGGCTTACTTTTGCCACATTTCAGCCATTTTTATACTCTGTTCCGTAGGTACATAGAGTATTATAAGTTTGTGCAAAAGTATGTAACATCCAGAAGGAAGCATCTCCGAACCCATAAAGTATATATATTCTTGATCAGCATCAACAGCCGAGTCGATATAGCCATGTCCGTCTGTCCGTTTGTCTGTCCGTATGAACGCACAGATCTCAAAAATGGTAAGAGATAGAGGTTTGACATGTATGGGACATATGCTTCTTATGTCTGCAGGCAGATTAAGTTTATTTTCAATTTTGGCCACGCCCCCTCCCGCCCCCGCAATTTAGAAAAAACGCCATATCTCCCACAGTTTTAAAGATAGATGGCTTGTTCCTTCTGGACATATTTAGTTATTAGGATAACTTATCGATCCGCCAAAGAAATGAAGAAGATTGGATGAACGGTTTTTGAGTTATGATCAAAAGACAAATTTTCTTGGTACAGAGTATGTTATAGTCGGGCTTGACCGACTTTCTTTCTTGTTTTTGCTCAAGAAGAAGTCGAACGTGAAAATTAACTTTTTTAAATTTCTTTCCTAACTAAATTCGCTCTCAGTTGGTTCTTAATAGTTGAGTTGATTGTGTATAAGTCTGAGGAACACTCAGCCATAGCTCCAGGGCCTCGTCAATTCATCCCGAATGCCTGCCGAAGCAATGCAACGCTAAGTGCCAGAGAGAGATAGCGTGTACTGAGCGGAGAGAGCTCAAAAACCTTCTCTCACAGCAGCTATTGAGCGACAGAGTAATCGGTAACTGTATAAACAACTCTGTTCGGCTTTGTTTTTGATTCTAGAATGCTTCTATTTGATCTTTACATCTTTCGTACTCACATCAAGTACACTGAGTGAAAAAATTGACTTTATAGTGCTTGATTTCAAGCATTTTTGAGGTGCTAGTCTTGGAATTATAATGTTTCTTGGATACAAGTAGTTCAAACAGAAATCTTGATTGGATTTTAGTAACGAAGAACTTGGTTTTGCACTAAGTAGGCTTCAAGCTAGAACCATTCTTAATTTGAGAATACCTTTTCTTGGATAATATAGATACAAAAGTCTAGAGTTCAATAGTCAAACGGTGGAGCAAACTGCTTGAAGTTCTTGAAATAGCTTTCATTTGTTGGAGAGAGGTGTAGGGGAACAAGCGACACCACTACGCCTCTCTCCCACAAGTATGAGCTTCATTTAGTTTGCTTCACAGTGTAAATTCCGTCCATTTCAGACCTTTTCTTATAAATGCAATCAAATCAAATCTTCATGATAATCCAAACTCATATTTACCACCTGTACCAACCAGTCGGGCATCTTCATTGTTATCTAAAAACAGGACAACAGAGCAAAGTTTGCGTTTTTTGAACCATTCAATCTACACATCCTACTTTGAAATCTTCTTCATAATCAAAACTTCCGTGCGGAGCATAACTCTATGCAAACTTCTCGATATTTTTTTGAAAGTTTGGTTCTATATTTCTCTGTCGCGCTGCCCTTTCAGCATTAGCCTGTCTTCGAGTTTCTGCTTTCAATTCCGACTTAGCAGCTCTCGGGGAAGCAATATGCCTTGCAAATTGCTGTCGTCGATTGCTCTCCTGCTTCGGCGTTTCTGCTGATCTTAGCCTGGCCTGCCGCTCAACTTGTTCATTGCAGCACAGTTGTTTGTTGCTCCGTCTCAGCAGCTCAGCACAGCGAATTGCTGGCGTCGATTGCTCGTCTATTTCTGCGTTTCTAAAGATCTCAGCCTGTCCTCTGATGTTCCGTCCGCTAAATGGCATGCCTGTTGATTTCGTTTTTTCGTTCATTCCGTTGGCCAGGCTTTTTTGGGAGTCCTCAGACTGTTTAAAACTTTGCGGTTTTCCTATAAGCTGAACCCTTTTCAATTAAACTCGACCTCTCATATTCAATTTCCTAATAATGTGACAGTTAAGAGAGCATATCTGGTTCAAAAACCAGTTCAAAATTTCAAAAATTTTGAGCAAGTGAAGTTAAGAGCATTTCGAATGTTTTAGCTGTTAGATCAATTCAGTTTTCCACATGATTTTCCCGTGAGTAGTTTGTTCCTTGAGAGAATTTGGTCATTCTTAAGAATAGTTGGACAATTCATGACAAGAAGGCAGTTTGTAAGAAGTTCCAGCAACAGTTTTCTATCCTCTAAAGCGCCACAACATCAAATCTTTGCCTAATTGGCCAAATTTTAGATTCAAATTGTGATTTTTCTCGTGCTCTTTCACTCTCCCATCTCTAGGCAGACAAAACACTTTAGCTGAGAACGCGCACATACACATACATACATACATGGCCAACAAAGACACCCACAGGCCACAGGCTTTGCATCGGCCCACACCTCACTCGTTCCTTTTTCGTCCTCGCTCGCCCTTGCAGAAGGTTACGGTTGCCGGCACGTGCCGCCGCCGCGCCCCCCGCATTTGCCATGATGTGGCTGCGGCTTTTGTGTGTGTGGGGGGGGGGACGACAACGGCTTTGGTTTTAGCGTGCTGCCATATGTTTCCGGCAAGTGTTCGCCCACCTCGCCCCCTTTGAGAGTCAGGCCTGACAAAGCGTTGAAATCTGCAGTGCCAACAAGTAGATCTTCCACCAGAGCGGGGGTGGAAATGTAACCCGATACACTTGTATGTGCCCGTTTGTTGGTAGCTTCCTCTGACACCTTTCCCCATAAGAGTAAAACCACATTTGTCTATTTTTTGTATTCCTTTTTCATTTTATTATTGTTTTGGAAAATCGGCTAATTTATGTACTAACTTACTGTGTGTGTGTGTGTGTGTGAGTGTGTGAGTGTGTGCATACATCGAGATATATAGTATATATGTTTTAAGGTTAGTTAAGGTAAAACGAACAATAATATCATTAGCTTACAAATAATATACAGAATCTACGTCACTAAGTTTTGTTTGCACGATTTTAAGCCTTCCATATAGTTACTACAGTTAGGAATAAATATGTCAAAGTACACATACAAGTTCACACAGGAATCGACAACAATTAGGGGTTTCCACAGGAATAGCTGGATCCATCTATATATTCTTTTTTTTGAGTTTTCCCCAGATATTAAGAAGGGGCAAGCAGCCCGAGTACGAACTTCTCAACAAAAAGGTGGTGGAAAAATGGACTAAGGGTGGCTGATAACAACTACCTAAGGACCAAGGACTTACTCACCAATTCATTTTTGGTCAAATAAACCAAAGTGTGAGTTTCAGAGATTTTTGGGTAATTTGTTAAATTGGGTGAAATATGTGAGATAAACCATAACAGAAGAGTCTAAGCGGAACCCGGAAAGTTCTGCTAAAAACAGAAAATTGTGAAACAAGAGCAATTTTGAATCTGTTTGAAAACCATTTCTGGTATTTCATTCTCCCAGGGTTAAGCTGTTCCCTCAATTCTGATATAGCAAGCTGTCTGGTGACTCTTTTTAAGTTTTGATCCATAGAAACTTCATGGCGATATATTTATATACAGCCAAGACTCGAATACCTATACTATGCGCATTATGAACCTTTTTCAAAACAGTTGGGGGTTCGATTCGGGTTTGGAAGACCTTTGGAACCTTTTTTCAGTCTACTAAACCAAGTCTGACAACCCAAGTTTATTAACAGCTCGCAAAAAGTCCATAATTTTCACCAGGAGACCATGAAAAAAGGTACCGAAAACACATTTCAGCACAGACTTTTCAGAACACTCACTTTTCTCAATTGCAAATAGCTTTTTCGCTCCCTTTGTTTACTGGTTTTCATTTTGCTGAACTAATTCTTTTGAAAGTGTCCCACAGTAAACTGCAAATGTGTCTGCGTGCACCCCTGAAATACACCTTAAGCTGACACTTGACTGGATTTGCTCAGTTGCTTGTGCTCAGCTGTTGAGAGCTGAACGAAATTATCACCTTAAAACCATTATCGAGATCTCATATAAGATGGAAGAAAGATAACTTCCTCAGTTTAAGGTGAGTTGGCTGTCAAAAAAGTCATAAGAGAACCCAGATAGCCTACTTCTCAGGCACCTTCGCATATATTTTTGTCTGATTTCTCATTTGAGAGACTTTTATGATATATTTGAACAAATTTTGATACAACTTTGGCTAAATAGTTCACTTTTCGGCCGTTTTTGAGCCAAGTATTTGCGAATGAAACCAAAGCCTTAGAGTTAGGTCCTTAAAACTCTGTTAGCCAAATTTTCATCGAAATTTGTGCAAACTGTGGGTTTTTCTCGTTGAGAAACTTGAAACAGAAAACACAAGAGAAGCAAAAATAGATGTAGTGTTCAGAAATTAAGCAAGTATGTTTACCTTAATGAGTAACATGAAACAGAAAACACAGGAGCAGCAAAAATAGAACACTGCGTTCAATTTGTACCTGTCATTTTGTTGAGCAGACAGCATAGAACATATTTTACAAGCTCTGAGATAGTTTTGAAAGTCTACTTTATTATTTTTTATGTATTTAGAGCAGCGATGTTCAGCCAAAGCACCCAGGGGCCGAGCGCAATCAGCTATTTACACGCACACGAGCCGTTCGCATGCCGAAATCGGGCAAATGAGCTTAAGCAGCGCTCTCTTTGCTTGCATTTCGCTGTCCAGTTGTCGATGAGGGCACAATACACTCTCACTTTTTGGCCTCGCTCTTCTTGAACATTGCGGATTTACAACTATGTTTTGCAGCTGAAGTAAGGCAACAGTGAGTGTCAGAAAGAGACGTCGAGAGTCTCTTCTTTCTTGTGTAATCCTCATTTCGAGCAAGCTAAATGCAAGATGTACCTGTCATATTGCTGAGCAGACAGCATAAAACATATTTTACGAGCTCTGAGAATGTTTCAAAAGTCGTCTACTTTGTAAATAGGCAAAACAGTATGTTTTTGAAGCAGCCTCGCTGAATGCTTACCCAAGTAATGCATCAGTGAGTGTCAGAAAGAGACACACAGAGTCTCTCTTTTCTTGTGTAATCCTAATTTGGAGCAAGGTAAATGCAAGAGACAAGAGACAAATGGTACCTAGGGTCTCAATCTACTGATGCATCCTGCTGTTACTCATACCAGGAATGCTTAAAGTCAAGTGCTTAAAGTAGAATCTACCCTAAAAATAAGCTCCCAACTATTCCACCACATTTTGACTGCAATTCCACTGCATTTCCCCTTGCCAACCTCTCCAACTATTCCCATTTGGAAACACAATTTCTACTTACAACTTTCTATAAATTATGTACAGATAACAGCAAAAAAAAACACAATAAAAAAATATATATATAACATATGGTTGGAAAATAAATAGGCTAACAGTAGACTCAACCACAGAAAGAGAGAGAAATTAGCGTATAAACCTAAAGCTTTTTTTTCCACAAGTACGAATATCGTATGTGAGTTTGTATAGTAATATTGTATGTAAATGTATGCATATTAGCTTTTGTTGTTGTTGTTGTTGTTTGTTTTTTTGGTCGAAGCTTTAAAAATTGAAATATTTTATTGTGTGTGCATTTTGTGTGTTATGCTTCGATTGAAATTTATGTACAAAGTTCGTGCTGCAATTAAACGTAACTAAATACAGAAAAAAGTATCTACAGGTTATAGTATATATGCGGTTTTTGTTATTTTTGTTGTTATTGGATTTTGTTTGTATCTTTATGCTTGACACGCTCGCCCAAAGCGGCGCAAAATCGTTAAAATTTTATCGCCTCAACGAACGTGCGTTCTACCACCCGACCGACCGACCGACCGACCGACCGACCGACCATCGTTTCACACTTCAAAGCCCCGGCGCGGGGGTGGTGGTGGTGTTCATACAAATACATACTTCCGATATGCCCATATATGTATGTTAATATCAATCAAGTTTTGATTTAAAATGTTTACCAATTTTTCTATGCCACAAAATAAGATTTAAGTTTCTACCTGCCTCAAAGTGTGCTGCTTAAATATTGCTTTCTTATTCCGTAGGTATGTATGGTTAATGGTGTGTGTGTGTGTGTGTGTGGGGCTTACAGTTGCAGTAGCCGGCAAAATTGCACTTTTAATTGTTGTTGTTGCTGTTGCTGCGAAGATTCTCCAGCGGCGCCACAAGATACATCTGCGTCCCGCATAGCCAAAGAAATGCTGCCAAAGAAACAGAAAATGAAAATGTTATTCATCTTTGTCTATGGGTGAAAATACAAATGATGTAATGACTACAACTCGGACTGATGTTCATTAAAAAGGCCCGCAAAAAGAGGAGGAAGAAACAAAAAAAACGGCACATACAAAAGCAGCAGCGCTCGTATCTATCTATGTGTGTTTGAATGACCCAGCGACCACAACGACCATCGACAAGAGCGAGCGAGCAAAAGAGAGAGGCCCCACGTAGAAGACGAAGACACTTTGACGACGCGACGGGGCCGCTAAATTTGTGTATAATGACTACTTGAGAAAAAGAAAGAAGGAGGGGGGAAAAAAAAACAAATCAAAGAGCAGCAGCAGCAGCAGTAGGAGGTGGGTAGGCAAAAGAAAAAACCCGTAAACACGAAATGTAATTTGTATAATTCGAGTCTCTTTTTATTCCATTAAGTGTGGGAAATGCGCCAAAAAGAAGAAAATGTATACAAAGTAATCAGCCCAACGAAGGACTGGGTAAAGGTATGCTAGAAGTCATCAGGGCACAAAGATGAAACCTCCATGCAAGAGTGGTAAGGTTCTGGGTTTAGAAAACAGGTGGGTAGATGGTAAGTAAGGCGTGCATTAACCACGATAGAGAGGAATTAGCAGTGAAATAGTGCCACAACAGATTTCAACAACTACGAAAGTCACTCTTCATATTCATTTTAATAGCTGTATTAGCTTTGGACCAAAAATTCGAGCGAAAGTGTGCTACATCAGTATTTGTCTTTTGTTTACCAACTATCCCTGGCGTCGAGTATTCGCAGGGTTTGATATTTGTAGATGTGACTAGAATAGAGCTACACAGAGAAAAAAAAGGATATTAAAAAATATCGATTGGATGATTTCCGGTATCCATTTGGACGGGATATGTCTAAAATATCCTTTTAATAATCCAACGGAGCTTAAAATCATCCAAAAGATATGAAAACTGATGATCATCAGGATGATTTTGCAGCTCCGTTGGATGATTAAAAGGATATTAAAGACATATCCATTCCAAATGGATCTAGGCTGTATCAATCTTATTACTTTTTAAGGGCTACAACACAAACTTAGAATAGGTCGAACCAAGTTTTAAAACAATGCTATGTCTGAATGAGAGGAGAGAAAATATATAAGAGAAAAAACTAGGTAATACTCTCGGAATTCATTAGGTCTAATCAATTTGGTAGGTAAAAAGAGGCTATAGTATATCGATTGTTTCTTACTGCTCTGTTCTTAAAATTTCCGATATGTTTTGTTGTTTATTTCTTTAAAATCCTATTAACCATCCAACGGAGCAGAATATCATCCAAATGATGATAAATTTGCATATTCTTTGGATGATTTTTGGCTTCGTTGGATGATTTAAAGGATATATAGTCCAAAAATTAGTAAAAATAATATCCTTTTTTCCTCTGTGTGCTTAACATAAGTACGAAGCATTGTAAAATCGCAAAAAACGACTCCTGATATTATTAAAATGCTAAAAAAACGTTCTTAAATCAAGTACATTTTGTACTTACAGTGGTGGGTATTCCAGAAATCCGTAGAGATAACCGTATAGACAATTGAATTTCGAACTAAACTAGGCAAACTTTACATGTAAAGTGCAGGCTACGAGATTACAGAGAAATAAATCTATCAAATCAATCAATCATCAAATCTACTTGACCCATTCTGAAGTCAGGCATTTCTAGACAAGAAAATACTACTTCAAATAAGATTTTTGTACTTGTATCAAGTATTTTCGTACTATTGACGACGTTTGTACTTAATTCAAGTAAAAATCTACCCTTTTTTTTCTGTGGCAACCGATTGACTTGAGTAGTCTGTTGTTAAAACATCATTTCAGTATAGCTTGAACCTTTAATCGCTGCATATAGGAACAAAGCGCGACAATAGTAAGACTATTCATTGAAAATAGTGGACTAGTTATGTAAACTCAACTTGTAGATCTTCGGAAAAGAAAGTTTCGTGGTTTATTGGACACTAAGAGAGAGTTTTGTTACCGCGTTGATCCACTACGAGGCACAATTTGAAGAATGACTTACATTTCTTTCCGTTTAAAGTGGAATTGCTAGCTGGGAATGCCTGATTTATGGAAGCACCTTTGAATGATCGCCGTTAACACGCAAAATTAAAGTAAAGGAAAGCCTACACGAGATTTATAAGCCACCATTGGGACATTTTTCGTTAGGGCAGGGGGAAACAGTCCATGGAAATCGTTTTCAATTTATGTCGGCTCACAAATCTGCCCACTTCAACAAGCCTTCGCTTCACTTTTAGACTGTAAGACATTACCTTTCTTCTATGGACTACATGAACTGAGCAAACACGGCGGCATTCTAGCGCAGGCGACTGACAAGCACATTACTTTTCTACTCTGGACTTCATGGACTAAACACGGACGGCGTCATCCTAGCGCAGACGACTATCCAGCACACGCGTAAGAGTGGGGGAAAACACCGGTAAAGAGCGCTGTCGTATTTCTCTAAAAAATGAGCTAGTGTATTCTCTTCTTAAGAACAAATTGCCAAAAATTTTTATCAAGGACCAGATTTTGGAGTATGTTTCCCCGTAAAATGCATGAATGGAACTAACTAGAATAGAACTTACCTTGTGACTAAGCGGAACTGGCTACCGGAGCCAAAGTATCAGTGGCGGCGATTTGTACCGGAGGCTTGGACAGGGAGGATGTCTCATGGTTCCCTTTATTGGTAGCAGTGTTGTTGTTGTTGGTGGTGGTGCTGCTGCTGTTGTTGTTATTGTTGTTGCTGCTGCTGTTGTTGTTGTTGCTCAACATGCCAGTCGGCCTGGTCAGCAGCGTACTAGCTGCTGTCAGTGTCACCGTGGTAGTCTCCTTACAAACGAGCGGTGCCGTCTTGGCCAACTCTGGTGACTTGGCCGGCGGTGCCTCCTCGGCCAAGGCGGCCGCCTTGGCCTCGGCTCGTATATTCAAATTGGCCGCCACTTGATCGATTGTGGTGGGTTTCTTGGTCAGAGCACGGGGTGAGGTGGCGGCAGCACTGCTGGCACCCGAGGCAGGCGAGGCACCGGGACTCAGCTGCAGCTTGGGGGGTTTCTCCTCGGGCGCCTTTGCTGTGGTGGTGCTGCTGGTGGTGGTGGTGACCGGTTGATTGCGAAAGGCCAGTGCCGAGGGATTGGGTATGCTACGGACTGAAGCGTTTTGTGGTCTCACCACCGCATTGGCATGGGCATTCTTTGGCTTGTTCTCAAATTTGATGGATATCTTCTCGCGGGCCGTGGCCGACTCCGACAGCATATGAAGATTCTGCAGATCATCGCCAGCGGCGGCGGCAGCGGTGGAAGCGGCCGAGGTGCTACCAGTTGATCCATTGCTGTTGGCCGAAATGTTCTGTTTGATTTTGTTCAAGGCGGCCTCGAGGCTGGTGCTGCCCACGGGCGGCGATGTGGGCGCCTTGGAACTGGAACTGGAACTGGACTGCTTCGATAAATCAAGTATGTCGGCATCCTTGGTGCTGCTGCTGCTGCTGGTGGTGGTGGTTGGCGGTCGAAATTCCCGCAAACTGGTTTTCGACTTGTCCAAGTGAGCGGCGGCCGCACTCGTGCCATTGGCTTTGCTGTTGCCCGCTGCCGGGGCTGGGGATTTCTTGGCTGCGCCTGGTTTGGCGGGAAACGAGAGTGGCACGGTGTTGCGCAGATTTATTAAGGCAGGCGGAGATGTGCGATAAGCCGCCGAGGCAGACGCCGCCGCCGCCGCTGCGGCCGATCTGGGCCCACTCAAAGCCACTGAGAGCGGCGGCGACTTAACCATGGTCGGTATGGTCTTGACCTGACCCGGTTTGGGCAAGCTGGCCGGTGGGCCCATGAGACGCTGCTGCTGCTGCTGGTGCTGGGTGCTGGGCGGACTCAGGGGTGGCATGCTCAGCTTTGGTGCGCTGGGCTTACTCGAAGCCAGGCGCACAATTTCCAAGGCGGGCATCTGGTCCAGCGGATAGCTGAGCAGCGGGTTCTGGTTGTTGCGCGGTCGTGGCGTTATGCTGACGGCTGGACTGGTCAGACTCAGACTGGCCGGACAGAGCAGCGGCATCTGGGGCTTGGGCATGTCGGGACCATACAGACGCATTTGCTGCTGGGGCATCTTCAGGCTCTGCCTTTGCCAACTGGCTGCCACCTGGGAGGGCGGCTGCTTCTGGTAGTCCACGCGCGAGTGCTTGTTAACGGGATGCTGTGACTCATCCAGGGAGAGCGACCGCTTGGGCTGCTTATTGGCCGAACTGGCTATGGAACTGGGTGTGGAGAGGTAGCGTTGCATGTGTGGTGCCTGTCGCACAGCTGGAGGCGGTGTCTGGGGTACCACAAAATGTGGTGCAGGCGCTGGTGGCTTGCTGCTGCGGCTGTTTTGAGTCACCGTGGGTTTGCCAGGCTTGTGGGGAAGGACGACAGAGGCCGGGTTAAGCGGCAGTGCAGTGGGATTGGGATGATTGGGGGTGAAGGCCTTAAACAAACTGGGTGGCAGGGGTGGTGAGGCAGGCAGAGATTTGCTACACTCGCCACTCGAACTGGCCGTCATCAGGCTACTGATGCTGCGCGCCTCCTCACCCAAAGTTCGGTTCAGCACATCGCTGCTCTCCTTCTCGTCCAGTTTCAGTTGGGTGAGAGCCACCGAAGGCAGCTCGCCACCCGCCAGGGAATGGGAACGTTTCAAGTCCACCTTGTGCTTGTTGTGATTTGGTGCGGTGGTGATCTTCATCTTCATTTTGCCATCGCTGTGCGAGGAGATCTCCGCATGCAACTTCTTGCGCTTGCCGTTGGCATCTTTGGGCTCCTTGGAGTGCTTCTTCTTGCGCTTGCGATGCGACGAGCTGGAGCTGGAGTAGTTGGCCTCGTTCAGGCCATTCGAACTGGAACCGTTGGTGGAGGTGGAGCACGTGGACTTGGGTGAGGTATTGGGGCTGGGTTTGGTTTCGATGGGCTTGAGGCCTATGTTCTTGGCATAGGTCTCCAGATCCAGTTGCTGGGCCGAGCTGGTCTCCTCCAGGCGTGCCTCCGCCGACTTGGGCACCATTGTTAACTTGCTTTTCAGGCTATTCAGCTCAATCTTCAGCTTGGGCAATTGACTGGCAGCGGCGGCTGCCTTCTTATTGGCCGTCTTCAGCTCGAATTCTCCCTCGTCAGCGGATTTGCACAGCTGTGAGGAGGGTATGCTGACCACTATGCTGGCATTTGAGGGCAGACTAACCTCCTCGGGCTCCGGTTCGCTCTTGACCCGCGTCACCGTGGGATAATCACTGAAACGCATATCATTGCTGCGCAAACTCTTGAAGGTGCTCACGGCTGGAGCACTATTGCCCGTGTCCTCCGGCTCACGTGTTGCTGTTGTTGTGTTGCTGGTGTTGGTGTTGCTGGTGTTGGTACGCCGCGTGACCAACGTCGATTTGGACGACACCTTGCCACGTGCTTTGCTGCGCGGCGATGCGTCCAAGTCTTCAGCAAAGGTCACCGATTTGCCACTCTTGGAGCGCTGTTGTTCCTCAACTAATTCAATCTTTGATATATTCTTTCTCTCCTGGCCACTTCTACTCTCGCCTTCGTCGTGCCAGAGAATTCTATAGCAAAATTCCATGGGTGCCAGCTGTCAACAGGGGTGGGAAAGTAAACATTTGGCTTTAAGCTGGCGGCACAATTGAATGGACTTAACCTTCCGCACCCGCCCCTTTCCACAACCAAAGCAACAAAAACAAATCAAATAGTCAGCTGACACTTACCCGACTCCATTTATAGCAGTAGCCCACATCCATGAGCCTGAAATTGCTCGGCAACACCTCATTCTCATAGGTGATTTCAATCTCTATTTGCTTGTGCTCCAGATCAATGTTATACTTGGAGGAGAGGAAACGTTGCAGTAGCTGAACTTTAAGTCCTGCCGGACACTGTAAATAGATAACTGGTGGACTCTCTCCGGGTTGGCATTGTTGCACCATGGCCGGATGGTAGGACAGAGATAAGCTGGGCGAAGGAGAAGGGAGGGGGAAAAAAAGAATGTCATGAGTAAAGAGCTCTGTACAGCTGTTACCAAGGTCTTTCCATACTATTTTCAATTCAGGGGAAAGGCGTTTACAAGAAACCAAAGTCTACTGATGATAGCATCTTTATTTTGCAACTTTTTCTAAAATCCAAATATTTACCATACTAGATAAACCCTTTTCTAGCCGATTTTCACTTAGATCGGTAGATAAATTATATACAGCGGGCCTTTAGGAAACAGTATAGCCAATCCCAGCAGAATTTGATATATTCTTTTAACAAAAAGAAGTCCTGTTAATGTATAACTAATTTTCCAAAGATTTCATAACTTTCACAACTTTAAGGTCCTATCATCAGTAGACTCCCGCTTTAAGTTTATGACTTTTTATGAAAGCTTGAGCTGCTTGATAAACTCTTTTCTAGCCGATCTTTCTTTAAAACGTTTGGTAAATAACATTTATTGGGCCTTTAGTGTAGACTTTAACCAATCCCAGAAGAAAGCATAGACAAACTCGTCTAGTTTCATAGCTCTCACAACTTGGAGGTACTATCATCAGTAGACTCCCGCTTTTAGTATATGATCTCAATCTTCTTAAAAATCTAAGCAATTTCTATCCAAGTCAATGAAAAAGATCAATAACTTGGGTGAAATCATTGCTAAAGCTTTCAAATTCAAAGCTATAAGCCTAAGTACTATAAGCAATTCGTTCTTGGGACTCAAAAAAGTTCCTACGCTTAAGGTTCGACTTAAGAAAAGATTTCTAGTATCGCTTGCTTGAGCTTAAGTCACAAATCTCCTGTATTTATTACCGGGGTAAGTAAACTATGAAGAAATTTATGGAGTAACTGATTGAGACTTTAACCAAAGTGTGGCGTTAAGTTTAAGGGTCTCGAGTGTGAATTTATATATTTAACACAACTTGCTTAACTTAAAGAAAAAAGGATTTCTTATCTACAGAAGGAAACGCCTGCTTATACCAAAGAAGAGACATCTTTTTGTACCGAATTAGAGAGAAGAATCGCTTTCTTATCATTTTTGTTTTCTTTATTTTTGCCCGTAGAAAGATAAGAATGCGATATCGCTGGAGTAAAGTGATGCCTATTAGAAAAATCGCTTTCTTTTCTAATCTTATCTGTTGGCTGGGATCACACCAAAAGGAAGTGATACACATTCTATTGTATCAGCTCTATGAAGGAAGATTCACTTACAAATATCGTTGCGATAATTGCAAATCTACTCAGAATCTCAAAATCTATTGAAATCAAGGCCATACGTTGAACAAAGTAGAGTAATTCCGCTTTTTCATGAATCGTGAACACTGGGTCGCATAATAGGATCATTTTTCGATCGGCTTGGTCATGTTTTAAGACCATTTTTTGCTAGCTAAATAAGAATAAAAGAGCTAGGTTCCTTGACCGGGAAATTAAACACGAGACAACGTACTCAACTCGAAAGTCGGTATCTTAACCGTCTCGACTATCGACCACACTTCAGAATCGGCGATAAATCACAGTAAAGAATGCAGATTTGCACTCAGTAAACAACAACCAGGGCGTAGTTTTACAGTGAACGAAAATTCACTAACAAAATGAAAGGGAGTCCCTTTCGGCTGGGTTTTGTGGACCATCGTTTGTTTTCTTAGTGTGAAACTTCCATTTAGAGCATTCTTTGCCAAGAAGAGCGAGGACAAGTAGTTAAAGAGTAATGGTATAAGAAAATAAAGCCGCGCAAACTAGCTCTGACCTGTGCTCAAGAACCGCTGTCTTGCGATTGAAAGCAAACAGCGCACCGTTTGCTCTCTTGGGTCAAGCGCTCAGCTTAAGTTGAAGGGTATAGAGAAGTATGCTCGGCCCCTGCATCACAAGACGTGAAAATCGTTGATTTAGAGCTGATTTCTCAAGCTGTGTTACCTCTAATCGTGTTGCCGAAACCTTGCACTGGAATATTCATCTATAAAGTACACAATTCTGAACTTAACCCGGATTAATGCTATTCTTTGGTGAACTTTACACTGGCCCTAGCCCCAAACTTGCAGTTTATGGTTAGGAAATCGGTATTCATATACTCAAAACATTTTAAACGTACCAACTTACATCTAAACTTGATTTCACTTCAAAACACTTACCTAATAGGCTCTTCCGGCGCATAGAACTCCTGTTCGCTAAGTTCTGGCTCCTCCGTATCCAGATCCTTGTGCTCCTCTTTAAACTCTGCAAACTGATGGCATTCACGTTGATACAGACCCGGCACCAGTTTGAAGACCAAAGCACGCATAATGTCATCAGGCCTAGAAATTTCCATACATATTAGTTCCGCGTAGGAGCCAGCAGTCCTCCTCCAAATGTCACACCCACCTTAGATTATCCTCACTGATCTGTTTGCCATTGCCACTGGCCTTGCAGTCGGGACAGTAGGCATCGCGCAACAGATGCTTCAGTATACAACTGCGGCAATCTGCGAAAGAAATGGGTCAGGAACTGGTTGTCTAACTGCTCCAAGTCAACACTTACATGTGTGATAGCAATAGTCCACTGTGGTGGGATCTATCATATAGCCCCTGCAAACTCCACAGCTGATCAGGTCATGAAATTGACGCACTTCGAGTGACGTCCGCTCCGAATTGAGCATTATGTGCGTTAAGTCTGACGGATGCATGTTTTGTGCTTAGTTTTAGACGGGGTTAGCCTCCTAGTTAGTTAGGCAGTCAGCATGTCCTGAAGGGGTGGGGGGAGAGACCAAGGGTGGGAGAGAGGTTAGCAAAAGAAAAGGCCAATCTCAGCGGTCAGACAAGACGACGACAACACAAAGTGGGAAAAACATAACTGTGAGAAATAACATAAAGCAAAATCCCATCACCATTCGCCCAACAGAGTTGTCGTCAACATCATTGTGGTCGACGCTCGTCAACAAAAGCCACACACACACACTGTATCTGTATCTCAAAGATACGACTACGTCAGCACACAAAACTTTAGACTAGTAAAGCAGCCATCCATATCCATGAATCGGAACAATGCCGAAAACAAAAATATGAAGAGCTGACGAACAACAAAAAGTAACTCAAACGCCGGCAGAGAGCGACGACGCGACGCCCTTCGTCCACACACAGAGGGCACGGGCACGGGCACCTACGAGCCGAGCGAAACAGGCACACACACACACACACAGCCAAAGGCCGAACCCGATGTGCACTCGACGGCGTACTTGAAGCTAGTTTTAGATTCAACGTTTTACGCTTTTGTGCCCTACACCACAAACAGTCGCCGAGTCAAAGCCAAAAACAGATTTTCATCATTATTATGATGATGACGACGACGACGATGATGATGATGATGAAGGTGCTGGCAAGGGGGCAGTAAAGTTGAAGCAGCAGGTTGCTTAGCGTTCATTTGCGGTGACCTCAAAGAAGAAACGGCTAAATTTTACTTAAGTATGTCAAAGATTTTGCGAAATTCATCAAAAGAATTCCGACTCTGGGAATTCTTATACGAATTAAGCTGTCTTTTGAGATTAAAAACCAGTCGGAACCGGATCGGTTCAGTTTCATAGGGTCTATTGAACCGGTTTCCGAACCGAACCTTCTAAATAAAAGGCCTCCCGAAACTGAACTCCAAGCGGTACTCTTTTTGGAACGATGTTAAAGTTATCAATTATCACCTTCCTTAAGAATATAAAAAGTCAACTGATGATAGGACCGTATGGGTTCTTAAAACAGTACTTTAACATAAGCAAGCGGAACTCTTTTTGGAAAGAATCTAAAGTTAACTATTATCATCTACATACTTTAAGTACATGAAAAGCCTACTGATGATAGGACCGGCAGGTTATTGAAACCGTACTACAACCAATCAGCTTATGACCTTGCTTAGCATTGCCATAACAATTTCACCTTCAATAGAAATTGTCAAGTCTTGCATCGGTGTCACCCTTAGTACAGTTTTGCCAATGTTGTTTGAATTTGAGTGGCAGAAAACACTTTTTCAAGATATTGTAAGTCAGGCCGATATCGATTGATCGAATTTGGATTAGAAATCTATGATTGAAGGATTTTGTGGTAACTTTTAGCCCTTAAAACAATCAAATGAAGATAAGTTTTTAAAATCCACAAACCTTAATCAGTTTTCGTAAACGGCGACACTTAACACTTTCAATTCCGCACGATTTTTATCGAAATCGAAAACATACCTAAGGATGTATTTTCACTTGTCAAGATCTCATATAAAATGGATTAAAAATACCTTAGTTTGCTGTGAGTTGGCTGTGAAGAAACTCATAACAGAACTCTGATTGCCTACTTCACATGCTCCTTCAGCTACAGCTTAAGTATTTCTTTAAGTGAGGGAAACCATTAAACATAGCTCCAAAAGGTTCTTAAACAACTTCTGAATAGGCAACCGGCACTTTTTGGTGATGAATACATAAATATGAACCTCAGGGTATAAGTGGAATTGGAGGATTTTAGAAGAGTCTGTGTGTGTGTCTCCAAAATCAAGTCGACCACGCAGATATTCTTTTAGTAATCCTTTAAATCCATCGAGCTATCGCTGAACTACGAGTAAAAGTTGCTAATCAAGAGGGCATTTTGCAGAAAACCGAACAGGGTTATATGGCTTCTAAGTATGGATAACCAGAGCAAAAAGGATACTTAGAAATATCCATTAGATAATTTCCCGTATCCATTTGGACTGTATATGTCTTAAATATACTGAAAATTATCCAATATATATGAAAATTAATCAGTCTTTGGATGATTTTCATTACCGTTGGTTGATTAAAATGATACAAAAGACTCATCTAGTTCAAATTGAATCTTTTTTCCCTTTGTAAGGGAAGGATTTCATATCTTTTGCTCCGGATCAGTTGAACCAGTGCTTTTATTCTGCAAAATCGCGCATGGAAAAGGTTTACGCAGGAAAAATAAGTAAGAAAGTCAACTCTGTACCTCCCAAAGTTTGTATGTTTCACTTAAAGCGCTACCCATCGCTGTTTTAGCCAGTGCTGCCCAGCATAAATGTTTGTTTTCCCTTTAACTGGTCCATTCTCCATACGATCTTTATCTTTCCTATGGCGGATCGATCAATAATACTAATAACTAAATATGTACAGACGATACGGACCCTCTAGCCTTAAAATAGTGGAAAATACTTCGGAATTTAGGGTTCGAACCGCTTCTACCGTAAAGCGATTTGCAGCACTTGTTAGATCTGCATGTATAGCGTAACGATGCTTTGTTTTTAATCCACAATGCTAAGAACTTTGCTTTGTTTCTTACGAAAAGCAGAACAGTATTTTGTTTAACTTGTCTTAGAATCAGCAGCATAAATCACAACACGATGCTAAGTTTACCATAAACCGGAATAATTAGAAATATTGCACACGGCGCCTTATAAAATCGTTTTAAAAATGACTTGAGTAAATCGAGCTTAAAGAGATTTTTCATACTCCATATCAAAGGTACACAATATAAAGTTTGTTCGAATGTATATAACAGCTAGAGGGAAGCATCTCCGACGCTATATATAGAAATCGGCCCTACCTATATATCTAAGTATATATAAAGGTTTCATTCTTCCAAGATATATACTCTGGGCCGATTTCTCATCAAAAACTCATCATAAACTTACAAATAACAGTGTGAAATTCAAGATTATCAGACACATAGCAGCTATGTAGAAGAAACCGGCCCTTAGTAATCAAGATACTTTATTGATTCGCCAGAGAATTGTTAAAGATCGGATGAACGGTAGAAAAGTTATGAGCAAAAGAAAGTTTGCGCAGTAACAGCACAGCTTTCAGCTGCTACTGCGGCATCAAAGTTTGTGATGTGCGAGAAAATTTGCTCAGGCGTGCATCTCTAATTGAGAACACAAATCAAAGCAGGACAAATCAAAGCCTTAAGGCCTTAAAGTGTGGCGCCAATTTCACACCTTTTCCAGTAATCTTAAATACATGAGCAGGAATAGTTTCAAATGTTGCATACTTTTCAGTGCTCAATTTTCTCGTGTTTCCGCATGAAATTCCCAAGTGCGAAGTTGCTGCAAAGTGCATGGTCTCTTCTTTAAAGAAATGAGTATGGAAATACCAAAGTCAAGCATTCAACTAGATGCTCGACACTTTAGTAAAATATTGTAAAATTTTGTGATATGTTTCTATTGCTCTAATTTGGATGTATTTTGCTTTACCTATGAGGAGATGCGTGCAGGTTGACGGAATGGCGGAGTAGATCTGAATAGACTTTGGAAAAGAAGAAAAAATCCCTTTTTGCAGTATTTCCTAATACTGAAATCCAACTTGAAATGAGCTGGGACTACTTTATCTACAGAATTTTCAGCAAAGTAAACTTTTAGATACGGTTTAAGTACTGAGATACTTGGTTCAAGAGCAAATAGCATGTTTACCCGCAGAAAAGATACAAATTCGATTCGAGAACTGAATATCGCCCAATGGCGAAATTAAGTTGCCAAAATGGTGTCATCTGCTCGTAAAGCCAGAGCCTCCACAGATCTCTCCACAAACTAGATTCAAGATTCTTGCCAACAATTGGCAAATCCAGCATAGCGTAACTACAAGTCGTTCCAGCCATCCACAACTATCCCACACTTTGTGCTTTTTTGCCCATTTTGCCTCTTTCTTCGTTTGCAAAAACTCACGCGAATCTGGCACGAAAGCGTTTTAAGTGCGCTCTGCTCTGCTCTCCGGTGAAGGGAAGACCAAAATAGGCAGACAAAATGACAACAAAAGCGAAAAAGCTGGAAGCGGTAAGCTAGCAAAACAAAAACAGAGGCAGAAACTAAGTCAAAGGCGGGGGTGGCTGTGGGGGGAACGCCTCGCTCGCTGATTACAAAGATGCCTAAGTAAACACGCCCACCACCCAACTCTGACGACGCTGCCGCTGTTAGCTGTGACGTTCTGTTTATACGCCGCAATTCTGTAAAAGGCGCGCACTCACACAGACACACACACACATACACTCGAAAGTCGGGGGCGCCGGCACGAGCCACCCGCAGGGTGGTTGCTTGGCAGGCAGCACGCAACAAGCTGGCTGGCCCGAATGTCACAGCGAAGACGACTTCGAATTGCGGAAAATAAATACTATCTTCTGGCACGGCGGCGGGTCTTGTGCGCGACAGCAGCCACCGAGAATACAACTGAATTTCAATTCAAATGTCGCCTCTGGATGGCTGGGGTACTCGCACTCGCCGCGCAATTGCGGCGAAAACGAGCGATTTGTATCTATTCGCCGCCGCCGCTGCCGCTGAGAGAGCGGCCAGTGGGAGTTGTGGCGGCCGAAAAACAAACTTTCTACTTTTGCGCGCGCGCATTTTCGCCGCTTTTCGAAACTTTGCCGCCGCACTATGAAAATTCCAATACGACAACAATACACACACAGGCACACGCACTCTGGGCACTTGTCACGTGTGCATGTGTGTTTACAATATTTTCACTCGCGCCAAGTCAAATTCACTTCGACTTTCCTTCCCGACGACGCAATTCACCATTTTCCCGCTTTTTCGCGATTTTTGCTGCTTGACTTTTAATCGATTTGTTGGGGCGCTGCTTCTTACTTTTTGTTAGCTGCTGCTGCTGCTGCTTCTTCTTGCACTTCAGCTGGCTCTTATCGATTTCTCGTCGTACGCCGAGACTGTGATTTTCAGCTCTCGCTCTCGCTCTCGCTGTTGTTGCTCGCGCTCTCTCGCTCGCTGGCTCACTCACTCACGAAAAATCCTCCGTCCACAGAGTGCACGGCTCGAAAACTTTTCAAAGACTGATTAGACCTGCTGGCGCTTCCAACGAATTTGGCTATCGACGTGGTCGACGGCTGGTCGGCAGCTCGTTTCTGCGCTTGCGCTCTGAGAGAGCTGGCCAGAGCGAGACGCAGAGGCCGCCGCCTATAGCCGTTTCACGCCATTGCTGCCTTTGACCGCCCCCTGCGGCCGTTGTGCGGCTTGATTGGCTGCCCGAACCACTTCGTCGCGGCTCGGCTCAGAGCCGAACGGCAGTCGTGTGAGTGAGAGGCAGAGGCGAGGCGAAAACTTGATTTTTGGCCGTGTGTGTGTGCGTGTGTGCCCGATCGGGTGGCGTTTTTAATTGAATTCAACTGTCAAATGAGAGATTAACGCAGCTTTCCGACGCGTTCGCTACGTATTGGCCTTGACGTTTATAATTATCATATGTGCGAGTGCGATACTCGCATTTGTTGCCGCACCGGACCGCCGCACCTGTCCTCGGAGCGCTCCCCAAGCGCCCGGTGTCTCTGCCCTTTTCTGTGTATCTGTCTCTGACATCATTTTGACAGCAGGCAGCCAGCCGCCGGGGGAAAATTGTGGAAAATTGTACACTCAAACCTGGGGCAAATTTGCATTTCAAAGGCTTATGCCCACTGGCGGGGTGTGGGGTGGGAGTCCTTGACTTGATATTCGCACGTTCCGCTTAGGATTTTCATGGCTGCTTTGACAGGAAAATGTCAGAAAATTGAATTGTTTTTGTGTGCCGATAAGTGACAATGATAAATGATACGTCAAATAAGAGAGGAAAAGCGCTGAAAGTCGCAGAAGATTGCCATAGAAACAGATGGAAGTGAGCCAAACAATATGTTAAATCGGCACTTGCATGCTAGACTTGATGATATTTGCCTTAGAACAAAGAGGTTTTCTTTTCAAATTATCGACTACATAATATCGAAACCGAGTGATGTTCTATTTTGCACTCAATGAATACCTGGTGGGTAGTTTTGGTGGGATAACAATGGATTAGGGCAACAAATCAGTTTCACACTTGGTCCATAAGTATTCCCTGGAATACCAGGCTACAGAAACCGCCAGCCCGGATTATTGAGGCTTTCTAGAAAACTCAAAATCTATGGTGCTTACCTTTTTAACCATATTTTTGAGCTAAATCGTTAAAAGTAGCTACTGCCTGCCTGGAACCCAATATTTAAATGGTCACAAATGTATCTGAATTCATCATATATAGATTTACTCTCTACACAGAGCACAGATAACCTTTTGAAGGAGACAACAAAAGGAAGATATCTATATTGGAACAACAAACTATGACTGCAGTGCAGCGAAACGATTTGATTGACATCATAAACAAGTAAGACTGGATTTAAACGGTGAAGCAAGCGGTTTTTGAAAATACTTTTGTTTTGCATGACCCTTTACAACTCTTTCCTCCGTTTGCCCCAACGCGTAAGTCCCGTCTAAGTGTTGTACAACAACATAAATATTCCCCCCCCACAGCACTGCTCTACAATCGTTTTAGGGATATAGAATAAGGGGTTGATTTTTGCGGCTAGACCAACCTTTTTTTTAACTTTTTTCTGTTTCCTTATCTATTTGCTCTAGGGCTATTATCATGTTCCTAGAAAGTTGTACTCGAAATACATAAACAAAAGCAGCATAATCAACCAATGGCCCTAATGAAAACCAATCTGTGGAAAATTTATGTAATGAAATTAAAAATGGCATTGCTTGACTCAAGAACGAACAATCTGTGATGGATTTGAGTATGTGGAGCTCTTAATTCAAGCTTGGTTTTTGAGTATAGCATGTTCTTGATTCAAGAGTGAGCCAACTTAGTTCTTAACCTGCAAAGCTTTTTGACAGACGTATGAGAAGTTATGGTTTTGAGTATGTTTAGCACTTGACTCAAGAGTATTCCTTCTAGATATGAGACTTTATCGCGCCTGGTTTAAGTTAGGAAAACCTGGGAACAAGAATTTCTATTCTTACCGTACTTATGACATTGATTGTTCTATATTAGTTTAAAATACTCTATTTTCTATGAGTGTACTAACAATAAGATTCATATTTTTCATGATACAGCACCTTTTTTTGAAACCCGTTTATAGAGGATTGGGTGTATGTATTAACCAAACCCACTTAACGAGTTTTGTCCACAATTTATGCAATGAATGTATCGCTGCTCTGTCAAGATGCATGATGGTCGAGTGGACTGAGAGGTCGGTGTCAGTGTGTGCAGTCATTCGAGGTCCTAAGCTGAAGTTTCCAGTACAGCCGTCAAATACAACTTATCAAAAGGGGATATGGGTGAGGCTGGTACTGGGTGGTTGGTGTAGGGCTAAAAATGGTAACAAAATTTTAAACCTTGTCGCTGTTTAGTCTTAGCTGTTCCAGAATCAAGCCATTATTATTATCCTTAAGGCTTGAGTTGATCCCGAGTGTTGTCTAATAATTCGCTTTAAACTCTTCCAGTGAAGCGAGTTTCTAGAGTCGACTCTGCTGTTTCAAGTGATTGTCCGCCTGCAGTATTTACCCAGGAATATGCAATGCCAGTCAAAGTGGCTGAGTGTGGTGCAGCGTGTAGTGTGTGTGCCTGCTGTACAAAAAGTCGTGGGTTTCGATTCCGCCTCGGGACTTCTAATAAAACAGTTTTCATTCTTAAAAACTTATAGAACAGGTCACCTACAGTAGCTAGTGGCGCCAGCTTTGAAATAACATTCGGATTCGGTGAAAACTGTAGGTCCTCCTTTCTCTTGTATGAAAATTAGAAGCGCACACAAGCCAAGACATTGAGAGGAGCTCGGCTTGGCCCTTTGGGACTGTAAAGTCAATTATATTATGCACTTATGGAATTGGATTTAGATGTGGGCCAGATGACTTAAATCCAATATATTTCGCTGGGTTTTCTTACTCACTAAAGGTGAGGATAATTCTATTGTTTACATTTCATATAAGTTAAAGTTTCTGATTCAATTTCTAATGCGAATGACGCCTACAGACACCGCAAGACCACAACACAGTCTACACCGCAAAACAATGTTGAGGTAGTGGTTTTGATTTCACAATTGATTCTATCAAACTATAAACTTGTGTGAGTTAATTAAGTGAAAAGCAAACGTCAAATGTTATCAGAGCAGTACATACTTAAGTTTGCTCGTACACTTTAAGTAGACAAACAGTACGCCAGAGTGGTCGGACAGTCACTTACCAAGGAAAGTGACCATTATCAATTGATTGAACTGCCAAAAAAAACATCTCTAAATATTTCAGTTCTCTCAATGGAATCAACAGTTTCATAGGAAACTGCTGAGCTACTTGTTTAGTTTTAAGAAAGCGAATAAAGTTGCGAAATAAGCTCAAAAATGGGAGTAGGGCCAATGCTCCGTCTAAGTCTGCAATGAAAACACCGTAATATCTGCCCAATCAACTTGAAAATCTACATTATACTACTTGAAAGTAGCACCAATCGGCTGAAAAGAACCATCCATCAGCAGTGGATAAAGTCTATTATTATCCGAAATTAAGTCCGTGTTATAAAACCAATTTGATACTTGTCCAAGTGAATTCCGAAGTGAATTTTTGGGGGCACTCACTTCAAAATCAAACCAAAAATGCATAAATCCTAACTATCTTTTTTAAAAAGAGTTACTAAGTGTTCCATTAACGAAACGAAAAGAAGAGCGGGGTGGAAATAGAATAAAGATTATTCCGAAGCTCTGGAAATAGTAAGGTTTGGTTAGCAAAGAACTTATTGTGGCCTAGTTTAAATACAACCTAGCAGATTGTGAGGATACGAAACAGTCAAGCAAAAGCTACTAGACATCTATCAGTTATTACAAAGGTACTCCTTGGGTTTTCCTAGGTAAAATATAAGGTACATAACAGACAAAATATTCCTATAGGTAGGCTAAAATATAGGTGAACCATTTGGTATAAATTCCTAGGTATTTCCTAACTCTGAACAAATAATCAAGTAAGAAAGTAGTTCTAGCCCTGCTTTAATATACTCTGTAGCACCAAAACCTAAACCTAGCATCAACACGCAGTGCTGCTACTGCGCTTCTGCAGCGAACATTAATTTGCTTATAACTTGACTATCGTTCATCAAAACTTTACCAATCCTTTGACGGATCGATAAATATTTCTGATTACTAGATATGTGCAGAAGGTACGAACCTTCTAGCTGTAAAACTGTGGAAGATATGACGCTTTTTTGAATTTGCGGCCAGGAGAGGGGGCGTGGCAAAAATTTAAAAAGTAATTGAGCTGCCTGCAAATATAAGAAGATTTTGTCCCATACACATCAAAACTCTATATTTTAGCATCTCTAAGATCTGCGCGGTTATACGGACATGAATATAGCAAATCGGCTGTTGATGCTGGCCAAGAATATGGGGTTTATAGGGTCGGAGATGCTTCCTTCAAGGCGAACCTTTCGTACAGAGTATAAAAACTGTATGAATCTAAGGAATTCTATCCGAAAAGACAGGGACAAGCATGGTTCCTGTTGCTTGTTCCCATAAATTCTACAGAAGTCTGTATCTTTGATCTCGAAGTATCGAAATATATACTTTATAGGGTCGGAGTTTCTTGCTTCTGGCTGTTAGTTAAAATACCTTTGGTACAGAGTATAAAAACTGTTTGATATTTAGGAATTGTATGGGAAAAGTATCCGGAAAGACAGAGACACTTGAAACGGGAGAAGAATGGTTAGTTTTCCTTCTACAGAAGTCTTAAACTTTGATCTTAAAGTATGTATAACTTATGTAAAGTCTTCTCGCTCTGTATAAGAGGTTAACTGTCAAGACACTTCATAACCATAATTTGTAATATTTTGAAATTCTACAAGCAGCAGATTCCAGCCTAGCCTAAATTTCAAGATATTAACTAACACTGCTGCAGACAGCTTGTGGGTTCTTAAAGTGAGTACTTTACTTGGTTTGCTGTGTGAAATTCCGTTAAAAGTAATTACAAACTACACAGAGAGGGAGAGACAGAGAGGGGGAGCTTAGACTAAGTACTTAGACTGCACTTGCCTTGGCGAATGCGTAACCACATATGTATGTGTGTGTGTGTGAGTCCATGTCTCTCCCTTTGACCTAGTCGAAAATGAATCCTCTGGCAAAATGAATAATTAATGTAGCAACTGGCTGTGGTTTTGTCTGTGCGGAGTACTAAACGGGTGAGCAACATGGCCACTAATTGCATTTGGGGTGGAGACATGTGTGTGTGATTCATTAATTTCCCTGGATTAGTATTGGGGTTAATTTTACCGTTAAATTTGCAAACAATTTTGACAGGTGCACTTATTACACACTTCTTTAGGGCAATTAGGCGGAGGCAAGGCACAAAAAAATGGGAATTTTCAAAGTGAAGTGACATTTATCAAAAGGGAGCATAATTTATTAGGAAAAAATCTGTGAGGCGCAATGAAATATCTTTTCATATTAACCCTCGGTCTGTCTGTCTGTGTGTGTGTGCGAATTCGTAATGAGCACTTGCGGTACACGATAATGCGGGGTATACACAACGCTGATTCTGAACTCTCAATCTCAATGCAAGATACACTTTGTGACCGAACGAAAACGAACGAAGGAACGAACGAGCAAGCGAACGAACAACATTGCCGCTCACTCGAACACGCTAGAGATGAGAGCGTGAGTCAAATAAAATGGCAAGTAAACTAGAATCTTTGATCAATTTCTTAAAAATAAAGAAAGTTCTAGAAATCAAGTTAAGAATATTTGGAGTTCTTATGTTAAGTTTGTTTATTTGAAAACTCATTAAGCCAGATATATGTAAGTAGCTTTCTCATCTCTAGATAAGTCTGTCATTTGCTCTGTTATTTGTAATAGACAAGAAATTGGCCATAAAACTATTACAACTATAATTTATACTTATAATTCAAACTTTAAATCTTAAGAAAGTTAGTTCTAACTTATAATTTTAAAGTGTATTTATTTCTGAGCTTAGATCTTCTTTCTTGCTCTTACCTTTTCAAATAAAATTAAGCAAAGTTAAACTGAAAGTTTCTTAATAAGCGTGAGCTCACATTACTCACGCTTTCGTCTCTATTCACCACTGTGCACATAGATATACACACACACACACACAAACGTACTCGAGGCTTGCTTGTGTGTTTGCTGTGGCTGTTGCTTTTGCTTCACGTTCATCGTTCCATTTACGGCCATGCAAGCTTACCCAGTAGCCAATTTGGTGAGCTTAAGACACACAATATGGAACAATTTTTAGATGAAACAGAGTACAGAGTTCAGGTATTCCCCATTCAATATGTTAGTATGTTACCATAACTGTTAATGGCTTGATAATTAACATAAGGGTAGGCTGTTAAACACTTGTTGCCCTGAGTAGCGGGTATATTGAAGTTGTGCTCAGACGGAGTAAAGGTTCTGGCTATAAAGCTCTCAACTTCTGCAGTAGGTTCGAACTTCTAAGCTGTCGTCTATATATAACAAAAATTAATGTTTGGATATAACTGACCGCTTGCCCGGAAGGGTTTCCCAGTTGACAAAAAGTGTGAAATTTTCGAATAGTTGCAAGCGCAATGCAATGAACCACTTAAACGGCAGACCAGTTTGAAATCTTTAGAAACGCTGGAGCAGGCGAGCAATCGACGACATCATATTGCTATCAACATCGTATTCTAGCATGCTACTGGACATGTCAAGCGGCAGACCAGTTTAAAATCTGCAGAAACGCTGGAGCAGGCGAGTAATCGACGACCTCATTCTGCTATAAGCCTCGCATTTCAGCTTGCTAATGAGACTCAAGAATAATTGCAAGCGCGGAGAACAAAAGGAACGGCAGGCCAGGTTTAAATCTGACAAAAACGCCGGAGCAGGAGGGCAATCGGCGCCAGCAATTTGCTAAGCACATTGCACCATAGGACTAAAATCTGCAAAACGATCGGTAAGGAACATAGCGAAATGTAGATTTAATATATAACAGATGTGTAGAAGGTAAAATTGGAGAGGAAGCTTGAATTTTTTCCAGTTATACGCTAAAATGTTTCAGCTTAGATTACCTTTATGCTTTTTGCTTACAGAAAACTCGTTCCGACTAAAATTTGCCAGCTTGAATACCATAAATCTGTTATTTTTATACACAAATATCGATATTTCGATATATCGATATTATTTGCGAGGCTATATATACGACTTTTCAGCTTTATATTCAAAGAAGCTAAACTTTTAAAGTAATCACGACTTTGTGTAGACAAAATGTTACGATGTGAATGACGTTTATGTGCTATTTACACTAGCAGTGCGTTATGCGTTAATAGCTAACAATCAGCTTTTTTCCCATACAAAAAAAAGCTGAATGTTGGCTATTAACGCATAACGTACTCCTAGTGTAAATCAGCTTTTAAATATTGCCCCCTTATTATAATCATCAAAATTTCCAAACATATTTCAAATCTTTACCTCATCGTTACATTTATATGTATAGATGAATTTTCTTCTTAGTAACAGCAGAGGAAAGACATCAGACCTCAGAGGGAAACCTCTGCTACCTCATTCTTAATTTATAAATAAGTTCCATAAACCTCTTTGGTTTTGAATAAAATGAAACCTAGGCCACAAACCTCTTAAATATTTAGAACGAGAAAGCTAAGCTAACTTCGGATGTGCCGAAGTTTTTATACCCTTGCAAGTGCTCGCTTAAATATTTTCAAAAAAGTCTCTTTTTCCCATTTTCGGACCGATCGTTCGTATGGGAGCTATATGATATAGTCATCCGATTTGGACAAAAACTTGTAGAATTATGTAAAAGCACGAGAAACAAACAAATACAAAATTGCAGGATGCTACCATTAAAAACAAAAAAGTTTTTCTAACTAAGACTGTTTTTCAGACCTATCTTTTGTATGGCAGCTATACCATATAGTTGTCCGATTTTAATAAAAACTGGTAGGATTATAAAAAAACATATAAAACCTACGATTACAAAGTTTGGAGACGTTTCCATTGAATGAAAAAAGTTTTTCATACTAAAACTAGTTTTCCGACCGATTGTTCCTATGGGAGCTATGAGATATAGTCATCCGATCCGGTCGGTTCCGACATATTAGTAGTGTGCAGCAAAAAGAAGACTCTGTGCAAAATTTTAGCTCGATAGCTTTAAAACTGAGAGACTAGATCGCGTAGAAACAGACAGACAGACAGACGGACAGACGGACGGACGGACAAAGCTCAATCGACTCAGCTCGTCACCCTGATCAAGAATATATATAGTTTATGTGGTCGGAAATGAATATTTCTATGCGTTGCAAACTTCTGGGCAAAATTATAATACCCTTTGCAAGGGTATAAAAATGTGGTCCAGGGGGTTTCGAACCCTCTAAAAAAAGTCAGATTTGGTTAGCGATTGGGTTGCTCTTACCGAATCAAAGGTAAAGGTGTTCAAGGAATGCTAAATATTTGACAAATTTTGGACCCTGCTTAAGGTTTTTGTTCAAAAGAAAGCCTCCTCTGGGAAGGCTCCCAAAGTCTTCTACAGATTTGCTTTCTTATGTTTTAACTTGACTTATGTCTTTCTAAAACGCTTCTTAAATCATTAATGTAAGCGATTCATTGGTAAATTTTTCATAATAAGGAGAATATTAAAAAAGTTATTAAGAATTTGTATTAAATGAATGTTTAAGCCGAATTTGAATCGCAAACAGAATCGGTTCTTTAGGGGGTTCGGCTCAAATACCAGCATTTAAACCCTATATGGAAGTGTAGCTTTGATCTGTAGATTTTGTATGCAGTCTTAATTCCCTAAATTGCCTATTATTTTAAGATATCGTTAATAATATCAAAATCTAAAGAATGAATATGGATATATGGCTATAGTATAAAAGTTGTTGGGTGCCAAAAAGCAATCCAAAGCGTATGGTGATTATTGCATATGCCCAATTTCCTACTGGGTCACTTGTTTTGGCTGTACGAGTGCGTCCTATGCACTGTCAGTCGATGGAGTGGGGGGGTGGTCGTGCTGAGTCGGGCCGAGGGGGAGGTATAGTGAAGCTTGGTATTGGCATATTTGCTGTCGACGCTGGCTGCGACGCTGCACAGTCCGTTTCAACTTCAGTTGATGTCGTGCGCAAACATGGCGTTGCCTCTTTTTTGTTGTTGTTGTTGTATTTGCTGTTTTTCCTTCTTCTTTTCTTTTTTTGTTGTTGTTGTATTTGGTTTTTGCATCTGACCAGGCTCTACCACTACTCTACAGATACAAAGATACAATATTTACTTTTAAATTGCAGGCAGGCAGGCTGGCTGGCAGGCTGGCCTGACAGCTCTCGCCTGTGTGGCTTTCGGCCAACCCCAGCCACAGCCCCTGCCACCCCCCTCGACGGAGGAATATTTACATTTTGATTGGGAAACTGTTGAGGCGCATTTTACGGCTACATTTTGTGTGTACGTGGGTGTAGTTTAACATTCTGTAGTCGTGCTTTTTTTTTTCTTTGGCAGACATAACAAATCATATGTACATATGATGTGTTTTTTCCACGTTTTTTTTTGTTTTTTTTTTTGGTCGTGTTTGTTTGTATTTGTGTGTGTTTCGGGGCGCTGTCATTGCCTGTTGTTGTTGCCGTTGTTGCTGCTGGCTGGCTAACCGCTTTTGTCCAATTATAATTTGTTTCGATTTATCACACGATATTTGTATTATGGTGGGGAAGGAGACCTGCGACATGATTAATTAAGCGGACGCAGCAAAAAGCACGCTAATCTCTAAACAATCGCCACATTATGTATTGAGATATTTCAAATATTTCTTGGAGCTGTCGATGGGGTGTCGTAGGTTTCACTTCTATGTATATAGCGGGAGAGTGGGCGGAAATTATTTTTGAAATATTGAAAAGTGTTTATTTTGTAGGTTGCCTTTAGCGGATAATTTCATCTTGGATAATTAGGGACTTCTTTGTCAGGGTTCTGGCACACTTAATTGTATAGCTGTGGATAGTTCCACATAGTTTTGTATAGTTATGACTAAAGAGAACGATTTGTAGCCTCGCTTTCTCAAGGAGCTACATTTTAGAAACCTTCTTTGGAAGCAGAACCAGTAAGAAATAAGAAAACTGCAGTCGGTACCGGAGTTAATGTCCCTTCCAGACAAACCCAAGAACTCCGATGCTTCTTAAATGATTTGAAATGATTTGAAAAATAACTACTTGAAGATGAAATAGTCCAGATGTTTGTAACGCATAGAAGGAAACATTTCCGACCACTTAAAGTATATATATTCTTGATCAGTATGACGAGCTGAGCCGATATCGCCATGTTCGTCTGTCCGTCTGTTTCTATGCTATCTCCTTCGTCAGTTTTAAAGCCATCGCGACCAAACTTTGCACGAAGTCTTCTGGTACAAACACGCTGCACATTTGTCGGAACCGGCCGGATCGGATGACTTTAACATATAGCTGCCATAGGAACGATCCGTCGAAAAACTAGTTCTAGTGAGAAAAACTTTTTTGTTTTTAATGCAAACGGCTCCAAGCTCCGTATTTACTAGTTTATAATGCTTCTCCATGATTCTGCCTAATTTGCTCGAAATCGGACATCTATATAGTATAGCTGCCATAGAAAATTAAGGTTAGAAAAATAGTCTTAGTAAGAAAAACTTTTTTGTTTTCAATGTAAACCCCTTTTAAATTGGCATATATTTATTTTATAAGCTTTCACACAATTCTACAAAGTTTGGTCAAAATCGGATGACTATAGCATATAGCTGCCATAGGAACGATCGGTCGAGAAACTAGTTTTAGTGAGAAAAACTTTTTTGTTTTCAAAGGAAACGCCTCCAAACTTTGTATTTCTTAGTTTGCTATACTTTTCCATGATGCCACTAAGTTTGATCGAAATCGGACATCTATATAGTATAGCTGTCATACAAAAGTAGAGTCAGAGAAGTAGTCTTATCTGTGGACATGTCCTTCAAATTAGGATTTAAGGGTATACAAACTTCGGCCGAGCCGAAGTTAACTTTCCTCTATTTTCATACCCTTGCAAAGGGTATTATAATTTTGCCCAGAAGTTTGCAACGCATAGAAATACTCATTTCCGAACCCCATAAACCATATATATTCTTGATCAGGCTGACGAGCTGAGTCGATTGAGCTTTGTTCGTCCGTCTGTCCGTCCGTCTGTCTGTCTGTTTCTAAGCGAACTAGTCTCTCAGTTTTAAAGCTATCGAGCTGAAATTTTGCACAGAGTCTTCTTTTTGCTGCACACTGTCACACTATATGCACTGCACACTATATCTCATAGCTTCCATAGGAACAATCGTTCAGAAAACTATAGTTTTAGTGAACAGTTGTTTCTTTACAATGGAAACATCTCCAAACTTTGTTATCGTAGGTTTTCTATGTTTCTTCTATAATTCTACCAAGTTTTATTAAAATCGGACAACTATATGGTATAGCTGCCATACAAAAGATAGGTCTGAAAAACAGTCTTGGTTAGAAAGAATTTGTTAGCTGGCGATTTTTCTAAATTTGTTGGCTTACTTTAGGTACGAAAAGTGTGTAATTTGAGAACTTAAGTTCTTATAACAATAATACTAACGTTTGATTTTCGCTTTTACTCGGTACTTCCAAGTACCAAACAAGTAAGAAAGTCGGTCAAGTCGGACTAAAATATATAAAGTATCTTTGATGTATATCTGAACAATGTTAAGTTACATGTCGCACAGAGTGTTTAGGTGTGTAAAGTGCTGCCCATCGCTGTTTTAGCCGGTGCTGCCCAGCATAAATGTTGGTTTTTTCTTATAACTCGACTATCTTTTATACAATCTTCAGCATTCCTTTGGCGGTTCATCAAATAATGCTGATTACTAAATATGTCCAGGAGGTACAAATCTTCTATATATAAAACTGTGGGAGATATGAGGTTTTTTCCTTGTTTCAATAGCGGAAAAGGGCGTGTCAGAAATTGGAAATAAACCTGACCTGCCTGATGGTATAAGAAGATTTTGATTTATATATGTGGAAGCTCTATCTCTTACCATCTGTGAAATCTGTTTGTTTATATGGACTCGGCTGTTGATGCTGATCAAGAATATATATACTTTATGGGGTCGGAGATGCTTCCTTCTGGCTGTTACATACTTTTGCACAAACTTAATATACTCTATAAATCACGGTACAGAATATATTGATGCTTTGCCTATGAAATTTTAATACAAATCTGAGGCATAACACTTTGGTTAAGCTATACTGAAACGGAAAGACAGAAAAGGCGGCCGATAAACTTCTTGAAAGTTATTTAAAGGAAAGTTTTAACTTTGAACTCCAATCACTGAAGTTTCAACCTCAGAATGTGTCTTCTGTGTGATATTAAAACCCCCATTTCAATATTCACATATGTTAATTTTAATCCTATCAAACTCAATATTATTCAATTTATTGTTAAATTTAAGGTCTTTTTATGGGCGCCATTACTTTTCACCTCCCCCCCTCTCCTCTCTGCCTAACTGAAAACAAGTTTGAAGGCCGCACCCATTTCGAACTAATCACATTGAATTCTGTTCCAACTTTTGGGGCAATAATTATGCAAATTTTGCGGATTGCTTGAGGCAATTTAAATCCACTTTAATTGGAATTTTAAAGTTAACGCAGCGTCAAAGATTGAACAACAGGCAACAAATTTAATCTCTCTTTCAAAATTTGCACAAAATTTCGCCATCGTATCCTAGGGGAAAAGCGAACCATTCTCATTCCCACCCTCACCCTCACCACCCTGACCACTCTGCGAAAAGTGGCATTTGGCGTTTTTCCAACCCCTCGCAAAGGGGTGGCCGGGGCTGAGCTGAAATGTCGCAGCATAAACTAATTAGTGCCATAATTTCAAAGTTGCGACTGGTTTCAGGTTTGGTTTTTGGGGTGGGGTGAGGTGACAGGTCCCGCAGGTCGCGCCAAACAAAATATTACATCATAATTATGAAAAATTGGCCGCCGACTCGAACAAGACAAACTAAATGAGAAAGGCTTTGAATAGGTGGGAAATGGAATGGGAATGGGTGACTTACTTTCTTTGAAAATACTTACCACAATTGGCTTTATAAGTCATGAGCCCTGTCAGCAGCCGGTTGAACATCTAACGAGTATCTGAAGGGCGGAGCAACAACAAATTGCGTGTTAAAGGGCCGGGCTGCATGGGCGCAAAGGGCCATTAAATGCAAATTCATAACTAAAAGGGGTCACTTGCCAATGCAAGACCTATGGGAAATGGCTCAAGGCCTTCCAGAAGAAAGGCAGATTTCCAGAGCAATTGAAGGTATAACCGATGAACTTCTGTTCTGTAGAAGTGTAATGGCTAGCGATTCGAAAAGGCACCACTTCGACATCGAAAGAAGTGACAAGCACGAAAAGCTGCTAATCTATTGTATTAACTTTAGTGTATTTTGTCAGTTTTCCTGCTATGATCCATAGAACAACCCGGTTGTTCCAAAGTACAGTCTGCACGTATGCACGCACAGATCTCAGAGATGGTAAGAGATGGAGGTTTGACATGAATGGGACATATGCTTCTTATGTCTGCAGGCAGATCTAGTTTATTTTCAAACTTGGCCACGCCCTCTCCGGCCCCCGCAATATGAAAAAAAAACGTCATATCTCCCACAATTTTAAAGATAGGTGGTTCGTTTCTTTTAGACATATTTAGTAATCAACATAACTTATCGATCCGCCAAAGAAATGGTGAAGATCGGATAAACGGTTATCGAGTTATGATCAAAAGACTGTTCGCTACTGCAGCGCGGTAGCAGCGCTGCTTTCAGCTGCTACTGCAGCATCAAAAATTAATGCTGAGCGTATAATTTCGTTGGTACAGAGTATGTTATAGTCGGGCTTGACCGACTTTCTTTCTTGTTTTATAGCTACTTTTTATACCCTTGCCCAGAAGTTTGCAACGCATAGAAATATTCATTTCCGACCCCATAAACTATATATATTCTGGATCAGGGTGACGAGCTAAGTCGATTGAGCTTTGTCCGCCTGACTGTCTCTCCGTCTGTCTGTTTCTACGCGAACTAGTCTATCAGTTTTAAAGCTATCGAGCTGAAATTTTGCACAGAGTCTTCTTTTTTGCTGCACACTACTAATAAGTCAGAACCGAACGGATCGGATGACTATATCTCATAGCTCCCATAGGAACAATCGGTCGGAAAACTAGTTTTAGTATAAAAAACTTTTTTATTTTCAATGGAAACGTCTCCAAACTTTGTATTCGTAGGTTTTCTATGCTTTTTTATAATTCTACCAAGTTTTATGAAAATCGGACAACTATATGGTATAGCTGCCATACAAAAGATGGGTCTAAAAACAGTCTTAGTTAGAAAAACTTTTTTGTTTTTAATGGTAGCATCCTGCAATTTTGTATTTGTTTGTTTCACATGCTTTCACATAATTTTACAAATTTTTGGCCAAATCGGTTGACTATATCATATAGCAGCCATACAAAGGATAGGTCGGAAAATGGGAAAAAAAGAGTATTTTTTGAAAATACTTAAGCGAGCACTTGCAAGGGTATAAAAACTTCGTCACAGAGGAAGTTAGTTTAGCTTTAAATGCTTCACAAATGGTGCTGCGATTAGTTCTAGTTCGTAGCCTTACAATTTCTTTGCTAATTTTCAAAATCTTTATAAAACTGAACCGATTTTGCTGTAAATTAATAGTTGGTTGTGGCTTTCAATACTTTTGAATCAAAAGAGCAAAATTTCACAGCTTTTAAGTGTAATTTCTTTCTGTAGAAAACTTTGTACACATCTCTCATCTCATGTGTGAGTTACTCAGTTACCACTTCCCCATTTCGTTTGCCAAATTCAATTGGCATTACTTAGGGACCTGGGCACACCGAGTGGCGTTTGACCGCCCTGCTGTACAATTGAGATAAGCCTCTTATATTTGATGGCTTTTTTTCACTATTCGTGTCTGTTTTTGTCCTTGCACAAGTTGGCTGGCTTTTATTTGAGTATATGTTACTTCGGGCCGTATTTAAGGCAGCCTGTGTACGAACCAAGGGAATTTTAGTCATAACAAAGCAATGAAACGGGTCGTGTTCAGCAGGAATATGATCTAATCAGAGAATATAGGTATTAAATTTGCTGTTACTAAGAAACTGATTAGGCTACGACTCCAGTAAGTCCTGCTAAAGGTGACCTAATGCTCTAGGAAATCTCTAGCAATGGGTTAACAAAACACATATAAAGAATCCTGGTTGGATCAAACTTTGACCAATGCTTAATGAAACCCAGCCAACTCCTACCTGGATATGACATAGATATGGTCGTTGAAACAGAGCTTGTGATCACATAATACCTCCAGATCCTGAACTGAGATAATGCGGTCCAGAGCTCTCTGAGCAGAGTATAGGCTTAGTGCGGTAAGTCGACAAGAACTTGCATTTGTCATGACTTTGCAGTTCGTTCAAGATTCCCAATTCCTGATCAGTTGATTAACATTCTCAGTTTCACATTACAAGGTTGTGGTTCAGTTATATGTATAACATTTTGGACTCACGTAAAGATGCCAGGTACAGCAGGATTTCTCTTTCCGCACACAGAAAAAAAAGGACTTACAAATATATATTACGGATGATTTCGGTCTGCATTTGAAATGGATTTTTGTATACCCTTGCAGGATGTTCGTGGCGCATATTAGAAAGAATCTCTGACCACATAAAGTATATATATTCTTGCACAGAGAAAAAATAGGATGATTTCCGGTATCCATTTGGGAGAGATATGTCTGAAATATCCTTTTAATCATCCAACGGAGCTAAGAATCATCCAAAGGACATGAAATATGATGATCCTTGGGATGATTTTTCAGCTCCGTTGGATGATTAAAAGGATATTTCAGACATATTCCTCCCAAATGGATACTTTTTTGGATCTTTTTTTTCTGTGTGATCAACACGATGAGCTTAGTTGATTTCCTTCCTTGTATGCTATCTCCTCCCTCAGTTTGAAAGCTATCTTCATCAAACTTTGCATGAAGTCTTATAGTACGCATACGCTGCACATTTGTCGGAACCGGCCGGATCGGAAGACTATAGCACATAGCTGTCTTAGGAATTATCGGTCGAAAAACTAGTTTTAGTGAGAAAAACTTGTTTGTTTTCAATGGAAACGTCGCCAAACTTTGTATTTCTACTACAAAATATGGCAAATGAGTCTACGTTTAGAGAATATAAAGACTTGCATCTTCCTCCAAATTCTTGTTCTGCTATATAGTATTTTGCACTTTGAAGGTGACAGAACCTATATCACATATGTATGTGCAAACGTTGTTTCGCACTAGAGACGGTTAAACACTATATAATCAGGGTTGTTAAGGCTTGATTATTGGTTTCACCGAAAGATACATAGGCAACCGGAGATTTTGAGGTTATAGGCGCACCATGCTCTAATCGCCGCAATGATTAATGGAAATCGGCGAAATATTTGAATGATTAATGGATAAACGTCTTTTTTCAATACAATAGATGGCGAAATATTTGAGTTCCGACTTTAATTTAGTTTTTAAAATAGTTCAGGTATAGTAGCTGATCTAAGACGGGGGCTAAAGGCGCTCCAGAGGCCAATTCCAAATATTTTGCCAGATTTCATTGCTGCAATATTATTGTTCTAAGCATATATTTGGTAAATTAAGATAGTTGGGCTTCAGCACCCTCTTAGATCTCCGTCACAGTATACAAATTTGTTGTAATTTGTATAACAGGCTGATATAATGACTCAAAATCATTACAAAAGTTTAAATCTTCTAGAAAGAGGTAATCATATAAGCTATATAAACGCCACCCAAAATAAGCTGTGTTTGTTAGATCTTTCCATGTTGAAATGAAAACGTAAGTTATTCCCTTGAGTTTTACACTATCTAAAGTTTTCCAAACATCTCTGTAAACCGGTACGGAATAGAAGCCCACTAAACCGGTTTAGTACGGGTTTTTTAGGTCCAACGAAAAGGAACTTTTAAGTTTATTACCTTTTTTGAAAAAATGCTTGCTTTATATAAAAAATTCCTTTATATTTAAGCTGCAAACAAGTAAGAAAGTCGGTAGAGAACGACCATAATATACGCTATTGCTGCTACGATTAGCTGAAGAACTAGTCTGCGACTCACACAATCATAAGTTTGCAACCATTCGGCTCGCGTCTGTGTAAAAGCCTCGTGCTTCGTCTCCCGAAGGCTAAGGACTATGATACGAGCTACACTCATTCTCTTGGCTTGTGTGGTTTTCAAGTTCTGAAGAGTTTTTTAGGAGAATGGAACATTTCCGTGTTTTATGTCTTAAAGTCTCAACTCTAAAGCTCCGTTTGCGTGAAATGTACTTCCTTTTAACCCTCTGCCTCCCCTGGCTAACATCATATTTCCATAAGCCCAAATGAAATACCCATTTGAAAGGCATTTTCAATGGTTTATCGGCATTTTTTTTGCATTTTCATCTTTGATGTAATAACTTTTCGCCCTTTTTTCCAACTCAGCTAACCTGTCGCCTTGAAATCCAATTGATTTTACATCTTTAAATGCGCCCAAATCCGCTTTCGACTGCTGCCGCTGCTTCTGCCGGATTTCCTTAACGTGTTGCTTCCTCTTTTTTTCGCCGAGATAACTACGCATCAAATTGGCGTGAACATGAGAAGAAAACAGAAAAAAAAGAAAGAAAAGAAAAGAAAAAGTTGCACGACTCGAGCGAACTTGGCGGGTAACTTTGGCCCGACCCATTTCAAGTTTACGGATACGTTTCTCGCTTTTAGGTAGCCGTTTGCCTGTCAGAGCGGGCGACTTTAATCAAATAATTTATGATCCTTGGCCCGTTTAATTGAAACTAAAATATTTGTGATTAATTATAAGAGACTGAGAGCTGAGGCTGGGGCAGACCTTTTGTTCTGCTGGCGCTGCTGCCGGCTGGTGACGTTGCCCAACCTTTTGGCCCCCAGTGCCAATGCCTCGCCAGCGTTTGTCAAAAGTACAAGCAGATACACACGCACACACACACACACAGTGGGTATATAGTGTGTACATGTTTGGGCTTAGGTACTCTCGGCTGTGTTTTGTGTAAGGTTTCTCAGTTTGCTTTGCTCTACATATTCGCTCGGCTAACGTATCTGTACTCGCGCGCTCACCTTTCAGCTGGCACTCGGCTCTCGGCTCTCTCTTTTATGTGCCACGCCACTGGCTCTCTCTCGCTCTCAGCGACCCTCATGCTGCGTTGGTGTTGTTTTCTTTCTCGTTTACGTTTTATGCTTGGCTTGGGCTGCTCTGCTCGCATATGGCTTCGCCTGTCAGTTATTTCTGCCTCCTCCATTCCACACAGCTTCTGCTGCCAACCAGTTTGCCTAACTATGTATGCACGTTTCGTTTCGTTTCTTGCCCCGTTTTTTTTTTGCCTAACTTATGAATCCCCATAACTAAGCATTGGGAAACTCTCGGCCTGGAAGTGAGAAAAACTCATTATTATGCTCTGCCGGCGACGGCGACTGTGTGTGTTGGTGGCGGCGTAGATAACAAAATTCGGACAGGGTTGTCGAGTCGGGTGCAGCTGACACGAAAACTCTGGCTAGATACGGTTATTAGACCCTGCGATACTGTTTTCTAGCGCCTAGAGTTCATTGAGCTGGCAACCCTGGGTAATAAATATTGTACTATTTGCTGCACACACACAGATGCACATTTTCACACACACGCAGATAGAGAGAGAGAGAGACAGAGAGAGAGCGAGAGAGAGGCACAGCATATAAACATCTGCTGCTGGCGTTTCGATGATGATGTTGATGCTGCTGCTGACGCTACACGGAGAGAAAAGATCAAGTATTCCGTACTTGAACTGGGCAATTCCGAACGTGAGTCTTTAATTACTGCCACCAAAAGTTCGCCATACTTAAATCAAGTACGTTTTTCAAGTACGAAGTACTTTCCCATCACTACAACAACAATTAACATTAAACTCAGAACCTCGATAAAAGTTTGCAGAGCACATTTGTCGGAACTGGCTGAATCGGCTGACTATAACATATAGCTGCCATTGGAATGATCGCTCGAAAAACTAGTCCTAGTAAGAAAAACTTTTTTGTTCTCAAAGCAAACGTCACCAAACTTCGTATTTACTAGTTTGCTATGCTTCTCCACGATTCTGCCAAGTTTGGTCGAAATCGGACATCCATATAGTACAGCTGCCCTAGAAAAGTAAGGTTAGAAAAATAGTCTTAGCTCGAAAAACTTTTTTGCTTTCAATCTAAGTGTCTTTAAAATTGGCATAAATCTATTTTATAAGCTTTCACACAATTCTCCAAAGTTTTGTCAAAATCGGCTGACTATAGGTTATAGCTGTCATAGGAATGTTTGGCCGAAAAACTAGTTCTAGTGAGAAAAACTTTTATGTTTTCAAAGAAAACGCCACCAAACTTGCTATGCTTTTGCATGATTCCACTAAGTTTGGTCGAAATCGGACATCTATATAGTATAGCTGTCATAGAAAAGTAAGGTTAGGAAAGTAGTTTCACGGGTATTCAACTTTCCTCTATTTCTTAAGTTTCGTATTTTCGTAGTGGAGTCCGTTCAAACTTTACTTTAGTCCCACTTTTTTCTCTCTGTGCAGTGACGTCACAGCAATGCGTATTGGAAAATCTACTGGCAAACACATAGACTCAGATGCTATGCCTGTGTGGGTGTGTGTGTGTGTGTGTGCGTAAGTGTGTCTCGGCATGCGCCCTGCTTACCGCCCGACGAACGAATCTGAATCTCTGAGCTGGTCGTTGCTTGTGGCGATTTGTTGTATACCATCATCGAGATCGAGACGGGGGCCAAGCGAAAGAGCGAAAAAAGCGTCGCAACGTCGACAGCGGCACACAAATTAAACTTAAATGCCCCATTCACATTCAGGGACGCTGCTACCGGAGTTGAGTTGCCTGTTGCAGATGCTGTTGCCTGCGACTGTGATGGGGACGGGCAGGGGGACGGGGACTGAGGCCGAGACTGCACATTATTAGTTTCTCTTTCTCTTTGCCGGACGCTGGCCCGGTCGCTTTATCGCATTTATTGCTTCATGGGGTCTCAATTAAGCTGTTAAAACCAGTTGGGGCAATCTAGCGGCCAGCCGCATTAAAGCCAATCAATAATTTACGACAAGTCGCCAGCTTTGGAAATGCACCAAGTGCCCTGAGCTGGACAGGATAAGCTCAATCAGCGGACCATCGCAAAATGGCGAACGCTAAATGCGATTGTGAATGGGCTATTCCAACCAGATCTTTGGAGCTGAGCATACAGCAATCCTTGTAGATCTTAGGGTTGCAAAACGGTTCTGAACCGAACCGAACGGCTGCCTTTCGAAAGCGCTGAACCAAACCATAAGCCACACGGTTTGGTTCAGTTTACTGCAGATTTTTATGACACTACATCATCAGTTTAGATAAGTTTTAGCTTTCGGTTGGGCATAATCCTAAGTTTTCTCAATTCCAGAGAAAAAAAGGATATGCTGAAATATCATTTGGATGATTTCGGTATCCGTAACCATCCATTTTTGCGGATTTAAATATGCATCTGATGATAAATGTACCTTCAATTCGTAATCCTTCACTTCCCTTTCAATTACCCAACGACTCCGAAACAATTCTGTCATCAACCTTTATTTCTTTCCCATTTACGGAATATAATCACAATATTTTGCCGTATTTCTTCACCATAATCTCCACTTTAGTTAGATTATTTTCTTTTTACGTATGCTCTTCGTTCCGAAGATATACATAAACTACTGAAACGCCCAGCAGTCACAGAATTCTATTGAAAAATTCACTGTTTTTGCAGTCTGCCTATATAACATCATACATTTGTTACATTAATATAATGATTTTCAAGCTAATCCATTACAAAAGTGTGAAAAAAAGTCACTTACTCACTTCAGAAAACATAAACCCAGTGTTCGTCTGGAAATTGGGTCGTTTTTGGTTCAAAAGGGAAAGGGAGCACTAGAAAATATTCAGAAATACATATTTGATTTCCGTAGTAGCTCCAAAAACCATCTAATGAGCCTTACCGGCGGTTCAAAAAAAGTATTAATAGTTTCTGCACGGTTTGCATTCCCGCAATAAGTCATATTTCAAGCACACTAAAATCTTACATTAAGAATGTAGCATTTTTATATGGAAAACCCCTTGAAACGACTTCCAAAGAAAACGGATAAGATAGACCATTGAAATTTTAGAGGATCCCAACTTTTTGTTCGTATTATTGGAACAGTTCGAACCTTCCAAGTGGTAAACAATGTTCAAAATTACCGTATTTGAACAAGAAATGAAGTTCGGTAGGGACAATCACCACATTTGCAGGTTTCTTAGTTAGTTCCATTGAATTTTGAGAGTTCCCAAGTACCTCGACAACATCAACATTGGTCTAGAGACAACGAACAACCTTTACATAATCTATGAAAAGTTTAAAATAAATGAAGAACATTTTCTGAATTTGGAAATATATTTTAATATTCTGTTTGAAACCAGTTTCGAAAGCAGCTATGCTCAAATATTCTAGGATATATTCGAGCATCAACATTCTATTCAGGTTTGACCCACCCTGTTTAAGACATCTTTTCCCTGAGAACTTTTTTCCGATTTTCTTTTTTTTGCATTTTTTATAGACTTACAGAAATATTTTCCTAAAAGTATTTTTCCCAAATTCGAAATAGTTTAGGAGATGTAGCCCTTTTAGTGACCCACTTTTCCAAGCAGCTGCAAACTTTAAGCTAGTTTTTCACTCAAAATCACGTTTTTCATACATGTTCACAAGGTAACTCAAGTTTTTCTGAACCGATTTTGTTGAAATAAGCTACAAATGATGCAGAATTAACGGCGCTATCGGGTGAGACATTATTTTTGTACACTGGATTGTACACAGGCACCATACTCCCGCAATCGTGTAAACATTACACATATGTACTTTTTTTTTTGAGGTCAAAAACTTCTTAACTTGTTTTTAGTTTTGTAAGTTCTTCAACTGAATCAACTGAAGCTAAGGCAATAGACAACATCTAAAACATGGTTTTATATCAGACTAATTGGCTCTTCACAAATAGGAAATCAGTAGAAACAGAGATAGTTGATAGTTCTTATAACTTGCTTAGAGAAGTGTGCTACCCCATAAGCATTCAACAATGTGTCCACAACATCGATGGACCGGAAAGTCTAAGACTAAGCAACTCTTTCCCAGCCGTACCCCAGTGGTTTAGAAACCTTTTGACAGACCTTAACCCCTTTATAAAAGAAATAAGGTACCGTAATGTAAACCTACCCAAGAAAAAGCATCGCTGGAAGATGCCTTTGATTAAGGTGTTTGCTTTGGGGGATTGTCCATAAACTACATGGAATCGTAACTTGCTGCACCATCGACCAATCGCTTGACAATGCTGTGGAGATGATATAACCTTTGTGACTGAGTTTGAGCTGAAGATTTACCGACAACTCTATTAGGGTCGATAAGTTGAGAAATAATTCAGCTGGTTTTTGAGTTTTTCAATTCAATTTCAATAAAGGCATTCTTTGGTCCTTCTGATTCGTGTATTCCCTACCAGGAAGAAGCTTAAGACTCTTGAGAAAGTCTTTTTCCAGCAATAGAACTTCTCTACAAACTTCTGTAGAAGTTTGACTTACATTGCGGCAAACGCTACTTAGAGGTCTACTAGGATCTTTGTCGTTCATCTAAAACCAACTAAGCTGCGTTTCTCTGCAAATCGTGTTCAAAACATGGTGTATTAACTAATCTGAAAGGAAGCATTCTCTAGTGAGGGTAATAACTACAGTCAGGGGTTGCCACAGGGAGGAGTTCGCTCTACATATGACTGGTGCAGTGAGTTTGGAATCAACCTCATCCCTTTAAAACCAGTAATTGTACCCTTATCAGAATGTTGCAAACAAACCTGGCAGGGAGTCTGTCGGAGGGCTGTGATCAGGTTAAATAACTGGGGGTAACCTTTGATATATGAATTAATATCGCCCGACGAGCTGTGACAGAATTCAGCACGAAAGCTGTATGTATGTACATCCGGACTGAAATCAAAAGCCAACAGAAAGAAAGGAAACGTTCCTACTTAATTATACCCATGATTGAATATCACTTTGAGAGCCACCTTAAAGAGGTGGTAACTTGAGTGGCAGTTAATTTAGGTGTTCCAAACTGAGTGACTCTCTGAGCAGAATCAGCTACAAAGATATCATCAAAATGGCATCAAGAGTTCCGTACCAAAGCTGATAAATAAGGATGCAGAATAGAGCAATACAGCCTTAGCTTGTACATCATAGCGACCATCCAACCCTATCCAAACAAATAACGATTGCAAAAGATAGAGAGTGAAAAAGGAGCGCACTAAAGAACAGTCCATCAAGTCTATCTTAACCCGATTCCTAGCCTTAAGCCTTAATTCAATACCATTCCGTTCAAGCAGCTCGCATGGAATTTTTTGAACTAAAAAACATTTTTTTCGTTTAAGCCAGTTGAGGCTGTTAAGCAGGACAGGAGACCATAAGTTTTGGTTAAAGTTGTCGGCAATTCTATAAGCAATAATAGCCAGGCAGATACCAGAGATTCAATATTAATATTAAGGCTGTTTGGAGTTTGAAAGTGTAAGATAAACGTAAGGAGCCATGATGAAACTGGGAAAAGATTACTTACCTGAATCAAGAACTATGCGGTTTTGCTCCGAAATGGCATGAACCCGGAGATACGACTTTATTAAACTTTGAACTAATCCTTGAACAACAACAGCTAAACTTGAACCTGTTCGGATCGAATGTTTTTGGTTTAGTCCAATAAAAATAATAAACATTCCAAGTTCTGTCACACTGTCAAGAGGCTTTGTAATATTACATATGTTACAGAGACTCCGAATCTCCTAGAAAGTATCATTAAAGCAGCGATGATCACGCCTGGCCCGCAGCGGCTGAATTAACTCAGCTATTTACACCGACACGAGACGAGTGCGTGTTGCTAAAGCGATCGTTGAACTGGGTCAGTGCTAGTTTGCGTCGCTTTGTTTTCACTCTCAATTTTTGGCCTTGCTCTTCTTGACAATCCCTGTATGAGAGCCTTTGTTGGCATTGATAAAGTCAAGGTAAACGGATTAAACCCACTCCTTTATAGGCTTTTCAATCTTTATATTTACAATTTACAACTTTTATCTAAGGACAGCCTGTGTTTTGCTCTAGTAGCACAATTGTTTTTGTAAAGCAGAGAAACAAGGGCCAGGCATACGAACATTCAAAAACACAGCAACCGCAATAAACGAGATTTCTTCATTTTTTGATAGTTGTTGATGTCGTATGATTTCAGGAAACGGAGATCCGGTAATCTTGGGACATGAAATTCGCATTTCCGTTACACACTTTGTCCCCCACATCCCAGAAAAATGCCAAAGCCGCTCGAAATTGTTAACACAAAATAACGCAATCCCCAGAAAGCCTTCACCTTTCCCTTCGTTGAGCATTATTCGCATGGGTAAAAGTTTCTATAAACAATTGTCTAGTCCAGGGCAAAGACTTTCTGCAGCTCTGTTCCAAAGCGTTACGTTAATATTTAGTTAAGGGGGCTCCAAAACTTAACAGTTACGTAATCAGCGAACTCTTAACGGTAAAACTGCAAGTAACTAAACGAATCAAAGAAGAGAAGAGCCTTGGAAATGTCTGGCTGATTGAAGAGCTTTTGTTGCTGTTTATTTATGGAAAAGAAAGATCAACAATTCTATGGCTGATTGTAGCGATTGCAGATGTACATACATACATACATATGTGTATGTGTTTGTTTGTTTGTTTGTAAGCTGCCTACGTGCAAAAATGCAATGTCTGTGCACGAAACGGGCAAGCAGCGTGGGGCAGATTGCAAAACAGAGTCACCAATATTAAGAGGAGATGGAAACAGGCAGGTAAATGGGTATATAAGCCATTTTGGTACACGCTTACATATGTCCTTATGTACCTTCTTCTATTTAATGAAGAGTCTTGAAAGCAGCAGCCGAGGCAGCGACTCACCCTCGCCAACGCAATTATGTACATTGAAACCGCACCATATAAATACTCACACACACACACACACACACACGTATGTACATTAACGCCACATACACACACACACGCCACAGCCCTTTCTCCCGAAACGAACAAAGAATCAGCAGGCAAAGCAAGGCCCAAAAGAGCCAAAAGGCGCAACGCCAACGCCAAGACCAAAAGCAACTTCAGTACGAAACACACAACGCACGAGAACGGTTCGTTAGCAGCGGACACGGCCAGCCACGGAGAAATAAAAGCAAAGTGCAAACGAAACGCCCCCGCGAACGCGAGAGACGAACGAAATTGTGTGCGTCCAGTGAGAGGCCAGAGCGAGCGAGACAGCTGCCAGTGGCGGGTGAAAAAGGAAAACGAAAACCGGCAGCAGGGGGCAGGCCTGCGAGTGCGACAGAGTACATAATAACGGCGCTGTCGGCGGCGGCAGTGGAAGTATATAACAGAGCCGCCTCGGCAGAGCGGCAGCGGCGTGGTCTTCGTCAGTTGAATTCGAAACGTGAAAACGAACGGACGTGTGCGCGGGTGATGGAAAGAATATCAAGCTAGCTTTATCAACCACAGATAAAGTGCATATATATGTACTCATGTACACTGAATTTATATACTTACAAATACCCTGTATATAACAGAGTAGAAAACGTGAAAGCAAATTGGAATAAAAGACGTAGCAAAGCATAAGCTGCTACATAGAAATTTCCTTTGTGTCTCGAGTTCGTGTGTGACAGAGCCTTATATACCAGCGGCGCAGCGAGCGAGCAAAGCATAATACACAATAAAGGTGCGCGTAAAAGCAACTAAAAAGAAAAAAAGCAACGGACGACCACGCTAGTGTGCGTGTGTGTGTGTGTGTGTTGTTGTATCTGTGTGCAGTTGTGTGCAAGAGAGTTTGGAAATAGTGTAGTGTGGTGGAGTGAAGAGAAACAGCTGAAGAAAGCAAAGCCAAAGCCAGCTTGAGAAATGGTTGAAAATTGAATTAAAGCTTCAAGCGTTGCGAAATAATGCCAATTAACGGTAACTTAACAGTCGACCCCCCACTTATGGATTACCCCCAACAAGCAAAGCCCATTAATTGGCTGGATTAGAACAACAACTGTAACAGCTACAACAACAGCAGCAGAATACTAAGACCTGCAGGTAAGGCCCTTTGACAAACGTTCTCCAACACTGCTAATGCCGGTTGGCTGTGTCATTCACAGCTGTTGCGCTCCCCCTGCCCGCGCCACCCCCACTCCCCCCCTCTTGCCATGCCACGCGCTTCACTTTACGATTGGGCACAGAGTCTCCCCCTTCCCCTGCGGAGAGCCTGCCGTTGATTTTATTCTTTTGTGTTTTATCTTGTGGCCTGCTTCGTGCGTCGATGTCGTCGTCGTCGTCTCTGTGCGTGTGTGTGTGAAACAGGAGATTGAGCCGCATTCCCCGAATTACGCTCGGCTTTGTCACAGTCCCTCTTTCCCTTCCCTGCCCGGTCCTTTTTTTCCTTCCCACACAGACCGAAAATTCCGCTGCTTTTTATTATCCTTTTCATGTTGGTTACTCACACACAGACTCGCTTTTTTTTTTTTTGCGCGCGCGAGTTCCTGTTTCTGTTCCCTTATTCCTGTCCCTCACTTGGTTGGGTTTTTTTTTTATGCGAGCAGGGGGAAAGGGTAAAACTTGGTTCTTAAATTTTATGTAAAAAGGATTTAAAGCCTGCCTGGCTCATATTCATTCATATTTCTCCTCCTTCGTGTACAAGGGAATTTCTGTATGTGTGTGTGTGTGTGTGTGAGTGAGTGAGTGTTGTTGGCAGCAAACTTTTTGGAGGCACAAACTTTTTTCCGACGCGTTGATGCAAAAACAACTTGAAATTGTTGGAAATATATTCGTAATTTATCCCCCCCTTTTCCCGCACCCCTCGCCAACCCCAATCCTTTCAAAATGCTTTCAATGCTCCCCCGAGTGCTGTGCATTTCAATATGAGAGACACACACTGGGTAAGCATTCCCCTGACAACTATGCAGGGCCAACATTTCCATTATTGACACCCCACCCGATCGCCCCCGCATCCATTGACTGATTGCAAACATGAGTACCAGACTCATCGTACACACATATGTTTTCGAGCTGCTGTCTGTCGCAAGGACTTGCCAACTTATTTTTTACTTGTTTGCAGGAGACTTGCATCAACCAAAACTTAGCAGAAGAAGGTTATAGATGTTTTGACCCTGCCGGAAACTAAGATTAGTCGAAGAGACCTTTAGAAAAGATGGAATAAGATTGAAAACTGAGTCAGAAGATGGCGGAGCATTAGACAGACGAACTCTGAGGATACTCATATCGGTTCATCATGCCTATAGAGAATACCTATACCAATTTTAGAATACCTTAGACTTGCAAACCCAAAAAAAAACACTTCGAACAAATTTTATCTATGATTATGGTTTGAAAATGTGAGGTTCCAGGTTTTTGGGCTAAGTTTATTTTTCGAATCTTGATCCCTTACTTTATACAAATTTAAGCAGTAATCCACCTAAAAATGGCACAAATTGCATGGAAATTGGGTCGAAAGTGATTTGTAGAACACTAGAGGAGTATTCTAAGTAAGCAAAACTTAAGTAAAACTCTACTTTGCACTTATTTTGCGAATCATTCAAGAAGCTTTGGAATCGAAAATCTCAAAAAAACAGAGGCTATTCTGGCTATCCATTTCAGATCTTCTGCATAACACAGTAAGGACCGTTGTCTCAACCTCTAAATAGCTGCTATCTTGCAGATAATCTCTGATTTTGTTCTGTTATTTGTAGGCTTAAGTGACAGTTAGCTTTATGTGGAAGATTAGAAATCGGGCTCTAAGTCATATGCTTCTTTGACACATAGCTTCTATATAGAAGTTAGAAATTGTGCGATTTGTCGATTTTATAAGTAATTCTAAAGGGTTTTATAGATTTTCTTATAGAACTGTCCCACTAATTTTGAAACTTAGCCGTCCAAAACCATATAAAGTTGCTAGGCAAAAGGTGAAATTTATAATAATGAAATTATATGATCCAAACTGAAAGTAGAAAAAGCCAAAGAGGAAACCAATTTTCCATGTCTGAGGAACATTTACTTGTAGACCTACTTGAAATAAAGAAGAATGATTGCGATAACTTGGAAGCAGTAGGCCAAAACTTTACAGAGACTTGGATAACAGTTTTCACTACCATGGGGAACTAAATTCGGATATAAGTGCAGTCGACAGGCCCAATAACCTTTCGATATCTAAAAAAAAGTCATTCACTGAATGCTGTATTCTGTCCACATCCTTTGATAAATAGGCTGCCACTTGGGTAATTTGGTATCTGACAACAATGCATGATTTCCATGAAGCGCAGCAAAGTTAAGAATTTAATTTAGACAGAGCTTAACTTGCTTTATGTAGTTGTGACAAGTGTTTTGGGTCTAATAATGGGAGAGTTTGTGTATTATGGTGGTAGCTAGGGTATTCGTCTATTAGAAAGTTCCCCAGGCCTCTACCAGTACTCTCTACCGTTTTGTATTCGTTGCTGTGTCTCTTAAAGCCACATTCTCATTGCGTGAGCAAGCCATCTATCGAAGAAAATATCGATAATTCTATCGGTACTAGTCTAGTGACTAAGATGTCCCCCCTACAGTTAAGTGTCGAGCTCAACGCCAGCTTACAATTTACAGTTACTGGTACTCTCACACAAACACAGAGTCTGACTCTCAGAGAGTAAGTGTGTGCTCTCGCAACGCCTCTTACACTTGAAGTGCGCTAATACAATGGCAAATCTTTGGTTGCCATTCTTTTCTTTCGCGCTTCCGTTTCGAAAACTTATCAGCTTCGGAGTCGGAGTCGTCGTTGGGGCCTTGTTTTTTTTTGTTTTTTGTTTTGTTTTAATCCTCACTTGCAATTCACCCGGCGATGCTTTTGCTTGCAAATTGTTTACAAATTCCCATTATTTGTATTCGTATTTAATTTCAACTTGTGCTTGTTTATCTATTTTGCAGAGCGAACAAAAGCGAATTTCAGCAGCGAGTGTTATATTATTATGATGACGCCAGAGTCGAAAGCAACAACAGCAGCGGCGGCAACAACAACTCCGGCAACAACAATGGCGCATACTCAAAAGCCAGCAGTGGCGCAGTTGTCAACGTTGGCGAAAGCCACGGCAGCAACAACAACGGCAACAAATGTTAACTCAAAGGCGGCCAAAAGCATTGTCAGCAATGCAAATAGCAACAACAATAACAACAATAACAATAACAGTGCTAGCAAAAAGCTGGCTTTGTCTCAGAAAGCTGATAAAATGCAAATGCAACAGCAGCAGCAACAGCAACAGCAACAGCAACACTTTGCTGTGAAAAGTGAAAACACAGCAGCAGCAGCAACAACAACCTATGCATTTGTGCCCACTGAAAATGGCATCAAGCAGGAATCAACGCCCCCAGCAACAATAACCACAATTGCCACTGCTGCTCTAGAAGAACCCGCCACCACATTTGCATCCTCATCAGCATCTTCCATATCATCGTTCTCAGCCTGGTCCACCACCACGTCGACAACCTCTGAAGATGCCAGCAGTAATGGTGGCGCTTCGGCTGACGAGGAGACTCCATTAACCAATACAACAGAGTTGAAGGCACAGACGGAAGAGGCGGCAGCAGCATCAGCAATAGCAACAACAACAACGCCACGCCCCGTACTGCTAACTGCCGTTAATCCTCACATAATCTGTCACTTGTGTCAGGGCTATCTGATCGATGCCACAACAATTGTGGAATGTTTACACTCATGTAAGTATCTGCCATACACAGACAGAAATCTAAGATTGTACATCTTTGATAGCATTTAGAATATGAAAGCAGGAGAGTAGACTAAAAATTAGACAAGGAAACCTTATAAATTCTTAATTTTTGAGTTGGAATTACCCACATTGCGCCGCTACATAATAGATTTGTTGTTTTAACACACTTTGAGATGAGGAAATCCCGGTGTTGCCCATAAGCGAGGCGTCTGAGTGGCGCCAGTTGCCCCAAAATTACTCTCTCTGCGTGCCCACCACTGCTTTAGTTCCTTAACAAGAGCCAAAGTGGAATGGGTCACTGCTCTAGCCTCATCTGAGGAATCATCTATATCATCATCATATATAGTTGCCAGCTAGAGGCTGATTAGGCCTAGTCCCCTGCTTCTTTTAAAATGCTCAAAATAGAAACCTTAACCAGATCTTGTCCTAATCTATTTACTTACCTGAACCGAAAGATTTATATCTGCTGATCAGTCCTGAACTTGACAAAACAGGATTTCTGCTTTTTTAAAGCCAAAAATGTGATCCAAAAGTTTTTTTTGTTGGAAAATCTTTTATAAAGTGCATCAATATACTCTCAAAGTCAGCTTTGGTATACTTTAACAATGCTCCTGTTGAAAATGACAATCTTATAAGATTAGAAAAGGTTCGGTTCGACCAGCTTATTGAACCAAAGTTCATAGCTTCTTAGATTCTAAAAACATTTACCCTTTAATTTCGGTAATATTGAGCAAATCGTCCAAAAATGAACAGAACTCGTAAAAAAACGCCAACATAAACTTTCACTCAGCTCTGCACACATCAAAGACAGAAAAAATGTAGCAAAATGAGTTTCGGTAGAGCACAAAAGAACTTTTAGATGACATCAGGCTCTCTATTAAGTGTCTCCGATTGAGCGAACAGCTTTGAAGGTCCAATAATCGGTCTAGCAGTTTAAGAGTTTGTAGAGCAAATACAGGATAAGCGACTTCTGGAAAAGAGCTTCATTTTTATTCCCTGTTCCCATTGAAAATGGGAAAATGGTAATCATGAAGTTGTGCGAATGTAGATAACAGGGAGAAGGAAACATTTCCGACCCTATAAAGAATATATATATATACTTGATCAGCATGAACATCCGAGTCAATATAGCCATGTCCGTCTGTCTGCTAAAGACCTCTTTTACGGCTTTCCAAAATGTGTGGACCCTAAAATTGGAGAATTTTTGACTCTACCTTATATTATATATTCATACCTTGTTAGTTTTGTCAATTTACCACTTGACTTTTGCCTTATTGTTTTGCTTTTTAAAGCGCATCTTCACTTAGTTTGAACCGAAACTTGGAATAAGGCTTCGGGAGATCTTAAATGAGGAAGGATTGCTTTAAGAAACCCAAAAGACCCAAACAGAACTGTTCTAAGTGGTTCGTTTTAACTGTCTTGAACCATAATCAGACACCAAAGAACATATTCTAAACTGTAGGATAGTGGAGTACACTTTATAATGTACCAGCATGATCGACTTTGCTTCATTTTGTACCTGTCTTTGATGTGTGCTGAGCTTAGTGAAAATTTGTATTCAATTTTGAAAGCATCAAATAATTGACTGCACATACTCATGTTACTATATGAAGATCTGGAAAAGTTTTCATTGCAAAGACATTGCTTTTTTTGTAGCACCTAACCTAACCTAATTCTACCCATTCCATTGAGCTTAATATAAATACTAAGAATGCAGAAAATGTCAACACTAAAATCTCATCTATCCTGAACCGCAGAACTTCAGAAATCTTTCCTTGAACGAAAAATGGTTCATTGCAACACTTCTTCTAAATTCGACGAGGTTTACATTTCTGTTAATAACTCTTTTGTGGTGCTTTCACAAGATCGCCTCACTCTGTTTTACCCGAGTTCCATTTCCAATTGCTTGAACTAATTAGAATGCCAACTTGGCAACTTCTGGCTCTGTGCCTGTTTATCTACTACTGGAGGCATGTCTAGCCTGGTTGGTGTTTTGCTCTGTGAAATTGCGTCGGGTCGATGAGTTATGTTCGCTTTTGGCTGCACCAGGGGAACAGCGGCGGGGTAGAGAGAGTAGGCAGGCAGGCAGGCTGGCTGGCAGGCAGGCAGGCAGGCAGGCAGTCAGTCCGTCCAGGGTGTGAGAGCCACAGACGACACGCAGATGTTGCCTGACGATAAGTTTGTGGGCACATTAATGTGCATTTTCATTAATATGCGAAAATGTGGGTGATTGAGAAGGGGACACAGTACTACTTAGCCAATGATTGAAGAAACTGCTCAAGAGATGATCTCCAAGTACGGTCCGGCTTGCTTATTTATGTGCATTGCACTTCCTACCCCCAGGGCGCGGAGGGATGGGTCAGTAAATCTCGTACATGTGGCTCCAAACGGAAACCAATGTGTTGATAATGGGCAGTGGATACAATTTGGTGAGGCTCATTTAAATCTGTTGCCAGACAGCACCCGGGAGTGCCATCTAACTGTCAAACGAACCTGAAACACAGACTGCGGACTCCGGACTCTGAACTCTCCCGCTTGGAGCAACAGCAGCAGCAGCAGCAGCTGCCATGGTGTGGAGAGAGAGAGAGAGAGAGAGTGTGTGTAACTTTGTGTGCCACACTCGAGGCCATTTGGCGGGCAGAAACAACACCGTTTTTATTTTCTTTTCCTTTTTTTTTCCACCAAAAAGACAACAACAACTGACGGACAAGCGTAACAGGCTCTCTTGGCCTCTGCCTTCATTCTCCGTTGCCGCTGCTGTCTCTTTGGGTGACAGGACACAGCCAGACACTGGCATTGACATTAAAGTCAAAACAACTTTTCGACGAAGGTTTTCTTTTTTGCTCTCCTTTTTCCTGTTACGTGGGTGGGTGGCTGACGGCAGGGAGAGGGGGGCGGTGGCTGGCTGGCTGTGAGTGCTCCTGGGAATGCCGGTAGAAGCTTTTACATAAATTTGAATCATTTCAATTGGGGCAAATCACGGTACAATTTATTTTGTGTCGAAGTTGAGTTGAGTAATTTGCCTATCATTGTGGGGCGGAATGGGATTTTTAAAGTCGTTTTCTGAACAGCTCCTCATCTCTTTCTCTCTCTTTCTCTCTTTCAGTCTGCCACAGTTGCCTCATTAATCACCTGCGCAAGGAGCGCTATTGTCCACGCTGTGAGATGGTTATCAACAATGCCAAACCGAATATCAAGTAAGTGTAACGTCTACCATCGTCTGTTCAAGTGTGTGTGTGCTTCAGATGCAAACAGATATCGGATTGAATGGATGAGGATTAGTTGATATATGTAAATATTTTCTACGTTTGAAGATGCCCAAAGTCTTGAAGTGGTAACCACTCCGGGGAGGAGTTTGTTGGAGGAAATGTGGGGCTAATAATAGGTTTTTTTTATTATATTATTAGCAATATCAAACCCTTGCAGCATGTTTTTCTAAGTAAGATTACTTTTCGGACCTTAGTTTTCAATGGTAGCTGTACTATATAGATGTTCGATATCGACCAAACTTAGGGGAATCATGAAAAAGCATAGCAAATTAAGAAATGACGCTTGAAATGAAGTTTGTAGGCGTTTTCCTTTAAAGTAAAAAAGTTTTTCTAACTAAAACTACTTTTCAGACTTTACTTTTCCATGGCAGCTATACTATATAAATGTCCGATTTCGACCAAACTTAGTATAATCTTGGGAAAGCATAGCAAATTGAGAATTTCAAAGTTTGGAGGCGTTTCCATTGAAAACAAAAAAGTTTTTTTCACCAAAACTACTTTTCAGACCCTACTGTTCTATGACAGCTATACTAAATAGATATTCGATTTCGACCAAACTTAGTAAAATAATGGGAAAGCATAGCAAACTAAGAAATATAAAGTTTGGTGGCGTTTCCATTGAAAACAAAAAAGTTTTTCTCACCAAAGCTACTTTTCAGACCCTACTGTTCTATGACAGCTATACTATATAAATGTCCGATTTCGACCAAACTTAGTAAAATAATGGGATAGCATAGCAAACTAAGAAATATAAAGTTTGGTGGCGTTTCCATTAAAAACAAAAAAGTTTTACTAACTAAAACTACTTTTCAGACCCTACTTTTCTATGACATCTCTACTAAATAGACATTCGATTTCGACCAAACTTAGTGGAATTATGTGAAAACATAGCAAACTAAGAAATATAAAGTTTGGAGGCGTTTCCATTGAAAACAAACAAGTTTTTCTTACTAAAACCACTTTTCAGTCTCTACTTTTCTATGCCAGCCATACTATATAGATGTTCGATATCGATCAAACTTAGTAAAATCATGGGATAGCATAGCAAACTAAGAATTACAAAGTTTGTAGGCGTTTCCATTAAAAACAAACCAGTTTTTCTCACTAAATCTAGTTTTTCGATCGATCATTCCTAGGACAGCTACATTATGCTATAGCTATTATGATTTAAACCTGATTTAAAACCTTAATGAACTACTCAACCTTACCAGTCCTAGTTTTCGAGCGTTTTGTATCCCTCTTATAACGTTCTTAGCCTTAAGGGAATATCCCAATTAACAGGGTTTCAGGCTATAAATAGTTTTTAGTCTTTCGGGTCTTTTCTAAGATCTGTTTTAGGTTTCGAAAAGGGTTCGATCTTATAAGTTTTCTTTAAATCTAATTCTAAAATTCAACAGAACATTAGTTTTGAGTTATTTATAACAATAAACTCTACCGAGAATTAGCTTTGAATATTCTTCTACTGCATCCAAAAAAGATCTAAATGGAATGTATAGTTCTTAATATACTTTTTTAAATATTAAAATATACAATTTTCATAGCCTTTGGATGACTTTCAGCTCCATTGGTTGAACATTTCAGATCCATTTAACATTATATGGATATTTTATATACTTTATACTATACTTTTTGATATCCTTTTTACTCTCTTTGTGATTAAGTAACCCCTATATCAAAGTAAGTAAGCAGCTGAGTTCTACCGTCCATTGGGCGGTAGGTGGGCTGCTGTTTTAAGCCTATAGCTTGTGGGGTGTAACATACAAACAAAACGAGGATTTTAAGAACTGAAAACTAGAAAAGCAAAAAAAAGCACATATTTGCTTGCTTTAGTATAAGATTGGATAAGATATCGATACCTATGAAAAGTGTTATCCATGTTTATAAAAAAGTACCTGCAATTGCGGTACCTTGTCTTATCTTTACAAGGCTCATCTGTAAAGCATATCAAATAACTGGGAGACGTGTTTTCCCAGGGCGACTTAACCAGGCATAACCGCACAACTTTTCGGCGCTTTACTTGCGGTTCTAACCGAAAACTTTCAAATGATTTGTCCGTCTCCGCCGGGAGACTTTTCTTTTTGCCTACTTCTTGAGGTGTTTCCTTCCCACACACACACTCACGCACACAGCTAACTTTTAGCTAACACAAAAACTTGCACTGATGCGGTTAACTTTATACCCCGGGAAAATGTCTGTGAGAATTGGGCACGTTTCGTATTTCGGTTTAGGGCGCGCTGCTGCGTAATGAAAAACACGTTTCGTGCGCCCAGCGACTGATTCTATGTATTTAAGCTGCACAACTTTAATAGAAATCCGTATAGAAAACCACCCGCTGGCTGCTGGTTGGAGCTATAGCCTCCAACCCCAGATAGACAAATCGGAAGGCAAAATCCGCCGTTGCTGATGATGATGATGCCAGCTTGGATAATGAATACAAATTCAAAGGGAGCGCGGGGAGTGGGGGGGAACGGGGAGCGGGGAGCACAGGCAGCCAGGCAGGTGAATACATGAATGGCTGAAACCTTTGGCTCTGGCCAAATGGTGTGAAGTGGCTATGGCTCTCTGGCTCTGGCCCTGGCGGCGACGGCGACGGCTAAACTACAAACAAGTGTCTTTTGTACCTGGAGCCATGAATTTTTAGTAGCCCCTCCAACCAGTCTCGGGTCTCCAATTAAATTTATTGCAAAAGTTTATTGTTTAACCCACAAAAGCAAAAATAAAGTTGGTTTAAGTGACGGCCATGTTTTTATGGGCCCGGACAAAAGCAAAATCAACTGATAAACTGCAAAGAAACCAAAAAAAAGAAGGCAAAATACACAACAACAACAAACCGACAGACTTCTTCCACGCATTTCCAAGAAAACAAATCGAGAAACGGGGAGATAATTAACGGGCGGGTCTTGTGCTCCTCGTCGTCGTCGTCGCTCAGTTTTGCCGACGGCAAACGACGACCAGCTGAAAACTGCCACACAATGCACCATATATACCTTGGTCCAAGAGCTGGACAGACAAAGGAGCAACAGAGATGGCTGAGGTGAAGAGGGCATGCAGGGTAAGAGGGAGACAGAGTCGAGAGTTGTAGTGTTGGTACGTGCTACGGCCGTGGATTTCCCTCTGAAGAAACTCAGAATTGACAAAGAAAATGCTGGGAGAAGTCCATGCAACTCGAACTGAGGCACCTAGCCAACTAATTGGACCACGTACCGCTGATATGGTTAAGTGAATGGGTCAATCTAAATGGTAAAACAGTCTGAAAACGTAGCTTTTTGGTCTATTGCTCCGAGAGTTTCTTTTTGATAGCTTGCCTAAGCCGTTGGTTTGCTCCGAAATGAGTTACAACAACAGAATCCAGGCTTATTAGCGGAGTAAATTGACTCCAATGCTCAAGGATCTATAACAATCTGCACTCATTGTGTAAGATCAGGAAGATACGAGTCACACTGCTCAAATCTAGACTCGTTGTGGCTGTTGGATTGCTTTTAAACTCAAATTTTGTGCCCACCGCTGATTTATGGTACTTAAAATCCACAGCTTGTGGCCTAAGTCGAAATCTTTTGTAACAATAGTAAGTCGTTTGAGTTTGTACACACCGAAAAGTTCCCTATTACTAATTCCTTATAGATTTCTTATTATACTACAAAGATAATCTAATTTTTCTCTCGATTATAACACAAAATTGACTCAAAATCAGAGCTAAAAATGATAAACGTTCGAAAATGTCACGTTGGAGGTTCTTGGGTAAGGGTTTTGCATCGTTCCTTACCCATTTTCAATAGAAGTCCCATTATTTTGTGCATTTTGGTAAACAATATTCATAGTTTCTTTACATTTGGAAAGCCTTTTAGAATTAGAGCTTGTTCGTTAGTCTTTAAGAAGCTTCGAAGACTTAAATATAACAAGAAAATGTTCTAGAACGTCAACCTTTTCTTTATATTTGGAAAGCCCTTTAAACTTAGACTTGAGTTGTTGATCCTTTAGAAGATTCGAAGACTTAAATATAACAAGATACATTTCTAGATCGTCCGCTTCTAAATTTCTATTAATATATAATATTATCAATGTGCCGCTTAGCTTCTTGGTTTAACGGTTGCGTATAACTCTCCATTGGAAAAATTTTAAGTGGAAATGCTTATAACTTGTCAACGTTTTCGCAAGATATCGAACAGACAACAAAGAAAATACTAGAAAATCATGTAATGTATATTTTTCTGCATCAAATCCTATTCTTGGGTTCGAAACAGGATTAGGTTTAACAATTTCAAACTCTTGGTTCGGTTTAAGGTTCGATTCACAGTGAACAATATATGAGAAGGGCGGTTTACAAACAGTTCGGCTCAAAACCCGTAGACAGACCTGCTTATAATAACTGAAAACTGAGGCGTTTTTGAATCGAAAGTGACTTGTAGATCACCTGGGTTTGTTCTCTGATCTTTATTGTGTTTATAAACTTGTGTTTGTACTTTAAAATTCTAGCTTAACTTTTTCTTGACAATTTATCTAATTATTTGGACAGATATCTGGGGGGTTATTGCTTACTACTTTGTATAGTTGGGTGTTTCATCTTAAATCTACCAGTTCTGAACCTGCGGGATCCTTTTATTCTCAGAAACGGACCCTAATCCCATCCTTTTCAGCTTCTGACTTCCCTAATAAGACCTTAAGTGTTTGGAAAAGGGTTCCGTACCAGAAATAGACTCGATGCGGGCTTAAGAGCGTACCTTAACTCAAACTATTATGATTTAAAAGTTTCTTATTAAAGATATGGAAGCCAATGTGAAGTATAATCAAAGACCTAAAACAATAAGATGAGTAACGGGCTATACAAAAGAGGAGTTTTTAATGTGGACCTTCGATTTTACATGAGTATGCTGTTTGTGTGCAAAGTCTTGCGAACCAAATAGGCACACACACAGCACACAAATGTATTATTGAGGGTCCACCTTGTAAATTTTCACTGAAATTCACTTGAATGTCCCTTACGCAACTTGTTCTTCTAGGTCTTTGGTATAAACTAATGGAATTGGTCTAAGTTCTATAGATTGAAGTGTTAAATAGTTTGATAAACCAGAATTAGGCCACAACCTTAGGTAAGACAAGCTCAATAACCGTTTTGCGAACCGAACCTTTGACCGTACCGAAGGACTGAACCTTTGATAGGTTGAAACTCCACCGACCTCTACAGATTTGAAGAGGTTTGCAGCCTGGAGATTACATTTCTGAGATACTTGAATAAAGAATCTTGCGCTGAAATCAGATCTAATCACATAGTGGCTTAGTGATTTCCCGATCAGTGGCTTTCACACGACAGATAGTGCTATCCCACGATCTAGGGTTCACATGTGAAGCATATCAATAAATTCCCTTGCCTGGGGGCACTGTGAATGATAAAGTACTGTGCCGCCGCTTTGCCTGTCGCCCCTTCCCCTGCATTTCATCTTTCTATAGACAGAAAATGGAATGATTGAAGTGAACGCCTGAACGGCCGTATGAAAGGCGTCTTAATGCCGAGTTCCTGTGCGCCAACCACCACCACCGACATCACCAACGTCACCAGCAGTTAGTAGCGCATGCCACGCAATAGTTTCCTTGGACGCCGCGTTTCATTGAGGCAATAGAAATTGCATCTGCCGTTGTTGCTTCTTCCCTCAATTTGGTGTGTGCGTGTGTATCCGCTTCTCTCTCCCTCTGTGTGTGTGTGCGTGCCAAGACTTTTCCCGCGTTCCCTTTTGCCTTTTGTTATTTGCTTTCCATTTCACTGAGCATGTCTTCTCTTAATCTTCCTTCCTGCCAGATCGGACACCACGCTCCAGGCAATTGTTTACAAGCTCGTGCCGGGTCTGTATGAGCGCGAGTTGATGCGCAAACGAGCCTTCTACAAGGATCGACCCCAGGAGGCAGCCTTGGCCACTCCCGAGCAGCGTGGTGATGATACCGAGCATTTGATATTTAGTCCCTCGGATGATATGTCACTATCCTTGGAGTATGCTGAACTGGGGTAAGTTTAAGAATGAAGGAGCAAAGACAGCAGCAGCAGCAGCAGCAGCTTACTAATCTCTGTACTTCCCTGTGTCCCCTTACCATTTGCAGTGAACTGAACACGGAGTCTGAGCTGGAGTTCGGTGATACACTGCGTCCGCGCTATCTACAGTGTCCGGCCATGTGCCGGGTTAGCCATTTGAAGAAGTTTGTCTACGACAAGTTCGAAATCGATGCCCAACGCTTTAGCATTGATATCATGTACAAGGTGAAGACCATTGTGCTGCTGGACTACTATACGCTGATGGATATAGCCTATATTTATACCTGGAAGAGGGATGCGCCCATGCGTTTCTATTTCCGGGTGTATGAGGCGCCGCAGCCTCAAGTCGCACGTCGAGTGTTGCCGGTGAAGCAGGAAAAACAGGAGACTGTCAGTCCAACTGTCACTGTAAGCATTAACCAGGAACAGTTGGCCGCCCAGCCACGACCCATTAAGCAGGAACAGCCGCAGGAGGAGTTTCGCATTGCCCCCAAGCCTCTGTCCTCGCCCACGGAACCACTTAAACTGGTCATCAATCGTAATATGCTGGAGAAGCATGACAAAACCCTTACATCGCCACACTCGTTCAAATACTCCGCCTCCAAGAGTTCACCCAAGGCGGAGCTTACACCCCAGCAGCCCTCTGCCAAGAGCCACAACTCCAAAGGTTCACCCAAAGAAGAGTTTTGTCCTAAACCAAACTCCCACAAGTCCACCAACTCTAAGAGCTCACCCAAGGAAGAGTTTTCAAGTCCACAAAGCTTCCACAAGTCTTCCAGCCATAAGAGTCTGCCCAAGGAAGAGCTGACACCACCGCAGGCCTCGGCCAAGTCCACCCCTGCCAAGAGTTCGCCCAAAGAAGAGCCCAACATCAAGCTAAAGATAGATCTGTCCAAGCAGCAGAGTGTTACCATCTTCAATATGTCCGAACCCGAGCGCAAGGAGGTGGTGAAACCGCTGAAGCACGAAAAGGAATCGCGTTCCAAGAGCAAGAAGGACAAGGAGGGCGGCAGTCCCAAGTCCTCGCCCAGTTCCTCCAATGGTGAGCGCAAACGCAAGAGTCCCAGTCCCCTGACAGTGCCACCTCTCACCATACGCACCGAGCGCATCATGAGTCCCAACGGGGTAAGCACTTTAAGTCCCCGCGTGACCAGTGGAGCCATGGAGCAGGACCCCAAGTCGGAGTTTCTCAAATCGTTTGCCCTGACGCCGATTAAGGTGAAAGTGGTGGAGTCGTCCTGCTCGCCGGCCAGCAAGAACCATTTGGATGATAGTGTACTAATGAAGCCGCCCAGCTCCATGGCACCCAAGTCCATAGCCTCGTCCAAGCGCAAGAGCAAGGAACCGGTTAAGGCCATCTCCAAGAAGCCCAAGCTGTCTCCGCCCTTGCCACGTGAGGATTTCAAGATACGTCTGCCGCCCAATCAGCCCAGTTTGGACAAGCCACTTATGCCGCCACCACCCAAGCCACCCATGTTGGCTCCCCGCAAGCAGCAGCAGCAGCAGCAACACCAACAGCAGCAACATCCACACCAGCAGCAGCAGCAGTCGCTGTCGCCCCTGCCACAGTACCCCTCAACGCTGGCACAGCAGGGTCTGCAGATGTCCGCGCCCGGCAATCGTACACCCATAGCCAAACGCTATCAGCCCATTCTGCCCAAGGCCAATCCCTTTGCCAATATACCCAATGAGGTTAACCGCCTGCTCAAAGATGCCGGCACCGAAATCAAGTCCATAGGCCAGAGCCAGAACTCCAAGAGCACGCCCGTCTATGGGCCCAAGACGACGCCACACAAACTGGGCAATGGCAGCAACAGCAACGCCTCCACCTCCGCCTCCAACAAGTCGCACAACTATCTCAACTTGGCTCTGTTCAATGCCAGCAAGTCCAAGGGCAAGGAGGCTCCACCCGGCTGTCGCACTCCCATGTACACGCCCAACTCGCCCATCTACTCACCCAGTTCGCCTCAGTATGTGCCCAACTATAATATGCCCACCCTGCACAAGTACACACCGAAACCCACCAACCACAACAACAACAACAACAGCCACAATCAGGCGACCAACTATCTGCAGAATATGCTAGGAGGAGCAGCAGCAGCGGCTGCCGGTGGTGGCTTGTTCCCCTCACCGCCCACCAAAACCGATCAGAATACCAATCCCGCGGGGGCAGCAGCACCACCAACGACCACGGCTGCCAATTACCAGCGAGGCTCTAGTCCCGCCGCCACCGAGGAGGCGCCCGAGAAGCAGCAGGTGAAGGTCAAGTCTTTGCTCAACTCCTGCAACATCAATATACCCTCTTCGCTGTCCATTACCATCTCGCGTGACAATGGTGACCCCTCCTCCACCAGCAACAGTTCGCATCCCAAGCACAAGAGTCCCGTCAACAATTACATCGAAATTGTCAAGCTGCCCGACCAGACGCCCGATCCTAAGCGCCTGTCGCCCACAGCAGCACCGCCGAGCAACTTGAAACCGCAGCTAAATCCACCACCCTCCAAGACCATACCCTCGCCGCAGCATCTGATGTCGCGACAGCTGCCCACACCCACCGCCGCACCCGCCAGGGTTGCCTCTCCCACCACCAGTGCCTCCGCCTGCCACAAGAAGCCTGTTCTGACTCTCAGCCAGGCTTTGGACAAGAAGACACCCAGCCCAGAGAAGCGTAATGCCCATCACTCGCCCACGGCCAGTGAGAATAAGTCGCCCAAGGCTGCCAACGGTGGAGCTGGTGGTACAGCACAACCCAACAATGGTGATCCGGCAGCCAAGAAATTCCGTCCCATACTACCGCGACAGAATGCCCAGGCCGAGCCGACCACCAGCAACTCCAAGGGCAAGGTACCGCCCAGCAAGAAGTCACCCAATAACTCACAGGCCCCCACCACCTCCAAGAAAACTGTCAAGAACAACACATCGCCGCCTCCGACGACAACGACAACGCTCAACAAGCACTTGCCCCCACCACATCCTGGCCTGGCGCCCCTCAGCATTGCCTCCAGTGCAGCCCAGCTGGACTTGAGTAACTTTCTCAAGGAGAACCTGTTGCGTGCCCAGGCCGCCCAAGTGGCTGCAGCCAATCAATCAAATCTGCTGTACAATTTCGCCCAAATTGGACACATTTCACCGGCCATGTACAACTATCAGCAGGCCTATCTGATGGAGCAGTTGTCGCGCATGCAAAGGGCCGGCAACGAGGTGTTCAATGACTATCTGCAGAAGCTGAAGACGGCCGCCGCAGCGGGCGGAGCGGCCGAGGGTGGTGAGCACAAGCCAGCCGTGATGCCCATGCTGCCCACCGTCACGTTGCCCACGGCCAGCAGCAGTGCGGCCAGTCCAAAAACTTCGCCGGCAGGCGGCGGCGGCAAGCTAACAGCGGCGTCAGCCACACCCGTACACACACAGATGAAGGCCGCCGCCGGTAAGGGTAGCAGTCCAATGCTGCAGACGGCCGCAGCCAGCAATGGCAATGGCAACAAGAGCAGCGCAGCCAAGTGAGCCAACCCCCCCAAAAAAAAAGTTCAAGTCAAGCGGAAGTTTCAAGCGGAAAGGTGTGGGAGAGTGCACGGCGCGGTCCAGGACAGCTCTAATTAATATTTAAAGACTTTGTTTTTAGTTGGGAGGGAGTGAGGATAGCATTAGTGGCCCTAATTATTGTTGTAGTTTTTTACGGTTTTTTGTTTTGGTAAAACAAGTAGAAGGAGTCGAAATACTGATCTAACCCTAAAGTAATTTCGGTAAAAGTGACCCTGAAAACGTGACATTGATTTAGGGTCACTTTTTCCGACTACCCTATGGCTAATTTCCACACATCAGAGACACTGAAACACTCTGGGTCTCTGGGGATCGATTTCTCAACTCATTTAAACTCCAACTCGGTTAGACGTAAGTTTGCATAAGATCAGAAATCGATCCCTACCAAAGTTTTTATTTCCCTTTAACAGTATTCCTAGCCCTTCGATCACTTTTTGTATTTTTTTGCATTATTGTTACTTAAATCAGTCTGAACTGGTTCTTGGCAGTGTCAACACTAGCTAAAACCCTTGATAATACCCCACTACCGACTAAGTTTCCCTTATGTACATAACCATTTAGAGTTCTACAGTTATTCCATGTATATAATTCAAAGAGACAGACAGCGATTCAGAATCGATATACTCTAAGATCTATGAATAAGAGTATCAACTATTTTTTATAAATTATTCCAATTTAAGTCTAAGTGTACAGAAGCATTCTAAGCATTAAGAAGAATTTTGTCTAATATTTTCTACAAAATAAATAAAACAATATTTAAAAGAACTTGAAACAGGCGTTTGGTACTTGGAGGCAAGGAAGATTGGTAATAGGATTCAAATTATGCAGAGAGATAGGTAAAACAACTTTTCAACTGCTATGACACAGTTTTCAGGTAAGTTAAGTAAGTGAAATACAAACGACTTAAGGTAAGAAACCTATTTTCAAGACCTCAAATGATCACACATAGCCACATACACCGCCTTGATTATGATAAATAGAGCATTGACGTTATTTCAAACCATTTTACCGTGACTGGTTAGTCTTTAAATTGATATAATAATAAAGCCATGTATGAAGAACTTAGGTAAGGCATTAAAAGTGTATCAAAACATTTGACCGTGACTGGTAAATCATAAAATTGTGAAAAGATTCCTAAAACGAGGCTTAAGTAGATCCCTGGTCAATTGAGAATAATATAAGAAAAGATGAAAAAACGGAACTGCTAAGATCAAAGAGCTGGAGAGCGAAAGAGCAACAAGAGAATATGTCAGGTATCCAAAAAGATTGATAACAAAAGTAGGAAGCAGTTACTTTATATCACAGAATTTGTAATCCCCTGCAGAGGGATGCTTGAAATGCACTGAAGAAAGCACCGCCTACCACTAAAAGTATAAATATATTCCTGATCAGCACGAATAGCTGAACCGATGAAGCCATATCCGTTCGCCTGTTTCTATGCTAACTCTTCTATGTCAGTTTTAGAGCTATCTTGAATAAAACTTTGCAGAAAGTCTACTGGTACAGACACTCAGCACAGTTGTCGAAACCGTATGAATCGGCTGACTATAGCATATAGCTGTCATAGTTTTTTTGAGAAAACGTTGTGTTTATTAGTTTGATAGTGCTTATGTGTTATGACACCGGTGTGGCACCTCTCTCTCTTTTGACAGCAAATGTTCCAAATGGTTGCCCAAGCACTTAAACCGTCGAAAAAGGATTAAACTGTTGGTGCCGGTTTGCTGTCGATGGGGCTAAAAGCCAAGTAGGCTGTGTCATCAACATAAGTTGCACCAAACTCCCCATTTGGCTACGCCACTGACCCTTTGGAAGGTTATAAAAAGCACGCTTCCAGGGGCACCTGGACGGGCATGTTGCCCAATTAATGTCTAAATGCCCATATATACCATAAATTTATCACTGCTCTCGCGAGACGGCTGATGGTCAAGTGCGTTAAGACGTCGACATCCGTATGTTCAATCTTCGAGGCTCGGAGTTCAGCGATTCGAAAGTAAAAGTAAGTTAAGAAATGTTTAAAAAGGTAACACAAAATCTAACACAGCTTAGAAAATAGAAGAAGGTGGTGGTGCTGGTGTGTCTGGCAGTCTCTCAGCCTCTCTTCCTGCATTTTGTTTAAAGTATTTCCAAGTTTGGCTTCTAGAGCTAGGCAAGGCTAATACTGGGATCAAAATTGCATACCAAAAAGCCATTCCAGGCTCAACCCCTTGTTATTAGCACGTTGTCTTGAATGGATTCCGAAGGGCTTGATTTTTATACTGTACCAAATCATTTCTACATACCTTATGAGGTTTTTATATATTCTTCAGTCGATATAGATATAGATATGTATACACAGATATCAGATATGGTAAGAGATAGATGTTTGTAACGCATAGAAGGAAGCATTTCCGACCACATAAAGTATACATATTCTTGATCAGCATGACGCGCTGAGTCGATATAGCCATGTCCGTCTGTCCGTCTGATTCTATGCTATCTCCTCCCTCAGTTTTACAGCTATAGCCACCAAACTTTGCACGAAGTCTTCTGGTCCAAATACGCTGCACATTTGTCGGAACCGGCCGGATCGGATGACTATAACATATAGCTGCCATAGGAACGATCGGTCGAAAAACTAGTTCTAGTGAGAAAAACTTTTTTGTTTTTAATGCAAACGTCTCCAAACACCGTATTTACTAGTTTTCAATGCCTCTCCATAATTCTGCCAAATTTGGTCTAAATCGGACATCTATATGGTATGGCTGTCATACATTAGTAGAGCCAGAAAAATAGTCTTATTGGGAAAAACTTGTTTGTTATCAGTGGACATGGCCTTCAAACTAAATAAAAAAAGTGCTGCAAGGGTATACAAACTTCGTCCTCTATTTTTTGCCTTTTTGCCACGCCCCTTGCAGCCCTCGGAATTGGAAAAAATCCTCATATCTTCCACAGTTTTATAGATAGAAGGTTCGTACCTTCTAGACATATTTAGTTATCAGTATTATTTATAGATTCCCCAAAGAATTGGTAAAGTTCAGATGAACGGAAGTTGAGTTATGAGCAACAGAATGTTTGTTGCTACTGCAGCATTGAAATACAGACTGAGCAAACACTTTCGTTGATGCAGAGTATGCTACAGTCGGTATCTTTCTTACTAGTATTTTCTGTGTACCTTTACAAGAGCTGGGTATACCCCTTTTAAACAGTTTTACAGGGTATATGGTATATAGTATAAAAACAAATTTTAACATCTTTTCTACTAATTTATACGCACATCAAAAGTGCCTTGGCAGCGCAATGAATGCTGCTCTCGTGCTAATGCTAATCAACTGCAACATTCTGCTCAAGGTCAAAGGTCGTCGTCGTCCAGTCCGGACTGGGTTTTGCGACCTAATCTGCCAAATGTTGCTTGCCCGCTCGTTCGTCCGTCCCCTCGTCTCGCCGAAATGTCAAATGTCCTTTTAAAAGAAAGGACAAAGAAAATAAAAGATTATATTGGGATGCGCTTGGTTTTCCTATTCATTTCTCCCTCAAGGGCAGGCAGGCAGGCATTCTTTGTTGTTTTCCATCTCTTTTTCCATTTTTTTTGCGCAAGTTTCCGATTTCAAATATTGGCAATTTTCACCAACGAATGCCATAAGATGGTCAAAGATGCACAGATATACAAGGAGATAGGTGTAGTGTCTTAAGGGTGGATGAGGTGCGAATTGCTTTAAAGGGATTTAGATTAATGTGAGAGAGTCCCGGCCAACCAAGTCTGAGCCCAGCTGCTTTGCATAATTTACAACTTGTTGTTGCTGCGATCTGTGGTTGGAGTCAAAACTCCAATTAAAATAATTAACCCGCCTTTACCCCTTCCACCCACCAAAAACGGCTGTACCTGTGTCCTTCATCTCACACACACTCGCACTCGCACCATATGGAAACCAGTTTAGTACACACGGCTTTTAGCGCATTAAATAAGTATGTATAAATCATGTTTGTAAGTGCCAACTCACAAAATCGCAGACAGAAGATGCTACCCGAACGGGAACAGGAACATCATTATAAATGCAGAGGCCGGGCTCAGGTACGAGAGAGCCGGAGCAGTAAGATGATGGGCATGATTTCAACAGGAACAGCTATGCGAATCCAGGCAGTAGTTCAATAAGTCTAATTACCCAGCTCAGTGCCCCAGAATCACAATCCAAATCCCCGCCACCTAATCGTCTGGCAACCGTGAGAGATTGACTAATTAAATTCCATCTTGGCTTGCAACTGCGGAAGTCGAGAACCAATTTATCGCCCATTATGTAACAAATGCTAAGCACATAAATCGAGCGTTTAGGGCGCAAAGCTTAGGCGACATAACAAACTGCAATTAAAGGACTTGGCGCCTCTGAAGCTGGCTAAACTTTTTTTGTTGGCAAAAACTTTTGCTCCCCAAATTCAATTAAAGTGGCAACAACTTTGACGTTTCCATGTGTGCCAAACTGGGAGAGAGAGAGCGGGCAGGGTGGAACTTGGCAGAAGCTGCGCTGTATACAGGTTTATTTCAATAGCCTGCCCCTGGTAATTCAATACAATTCCATTAATCACTAGACATTTGGAGCGAAAAGAATGGCCCAGAGCGGGCGGCGCTGATCAAACAACTGAGATATGAGCCACAAACACGTGATTATTATTATTAAGGAAAGGATGTCTAATATTTAGTATCTAGCTGGGAAGTGGAAGATGCATCGAATGATTGAGTTGCCGTTTTGTGATGAATTATCTTAGACTTAACTCAAACTCAAATTTAGGACCGTTTTCTTAGCTTAAACCTGTCACATAAACCTACAAGCAAGAGAGCAAAATCTAAGTTTATCTTAGGCATAATTGCTTTTGCCAAAAAGGATGCCCGAACCATCTTTTCAAACAAGTAAGGGCGCTGCAGTCGAGTTTCCCGACCACAAAATACCCTGTTCATTTATTTTCATTTATTTGTTTTTGAATTTTTGAAGATGTCATCCTAAATGTAGGCAATACTTTTCTAGTCCTGATCAACAACTGGGGGGCTGCTTTTATCAGCTCAACTGTTTCGCTTATAACTCCGGTGTTTTTGGTCCGATCTGATTGTACTTTTCAGAATAGATAGATATTGAGCCTAGCTTGATGTATACTGACGGCTTTTTAGGTCTTGGATTTATAGAGGAGGTCTAGGTTTTTTGGGGATAAAAGGGGGACGGGGTGGAATTTTTCAAATCTGAAACAAACTTGATCTGCGTACAGCATAAATCTACCTTCGTGCAAAAATTTGTGGCTCTATCTCTTATAGTCTCTGAGATCGACGCGTTCATACAGACAGACAGACGGACAGACGGACAGACGGACGGACGGACAGACGGACAGACGGACATGGCTATATCGACTCGGCTGTTCATGCTGATCAAGAATATATATACTTTATGGGGTCGGAAAATTTTCCTTCTCCCTGTTACATACATTCGCACAACTTCATGATCCCCCTTTTCCCATTTTCAATGGGAACAGGGTGGGTATAAAAATCGAACAGAAAACAATGAAATTAGCTTAAGAAAACTGTGATTAATGGCCTCTTTTTCTGAAGGCAGCTAATCCTTTTTTCTTTATCATTTCGGAATTACCAGGGATAAAAACCGGTTCTGTACCGAACCGATCTTGAGCCAATCCGTACCGCTTATTCCAGCTGGTGAACCGAACCGCAAACCGTACCGGCTTCCTTTCAGAAATGCAGTGCCGCATGGAAAACCACACAGAGAAAAAAAAAGGATATTAAAGAATATCCATTGGATGATTTCCGGTATCCATTTGGACGGGATATGTCTTAAATATCCTTTAAATCATCCAACGGAGCTAAAAATCATACGAAGGATATGAAAACTGGATGACTGGCAGCTCCGCTGGATGATTAAAAGGATATTTAAGGCATATCCCGCCAAAATGGATCTTTTTTGGATAATTATACTCTGTACCGAAGGTACATAGAGTATTAAAAGATTGTGCAAAAGTATGTAACAGGCAGAAGGAAGCATCTCCGACCCCATAAAGTATATATATTCTTCGATATAGCCATGTCCGTCTGTCCGTATGAACGCACAGATCTCAGAGATGGTAAGAGATAGAGGTTTGACGTGTATGGGACATATGATTCTTATGTCTGCAGGCAGATCAAGTTTATTTTCAATTTTGGCCACGCCCCTTCCCGCCCCCGCAATTTAGAAAAATCGTCATATCTCCCACAGTTTTAAAGATAGATGGTTCGTTCCTTCTGGACATATTTAGTTATTAGGATAACTTATCGATCCTCCAAAGAAATGAAGAAGATCGGATGAACGGTTTTCGAGTTATGATCAAAAGACAAATTTTCTTGGTGCAGAGTATGTTACAGTCGGGCTTGACCGACTTTCTTTCTTGTTTTTCTTCTGTGCACTAAGAAAAACGGTTAGGTTCGGTTCTTTGCAAGTTCGTTTTCCTCTGCTTCGGTTCGGTTCGTTTCAAGTCCATTTGGGAACTTGAATCGTTTCCCTGAGATAATTTTATACATTTCATTCGACACTCTACATTCTAAGCGATGACGGATCGATATAACCTCTAAGGATACAAGGTTGGTCTTCTACCTATAAGTCTTCTTCAATTGCCATGATTTTCTTATCCCCTTATAAGTTATTTGTATAATCTGTACTAACCGCCGTCTCACAGGGAAAAAAAACGTCTTATTTCAGACTATTTGGTCGATTGAAGGTTCCTATATATTCCAGATATATTAAGTAATCGTAACTGCTTATCGATCCGCCCATGGATTCGTAAAGATTGGATAATCGATGCTCGAGTTATGAGGCAAAGAAAGGAAAGAGTACTTCCCAAGAACTTAGTTTCGTTGGTATTCCTTTGGGACTTCTTTTTGGTTTGTTAAAGTTATAAGTGTATCAAAGCATAGACAAAAGGGGGGCTCTCTAAACTAGCAGTTTAACTAAAATCTATCCTCAAACTGGTTAGACAAGCTTAAAGGTCCTCTAATGCTCTTGACCATGTCAAAGTGCTGAAGTAGTCTCTAGGTGCTTGCTGGAAAAAGGCGCGGAATTACAAAAATAAGTTCATTAAGCTTGGCTCCCTAAGTTTCTTTGGCGTAGTCTACCCTTTTCTGCCCCGCGAATCATTATCATCATGGGAGCAGGAAAGTTGAAACGCTCACCTATAGAGAGAGCCTTCTGCAACAGTTAACATATTTTGCATCGCTCAAGTTTTCTAATGGTTTCTCAATGGGCCTTTAAGCCACTTGGTTTCAACAGATTGAATAGGGAATCTTTGATTTGATGAACTATCAGTCTAAGCAATCGCAATTGTGACTTGTTTGAACCAGCCAAATCCAAAGCAGTGTTTATTTTACTATCTTGACTAGCACTGGAAAGAAGGTCCTACAGATCCATACCATACTACCAGCCCAATAAAGATCTATTGGTTACGTTTTTGCTTTTTTGGAGCCAATTTTAGAGAAAAAGTCAGTTGATAGAACCGTTTCCCTTTCTCTGTTGAGAGATGATTAAACTCATTTGACTCTTGGGGATATCGCTGAAGCAAATTCAATCCAATTGTGTTAAGCAGTTCCTTAAGATGGGCTTACGTTTGATCTTGTAGTTTTTGTGTGATTTTCTATCCCCTTTCTATAGAAAAAAGAGGAAGTAAGTTGGTAAAGCCGGACTCTAATATACTCTGTGTCAAAGAAAGTGTATGCCCTTAAGCTGCAAGCATTAGTTTGAGCATAACTTGAATATGGTTCATCTGAGCTTCAGCAATTCTATGGCGGATTGATAGATAATGCTGTTTACTTAATATGCCCAGAAGGTACGAAGCAACTATCTGTAAAACTGTGGAAGATATGACAAAAGATATCTACAAAACTGTGAAAGATATGACATTTTTCCGGTGCAGGTGTGGAAAAAATATGGAAAATAAACTAGATCTGCCAGCGTATATGGAATATATCTTACCATCTCTGAGATGTGTGTGTGTTCATAATAAGTTGGGTATATGACTTCCTCTTGTAACCTGGTCTGAGGGCAGCATCTAATTCTGCTGCATGAACACAAAACACTAGCCGTTTTTCGACCGTCAACTAGCTTCAGTCATTGCAGAACTTTTGTGTGAAGTAAAGGTTTTCAACCCAAGAAGCCAGGTTTCTGTTTGCCTCCAACTGAAGCAAGAGCTCCCCCTCCCCAACCAGATAGCATCTCAAAAGGCAGGCCAAGAAATATGTTTCGGAGAAATTTCCTTTCACCCGTTGGAGCTGTTGATAAATTTATAATGAAGCCGACGCCATTAAACCCTAATGCAACTTTCCCTCCGAGGCGTCCAATTGAGTTAAAACCCCCTTCAGTGAAATTGATTTAAGAAAAAAAGTGTCCGTGTCACGTCTGCAGCTAGCGACACTTTCCCCCGACTTGGTTCAGTCTTGTAATCAAATGAAATCCCCGCATTAAGATCCAATTAGTGAACCATTATGAATATGGATGGGTCTGCAGGAGAACCTCAAGTTGTGTTGGAATAAAAAAGTATCAATTTACAAGCAGTTTTCGGGGGAATGGTTGCTTCCTCAGCCAGGACAAGACGAAATCAACGAAATCCTGAACCGGAAATAAGAATAATAAGTGCGCGAATTTGCCAGAGAGGAGTAGAGAAGTAGAAGGAAGCAAAAGGAAACGGGAAAGTTGTTTGGCTGGCCAGAGATTCAGTAGAAGTCTCTTGATTGATTTGAGTGGCAGAGTTACTCAATTGTCTCTGAGTGAGGAGGATGAAGGAGCGAAGGGTGGTGGTGGTGGTGCGGCTGCTGGTGGCTTAAAAGTCACTTTAACAAGATGAATGAGTGTGACAACGGCGCTGGTGTTGTTGTTTAATGGTGCCAGGCATTGGTGGCTCTGGTAATTAGTTGATTACACAAGCCAAGTCTCGGCCAGGTTGCCGCTGTCTCTGTCGCTCGCTCGCCTGTCTGTGGGTCTGTTTGCATTGCAAATGAAGTTGTGTGTGCGTAAACCAGTGGAGGGGGCGGGGGGAGGCTGTGTGGTGGGGCGGCTGCAGCAGCTGCATGACATGGCAAACATACCTGGGGTACACGCACATATACCCACTCATCGGCTGCAACTGCAAATTGCAGGAGCAGCGCCGCAACTCATCAACTTTTTGCTTTCCTCATTTTTCTTTGCTCCTCTTTTGGCTTTTTCTCTTTTCTTGTTATTGAATTATCAGCAAGCCACAGCATTTTGGCACAAGTTTATGGTGGTGGTGGCTGGTGGTGTCTATGTAAACCACTCAGGCGATGCCTTTTTATATACCAAAGGTAACCACAATGACGACGGCAGCCAGGCAACGACAGCCAGTGAGCCGTGTGGCTTACATAGACGACGATAAGCACACGCACACACACAAGCTCCAAGGGTGCTTTTACCCAAGTGGAAAGTGTGGAAGCAATGCCAACGGCAGCAAATGAACCTAATTTGATAGTACATACAAATACAGCAACACGGCGGAGCGGAGTGGAGTGGAGCGGAGCAGAGCAGAGCAGCGTAGTGAAAATACCGTGTTACGTATACGTTGGGCTGGCAACGCTCCATTGTATACACTTTGCTCTTGGATGGGCATTTAAATTGGTAATGGAATGGGCCGCCGCTCGCTGCTATCGCAAATGCTGCACACTTGAGTACATACGTACATACAAACTGATGTATGTACATGCACTTGGTTGCGATTGTACATGCCTAGAGAGTCGCTGTGTGTGTGTGTGTGTGTTCGTTCGTGTATGCACAGCAAACTGCAAGATACAAGATACAAGAAAACAGTGGCGGCCCTAAAAGGGGGCTTGGTTGTTCCATTTGTGGAAGCAGAAATGGTAGTCGGTTTGATTAGTTTCATTTCATTAAAACTCGCTAGCTCAGCTGTTTTCAGTTCACTTATTACTGTCAAACATGTTCGGTTTGGTCTATAATACTTACAAACGAACAACGCTTGCAGTTTATTGCATTTTTGTTTAACAAAATTCCACTCTTCTGCACCACTTTTTTATTAGAAAATTGTGTTCAGCTCATTTCTGTTTGAATAGATACGTGAACAAATCAAAATTCCGGCATTTTTGGTGTAAATAGCTGTCAGAACTGTCAATGCATCATGAAATATGCACTGTTTGGTGTGGATTATGGGCCGGTGATAATGATGACGAAGGCAGAAATGTTCCTCTGAATGGAGAGCGCTACCGTGAGATGATTACAAACTCTTTTTTTGCCCTAACTGCAAAAGCTGAACTTTCCTGAGATTTGGTTTCAAAAAGCAGACGCGGTAAACATTAACAAGTACACAGAAAGAAAAAAAATCCGAATTCGGGATTGAAAACGGGGTGAGCCCGGGGCATGCTTGAAGTGATCCTGTTTTTCGGGATCAAAAAAAAAAGTGGAAGTAAAATCAATCTTTTTCCGGGATCAGTTCAAGTAAATCCGGGATTACCCCGTCTTAAATCCCGTTTCGGATTGATTTTTTTTTGAGTGTATTCATCTTTCAATTTGTTACCTTAAAATCTCTCATATCAAACAGCTGGCCAAGCTGTAATCTGTACGCTTCAGGTACATGTTAAGTTGTTTGACGTAAAGCGATTGCCGATCGTTTTTATCAGTGTTCCCCAGCCATGTCCCGGGTTGCCGAGCATTTTCGGCAGTTCACACCGAATGCTTGCCGAAGTAATGCATCAGTGAGTGTCAGAGAGAGAGAGACAGAGAGCGAAAGATAGGCTCTCTTCTTGGGGAAACCTGTCTTGGACTCACGCATTGAATGAAATTGCAGCAACAACTTCGTATGAGTCTCTCTTTTCTTTCTTTTCTAAGTCTCTTGCGAAATTAAAGCCAACAACAAACACTCACAAGCATATACATACACAGAATTAGGCAATAACCCGGCTTCTCTTACGTTTTGAAGTGATTGTTTTAGTTTAAAATGTTGTTTTATTTGTGTTAGTGACTGCGCGAGCTTTAGGTGCTGTTGGACACCACTGCTCTAGAGATTTTGGTATAAAGGGTAATAATATGTACACAACTTGTACGATTTCTAAAGAAGGGAAATCATCAGGAAAACGTTTGAATTAAATGTACCTTAGCCAGGTATGCAAGCCTTGAAAGAATCGCTAGGGGTTCTCTTCGGGATTCCAAACCGAGAAACTTTTTGAGTTTCAGTGTTAAGAACGGGCTCAGCAGGTCGCTGAACCTTGGTTCAGGCTAGCACCGGGGCTAAGGAACAATTCAGTTTATCACTAATTCAGAAAACATGTATTTTAGCTGATTAAAACTTTAACATTTGATTCCCAAATGGAGTCTAGGTATTTTCAAGCTTAGTTTCAAGTAGTTTTGGCAGAGCCTGACTCTTCCGATTGAATAAATCAACTTTAAGAGCATAAAGAACCCGCTAGACGTTCTTTACAATGCTAAAGGATGATGATAATGAAGTGAAACTTTTAAATATAAGAATTAAGAGGAAAATTGCACTGTTATTTAAGTCATGTTCACCGTTTTAGCTTCTTTGCTTAAGATTCCTTTTTACTTGCATCATTCAAGATAGATAATCGAAAACTTTGGTTGAACCGAACCATTTGCTACACCTTTTTATTTCCTGTTCAGGCTAAGGTTCAGACTGAAAACATGTTTCTGCTCCATTTTAGGTAAGCTACGCACTATCCAAAAGTTCTGGGGTCTTTTACTCCGAAACGGTTCAACTCCGAACCGGTTCTGCACCCACAGTGGTGACTTTTCATATAAAATGGAACAGTTTTAACAGTTTCTCTACTATCTTCCATTACTCAAACCGTTCACAAACTTAGGAAGGGACTTTTGCGCCCCCGTCTTATCCAACCCCTTTTGGGTTAAGCCCGTGTGGCACTCAGTGTCCCATGCTCTTGTGCTTCATGCTGAAATATGTATTTTCGAGGCGCACAAGCTGCGCACATAATGCCCCTGCCCCTGTCCCTGCCCCTGCCTCCGACCCAGCCGTCTACCCGTCCGTGCTACCTTCTCTGGCAGTGGTGCCGCTGCCTCGACCGCTATTTTTATGTACAAACACAAATACATGCACATAAATTGTTTCATGCCGCCAGAGAGCTGTGCGAGCTGTGGCTCTGGCGTTTCAGATTCTGTTCCTGCCACAAGCAAACAGAAATACAGGGTTGCATGCAACTGTGAGTACAACATGGGACATGGAAGTTGGATTTTGTGTGTGTGTTTTTTCTGTTTTTTCTGTTTTTGCTTCTTGGTTTTTGGGTTTTCCTTTGGTCTGACGTTTCGGCGCTGGTTCTATAGAGGTTGCGGCTGCTGCTGTTGTTGTTGTTGCTGTTGTTGGGACATTTTTCTCCGTTTCCGCTGTTGTTGATGCTGTTGTTGCTGTAGCTGATTCACACATTCCTAATTGAATTATCACGCCCAAGCGAACTAACCGAGAAAATATGAAACAAAATGTATTTTTAGACTCTAATTACATACGAAATTCCGCAAAAACTTCGCTCACTCCAGCCCTGAACCTAATCCTGCCGGTGCAGAGTAGCTTTCAACGTTTCGAGAAAGGTTTTCAGGTTTTCAAGTGTGATTTGGGTTTGGGTTACGCTTTATGTACTGCAACGCCCATTTGCTGTCGGCGTCACATTTCCATTTTTATGTACAATTTGTGCGTTTTGTTTGTTGTTTTGCTTTCGCATTTATTTCCATCTCTCCGCTGGCCCACGACGACAGCTGGAGGCTTATGTACCATCCCTCACTCACACACTCACCGAGTGTACCCACTTACTCGTTCACTCATTCACTCATTCAGGTCCTTTGTTATATAGCGGACTACCGAATCGTGCCGCCTGCCAACTAATTGTATCGCATTTGCTTCTGCTTCCCTATGTACCACGTACGAAGAGTAGTGTACATAAGGACGACTTTTTCTCGACCCCCTCGTCCTGCCTCGCCTCATACTGGCACTTTTGGTTAGATACAGCCCACAGGCGAAATATTGTCATTCCGCCAAAGAAACTGATACGAGTATTCCATGCTGTTGCCTTTGGCTCTGGGCAAAGAATTTCAAGCATTTTCACAGTTATTTGAGGGTTGGGACGGTCTCGGCGATAGGCATCGCTCGCATCTGAGTTACTTTTTAATATCTTTTAGCTAAATGGATGGAATGGATATATCGAATGGATGGATGTAGACACTCTGTGTGTGTGTGTGTGTTCGAGGGGGGGAGGGTTCCCACTTGTATGTGTTATTATGGCAAAATTCAATTACAAGAATTTATATTGGTTGAACATTTTATGCAGGGTACGAGCACAGACAGTTGAACCCCAGAGATGCGGTTCAGCCCAGTCTGCAAATGGCAGCAGAATGAACTACTATTCTGTCTCTTTTCAGATAATTACATTTCCAAACTTATCCATAGGCGATACTCCAAGAATTGTTAAAGATGGGATGAACGATGGTCAAGTTAAAAGCAAAGGAAACTAAAAGCAGCCTAGAGTTAAGGTACTGCAGTTCCTAAAACGAAAAATTGCCTTTAATTCCACATTTAAGGCAACTTTTCAACTAAACCGTTGGATTTTAACCTCAAAGATACATTTTTTGTCATGGTCACTAGTCCTGAAAGTTTGAAAAGACAGTTGGATCAGTCTGAATTTAAGATTTCATCTCATAGCTTAAGCTGTCATTACCAATTTACAAACGTTAAGGAAAAGCGACCTTAAATTTAGGTCACAATTTGCTCAAAAAGTAAACTTACTCCAAAATTTTGTCAGCTAAGTTTACTCGGTTCTTTAGGGTAACTCGATCCCTACAACTTAAAGACGCCATGTCATTAGTGTTTAGTTACCGGAGGACCCAAAACTCGAATCCCGGTAAGGTAAGATAATGTTCAAAATAAAAGTGTTTTTTAATTAGTAACAGATTGCCAAGATTTATGGATACTGTTGTATTACAATGAGACCCTTAGAGACTCGTGAATTGGAAAGCTAGAACTGATTAGTAGAATTAGATTAGCTAGTAGATTAGATTAGTAGACTAGATTAGCTGAACTAATTAGTAACAGATCGCCAAGATCTATGGATACTGCTGTATTACAATGAGACCTTTAGAGACTCGTGAATCGGAACACAGTCTTACACTGAGAAAAAAACGATGTACCAAATCCCAGCCCAAGCGGACTCCTATTTGAACCATTTCGTTCGTGAATTTTCGTTCACAAGACAAGCCCGACGTTCGCGGAAAAACATGGCCGTGATATATCGCTAAGTCTCACGTGTGGTCGTTGGTGTAGTCGGTTGATAAACCGCCTTTCGTGTAAAGCAAGAGGTCCCTGGTTCAATTCCCGACCGAGGAACGTTGAGTTTTTCTTTTTTCTTTTATAAAGCGAGCTCAAAATGGTCTTAGAATATGCCCATGCCATGCCGTTCGAAAATATGTTCATAATTTGAGAACCACCCCACTGTTCATGATTCACAAAAAAACTGGATTACTCTACTTTTGTCAACGAATGGTCTTGATTTCGGTAGATTTTGAACGGACTTTTTACAGAGTGTATTTATGTCAAACAGTGTCTCTCTCTTTCTCACTTTATCGTATTCGTGCTAGTGCTTTAAGAAATCTACACGACCTTACTCTTGTGCGAGGTCTTCCAACAAGTCTTCTAGGCAGCTTCCGCATTTGAAGTGTTGTAATTATTATGTGAATCACTTACCTAACGCGATTTACTTATCTTCATTCTTGCCAAAAGGAGTGCTTTATGGGGAACCCATTAGGCTGTTCACATGGAACTCATCTTTCTTACTTTTTATCCACATTTTCGAAAACAACTGTTTTATGAAATTTTTGATCACATTCGAGTATTTTCTGGTACTTGGTAATTGATTCTTATGTCTTGAAGAGTCGCATAATAGGGATCTCTTTTTAAATCAACAAAAGGGTTGGTGCAATGCTCTAACAAGCCAGTTGTTGGTTAAGTGCTTAAAGTCCTGTGCTCCAATCCCAGACAAGTTTGACAAAAATGTTTCTTTGTTTTACTGAAAGACTTAGGTAAACCAAGTAAGGTTGGGGCTCCTGGAAGTTGTTGTACATCGTTGTCTCTGTTCTTAGCATATATCCAGCGTCAGTCCAAAGACATACGATTATCCAATGCTCTATGTGAGGTCCATTTATAGCCTGCTTCAAAAATTTGTACTTTACTTACCAGTTGAGTTTAAAATGTTCTAAAATTCGAAACAAAAAAAATAAAAGTTGCACTTGAAGTAAGAACATTGTACTACAAATGAGAAAGCACTCTCTTGCTCTGGGTTTGGTAAGGTTTGTGCTCATCTTAAGTCATAAGTTAGCCAGCAGTTTGGAGAATAAAGGCGCTGAAGCTCAAGATTAACTGGCCAAACCGGAAACTGTCAAAGCCAAGCTCTTCGCTTCTCTTTGTCTTTGTCTTCTCTATACTTTTCAACTTCTATTTACTCGTGCAGGTCTCCAGTAGGGACGGGGAAAACTTTCAGGAAAAACGGGAAAACATGGTCCCAAAAATGAGCAGAAACGTTATACCTACAAGTATAAGAAGTTATTCTCCCATTCAAGTCAAGCCACTATCTCTTACCATCCCTGAGATGTGTGCGTTCATACGGACAGACAGACAGACGGACGGACAGACGGACAACTTACAAACTTAATATAATCTTTTTACCTTTGGCATCATATAAAAAGGGAAATGGGGTGAAAAAAGAAGGGTAAGTGAATGTTGACGGTCAGGTTTTACGCAATACTCAATTCTAAGAGACAGGTCCTAGGGGCAGATTTGTCAGACTGCCCAGGTCTTCAAAGAATGTTTAGCCCAAATGCTGGTTGCGCTTCCTAACTAGCGCTGGGTGGTCGCAAAGAAGGTCTTAAGTGCTAGCCATCTTCTCCTCACTGCCACAACTAAGATAGATGATAACCATTTGATATATGGTGCAGTGTTCCTTCTGTATATACATAGTTCCAAACCTGTTCTTGCTAAAAGCTTTAACAGCTTAATACCACCAAATAACAAAGTGTCTCACGGCTATAGTTAAAGCGTGTAAAGGTGACCGGTTGTGAAATCGATTTTTTTAAGCTTTTTATTACAAATTCTAAAGGCGGGGTTGAACCAAGTCATCCTTCACAGTAGTCTCAGCTCTGTAACACTTTACCAAGTAGCCCCAATCGAATCTGGTCACACCTAAAGTCCTCCTTTCGCTAAATGTAAACGTCAAAACAGCAGCAACTGGTTCCTTTCTTGCTTTTCTTTGTGCTAAGGAGGCATCTTCGCACGATAACAGGCTTATTTCAAGGCTTTTACGTAGAACCCATAACATTTAAGCAATAATAACAAGAAGTGAGTTAATTTTACTAAAAATAATCACCTTCCCAGAAGCCTCAATACAACACACAAAACCATACAGCGCACCATCAAGAAGCATTTCGAACAAGAGCTTTTGTCCGGCGGCCGTCAAGACCTTTTGAAGGGCTTCTTTGATGTTCTTAAAGCGTTTTCCTTTCAAGGAAATGTGGGAAGGGATCTAGCTAACTAAAGAAAAGAATGTCTTAAGGACCTTGCAACTCTCAAAACAGCCACTAGACTCCTTGAGCAGATCTAAATTAACAATACGTCATACATTTCCACCTTGGCCAAAGCGACGGCTTTTTCGCTGCTAAAGTTTACCTTCAGCCACCCATTCCCAAACCAGTTTTCTTGTCCTAAACTCAAAACATTTTCGACATTTCAAAATCACAACAAGAACAAATCAGTTACCAGCTATTAAAATTGGCTAATTAATGTTTGTATACCTAGATATTATTTTACAAGTACAGTCTGCTATTATTGGCATCTAATGGAGAGTACGAATACGCCTAGGTGCGCCACCAATCGTGGCATCGTCTTCGGGAACAGCCTGCTGACAAAGCGGCCAATCACAACCCCGTTTGCAATTGACGAACAACAGCAGCGAGCAATCGGAAACGAGCAGCGTGTGCCGATGTTGTTGAGGGAGTGAAAGAGAAACGGTTGATAGAGAGCGAATGAAAACGAGACACAAGTACAGATACAGAGAGCAAAAGTTGTCGTCGGGCGTGTAAATTCTACATGGAGGCAGAGAAAACCAAAAAAAAAACTCTACACGTTGTGTAGACAAAAGCGTGAAAAAGCTTGGCAAAAGCTTCGACTTAACTTGAATAGATTTTGGTTACTTCATTTCGAATGGCTATGAAGCGAAAATTTAATGTAAATAAAAAAAAAAAACCGTAAAATTCTCCCCAAATTGTTCCAAACCCGGTACAGTGATTGCTAGAGCTACTCCAAGCTTGGTTCAAGCTTGACCTCTCAAATAGTACCACACGTTTGAATGCAAATCTTAAGAATCTGAAACAAGGTTCACTCCATAGTCCATTTCGCTTTGAGAAACGCGCCTTAGTCGTATTACCATGAAGGCAGCCTGGTCTAAGACGGGCTTTACACGGTGAAGCCAACTTCAAGAAATTCTTGAAAAAGCTCTTGCTTGTAGGAAAGAGTTGTAGCGGTTCAAGCATCACCACTACAGCTCTTCCCCACAAGGGACGCACATACACAGAGAAAAATATAGAGATTTGTATTCTTGGATCAAGATTTTTAAGTGTCTTAGTCCAAGAGCGAAGTTTTTAATCCAAGCATGAATTTTTGAAGCCGTTTGCCGTGATCCAAGGGGTTAAATGCTTGTAACATTCTCAGATCAAGTACAAGCATTCTTGAACCAAGTGCGAGTCGTACTCAAAACCAGGATTTCGCAATCTTGAATCAAGAGCACAAAGCCAAGAATATTCCTTCTTGTATCTTGATACAATGAGCTCTTGAGCTCTTCTGGTACAGTTCACACTTAAATCAAGATTGAAAAGTAAAGGCGTCAATATTCCAGTCAAAAAACTATTCAAATAGGTTTAAAAATATGCGGTCTAATTCTAATTCCATTTCCCAGAAGTTTGTAAGAACGAAGTTAGCTTTGTTTTGTCAGTTCATTTCATAGAACGTCAATTGTCCAAAGTTGTAGCAAGTTTTAGCCAGGTAGGGTAACACACTAAAGCAATGCCATTACTGCTTGGGAATTTCAAAGCAACGTGAGAGCAAATATCGATTGCGTTCTCCATTCTCTTCCATTAAAAACACAACTAAGAGAGCGGGTTCAACGCAATTCTCTCAAATGTGCTTGCTCTGCTCTCTTATTTCTTTTAACTTACTCCCCTCGCCTAAAAGCACTAAACTGAAAGCGAATTAAGCTCGATTTTACGAGTGAAATTCTAGAAAATTCAAGTACGAATAGAAAGAGAATAGTAGTAGATAGTTATCCTTTTTTTGAGTACACTTTTTAGATTAGATAGATTAAGTTTTCCGAATTCCAATAACTCTTCCGGAATACGAAAAAAGCCTCATATCTCTCACAATTTTATAGATAGATTACTAAATATCTATCCCTGTAAAAGATTGATAATGATCGGCAGCACAACAGTCAATTTATAAGCAAAAGAAACATAGCTACTTTCTGCACTATGGTCATTATGTGGACTCCACGCTTCTACGAAAACTTCAACCGTAGAAATAGTCCAACAAATGAACACAAAACTCAGTTCTTGTCTGACGATTTTTCAGTCTTTATCCACAGATGAGTGTAGTTATAGTTTATTTGGTGACTGATGAATTATAAATAATTGAATTTAGTTTAATTTGGTTTCAGTTAACCATCTTTAGGCCCTCACCAGCACCTCGTACTGGTCCAGACGCACCTCCTGCCCACCAAACGGTATGTACAGGCAACGATGCGATGGATGAATCTTGCCGGGAGTGAAACTACCGCTGTAGTGACCGCGACCAATGTACAAGGGTTCGCCATCGGAGGTGCGACCGCACACCACGGCACCAGGTGGCACATTGCCAAATGCGTCTGGCACCCAACCGTAGCCGTAGCCAGCCAGCAATTCAAAGTCATATTTCACATGCTCATGTCCGCCGTACGGCACATAGGCGCAGCCCTTGTTGGGAATCACCTTGGCGGGGACCAAATCACCATCGTGATAGGCGCGACCCACATAGATGGGATCACCATCGGCGTCATGACCAGCCAAGATGGTACCAGGCACAATATTGCTGCCCGAGGAGGAAACCCAGGTCTCAGGCTGTACCAGCACCTCGTAGGCTTCCAGACTGTGCTGAAATGGAGAAAGGAAACGGGTAAGTTTGGTCTGCAGTCTGCAATGGGAGGTGTCACTAGCTACCTCTCGGCCGCCGTAGGGAATGTACAGGCAGTGATGGGAAGGATGCACCTTGCCGGGCGTCAAACTGCCCGAAAAGTAGCCACGACCCACATACAAGGGCTCGCCGTCAGAGGTCTGGCCCACGCGCAGAGCATGTGGTGGCACAAATCCGCCATTGGCAGGTATCCAGCAATAATGGTGTCCTGTCAGGACCTCAAAGTCATGTATATTGATCTCCTCGCCGCCCCAGGCCACATAGGCCTGCTGCTTGTTGGGAATAATCTTGCAGGGCAACATATCACCATTGTGAAAGGCGCGTCCCACATAGATGGGATCGTTGTCCGAATCATGGCCAGCGGCGATGGCAAACGGCGGCAACTCGTCGTACACACAGCGAGCAATCCAAGTGTGATCTGGGGCAATGGGAATGGGAAAATTTTAGTTAGTCGCTGGGTAAGATAAGGTGTAGTCAGGTACAGTTGGCACGAAAAGTAAGTGTATTAATCATTTCTTATCACAAGAGCTAACAAATCTACACAGTTTACGGGGATTTTGTGTCAGGATTCCCAGAACTATTTAATGTTCACACTTTTCTTAACACCTCATCCTCTTACCCATGTTGTGTGTGTGTGTGGGGGGGTGTTCTTTGTTCTTTTTTTGTGTATAAAACTGCTCTCCGTACAGCTCCAACTGGCTTTTATGACTGAAGTACTAGTCGGCCGGTTGTTGGCGTTTTAAAGCTGTTTCCCCCTTATCGTACAAAAAAGTTATGGACTGTGCTGCGCTAACCGCCGGCAACTGTGATAAGATATCACTGGGTCTTGGTCGGAGCCTAGGGCGGTGTACAAGTAAACATATGACTGCACTTGGCAGTGTGTATGCGTGTCTGTACTTATAGGGAATGTCTTTCACATCAGCCAGATTCGTCATTCTCACTTACAAGATAACTCTTCTTGTAATATTGCTGGGTGAGGTCTCTGAGACAGAGCTTGAGGTTTCTCACCAGAGCTAATCTTAGAATTTTTCCAGAAAAAAATATGAATTCATCATTTGTACCCCTACTTACTGCCACTATTTTGTAGTCCCAAAATCAATATATATATATTAAGGTATATAATTGTACTTAGCAGCTTTATCTATGAGTGATTGTCCACGCATACACCTACAACATAATATGGAGGGAAGGCCAGACTGTTTAAGGCACACAGCCGAAGCTGGGGTACTCTTTGGAACTCTTGGGACACAAGACTTGAACCCAAGCAAAGCATAGCACACCTTACCTTACCTTATTAACCCCACTTCTGAGGCAGTCAGCTTCACTTTATCCGTTCAGAAAATGAGTTTACCTCTTCAACTCTTAGTAAGAATCAGATATTCTCTCAAATTATGATGAAAAAATCTACCAAATGTTATTAAAATAAGCACAACTCAATTTAAGCTGCCATTAAGACGCGCTTCTACATATAAGTGTAATGGCACAGTGAGCTGACACGTCGCCAGACAAGTCTGACAACAGTTTTCTTGCTTTCTAAAATAAACCAAGACAGTTGGGGTGGCAATCCGTTGAACAGATTCTAGAAAACATGGGCGGATGTCTAATAATATGTGAGAAAAACTGTTCAGAACACTTTTTTTCGTAACAATTGTGCTTATTTTGAGTCCAACGCTATCTGTACTTTTGCTCTGCATGGTGTTTCTTCTATTGTCAGTTGGTTTTGGTCTAGCTGATCTATAGAATTACATAACCTGTAAGCTCAGCTGGATAGCTGTCTCAGTAAAGAGTCAAGTTCAACCTTAACCCAAGAAATCTAGCAATTCCCTGAACTGTGTACTTATCTTTGGCATAAGGTAAGGGTATTTTGACTAAGCGTCTAATCTACTAGATAGAACTATCTGTCACATAAACCTACAAATAACAGGGCAAAATCTAAGTTTATCAGACACATATTATCTATTAAGAAGATAAGAAATCGGCCCTTAAACTACTTGAAATCCTAAGTAACTCTCAACCCAACGCTAAAAACAAGAAAGAAATTCGGTCAAGCCCGACTATAACATTCCTGCACAACTCGACAACCATTCATCCGATCTTTACCATTCTTTAACGGATCTATATGTAATCCTGTTTACTAAATATGTGTAGAAGGTACGAACCATCTATCTTTAACACTGTGGGAGATGTGAGGTTTTTTCAAAATTGCGGGGGCGGCAGAGGGCGTAAAAATTGAATTGAAACTGTGTACCTTTGGAATAGAGTATTAATCGATATGTATACGGCTTTTCACTGAGTTCTGAGTTCTGATGAGTTCTGCCTAGATAATGGAATGGGATTTTTCGAAACAAGTTCCCAAGATGCAATTGGTTCATTCTCAGCAGAGTGTGAAGTATCTTTTAAAGCAATTCTCATATTCCCCTCATGGCAAGGGTATCTGCAAAAAATCTTATCGCCAAATGTCAAAAATAAACTTAATCAATAACCTCGTAAAAAAAAAACAAATAGTTCATATACAACCTCATAAACAGCAACCACACGCATACACACGCACACACGAAAATGTACACCTGTTTGGCAATCCTATAACACGTCATCCCACAGCCAGGCCAGTGGCCACTTACCTTCCATTTCTGTCTTCAAAATGCAATCCTAGTGCCTTGCAGAGACTTCAGTTGCGCCAATGAATCCGGCTAAGGTGTCTATATATTCATACCAGCCAGGAAGTTAAGGCTCCATAGGTGTACTATAATGATGTGGCCTCAGCTGTTTTGCTTACAATAGCTGGCAGCAACTTGCCAAAAGAAAACAAAAGTGAGTCAGTTATGTATTTAATACCTGAAACAGTCAATTTGGAATGAATACGGAAAAAGGCCTGCCTAGTTGTATGTATTGAGAATGGGGATGATGAGTCAATCCAACATGAAACGTCAAAGCATGGGCGGAAACTAATATCTTCTGACGATATCTTTCATTAAGTTCGACTTTGACCAGGCTAATTAAGGCTATCCGAGGTGGAGCAAGGCTTGACTTGTAACACAACTAAGGGCTGATACCAAAAAACCGAACCTATTTACTTGATTTGACTTCTCCTTTGTGACTTTTTCTTGGAAAATCTACTAGCTATTTTGCGGCAAAGTCTTTGAAGCTAGGAGTTAACGATTGAGTTCTCCCATTCGAAGAAAGCGCGCTGTTTAAGGTTTCAATTTTGAGAACTAAGCACCGACTTACCATCTTCCATTTGTAGATAAGCTTACAAATAATGGAATAAGTTGTATGGAATACTTAAAGAATTATACATTGAATGATTTCAATAGCCATTTGGAATGGAAAATATACATTTTTGTGTACTAAAATCTCCATTTAATGTCAAATGGATCTTAAATGTTCATCCAATGGAGCTGAAAATCAGCCAATGGATATGAGAAATGGTTATTTTAATTTCAAAAACTAAAGGAAAGTTAACTTAGGCTCGGACGAAGTGTGCTTACCCTAGCAGCACATTTTTCTAACTAAGACTACTTTTGAAACCTATATTTCTATTCTCTAAAATCATGCAAAAACCTAACAAACCAAGATGTAAAAAGTTTGCAGTCGATTCACTTTAAAACAAAAAAGTTTTTCTCATAAGAACTTCTTTTTCGACCTATCATACGTACTAGAGCTATATGCTATAGTTATCCGATTTGTACAAAACTTTGTGCAAAAGCATATCAAATATATCAATGCCAATTTTAAGAACATTTCTATGGAAAACAAAAAAGTTTTTCTCACTAAGACTACTTTCCAGATGTCCGATTTCAACCAAACTTGGTAAAATCATGTGAAATCATGGCAGACTAAAAATTCCAAGTTTGGAGGCGTTTCCTTTGAAAACAAAAAAGTTTTTCTCACAAGAACTAGTTTTTCAACCGATCGTTCATTTGGCAGCTATACTAAATAGATGTCCGATATCGACCAAACTTAGTGGAATCCTGAGAAAGTATAGCAGACTAAGAAATACAAAGTTTGAAAGGAATTCCATTGAAAACAAAAAAGTTTTTCTCACTAGAACTAGTTTTTCAACCGATCTTTCCTATGACTGCTATATGCTTTGGTCAACCGATCCGGACGGTTCCGATAAATGTGTATCGTATACATATGTTAAGACTTTGTGCAAAGTTTGGTGAAGATATCTTTCAAACTGACGGTGGAAATAGCATAGAAACAGTTGGTAATGGCTAAATCAACTCAGCTTGTCGTGCTGATCAAGAATATATATACTTTATGTGGTCGGAGATGCTTCTTTCCAGGCGTTACAGACATCCGAACAGTTTTATCAAAATGATATTTGCCAGAATATCAAATTGACCAGCACAGATCAAATTGATACAAACCTTTTCTTCTCTGTGTATGAATATTTCATGAGCGGCTTGAACCTTCGACTCTCACTCCAAACCATACTGAAAACCGAACCCAAAGATTCTGTTGAAGTTCTCTAAGAATAGCCCTGAGCATTCACTCCGAAGAGCTTCAACGCTTTGCAGCGTTGTCTAAGATAAAGCTCTCATCGATAGATTCATATAAGTAAGATAACCCAGGGGTTATATATTCCTCGACTAGGTATCTTGGTTGGCCCTCCAAAAGGGGGTTTCTCAGCATAAATATCTGGCCTGGCAGGTGCAAAAATAAACACATAAAGTTAACAAAAAAAAACTCCCTCATGTCCCCTGACTCACCCCACAGATAAGATATGCCAGCAATGGCAGCAAATGATACTGGAATGGAGCTTTTCCCATGATAGATATACGACAAGTATGGTATTTGTGTACTGGAAATGATAAACATTATCGACTGATAATACCCCGGCCATGACGAACCGTGCCAAGTTTCCACGCCAGTTGGATCGCGTTGCCGAGTTCAGTGTGAAAGCAAACCTCGAGCCCTGCAGTTGTGTGTGCTCCAGAGAAGATCGTATATATATATAAACCAGTAGAAACCTCCAGACGCTTATCAATCTGTGCTGAACAATGGGTAAGTGCAGAGACCGGTTCGGTGCAAATTTGTGGAGTTATTCGATCAAGTGCGCAAAATACATCCCCCACTCACCCTGTCATTCATCAACTGTGGGCATGTCGTGGTGTTGATTTGTGTGTTTCGATTCTCTCGTTTAGGCACCGTGCAGTCGGGAGCAGTTGTGAGCATTGGTAATACGAGTCACCCGCCATAGCCTTCCCACTTGTCCACTTCGCCACCACCTGCCCGTATCTTATCGCGCTGTCTTACTTATCGGCCCGCTGTCCGTTCCTCTCATTGCAGAACATACCTGGGTACACTCGACGCCATATGCTCCTCTGCCTCCGTTTGCTGTTATTGGCGGACATGACAGCGACGGCACTCCCATCTACGTGGGTCGCTCCTTTCACGAAGGCGAGAATCTGCCCGCCAAAGTGATACCGAGCAAGGGCTGCGCCTATGTGGCCTACGGCGGTCAGGAGCATCAGAAGACACACTACGAAGTGTTGGTGGGTCAGGGTTTCGCCTGGGTGGGTGCATCCAGTGGCGGTGTGCCACCCAATGCTGTTCGCAGCGGCACCACCCGCTCCGGCGAACCGCTGTACGTGGGTCGGGGTCATCATGCCAACAGTTTGAGCGTGGGAAAGCTCCATCCGTCGCACGGTTGCCTGTATATACCGTTTGGTGGCCAGGAGGTGCGCGTTAACACCTACGAGGTGTTGATCCACCAGCAACACGATGTTTGGGTGGCAGCCTCGCCCAGTTATACGCCTCCCGGCGCAGTGGTGGCCGGTCATGATTCCGATCGCACGCCCATTTATGCCGGACGGGCCATGCACGAAGGAGAAATGCTGCCGGCAAAGGCGATACCCAGCAAGGGATGTGCCTATGTGTGCTTTGGCGGCTACGAATTTCAAAAGCCCAGCTATGAAGTACTCACTGGCTGTGGCTATGTCTGGGTGCACTCGCATTCACACGGCATGCCACCCAATGCGGTGACCACGGGACGGGCCCGGAATGGAGAGCCCATCTATTATGGCAGAGGACACTATCAGGGTAGCCTGACACCGGGTTTGATATCGTCGCGTCAACGCTGCTTGTATATACCCTATGGAGGACGGGAGATTCGCCTGGACTCTTATGAAGTGCTCTGCAGGCAGTGAGCGCGGCCAAAAGGAGAGAAGAGAAAGGAGAGAGCATTTCTATCACTGTATTTACCTAGCTTAGAGATCAAAATGTATTACCGAACACAATAAAAGAAGATTCAAATGATAACCAAATTGTAGTTCGGAAATAGGTAACTTCGGTTAATGGTTCTCCCTCGGTTCGGTTCGGTTCATTGTGAAGTGTAAAGTCATCCACACTCATTTCATAACATTTCAAAATCAGTTTTTATCAGTGATTGATAGGCAAGCTGCGAGTTGTCCATCGTTTTTCGATAAAAGAATTGTGCAAAATAGCGTTATCTGTCTTAAAATAAGTCGCAAAAAAAGTCAGTACTGCTGGTAACCTTTGTACAATCATATCCACAAAGTAAATTATCATAACATACCCTTCAACTATTGTTGTAACCATGCAAAGAAGAAAGTATCTACGAATAACTTAAGTATATATATTCCTGATCCGCTGCGTGATTAAGCTATGTCCGTCTTTTTCGATGCTATCTTCTTCTTCAGCTTAAGAGCTTTCTTTACGAAACTTTGCTCGAAGTCTTGAGGCCGGATTAGACGACTGTCATGGAAAAATCTGCCCAAAAACTAGTTTTTGTGAGAAAAACTTTTCTGTTATCAAAGGAAACGCCTCCAAACTTTGTATATATGCTTTTACATGTTTTTAACAAGTTTGTTGAAAGTCGGACCACTATAAAGTATAACTATCATAAAAAATTTGGTCGAAAACAGGTTTTTATATTAAAAACTTTGTTGTTTTCAAAGAAAACCTGCTTAAACTTGGCATATCTTAGTTTTAAGTGCTATTACACAATTCTACAAAGTTTCATCAAAATCGGATGACTTTTACAAATAGCTGCCTTAGAAACGATGGGTCAAGAAACTAGTTTTAGTGAGAAAAACTTTTTTTATATCGAAAGCAAACGTCTTTAAATTTTGTTTCTATAAGTTTTCTATGCTTATTCATGTTTCCATCAAGTTTGGTCGAAACTATATTTGGTCGGAAAATGGTTTTTATATGAAAAACTTTGTTGTTTTTGAAGGAAACGTTTTAAAACATGGCATATCTTAGTTTTAAGTGCTATTACACAATTCTACAAAGTTTCATCAAAATCGGATGACTTTAGCATATAGCTGCCATAGAAACGCTGGGTTGAAAAACTAGTTTTAGTGAGAAAAACTTTTTTGTTTTCCAAGGAACCGCCTTCAAACTTTGCATATATTAGTTTACTATGCTTTACTATTTTTCCCCTAAGTTTGGTTGAAATCGGACAACTATATAGTATAGCTGTCATAGAAAAGTAGGGTCGGAAAAAAGGTCTTTGTATGAAAAACTTTTTAGTTATCCAAGGAAACCTGCTTAAACTTGGCATTCAATTATGTTAAGGTCCATCACACAATTCTGGGATCTTTCATCAATATCGGATGACTGTAGCATATAGCTGTCATAGCAACCATCTGTCAAAAAACTTGTTTAGGTGAGAAACTTAAGCATCGGAGCACAACAACAGCATTAAGGCCATTTCACCCTCATTGTTGCCACTAAGCACTCTCCTTTGAAGGTTGAAAGCTGTTCAAACCTTACCTAATCTTTCATTCTTTTCTTTCAGCTTACAGTTGGGTGCAGTCCTCCGCCTATTCCTCCATACCAGCCAATGCTGTTGTGGGTGGTAATGACGAAGATGGCGCCATGATCTATGTGGGCCGGGCCGAGCACGAGGGTGTTCAACTGGTCTGCAAAGTTGTGCCGTCCAAGCAATTGGGTTTCATCTCGCAGCGCGGTGAGGCCCTGCCCAAGGATATATTCGAAGTGCTGTGCAGTCAGAGTGTGGCCTGGGTCAAGTGCTATGATCATGTGATACCAGACACTGCCATTCTATGTGGTCGTACCGCTTTGGATCAGCCCGTGTACATAGGACGTGGCCATTATGAAGGTCATCTGATCATTGGTAAGATATCCTCGGTGCATCGTGCTCTATTCATTGCCTATCGTGGAGCTGAACGTCGTTTGGATTCGTATGAGGTGCTGGTGGAGGAGAGACGCGGTGTGCCTGGCTGGCAATTACCGCCACCAACGCCAGAGGCTCCGGAATTGGAAAAGTGTCCGTTGACGCCACCGCCACCACCTTATCCGCCGGCACCTGCACCGCCTGTGGCGGAGAAACCTTTTCGGTATCCCTCTCCCTTGGATGTGGGTGGTATGCCGTTTCCACAATATGATAGACCGCCAATGTATTCGCCACCCGAGCCTCAGGCTGTGCCAATTCTACAGCCAGTCATGGTGGCTGCCGTTCCAGCCACGCCAGCTGTGGTGGCTTCCTTTACGCCTGCCGCAGTGGCTCCCGTTGCTCCCGTTGTGGCCAGTTCTTCTTTCACACCTGCCGCCACCTACCAGCCACCCCTGAATCCCTATGCGCCCAGCTGTTCCTCCACCTACACGCCCGCCGAGTATGCTGCACCTGCCATGGCCTATGGCGCTGGTTGCTATGACTACGACTACGACCTCTGGGTTAATATGGGACCCGGCTATTTCTACACTCCCGATGCCGTAATTGGTGGTCACGACAGCAATATGTCTCAACTTCTGGTGTGCCGTACCTACCACCATGGCCACCATGTACCAGGCAAAGCCAGTCCCAGTCAGGGCTATGCTTTCATCACTTACGCTGGCCTGGAGTTGGCCGAGACCAACTATGAAGTTCTCATGGGTCAGGGCAAATATCATTGGGTGCCTGGCTATGAGGGAAGTATTCCACCCGGTGCCGTACAGGCTGGACGTGCGATGAGCGGCGAACCCTTGTATATAGGACGTGCACACTATTGTGGCTCGCTGACCCCAGGAAAGCTGCAGCAATCGCATCGTTGTCTGCAAATACCATTTGGTGGTCAAGAGATACGGATTAGCAACTATGAGGTGCTAGTGCGAAGCGATCTCTATCATAGACAGCAAGCCATTGGCCTGACCTACTAAGTATACCACTGCAATGTAACTAAACCTCATCGTTCAATGTAACCGATACTCTGTATATATACGCACAAATAACCTAATAAAAATAGAATAAAATCACACAAAAGCTTCATAAAAGCAGTTAAGAGCCAGGCTTAAGAAGTTAGATAGATTTTTCATACGCGGGGTCGAACACCTTAGACTACCTCTACCTACCACAAAAACTGTCTTCAATTCAACTTGGTTTGCCTCTTGGTTATGTTCTGGTAATTTCCCAAAGATAGTTCTCTACAGAATTTATATAGAAGCCTACTTTTAGGCTGGTACATCCACCAACTCAAAGCTACTGGTGAATGAGTCATGGGAATGAGTGCATTCAATACAAACCCACAAGTCCAGTGGGTGTGGATACGCTGTGCTTTGGCCACTTCAAGTCTTTAATAAATTTTTCATTCAACCACAATTTATGCTAGTGACGATAGCAACAATAAAACAATAAACAAAATAAATAACAACACTTGGAGTTACTTTCGAATACCTTCATAAATCAAATCCAATAGCCTTGTTGTAAGATAATGTTTTCATTTCTGGAAAGATCAATCAATATGGAGATGAGTGAAACCTGGAAAATATCAAGTCAGTTGAAATTTATATAAGCTTTGATGTCTTTTAAAACCATATTTGAAAGTTTTCAAAGATACCAGACTGAAATTTTGAGCGAAAGAGGATGATTTTCATAAGGCAGAGTCAAGAATTTGGAATGACTACCACAACATTTTCCAAGATCTTTCCTAGGAGACTTGATCAGAGCGATTGTTCCGAGAGTTCTTATACAGGACGCATTGAAAATGGTCTGGCTTCTTGGCGCCGTCGCACACAAGGAGACAAAACGAGTATAATTGCCTCACTTTGAAGCGAGTTAAAATAAGGAATCTATCGATCGGTTGAACCAATATATGCAGTGAGGATCTAGCTTCTCGAACCAATCCTCACTAATAAGGTTGGTTTTTTTCAGTTCTTTTTAACATGTGCTTTATATTATTATGCTTTATAATATCAATAGCAGTTACCAGGGCTTACATATATATTTCAAACGCTCTTTTACTTTCTTTCGGTATTCGATCATCCTCTTGTGTGTGCCACTGTTGATGAGGCGTCTGTAACCATGGTTTTCGTTGGTAGTAAATAGGATAGGGCAAATTATGCAACTATATTTAGCACTTCTAGCACGAGCACGAGCACGAGCAAGAGCACGGTCAAGGGCAACAGCTTTAGGTCGGGTGGACGGAGGTGGAGCTGGGGTTTTGGACGAACAGCGAGCTGGGCTGCAGAACGGATTGCTAGCTGGACTGCGAGCTCGAGCTGGGCTCTTTAATTCACTCTCTACATTTTCAAGTTTCTTCTCCAGAGTAATTATTCGCGTTACCAATTCCATTTGGTTTGACTTTTGCCGGCACTTCATTATCTCCATCTCCTTCCTAAATTCCTGTAGAAGGGTTTCACATTTCGAGCATGATGTAGAAGTGGAGGTGGACACAGTGTTGTCCAAATCCAAACGTGTCCGTTTTGGCAATGTATTTACCTTGTCAGGAGGCGGAGGCTGCCAATGATGTAGATGGTACAGGATTAGCCAAATGCAAGCAAGCCACCTTATGCCCCTGATGACTGTGTTCTCGAAAATGTGTCGGTTGGATGCTGAGGTGATTTTCGAATTGTAAGTAAATGTATGTGTATTATACCCTGGCAAAGGGTATTATAATTTTGTACAGAAGTTTGCAACGCATAGAAATATTCATTTCCGACCCCATAAACTATATATTTTCTTGATCAGGGTGACGAGCTGTCCGTCTGTCTGTTTCTACGCGAACTAGTCTCTCAGTTTTAAAGCTATCGATCTGAAATTTTGCACAGAGTCTTCTTTTTGCTGCACACTACTAATATGTCGAAACCGACCGGATCGGTTTGCAATATCTCATAGCTACCATAGGAACAATCGGTCGGAAAACTAGTTTTAGTATGAAAAACTTTTTTTTTTCAATGGATATGTCTCCATACTTTGTAATCGTAGGTTTTCTATGTTTTTTTATAATTCTACCAAGTATTATTAAAATCGGACAACTATATGGTATAGATGCCATACAAAAGATAGGTCTGAAAAACAGTCTTAGTTAGAAAAACTTTTTTGTTTTTAATGTTAGCAACCTGCAATTTGTATTTGTTTGTTTCACATGCTTTCACATAATTTTAAAAACTTTTGGCCAAATCGGATGACTATATCATATAGCTGCCATACGAACGATCGGTTGGGAAATGGAAAAACAAGAGTATTTTTTGAAAATATTTAAGCCAGCGCTTGCAAGGGTATTAAAACTGTTCACTTATCTTATAATCAACCCAAAAAAACAAAACAATATGTTAGTTAGACAAGACTTACACGGTTAAGCAGCCTTGTTGACGATATTGAAAAGGCTTTCTTTGGGAGGAAAGTGTTGTAGTGATGACATTTGTGTCCCTCTATAGCTCCTTTCTATAAGGTATGAATGAAGTTTGCAGCACCGTGTAAATACCAACTTAAAATCCGTACCATTTTATTGCTCGAGATAAACTAAGCTTAAGTACTTTAATCTTTTCAGTGTCAGTTTCACACCAACTCAGTTTAGTTTGACTAAATTCTCAACTTCTAGCGAACTTCTTTCTATTTTCCCAGAATCTTTGAATCTTTGTGTCATTTCCATAAGAATAAACCAGCTTTCCTCACTCGTCTCTTAACCTTTTGACAAGATTTATTGTATACTCTTATCACATTGTTAAGTGGCGCCCGTGTTTCTACCTGGACTGGTCACTTATCATTCCTCTAGCTGCTGTTCTAATTATTACCTGCTGCACGTTTCTGTGCTGAAGTTACCAGAAGATGAAATATTGCCAATATCAAATTACTATTTCACCACAAAAAACCTAACTTTCCCAGCCATAAGATCTAATCTAGATCTTCAGATAGGCCTTGTCTATATGGTTACAATTTGTTTATGTGATTAGCTGATTGCTGTTGAAGAGAAATATTGTGGATTTTTGTTTAATAGCCACCCATAAGTTATAGTATTGCCCCCTTCATATAAGTGCTTACACGACTGATAAGTACCTTTCCATTTGGAGAGAAAAATGTGCAAATCGTGGTGAAATTACTTAACAATCTGATCGATAATGAACGAAGCGAATGTCTAATGAGAACTTGTCCATTGCTTGACACTGAGCTGAGAAATTTCGCACACTCATGTGCAATTCAAGGAACTCGGCCGGGAAATACTGCCAAGATACAGATATCGCGGTTCAAGCCACTGAATGATGCGTAAGCGCCTCCTTTCTCCAATGGGGGGGGAAATACCGCAACGCGAGCGGAATAAGTGGAATACCTGAGTGGAGCCGCAGTTGGTTTCAGGGGTTTTCACATCTTGTGCAGCGCGTCAAACTGCCGAACTGGTTTTACGGCCAGGCAAACACCGGTTGTCTGGTAATGATAATAGTGATAAGCCGCTCATCTATCTAATCTCCACATTTTGGCACAAAAAACGCCGTCTGGAGGGGGTTGGGCGAGTCATTAGCTTTGTTGTGGTTTCTTAATTGCACTGCGATTAAATTATACGAGCATTGTTTTCTTAATTTTTGTTGTTTTATTATTGAGCAGGCCGACCAACGTTCTTATAATCGTCATCAACATCAGGCCGATCCGCAATCGTCGGTCAACGGAGGCGCGAGACTCTCGAGACAGAAACCGAGCTGTTGTCGCAACCAGTTGCCACGGACACCATCCAGTTCACATCGCGTGCTCGTGGGCTACAGACGCACTCACTATTGGTCACGGATGACTATCGAATTCGCCAGTTGCATAGGCCAAAGATAAAGATTGGAGGGTCGCGAGCGCGCCAATCAGTTAAACTTTCGCGCACTCGAAACGTGTAATAAAACTTAATCAAGTTAACCAAGCAACCAAAAAACAAAAGACAGACATCTCGCCAACGGAAATCAAATGTAACTATTTAAAATATTGATGAATTTTGTGTGGAATTTTGAAAGAAGTTGGTGGTTTTTAGTGAGTTCAGTCTACTAAGCCAAGTTGATGCATCATAAGTAGACTTAATGGTTTAAAGATCAAGTCAAGTCATTAAGTCGGGGCAATGAACTGACAAAATGTGCATTTAATGTTCAGATTTCAGCGGCAAGTTTCGCTTATTCAAATTAATGATAATTCCTGAAAAGTTCAGCCAGGAAGCAACCATCCAAACTGGCAGCTGTCCAGGGAGCAGCTACCAATAAGAACAAGAGGCAGGGTTAACCCTAAATTGATCAAGGGTTACTATTCAGATAATGTGTGCTAAGACACAGAGTAAAAAAAGAATATTAAAAACGAGAAAGCTTGGCTAACTTCGTCTGTGCCGAATTTTTTATGCCCTCGCTTAAATATTTTCAAAAAATACGGGAGCTATATGATATAGTCAACCGATTTGGCCAAAAATGTGTAAAATTATGTGAAAGCATGTGAAACAAACAAATACAAAATTGCAGGTTGCTAACATTAAAAACAAAAAAGTTTTTCTAACTAAGACTGTTTTTCAGACCTATCTTTTGTATGGCAGCTATACCATTTAGTTGTCCGATTTTCATAAAACTAGGTAGAAATATAAAAAAACATAGAAAACCTACGATTACAAAGTTTGGAGACGTTTCCATTAAAAAGAAACAAGTTTTTCATACTAAAACTAGTTTTCCGACCGATTGTTCCTATGGTAGCTATGAGATATAGTCATCCGATCCGGTCGGTTCCGACATATTAGTAGTGTGCAGCAAAAAGAAGATTCTGTGAAAAATTTCAACTCGATAGCTTTAAAACTAAGAGCCTAGTTCGCGTAGAAACAGACAGACGGACTGCTCGTCACTCTGATCAAGAATATATATGGTTTATGGGGTCGGAAATGAATATTGCTATGCGTTGCAAGCTTTTTGGGGCAAAATTATAATATAATATTGATTTCCCGAGTCCATTTGTATATAAATATAATAATTTGAATCATATAACGGAGCTGAAATTCAAAGGATATGAAAAAGATGCTTTGGATGATTAAAAGGTCCCAAGGGAATTCAGAAAATACTAGTTTATAATCATAAAATGTCAAAAAAAAAATCACAAATTTTTATAGTTCTTGTTCCATAAAAGAACTAGAACCCTGATGATGATACATACCAATTTTTAAATAACATTTGGCATTCCTCCACTCTCAAAACTGATGCGAAATTACATTATAAATCTTGTCTAAATGGAAGTGGTTTTAGTATGCTAAAAAGGGGGATTTAGAATTTGCTTAGCTTATTAATATATAGATTAATGGATCTCTAGGGCTATATAATCCAAAGGAGTTCATCATTAGAAGAAATAATACTACTTTTATTTTATTATCCAACTGAAAAGCCATAGCAACTGGCGACTTTGGCTTAGAAGAAGTAACACAAGAAGTCTAACTTTTATGCTAAGGCTTTAGAATATTGACTATTTTGAGTCTGAGGCAGCCATCTCAACGCAGTGAAGCCAGTTCACAGTGTAGGTAATCATATTCTCAATGCCTTTGAGAAGCCTGTGACAGAGTCAGTCATGGGGAATTCATGTCTAAGCTGATGACGATCCTTTCGGAGTGTCTGTGGGGACTTATTGGCTGCATTTTGACGGACATGGCTTTCATTATATTGAAGTGTTACCTCCAATTCCACAAAGAAGTAATCTTGGTGCAGTTTTACAAGCAATATTTCGAAGTCTTGATATGGATATATGAATTTGAGTGATAATATGGAGAAGTGGCAGCAGGCTACCTTTGCAGCTCGCGGAAGCAAACCTTCTGGGCTCACTCTGGGCAGAGTTTCAATTGTCCATAAAGACACCATTACATATACATATCTTAGGTTTACACTGACTCTACCAGTTTTAAACTGCAATGAAGATGGACTGTTGTTTTCTTTCGGAGAACGGTCTTTCCCATAAGGCTAAAGCCTTCTCTCTTTCTCTTCTCTTTAGAGAACTGAAAGCAATTGCAGTAGATTTTTCTATAATTATGCAGTCTAATCGCTGGGACAGCTACTGCAGAATTCATTCTATTAATCAAAGAAGAATGTGGCAGCTTGACTTAGTGCCTTGTTATGTGACACAATTAAGTGCAAAATAGTGGGTTTTCAATTGAGATTACGCAGGTGCTTAGCGTGGGCCCTACAACTAATAATTGTACATCGAGCTGGTTTTGTTAACAAGGCAGTAAGTATATGTTAATCTGTTCAGAACTCTCATAATTAAATATGCAAATTTTGCTGATATCCATTGGCTTCCTTAGATTGTATGAAGCCTTATTAAGTTTCAGTTGAAAGTTACAATTAAGTAAAATCTCTGCTAAGGGATGGTGTATGACTACACAGAGGGAAAATAGCTCGAAATATGAAATAAGAATGAAAATGTTATTGAAATAAGTACAATTCTACTCAAGTCAGCCAAGTAAAAGTTTTTGCCACAGCCAACAAGCAGTATCTTATGGACCAACTAGTGTTAAAGAGTTATCCTGAAAATGAAGAGCGTTGAGGCATCTTATTTCAGCTCTTTGGCAATGTAAAGAACACAAAAAGAGTTGGAAAATAACTATAAACCTTTTCTAAGGACTTGTAAAAATATGAAAAAATATTAAAAAACACACACAAAGGCGACTGTCTTTTCTACGCTGCCTCTCAATGTTTTTGCGGGCATGCTGCCTTGAAATTCCCAAACAGTTATGACATTGCAGGCAGGGAGAGACAGTTGTGTTACAAGCACAGGTCTCAGAGATGGTAAGAGTTAGAGGTTTGACATGTATGGGACATATGCTTATTATGTCTGCAGGCAGATCAAGTTTATTTTCAATTTTGGCCACGCCCCCTGCCGCCCCCGCTATTCAAAAAAAAGCATCATATCTACCACAGTTTTAAAAATAGATGGTTCGTTCCTTCTGAAAATATTGAGTCATCAGTATAACTTATCGATCCGCCAAAGGTATGATGAAGATCGAATGTACGTTTGTCGAGCTACGATTAAAAGACTGTTCGCTGCTGCAGCGCAGTAGCAGCGCAGCTTTCAGCATCAAAATTTATGCTGAGCGTATAATTTTGTTGGTACAGAGTATGTTATAGTCGGGCTTGACTGACTCTCTTACTTGTTGTATTCAAAATTGCTAACTTTCTTAGTTAAAACTATAAACTTTCAACTATTTGAGTGGTAATAGCGAATTGGAGGGTTTTGGTTTACCAGCAGCATGATTCGATACAGTTTGGTTTGGTAAAAGGCATGCCAAATGGATTTCAGATGCAGTACTAAGTCAGAAACCGTTCTTAGGGCACAAGTTTGCAGAGCGCTGACAACCTTTTTTCTGCATAGTACTTACTATTTGTAGAATACGAGTCCAAGTTCTAAGTGTTCTACCGGAATAAACCACTGAATTGACAGCAGATCTCTGGGGGATCATATATAGAACTTTCAAACTTCCAACTGTATAAATTGGTTACGAAATTGGTGTGAAATTTGGTTTCAAATTGCGTTTCGAAATTTCTAACATCAATCTCTCCCCCTCTAACGGCCTTGAGCCTTACTTACTTACATCGAGCGACCGACCCTTGTAATTTATTAATTTATGAATGGGAAAAACCACATTTCAATTGCCACACAAAAAATGCCACTTCAACTTAAATTGATGGCGAGAAAATTGTTTATGAATCAACAATCTTAACTTTCATAAATTATTGACAATTTCTAGAGCAATTCAAATCGACGAAAGTACAATAAATCGATCTCAATCAACCATAAAAATGGCCAGTAAAGCATTTGAAAAGCAGAATTCTCTGCCCCAATTGGGAGATTTCCAAGCCCCGGCTGCAGTCAAGGAGCAGCCAAAGGAAACGGACAAGAAGTACAACTATTTGGATTTGGTAAGTTCGGTGCACAGTGGTGTAAATGAAGATCTCAGCTCTGATTTTGGTTTCCTTTCATCGCTGCAGTTTCGTTACTCCACCTGCTCGGAACGTTTGCTCATAGTGTTTAGCATGCTGGTGGCATCGGTGGCTTCAGTTTTCATACCCTACTTCATGATTATCTATGGAGAGTTCACTTCGCTGATGATTGATCGCACCGTGGGAGTGGGTAGTTCCTCGCCCACCTTTATGCTGCCACTGTTTGGTGGTGGCCAGCGACTGTGAGTTTACCCTCTGCCTCTCTCTCTCTCTGTAAGCCCATTTTCTAACTCTTGGAGTGCTTTTCCTTCCAATGCAGCACCAATGCCAGCAAAGAGGAGAACACTCAGGCTCTTATTGATGATTCCTTGGCCTTTGGGCTGGGCAGTTTGGTGGGTTCGGTTATTATGCTGCTGCTGATCACATTGGCCATTGACATAGCCAATCGAGTGGCTCTCAATCAAATCGATCGCATACGTAAATTCTTCCTGGAGGCCATACTACGTCAGGATATCACCTGGTATGACATCACTTCGGGCACGAATTTTGCCAGCAAAATGACAGAGTAAGTAGAGACCAAAAACAGGATATGGCACATCATTGAAGGTTTGCCCAAATCAAGTAGAATAGTTCTAATCCTTTGGAAGGCTAGTCACCTGTAAAACAGAAACTTCCTGGGGTTCCAAGCTTCGAAAAACAAGGATGCGTTTGATTTCAAAAGATTCCGGAACTGTCAAAGTTTAGTAACTTTCCTTCTACCGAGGCTGAGCTGATGAGCTTAGAGCTTAGAATCTAAGAAGTCTCACCTAGGCATTGGAATAGAAGAACTTTCCTGCTTCTTTTAACCCCTTTAACCACTTCCATTTGCCCCATTTCAGAGATCTGGACAAGCTGAAAGAAGGCATTGGCGAAAAATTGGCCATAGTCACGTTCCTGTTCATGACCTTCATCATTGGCATTGTGGCCTCGTTCATCTATGGCTGGAAACTGACACTGGTGGTGCTCAGCTGTTGCCCCTTCATCATCATATCCACCAGTTTGGTGGCAAAGGTCCAAGGTACACTGGCCGCCAAGGAGCTGAAGGCCTACTCGGACGCCGGCAATGTGGCCGAGGAGGTGTTTAGTGGCATACGCACAGTGTTTGCCTTCAGTGGCGAGCGCAAGGAGAACGAACGGTTCGCCAAGTTGCTGGCCCCCGCCGAGGCCACCGGCCGCAAGAAGGGTCTCTACTCTGGCTTGGGTAATTGTGTTACCTGGTTGATTATCTACTGCTGCATTGCCTTGGCCACTTGGTATGGTGTGGGTCTCATCCTAGACGACCGTTACTCCGAGGATCGCCAGTATACACCTGCCATTTTGGTCATTGTGCTCTTTGCTGTTATAATGGGCGCTCAGAACCTGGGCTTTGCCTCACCACATGTGGAGTCCATAGCCATGGCGACGGCAGCGGGTCGAAATCTGTTCAGCATCATTGATCGCCAGTCGCAGATTGATCCCCTGGGTGAGCTGGGCAGCAAACCGGCGAGCATTACGGGTCACATTCGCTTCGAGAACATACACTTCCACTATCCGGCCCGGCCCGATGTGCAGATACTCAAGGGCTTGAGCGTGGACATAAGCCCCGGTCAGACGGTGGCCTTTGTGGGTGCCTCCGGCTGTGGCAAGAGCACGCTCATACAGCTGATGCAGCGGTTCTATGACCCCATCGAGGGGAGCGTCAAACTGGATGGACAAGATATACGTTCGCTGAATGTGGGCTGGCTGCGCTCGCAGATTGGCATTGTGGGCCAGGAACCGGTTCTGTTCGCCACCACCATTGGCGAGAACATACGTTATGGTTATCCGGAAGCCACGCAGGTGGATATCGAGCGGGCGGCGCGCGCCGCCAACTGTCATGAGTTTATTTCCAAGCTGCCGAAAGGCTACGACACGCAGGTGGGTGAGAAGGGAGCGCAAATTTCCGGTGGCCAGAAGCAGCGCATAGCCATTGCCCGGGCCCTGGTGAGAAATCCGAAAATATTGCTGCTGGATGAGGCTACTTCCGCCTTGGATCCCACTTCCGAGAAGCGAGTGCAAAGTGCCCTGGAGCTGGCCAGTCAGGGACCCAGCACCCTGGTGGTGGCACACCGGTTGTCGACCATCACGAATGCGGATAAGATAGTTTTTGTGAAGGAGGGCAGGGTGGCCGAGCAGGGCACACACGATGAGCTAATGGAGAAGCGTGGCCTGTACTGTGAGCTGGTAAATATTACCAAAAGGAAAGAGGCCACCGAGGCGGATGAAACAATAACGGAACGCCCGGTGAGACAAAGTAAAGAGGAATCGTCAGAGGATGAGGAAGAGGACGACGAGGAGGAAGAAGACGAGGCACCAGGACTGGAGGCGAACAGCAGCCGGGAGAGTGGCTTCCGGGGCAGCACACGCAGGAAACGTAAGTTATTCTGAACTGAGAAAAAAAGTTAACTTCGGCTCGGTCGAAGTTTGTATGCCCTTGCATTGTGTTTTTCTAACTAAGACTACTTTTCGGATCTTACTTTTCTATGGGAGCTAGACTATATAGATGTACGATTTCGACCAATCTAAGTTAAATCATGCAAAAGCCTAACAAACGAACATGTTAGAAATTTAGAGTCGATTCCATTGAAAAGCAGAAAGTTTTTCTCAGTAGAACTTATTTTTCGGCCGTTCTTTCGTACTGTAGCTATATGCAATAGTCATCCGATTTTGACAAAACTTTGTAGAAGTGTGTTAAAGCATATCAAATACATAAGTGCTAATTTTGAGGACATTATCATTGAAAACAAAAAAGTTTTTCTCACTAAGACTAGTTTTCAGACTTTACTTTTCTATGACAGCTATACCATATAGTTGCCCGATTTCGACCAAACTTGGTAAAATCATGGGAAAGCATAGCCAACTAAGAAATACCAAGTTTGCAGGAGTTTCCATTGAAAACAAGAAAGTTTTTCTTACTAGAACTGGTTTTTTGATCAATCTTTCCTATGAGAGCTATATGATATGGTCAGCCGATCTTGACAAAACATTGTAGAAGTGTGTGAAACTACATAAAACAAACAAGTGCAAAAGTTGAAGACGCTACCAAAGGAAACAAAAAAGTTTTCCCTACTAGGACTATTTTTAAAGCCCATCTTTTCTATGGCAGCTATACTATATAGATGTCCGATTTCGACCAAACTTTGTGGAATCATGGGAAAGCATAGCCAACTAAGAAATACCTAGTTTGGAGGCGTTTTCATTAAAATTTTCTCACTAGAACTAGTTTTTCGAACGATCTTTCCTATGACAGCTATATTAAATAGTCAGCCGATATGGCCGGTTGCGACAAATGTGCAGTGTAGATGTATTTTAAGATTTCGTGCAAAGTTTGGTTGAGATATCTTGAAAACTCACGGAAGTGATGGCATAGAAACAGACTGAAATGGCTAAATCAGTTTAATTCAGTGGTGTCCAAAATTTGAAAAGGCAGCCACGAGTGGTTGACAAGCCAAATTCTGCCGGCGTCGCAGCCGACACATATATAGAGAGAGAGAATATGTGTATTCTATAAATAGAACGCTCGGCAGCTTGTTCTCGTACAATGCGCGTGTTCGGCTGCATTTGCTCTCACGACTCATGTGTTCGGCTGAAGCTCAAAAGTCAAACGCGCAGTCATTCGCTATGCGTTGCCTTCGTGTTTCGCTGCTTCGCACACAAGCGCAACGCTTTCATTGTGTAAGCTTGGACACCACTGGTTTAATTTGTCATGCTGATCAAGAATATATATACTTTATGTGGTCGGAGATGCTTCCTTCTTTGCTTTACAAACATCTGGAACATTTCAATATACCCTCGGCAAGGCTATAAAAAAAGGTACTACATCTTTTAGCAAGTCTTTCAATTTGAGCTCGAAAAGGATCACAGCTTTGGCTCGAGTTGTTCCCAAATGGCTTCAGTTTTTTGACTAAGTTTACCAATTTCTTTCGATTTTTTCAAAAATCTCGCTCTTCTAACCCCACAAACCAGCTGATATTAGTGCTGTTTCTTAGTTTCCCCAAGAAAAATGAGGTTATTCCCATCTATTCCCAGAGAAATCCTTAAGTTTTGCTATACTAACAAAGCTAACCCGACCTTTATTTCTCTAGAATACCGCTTACTTCCAATATCTGCCTTTGTCTTGTTAAAACCCAATCTTATTCCACCTCAAACTATACATTTCTTGTCCACATTCATCTTCGTCCAGGTCGCAACAAGAAGAAGAAGAAGTTGGAGCAGCCCAAGATCTCTTTCACCCAGCTGATGAAACTGAATGCGCCCGAATGGCGTTACATTCTGGTGGGCAGCATAGCTTCAGTTCTACACGGTGCCACCTTCCCCCTGTGGGGTCTGTTCTTCGGTGACTTCTTTGGCATCCTGTCCAGCGGTGATGATGCCTATGTGCGCTCTCAGGCCAACATTATAGCGTATATATTCATTGGCATTGGCTTGGCCGCCGGACTGGGCACCATGCTGCAGACCTACATGTTCACCGCAGCCGGCGTAAAGATGACCACACGTCTGCGTAAGATGGCCTTCAAGACGATTGTGGGCCAGGAGGTGGCTTACTTTGATGATGAACGCAACTCGGTGGGTGCCCTGTGTACACGTCTGGCCAGCGATTGTTCGAATGTGCAAGGTGTAAGTTCGGGGACGATCAATGGGAGAGCTGAGAGATTTAATTGGTATTTTTTCTTAGGCCACTGGAGCTCGTGTGGGTATCATGCTGCAGGCGGTGGCCACCCTGGTTGTGGGTTTGGTGGTGGGCTTCGTGTTCTCCTGGCAGCAGACGCTGCTGACCATGGTCACGCTGCCCATGGTGTGTCTGTCGGTTTACCTGGAGGGACGCTTCATCATGAAGAGCGCCCAGTCGGCCAAGGCGGCGGTGGAGGATGCCTCACAGGTGGCCGTGGAGGCCATCACGCACATACGCACGGTGAATGGCTTGGGCCTGGAGCGACAGGTCTTGGCGCAGTATACGGGACAGATCGACCGTGTGAATGTGGCCTGCCGGCGTAAGGTGCGTTTCCGTGGCGTGGTCTTTGCCTTGGGACAGGCGGCGCCCTTTCTGGCCTATGGCATCTCCATGTACTACGGCGGCATACTGGTGGCCGAGGGGGCCATGAACTATGAGGATGTTATCAAGGTGGCTGAGGCCTTGATCTTTGGTTCCTGGATGCTGGGTCAGGCCCTGGCCTATGCGCCAAATGTCAACGATGCCATCTTGTCAGCCAGCCGTCTGATGGAGCTGTTCAAGCGCACCTCCAGCCAACATAATCCACCACAGAATCCCTACAATACGGTTGATGTAAGTAGTTGGCAGGCCCGATCCAAAGATCTGTAGGCTAACCAGGCTCAACTCTTTACAGAAATCCGAGGGCGACATTGTCTATGAGAACGTGGGCTTTGAGTATCCCAACCGCAAGGGCACACCCATCTTCCAGAATCTGAATCTCACCATCAAGAAATCAACCACTGTGGCTTTGGTGGGTCCCTCCGGTTCGGGTAAATCCACCTGCGTACAGCTGTTACTGCGCTACTACGATCCCAGCTCCGGCTCGGTGAATCTGAGCGGCGTGCCCAGCACAGACTTTCCGCTGGATGTGTTGCGCTCCAAGATGGGCCTGGTGTCGCAGGAGCCGGTGCTCTTTGATCGCACCATAGCGGAGAACATAGCCTATGGCAACAACTTCCGCGACGATGTGCCCATGCAGGAGATCATCGAGGCTGCCAAGAAGGCCAACATACACAACTTTGTCAGCTCCCTGCCGCAGGGCTATGAGACGCGTCTGGGCAAGACGTCCCAGCTGTCCGGTGGTCAGAAACAAAGAATAGCCATAGCGCGCGCCCTGGTCAGGAATCCCAAGATTCTGATCTTGGACGAGGCCACCTCGGCCCTGGACTTGGAGAGCGAAAAGGTGGTGCAGCAGGCCCTGGACGAGGCACGCTCTGGCCGCACCTGTCTGACAATAGCCCATCGCCTGACCACAGTGCGAAATGCGGACCTCATCTGTGTGCTCAAGCGTGGTGTCATCGTCGAGCATGGAACGCATGACCATCTGATGGCCCTGAACGGCATCTATGCCAATCTGTATTTGATGCAGCAAGTGTCCGGCTAGCTTAGTTTGGTTGTAAGTGAAACACTGTTTTAGTCTTAGGTAGAATAAAGTTTAACTCAAGTTCTGTTTACAATCGACTGTCCACCAGGGGTCCCGGATGGGCCAGGGCATTCCGTCGCTCCTGTATAGCAAAGGTCAGCTTTCGAAAGGGACCCAGGGGCAGACCCAGAGACTTTAGGTCCGCCTCGGTGAGCAGCATTAGGGTTTCCAGATCGATTTCTTGTTTCTGAAATCTGTGTGGAAAAAGATGTTAACTTGGAGTTCTGGTTCCGCACCTTCAATTACTCACACTGACAGGTACTCCTCCAAGGCCCACACAGCCAGAAAACGTTGCAAGGCACTGCCTGTGGTGTCCGCCTCATCTTCATCCTCATCCTCATCGCTGTACAGATCAGCCGGCGTTCCACCCTCCGAGTCTGTATCATCCGATAGATTCAAATACAAGCGACCCTTCTTGGCCTTCTTATGGTGATTGCCCAGTCGCATGGTGGAGGTGGACGAGCTGCTGGTCTCCGTGTTCAGTTGCAGTTGACTCAGCGCAGCCGTCACCGAACGCCTAAAGGCTATGCTGCCCAGCATGGTGGGTCTATCGAACAGACCCACCGGAGGCTGCTGCATTAACAAGTCCTCGCTGAGCACATCATCGCCCAAGATATCGGGCTGGGAGAAGGAACGTGACAGGGCCACTCTGGCCACAGTGGACTCAGCCAACTCTTCGTTGGCGCTTTCCATTTCAAACACATCAGTGATTTTGCCCCTTTTGCCCAGGCTCTCCTCGTTGGAACTGAAGGTGCCTACATACAAAACCTCCGAGTCGCGCTGTAGACCCTTCAGGGAGGTGATGGTACGCTTACCATCCGGCTCCAGTTCGCGTACCTTAAAGCCACCGTCTGCTGTGTGAGCCATCTTCGAGTGGGGACAAGTGGTGGAGTGTTGCTGCTGCTGCTGCTGTGGTTTCTTCTGTACGGTTCCGGCACGACTGGCCAGGGTGGAACCACCACTACCACCATTGCTGCTGTTGCTGCTGCTGTGACAGCTGCCCACCAAATCACTGAACTTGGTGCTGCTGGTCTGTTCCGCACGCGGGGGCTTGTTCAAATTGCCCTGACTGGACCAGATCTTTTGTTTCAAAGTGGACAGCATGTTGGTGGTCTTGGGTGCCTCGACATAGTCCTGCTGCTGACGTTTTAGGTACTCCCGGACACGTTTTTCGCAACTCTTCTCGGCCAGCTCCTTGAGTACCTTGGATTTTTTTCTGTCAACGGAAGAGATGGGATGAGTGGGGGATAAGGAAAAATGCAATCAAGTCAAAGGTTTAATATTTTAAGGTTTTTTTTGGGGGGTTTCCAGAGAAAGAATCGGCTAAAAACTAGATATACATTGGTTGATTTCGGTATCCATTCCACAAAATAACCATTTAATATCAAAAGGATCTTAAATTTTCATCCAATGGATCTGAAAATCAAAAAATGTATGTTTTAATATCAAAGAAGGGAATCCTTTCCTGACTGACGAATGTTGATGATGTTGACATGTTCCTCTGTGCTGGAACCACCCACATCAGCTGTTTCTATTGCTGACACTTCTCTATTCGAACAAACCAGCATGCGTTACTGGTAGTCTCTTTCCTTTAGAGTGAAGTATGATGTCAATATTGCAACCTATCACAAAGAAAGAAAAACCAGGCACTTACTCCGGCCCTACACTATCCAGAGAAGCTAAACTTCTCCCTAAACTAGGGCAATGATCACGCCTGGCCCGCATCATGAGCCAAGCGCATGCCGAGGCTGGGGCCCAAGAGAGCAAAAAGCGCGCTCTTTGCTTTCATTCGGAGTTCAGCAGTCCATGAAGTAGTAGATCAGTGCTGGTTTGCGTTTTACATTTTGGTCTCGTTCTTCTGGACAAGCCCTGCTCTAAGCCCTCTTCTGCCTTGTTTACGCCCTTGACACAGTCAAATGTTTCTATTACTGACACTTGGCTCTTCGATAACTTATCGATAGAAAATATACCTTTTTTAACTGGAATATCGTTATAAAGACATTAAAGATTGTGTAAAATATACATATTATTAGGAGAGCAAAAGTGATTAAAGCACAGAATTAGGTACATCCTAGCCACGGACAACGATTCCAGCTCCACTATTAAGTGGTGTACGCAAGGAGTTCTTCATTCGAGTTTAAGGCGAGCTCATTTCTTTTGAGCCGTTTGGAGCAGACACAAAAGCAGCGGTCGGCACAACCTTACTGCGCATAGGAAAATGCCTGACTTCTGAGAGAGAGAGTGAGAGCAACATCACTAGGAAGCCGCTTCGCTCGCACACTAGGCGCAGCCAATGAAACTTAAAGTAGAACTGTCTGTACAAAAACCTCGGAAAATCCCATTAAGAACTCAAAGCGCCGGCTTTGAAAGAGAGAAATGAATAATGTGTTCCCCAAGAAAAGAAGCTCCCTGTCTCTATTTGACACTCACTGAAGCATTACTTCGGAAATCATTCAGCGTAAATTGGCGAGAATTGAAACTAGGAGAATGGAGAATCACACATATAACGTTAAGGTAAGTGTACCTTTATTACAGAGTATAACAAGGGACAAGGGGCCACTACCTGCCCATTTCTCAACTATACCAACAGACTGCTCTAGTTCTTGCTTGGTTTTTAGCACTTTCTATCTGGTAAATCAGGATTTGTCACTTTTATGGTATGAGGAAAACTACACAGAGAAAAACAAGAAAAAAAGTCGGTCAAGCCCGACCATAACATACCAACGAAATTATACGCCCAGCATAAATTTTGATGGTGCAGTAGCAGCTGCAAGCTGCAACTTGATCTGCCTGCAGACATAAAAAGCATATGTCCCATACATGTCAAACCTCCATCTCTTACCATCTCTGAGCTCTGGCGGTTCATACGAACAGACAGACGGACATGACTCGGCTGTTGATGCTGATCAAGAATATATATACTTTATAGGGTCGGAGATGCTTCCTTCTGGCTGTTACATACATGAAAATCATCCAAAAGATATGAAAAATTGATATTTTAATATCAAAAAATGGAAATTTAATACCTATCCATTTCAATTGGATCTATTTTTTCTGTGTAACATCCTTTAAAACAGCAGAAAACTGCTAAAATAATGCTGCTGTTTCTCGCTAGTCCTTGCAACTCACTTTTCGTTGGCCTCAAAGTTGGCCGTGGCCACATCCAGATAGCGCAAGATCTCATCCCGTCCATTTATGGCCGCCAAGTCCTTAGCACTGTGCTTATCAATGTCCAGAGCATAGATATTGACGCCAAATTTGACCAAGAAATCCACACAATGCAAATGACCCTTCGCCGAGGCCAGGTGCAGGGCTGTATTGCCAAACTGATCGCATTTGTCGGGGTCACCGCTGGGAAAACAAAAAAGGAACTTCAAGCCAAACTCAATATAAAATGTCTCTTTAGACTCACCCTCGGCCACAGAGCAGGCGCAGGGCATCCAGTCGACCCTCAAAGGCGGTCCACATTACCGGCGTCATCGAGTCACTGTCCTTGGCATTGGCATCTTTGCGCGTGGCCGCCGATAAGACATCCAGCAGGCCATCCTTGGCCGCTCTGCACACAAAGAAACACACGAACGGAAACAGTTAATGAGTCTTGTACGGCGATAAGGGAGAACCAAATCAATTAAAAGTTACCCACTTGTGAAATCGGTCTGAAGACATTGTCAATGCTCTCTTATCGCTCCCAATGATTTCCATACATCTGGAAATAGTTGCAACAACAGGCCTTAGGTTATACTTCTCCCAAACGACACTACTCAATCTCACAATCCCACACAATCACACACACAGGATTACGGAAAACACTGCTCAATCTCAACATGGATCTACCTGGGCCAACAGCGAATCAGTCCAACTCTCAGGTACAAAATGATTTGGCGCGTTTGCGCAAGCTACCCATGAAACGCAAATTGGTGCTCAAGAAATCCGCCTTGTCCGGGCTGCAGCATATGGCCAAGTCTAGGGAGGGGCGTGAATGGCTGAAAGATCAAGTTGTTAGCCAGGAACTGGTGGCCACTTGGGCCAAGACTAAGGAAGCACCAAGAGGAGATGCCTACAACTTTCAGGAGTTGCGGGCAGAGTGCGATCAGCTGCAACAGGAGATGAAAACTGCCAAAGTGGCCGAAGTTCCGGTGCAATCCGATGAGGTAAATGTGGATGAGCTGGCCAGTTATATGGAAACAATTGTGACCATACCGAAACGCATGTCCATCTCGGCTGAAATGATGTACAACTAGAGGAGTGTGCGGGGGAGGGAGGGAGCAGCTTGGTGGGGAATTGATTAAATGAATTGCATATTTTGTTAAGCAAAAGGAAGTGGCCTTAAAACAGGTTTAGGCCAAGTCAAAGTAGTTGCTGCTGGTTTTTAATTTCATTAACTGAAAAAGAAAAGTTCACACACACACACACACAGAAGACACTTACTATGGCAACTGAATTTGGGGCTTACCTACCTCTACCCTAGCCCACAAGTTCACTCAACTCTGCGCTCGCCTGGTTTTTGTGTGGCCCAAAAATATTTGAACCATCCAAATCCAATGTAGTCCGATCGAGGCACTCAACCATGCAGCGGACTTTACATTTGTCTCTTCTTCCAGCCACAATTTCCCACCAGCTTAGTTGACACTTTTCTTTTCACCAAGTTGAAAGTTTTCTTTTAACAACTGAGAGAGCTCTGTGTGGGCACTTGCGACCGCTTTGAGTGCATGTTGGCAACTGAAGTTGGCTTAAAAACTTGCACAACAAGTAGCCGGAGCAGTACACAAACCACAACTGAACACACAGAGAGAGAGGGAGAGAGAGAGAGAGAGCGCGCACTCGACTCTACAGAGAGTTGCCAGGTTGGGGGCCAGCAAGAGTTATGTTTGCCGCTGAAGTTGCTGGTGATGGCAATGTGTAGCCCTGGGCAGAAGATACGCTAAGTTGGCCAAGTGTACTGGTTCCGGCTTGAGTCGGCAATTACTGTCTAACGCTGAACCGATTCTACATGCATTTTTCACAGCAAGTTCTTCCTGACTGTCAAGAAAGACTCTTAGGCTATGTCTCAAGTCTGTGTACCGGTACACGCGGCTAAATACTGTTCAAAGAAGGTATTGAGACATATCTCATATCTCATGGATATTTCACAGGCTCAGAAGCAGTAACGAACCGGTTCAAAAGTGGTTTAGAGCCATATCTCAAAAGTAATGTTTGCTATTAACTTAAAATTCGGTCTGTAAGTTAGAAATATAGATATAAATCTGGTTTAAACCGGTTCCACACAGATTCAGAACCATTATTCAGTAGTTATTTAAGCTAAGAACTATTTGATTAGTAAGATAGACAACTTCCCGGCGCCGAACCATTTAAAATTTGTAATTGTTGTAGAGTTTACAGGAGAGTTTGAGAGGAGCATACTTTTTCTACTGAAGCGCAGCAGATTTGATCAGTGTGCATGCTCTTCTGCTGAACGTGGCCAGTATCTCTCTAGAGATTTTCTACTAACTATTTCCTTGCCTATTAAAGACAATCGAAATCAGTACCTTGCTTTTCGTTTTTTACACAGCTTAACTCAAACAGCTGTTTGGCTAGTCAAGGTTGCGGCGCCACAAGTCTTTAGCTGGGTTTGAGCGAAAGCACTTTGATTATATGAGAACTGGCCCAGCTAAGAGACCAGCCGGCATTTTTAGCAATCCTAAATTAGCTTTAGCTATCCTTACTTTTAATATGGAGTTGATACCCAGCTTGGTCGATTTAGATTGTCTGAGTACTAGGCTTAGAACTTATTTGACTTCAAATGTTAAATGACAAGTGTAGCTTTGGTTGTTGGATCCTAGTCAATTTAGCTCTGTCCGTCTTAATCTCAGCGATTGTAAGAGAAAGTTATATAAAAAGCTATTTACACTATTTAATAGCCAACAATCAGCTTTTTTTGTATGGGAAAAAAGCTGATTGTTAGCTATTATCGCATAGCGCACTCCAAGTGTAAATCAGCTTTAAGAAAGCTAACTTCGGCTTGGCGAATCAGGCGAAAAGTTAGCTTTCTCTTTGAAGAACTCTAGTTGAGTGGTTTTCCAAGCTGACTAATAGAAATGGCGCCTTACTTTTCTATGAAAACTTGGTGAAATCATGCAAAAGCATTACAAAACGAATATGTAAGAGATTTGAAGTCGATTCCAATTGAAACAAAAAAGTTGTTCTCACTAGAACTAGATTTCCGAACGATTGGTGCTATGACAGCTATCTGCTATAGTCTTCCAATCCCAACGGTTCGGACAAATGTGCAGCGTATACGTATGTAAAGACTTTGTGCAAAGTTTGGTTGAGATTTCAAACTGACTGAGGAGATAGCATAGAAACATGTGGGCCTGGCTAGATCAACTCAGCTCGTCCTGCTGATCAAGAATATATAAACTATATGTGGTCGAAGATGCTTCCTTCTTTGCGTCACATGGGTATAAAACGAGAAAGCTAAGCTAACTTCGTCTCGCTTAAATATTTTCAAAAAATACTTTTTCCCATTTTCCGACCGATCATTCGTATGGGAGCTATATGATATAGTCATCCGATTTGGCCAAAAATTTGTAAAAATTATGTGAAAGCATGTGAAACAAATAAATACAAAATTGCAGGATGCCACCATTAAACATAAAAAAGTTTTTCTAACAAAGACTGTTTTTCAGACCTATATTTTGTATGGCAGCTATACCATAAAGTTGTCCGATTTCAATAAAATTTGGGAGAATTATAAAAAAGCATAGAAAACCTATGTATACAAAGTTTGGAGACGTTACCATTAAAAAGAAAAAAGTTTTTCATACTAAAACTAGTTTTCCGACCGATTGTTCCTATGGGAGCTTTGAGATATAGTCATCCGATCCGGTCGGTTCCGACATATTAGTAGTCTGCAGCAAAAAGAAGGCTGTGTGCAAAATTTCAGCTCGATAGCTTTAAAACTGAGAGACTTGTTTGCGTAGAATCAGACAGACAGACAGCTCGTCACCCTGATCAAGAATATATATAGTTTATGGGGTCGGAAATGAATATTTCTATGCGTTGCAAACTTCTGGGCAAAATTATAATACCCTTTGCAAAGGGTATAAATATCAACATTCTCTTGGAACACCTCAAAGAATTGGACACAAATCGCTTCGTACCGGAAGACTTTCACAAAAACCACTTTCCAAAACCATCAAATTAGTTGAAAAATTAAAATCTGTTTTGATTTTAAAGACCCTTCTAAACTTTAAGCAGCAGTTATGGGTTATGACTAGTACCCCCAATATAATTGTAAAAATGGATTTACCTTTCCAAATCCAAATAAAAATGTCAAATTACCTAAAATTTTGATCTGTTCCCTCGTCTCTGTGAAATCTCGTTTAGTTGAAAAAGTTATAAAATAAAAAACCAAACACACACACACACACACACCCTCTGGCAAGCATGGCTGACACTCCCGAGGAGCAACCCAGTAAGGAGAATGTGCCAGCGAATGAAGCTGCCGAGGCTTCGCCCAAGGAGAAGGAGGAGAAGTCAAGCATTGTCGGCGCTGCAGCTGCAGCCCCAGCCAAAGAAAAGGAAAAGTCTGGCGGCAAGGCCAAAGACAAGCCGACCGACAGCAAGGAAAAGTCAGCCAAGACTGAGGTAAGATTGGGTCAACAATTATTGATCCAACAAACGCGGGAGGCGGGGGCCACTTGGGTGGATTGCTAGGGGCGACCGGCTTGGCATGGCCTGATCATCATCATTAGCCATTTGTGGCTTTATGGCCAACCGCGACACACTCGAGACTGGCACAACCAAAATGGCTGCCATTACCGCCGCCAAGAACTGGTCGGGTCTGGTTACGCTGTGCTTGGGCCAGGAGCATGAGAAGGTACACGATTGATTTTGTCATTTACGATAGAACACGGATATTTGATGTGAAGTTAATGAATTGATATGTTGTAACACGGCTCGGAGGGGGGGGCGTGGGAGAATGGGAACATTTGAACGTGGCACGCACACAACCTGCCACGCTCGAAGCTAACAGATTTATTTTGTTTTCACACCATGCAGACCAAGACGGGCAGTCAGCGCGGCTCATTGACCAAATCCAACACGGGGGTGACCAGCCCCCTGGGCATGGCCCCCCAACCCAAGGTGAGTGTTGGGGCAACATTTTGGAGAGCATTTGTAAAAAGGGGTTAATTCTTGTGATTTCATAACAGCCCACCATGCGCTATATGCCCACCTATCGCTTGGAGCCCAAGAATCCATTGAACAAGGAACGCCTGGAGATTGTCATGAAAACGGTGATGAACAAGAACTACAATGCGGAGTACATGTTTCATCCAAAGCACTCACTGCACATGGCCGCCCAGGTCACCGAGGAGATTAAGAATCGTATCAAGCTGATGAATTTTGATAGGTAATTGTGGTATCTAAGCATCGCCCTGTGCCCGAGTTGTACCAACCAAGGGATCCATTCAGAACCAGAGACATGGCCTTCACATAGAGTCGAAAATCTAGACGGAAGTTGAAATTACCTCTCTTAGTCATCCTTTTAAGAATGCCTGAGGTTAGGTCAGACTCGGTGGTACGATTACTGATAAGGTTCGGTTCTTAGTCTGCTTAAAGCGGTGCAGTTCAGTGGTTTGCAGAGATTTTGAACCAGCGGTTAGATGGTTTAGCTGGCTTAGACTTTTTGTACTAGCAGGTCTCCGGTTTTATTGGAACCGAATACCTGAGATAAACCACTTTTAAGATCTAGTGTTCGGTTCTTAGAACTGTTCTTATAATAATCGAAACTAAGGTTGCGTTTCCAGTCTTGGTTAACAGATTTCTACACAGTTGTCAGATTTAAAACTCCATTTTTGGGAAAAATTTCCAGCAGGCCTGTTCCGGTTTTCACTTTCGACAAAATTTGTCGAATTCGAATTTGGTAAAGTGGTTGTTGTATAAAATTTATAAATTAAATCGGCATAAAACCTTTCATTCTGAGTTCATCCTATTAAAAGGAAGAACAAATTGTAAGGTTTGATACAGATTACCTTGATTGTTCATCAAAAAATGGCACATGTATTAAATTCGAATTCACTAAAGTGAAAACCGAAACATGCCAGCAGATCTTTTTGTTTAGGAGAACTAAACCAGTTTACCAAGCTCTTTAAAACGTCCATCTGTAGTCCCACATTCTCTATAACGCATTCCAAAAGTCTCTGATCTTAAAAACAGGTATGCAAGCCGTTTGGAAATATGAACTTCGGTTCGGTTCAGTGGTTTACCAAAATTTTTTAACGCTTTTTCGTTTTATTACATACTTTTAGAAGCCAACTAGACCGAGGTTTCATATCATTTCCCAGTTCCCAGTTTAAAACATATTTAGTTTTTTTTTCGAAAAAATACGTATTTTTTCGAACTTTCAAAGGTAGGGCAGTCCTTAAAAATGCCTTAAATGTTACTTTTGATCTTGGATCGACCGAATTTCTGTCAAATTTCAAAGCTTAAGGCCTGATTTTGTGTATGAAAAGTTATTTTTCCAAACTTTTGCAGCCCTCTTCTGGCCTCAACCATAATTTCCCCGAATTGCAATCCTAAAAGCAGGTTCTTAGGTTCCAAATTATGCTAAGATCTGTTTAGAAAGTTATTTTCTTAGGCACTTTCGAAGGTAAGCCTGTCCAAAAAGTTGTCACAAAGGCATTTTAGTTCAAGGATAGTCCCTAATTCTGCCGAGACCCAAGCCTTGAAACCCCTCTTAAGTATATAGTATATAGTCCCGACTCGCGCCTAAAATTGAACGGAAAAATATTTTTTCCAAATATTGGAATGTAAGGCAGTCCTTAAAACCTTTTAAAACTTATTTGTGGTTCTTGGATCACCCTTAATTTTACCATATCTCCACACTTTAAGCAATTTCTTAAGTACACCTCTTAGGAAAGTCATATTTTCGAACTTTTAAAGTTGCAGAAAGTGCAAAATGATGTCAAAGACTTGCTTCTGTTCGAGAATTTTCCCTATTTTCTAAACCCTCTAGGCCCATTTTTAAGACTTGCATAAAGAAATCTCCTTAAATCTATGCGGAAAGTGTTTTTTGGAACTTTCAAAGGTGAGGAAGTTTGAAAAACTTTAAATCAAGGTGTTTGATACTATTTGTAACATAAAGTTGGGTCAATTTGGTTGCATTTTCAAAGGAACTCCCGGTTGGTTTCTCAGCCAAAAAGAGGAGATCGGTTACTTCAGTTTCTCTAAGACCTAACTCTAAAATATATTTGTGTGATTAAGTTAAGTGAACTAGTTAAATGCTTCTAAGAATTGACCTCGTCTTCCTGTTATCTTCTTCCCCTTGTAGATATCGTTACATAGTGCTGGTATCGGTGGGTGAATATCTCATGCAAGGTTTCTGTTCCATGGTCAATTTTCTGTGGGATGCCGAAAAGGATGGCTTTGTGACTTATGCCGTGGAGACGCCAACCTATTTTGCTATATGCACCATATTTTACATATATTACGATTGATGATATGCGAATGAAGGGGGAGAGGGATGACCGAACGGAGAGGAGTATAAATGTGTTAATAAAAAAACTTTAAATTATTGTTACCTGTAACATTACGCGTCGCCGCCTTCTTTTGCTTCTTCACTTTGTCGCACAGTTGTCACACTCGCTTGATAGCGCACACAAACACACAAAACTGAGGATTCCAATCATTTAATACGTTTTTTATTCAAGATCAATCAAATATGCATAGTTGGTTTTATATAATAGGGTTGAAGCATCAGCATCTCGATTAAATTCACAATTTTAAACTTGGTGCCGCACTTGGGGGCTGTTGTCCTTCTCTAGCATAGATTAAGTTTGTATTTTAGTTAAATATATTAATGCGATTAACTTTTGTTCAGGGTTTATTACAAATTTCTCTGAGTGTATATATATATATATGATGGTATATAAATAATTTGCCACACACAACACACAGGCTCTGGCTGCTTGATCATGCACTTGTTGTTCTGCATCTACTCCTGCACTCGCCTTCGTTCTCTCGAGAAAAACACAAACGAAACGAAAACATAATTGCAAATCACCACCAATACGGTAAAACTCTTACTCTGTTGAGGACAACCACAAGAAAACTGATGTAACATTTGCCAAACCCAGAGAAAACATTTTTGAAACAAATGCCACACGATGTTCTCTTTTCGGATGGAGAAGAATGTACAATTGTAGCCGCCACTGGGAGGGAGGAACTACCACTTGGTTATTTGTTGCACAGGGAAACTGCACTGAAACTTGGTTTTGGGGGGAGGGGAGGGAACAGCACTTCCTGCTACTCAATCAGACTTTCGTTTTCAACTGCACTTTTGTTTAGCACTTCACAGAAACCAAAAACTTGGGCCATCATCCAGATTCTCAGTTGTTCCATTTAAACAAAACAATTTGGTTTTTCAAAAACTTAACTTAACTTGGAAACACAAAACTGATTTGGGGTTACACATTTCGTTTTTATACAGAATTTTGTTTTAGGTGAATTTTACACTTTGCCTTTTATGATTTTTTGTAAAAAAAATAAGTAACGGAAAAAAACCAAGGAATAATACAATCGAAATAAAACTTTTTTTTTTTTGTTTTTGTTTGGCACAGAGAACTTGGAACTTCACTTTCTCACTACAACACACATTGGGCAAAACTTTTCAAAAGGAACTTGATTTTTCTTTGTTTTGTTGTCTGCAAAAAGAACAATAATAATATTTGGATTAATATAGGATCATTGGGGTTCAACTTATACAAGGAATGTGTTAGGTCGTCTATTAGCCCTTAACCCTTATGTAAAATACCGTGCCGAAACGATAACTGTTAGCCTTTGGAATTCCTGTGGAAGCTGGCTTAAACACACAATTTGTCTTAAAATAGAACCCACCCAACAAGATCAAGAGATCAAGGAGAGGTATAAAAGTCACTTGCCTTCTGAATAAATCTTAGCTAAAATCTAAGCTCATGAAATTGACTCCACCTTATGCCTTAAACTCGAATTCTGTACAGAAATCTGAGGGATTTCTTAAATATTCTGTAAGGTCCTTAAATATACAATCCTTGTTAACATTCATGGTCAAAAATTGGTGTAAAAATGTAAAACTTGGCCCATTCTTCTAAAATAAGCGAAGCGAAACCCTTAAAATGATTGGTAATCAGGCTATTCCGTTTGAATATTAAACCCCAGCTACTTTGTCGATTAACAAGTTCCTAGGGGATTCGTAGATCCTACTCTGATATCTCATCAATCCCACTTTTCAAGCCACACATAAGGGTTAATGTCACTTCGAACTAGATCCTTGACTTGTACAAGCTGAACCCCACTCACCTAAATGAAAGATGCTCTCTATGTATGTTTATGTGTGTAAGTGTTTGTGTGCTGGGGTGTAAGTGGGTGCGTGCGTGTGTGTGTGTCTAGGATGGATGTCTTTCGTGTGTGTGTGTGTGTGGTTATTTTGTTAGAGATTATAGCTTAAGCTGCTGCTGCTGTTCTGTTGCTGTAATAAACCGTCGTCGTAGCACTGTGACTAATCATTCATTACCTCCAGTTTGTCCACTTCAAGCCGTGCCTCCACGCACCACCACTATAACCAAATGATCCTCCTTGAGTCCCTCCTCGGTCAGACTATGACAGGTGCGTTTCAATAGTTCTGTGGAGAAATCGCAGGGTGGGAACGCATACAACACTCCAGTGGCCTCCGTCTCCTTATTGAGCAGTGATATCACACCAGCTGCCTCCTTTTGCTTCAAATAAGACACCAGATTGCGCAATGGACGAGTCTGCACACTGGCATCATCGCAATTGGTATCCACTGTCGACCCTGCCAGACCCATGAAGATCGCATGCGCCGACGACGAGGCAATCCGCTTCTGTACATCATCCAGCTTGGGCGGATCCAAGCGCAATCTCTGTGTAATGCGTAAATTATGTTTGCCTTCCTCATCCCGCATCAGGGATTCCACTATGTCCGTATCGCCATCGGTTAAATGGAACTTAGCCGGGAAGAGAGAACTTTTAAGTATGAGCGCTCCGGTCCAGAGGGTGCTACATTTGCGTGCCACTTCGGGTACTGTGGTGGCCGTGCCGAGGGCATCATGACGCCTAGGCGAAGTGTCTGAATCTGAGCCAGGTGAACGTGTGCGTTTTAGGGGGGAACGGGAGCGGGAACGCTCCACGCCTGGCTCGCGTGAGCTAGAGCGATTATATGACTCGCCGGGCGGTCGCCGCCACTCGTCATCTAATCCTCCGGGTGGTGGTACTGCTGATGCAGAAGAAGAAGAGGATAAGCCACCACCCAACGCACCAGGATGTGGTGGTCTATGAACGTCATTGTGATAGTGATACATGCCACGTCCACGTCCGCGATAGCCGCCGCGACCTCGGTAACCGCCACGCGGCGGATACGGCGAGTAGCCACCACGAGGAGCATATACTGCCGACTCCTCATAGTAGGGATCGTACTCTGGTCGTCGATACTCTAGGGAGTTTTCGTCATAGGGCGGCTTGGATGATTTGAATGGAGCCACTGGAGTGGCCCCCGGCAGCTCAGCGAAATCGGTGCGCAGCCTACGCTCTGGACCGCCTAAGGGAAAACCACGCATCTCCTTCACTGCCGCAGTGGCTGCCTCCACTGTCTCGTACTGAATGTAAGCATAGGGTTCACCTTTCTGGTACTCAATCTTCTTGATGGCTCCAAACCGATCGAATTCTCTTTCCAGCTGTGTGACCGAAGTCCAGGCTCCCAGACCGCCAATCCACATGCGCGTGGCTGGCGTAACCTTGCCATAGCCAATCTTGCACTGAAACTTGCCAATGTACTGGCCAGACAGTTCAATCTTGGCCCGATGAGCCATGTCCAGATTCTGATAACGCACAAAGGCAAAGGCATTGCCTGTGCCCGGCGGCGGCCGTTTGATATCGATGTCATCCACCACACCATATTTGCCAAAGATGCGACGCAGTTCATCATCAGCAATGGTCACTTCCAGGTTGCCAGCGAATAGAGTGCGCGTGGACAGAGGATCATCCTCGGGCTGAACATGGTGTAGATAATTGGGAAACTTGTCCTTTTTGCTTTCGGGCTTTTCATAGGGCACGTGAGGCCTAGGGGCCAATGGTCGCATAGCCGCATATTGATGTGGTGGCGGATGGCCATGCAAGTGATGGGGATGGCCACGATGCAGAGGTGGGCCGCGTGGTGGATGCGGATACTCATGATGGAGGGGACGGTAGTCACGTGGATGCACAGCATGAGGATGCATATGCGGCGGTCCATAGCGTTCGTACGGATCAAGCGGTGGACGACGATGATCCAAGGGCACTCCACCCGGACCCATGGGCGAGCGAGAGTAATATCGGTCGTAGTCCGGTGGTGATATGGAGTGGCCACGGGGTCTGTTACACAAGTAAAGACATGCTTCAGTCGACACTCCCTTCTTAGCTCTTTTTCCTGCTTACCTGTACTCCGGCCTGGTGCTCTTGTATACAGGCTCCACTATAGCCATTTTGTCGTAGATAATGAGACGCGGCTTGTGATGCTTTGCCTCCCGCGCATCCTCTGGCGTGCGAAAGCACACATAAGCCACCCTCTCGTCCAAATCGTGCGACAATCGCACACTAAAGTCCCCGAACTTCTTGTACTCGCGGTACAAGGTCTCTTCGATGAACTCGTCAGGTGCTTTGGGTGGCAGAGCACTCACACACAGCACCTTGTAGCCGGTCGGACGTTCGGTCTGCGGTGGACCCCGCATATACGTTTCACGATGCGGAGAGCCATAACGACCCCGCGGACTAGGCGAACGATCCAGACGACGACGCATACGCTCCGGCGAGATGCGTTCGGGCGAATCGCCGGGCACGCCACTGCCACCATTGTCATAGCCACGTCCCATGCTGCGTGAGTTTCTACTGGACAAGTTACTTCTTCCGGGAGAGCGCGAGGCGCTGCGTTTCATGTTGTGGATTTTCACAGTGATGCGATCGAGTTCAGCTCCGGATCCCTCTCGATGAATACTCATGGGCCTGTGACTTCTGCGAAAAAAATTTAGATGTACATATGTAAGTGGCGAAAACAAAATGGCGGCCGCGGCCGCTGAAGAAGCAGAAGGAGAAAATCGAGAAATCTCCGCATTGTTAATGCCGCTGCTGCTGCTGATGCTTACCACTGCTTCAATCGGGGTCTCTGGGATATGTTGCACTTAAATTAAACAATTTATTGTCATTGGCATTTAACAATTAGATAGCAGAAGAACTGAGAATCACTGTGGAAAAGTGCCGCAGTTCGCATAAGTGTGACCAAATTTCGTACTCGAACTTTGAGTAGTTGTACCATCGATACAACCAGTGCTGCCAACTGTTAATGCCCAAAAATGGCCAAATCGACTGTTAAAAAATAGCTAAAAATGGCAAACATTAATACAAAATTGCTATGAAGGATAGCTAAAACGCTTAAACAGGGAGAATGTTGTGCTAGTTACAGACACAAATGGCATACATTTTTAGGGATAAATATCATGAGCTGACCGTTAATGGGTAAATCGATTCTTGAAATTCAGAACATCCCATAATAGCGATTTAAAGTGTTCGAAAACGAGCAAAGGTCTCTGAAAAATTTGAAAACCACAAGGAAGTTGTGGAAAATATGAACAAAATTTTCTATCGATGTTTAATAAATAGTATTTTCGCTTTTGACTTATAAAATAGTTAGATCTTGTGGAGAAAATAGCTTAATTGGCAACACTGGATACAACTAGTCGACTACACGATAGACTCGTTACAATCGGAAACCATTTTCAAAGTGGAGGGCAGGTAAAAATCCAAATCTAAAATCCATTAACATGAACCACTTAATCCCAGGAATTTGTTTTCGTGAAACTACTACCTGCCTGAAATATATAAATGTGACAGACACAATCCGTTGACCAGCAGTTGCAACAGGCCAACAGGTGACTTCGTGTCTGCCAAGAACCCTCCAATCTCTGGGCAATGGGTCAACAAGAGCATCCGGAGTGTTCCAAAATATCCGGCTCGCAGAATCATGACTTAAAAACCAAGAGATTCTAAGTACTTCTCTTAATATAAGCCAGTGCCGCACTACTCTAAGGCATTGTAGGGTTAATTTAGTGTTCCAGCTCGTTCAGACTCTCAGCTTACTAGACAAACATGTGTAGCCTCTGGAGTAGTTTTCTTCCTGGAAGCCGTTTATGATAGCCATAAAGTGAATGTCTTGGCGTGGCGGGATTAGCACAACAGCTGTTGGACTCTCTGCCACCTCACACACGCACACACACACATGTTCGCCCACCACTACTAACGCCTCTCGCTCGCTCTCAGCTGCTGTCCAAGTTCTCCGGAGCAACAACAAATGGAAATTCTTAAAATGTTTACCTCGCTTAGCAAAGCGAATTGGTTAGTCATTCATATTTTGACCATGGCTGCCAGCGGTTCGACTCTAGCGGAGAGCACAGATGCAAGTGAAGTGGCGCCGCCCGATCAGGCGCGATATGACCATTATCGCATCTATAATGTGAAATTTGATAATGAGCAGCAAATAAAGTTGTTCCAACAGCTGGAGGATCAGAGTGACAGTCTAACATTTATAGGACACGCCCGTGAGATAGGGCAAAAGCTGTCCATACTGGTGGCCGCCCATCGCGTGGCGGATTTTGCGGATCTACTGAAAACCTACAAGTTGGAGCATCGGGTTTTGGTGAGTCCACAGCCCCGCTTCTCACTTCTTTTGGCCAACTGTGTGCTTCTCCCCATTGCAGACCTACAACTTTCAGGAGAAGATTGATCGGAATCTAGGCGAAGTGCTACCCGAGCATGTGGATGCCTCTAAGTATGATTGGCAGCATTTTTTCCATTTGAAGACTATTTACTCTTGGATGGAGCAGCTGGCCGAGCGTTATTCCGATCGTGTAACGCTTTTGGACATGGGCTCCAGCACACAGGGTAACCCCATCAAGGGTCTGAAGTTGTCCTCGAACCCTCAGAATAAGGCCATTTTCATTGAGAGCGGCATACACGCCCGCGAATGGATTGCTCCGGCCACAGCCACGTATATTATCAACCAGTTGCTTACCTCGCAGGATTTGGCTGTGCAGCAGCTGGCCCAGAACTACAACTGGATCATCTTTCCCTGCGTCAATCCGGACGGCTACAAGTACACCTTCGAGCATGATCGAATGTGGCGTAAGAATCGCCAGCTGTTCGGCACCTGTCGCGGTGTGGACTTGAATCGCAACTATCCGGATCACTGGAACTCCACCGGTTCGAGTAGTGATCCCACACGCTATGACTATGCCGGTCCCAGTGCGGGCAGTGAGCTCGAAACCCAGCGTCTCATCCAGTTCATACGCAGTCATGTGGAGAAGGAGCAGATCAAGACGTACATAGCCTTGCACTCCTACTCCCAGATGTTGATGTTCCCCTATGGCTATACCAAGGAACATGTCAACAATTATGCTGACCTGCAGGAGTTTGGCCAAAAGGCCGCTCAGGCCATCAAGGCGGAAAGCGGACGCGACTATGTAAGCGGAAATCTGTACGAGACCATTTACCCCTCAAGTGGTGGCAGCATGGATTGGGCGCATGCCGAGGCGGGCATACCCATAGCATATACATTCGAGCTGCGTGGTCCTCCCGATAGCCAGGATCTGTTCATACTGCCCGCCGACGAGATACAGCCCACGGCCAGTGAAGCCTTCACAGCCATCCGCACCATAGTGGAGGCAGCCGCAGAGAAGGGTTACTATAAATGAAATCTCCCCCCCCATCCTCCGCCGTTCTTTGATAATACGTTCAACGATTTTGTAGACCGACTTTGAGTAGAGTAAACATTTTTGTATATAAAATTATTTTATCTTTATAAAACCCGTAAAGTCAGTAACCGCACGGCGCGATTAGTTGTGGTCTTTGGAAAGATAACAGAGGAACATCAACTCTTTGTGGCTTGGGTAATGTGATTTCTGGGTGACAGACGCGCCTCAAAGATGGCCTCAATGTGCACTTGGCAATCTGAAAGCGAAGAGAACCAGTTTAGTCAGAAAAGCACCAACTAGAATTTTAGAAATTTATGCATAGACCACATTTGAGCCATTCCTGTTTAGTCAGCTTTATGTCATTGTGTTGGTAGGACCACACACAGACACACATGCTCATATGTGATGTGGGTGGCGTAAACAATTCTACGAAAGACATACGATCCCTCTGATTCTTTGCTGATCAGGGCAAAACTCGTTTTGCTGTAAATATTATTGCTGAGAAAAGTCGTCTGTACTTACCCTGCTCCATCAGGAACAATTGGCGATCGTACAGCATGATGCTCTCCACCAATGGTGCCAGCATTAGCCTTAAGGTATAGAAGCTGACAATGCGTGGCCAGTTAAGCAAATCCCTTTCGGTCTGTTCATTATCCAACTGTGGCTGCAGCGTCTCAAATCTGGTGCCCTGTACCGCCTTCTGGAAATATCTATCAAAGCAGAGCAGCAACTTTAGTATGCTTCAATAAAAACCCTCTCTTATTGAGTCACTTACTCCACAAAACTTAGACCCGGTTGATGCTTCACATTGCGCAGGGCACAGTGCCGGAGTAGGGGAAACTGTTGCACAATCAGTCGTTCGGCTGCAGCTCGCAGCGAGTGAATCTTGAGATATTCATATTCTCCACGTCTTAGACGATCCTGATACATTTCGCCAGCATGACAGGAAATCTCACGCGATTCATAGCTCAACTGGTTGAAGCTTTGACTCTGGAGAAAGGCACTTAAGGGGTAACCCGGATGCTTGGCTTGGGAGTGTGTCTGAGGTGTGGTCATCTTTTGATAGCAACAGCTTACAAAATTGATCCACTTTGCCTGTTTGCAGGCTAGGAACATGCGCATGAGAGTAGGACCCAAGTCGCCGCAAGGATGCAGGCCTATCAGGCCAAATTGGAAGTTTTCCGTGGTGAGTCCCAAGGCCTGTCGAAGGCACTCCAGGAATTCAGCTGGCTGTGTATTACCGGTCAGTCGTTGGGTAAGATGCAGAGGACGCTTAAAATGTCCAACTTCCGAGGGCTTTAAATGCTTCTGCGCCATGGATTCCATTTGCGCATCTATCGCCATGGCTTGCTGATTTAAGGTAGCTTGCATCTCCACACAGCACACCTGAATGCCATAGCCATAGCCAAGCAGGCGGGCCAAATGACCCACTCCCGCTCCAAAATCCACCACAAAATCAACTGGAGGCTGATGCTGGGCACAAATGGCTGCCATGCGAGTGATCTCATGCAGCTTCTTGGGCTTGACACATTTGCGAAACAGGTATTTCAGCTTTGGATGTTCCAGCAGAGGACAGACTGTAAATGGCAAATCAATAAGAAGACATCCCCTGAGGGCAGGAAACTGAATGTACCAACTTGAGGCGGTGCTCGAGGAGTGCGCGTAATGCAAAGCATTTTAAGCAGTTGCTTAAGGGCCAACAGCTCCAGAGGCCATATTTGAGTGATAGGATGCTCCTGGCCAGGGTTTTGCAGTAACTCAGCCAACTGTTCCAGCTGATTCAACCGTTCTAAGTGCCGCCTCCAGCTAGGCGGTAGCTTGCTCCAATGGTCATCCAGATAAAAGTCCTAGGCAAACATTAGAATGATAACTGACCAGCAGAGCACGGTTTAGACTTACCAAAACATAGGCATTTAGCAGCCATTCATATTTCTGGACCAATTTCAAGGAGATCAACAGTTTCTGTTGAAGATTAAGCATGACTGCTTTAGTGTTGCTCGTTTAGCCAGATTCCAGCCAGATCCAGCTTCTTATCGATAGCTTGTTTGGCGTCAATTTAAAGATGCGGAATAATATCGATAGCGGAGGCAGTACGTTTCGATAGTGCTATCGATGGATATGCTACCATTCGCTTGCAGCGCTAGTCGCTGTACAGCTGTTCAGTTTCAGTCCGACGCTTGCGGAAGCAAATTAGTTCCTTTTTAATTTTGATTAAAAAATCGAAGACGCGATCGCCCACAAAACTCTATTTTCCCTTACGTTTTCAAGTGCATAATCAAGTGTTTAATCAGCGCCTGCAAGTAATACTAGTACAATACCAACACTAACGCGCGCCTGATAAACGTTGCAGCGGCGTCTGCTTTTGTTCCTCGTTCTCTTTTCGTAGATGGCTACAAATCCGAGTGTTTGCCCAAACGAGAGTAAAAGTTTGTTGAGAAATTGCACCAGCCAATTTCATATGTAGAGTTAAATGGGAGGCTGCGCCGGTCATGCGTCTCCCACAGCAGCAACAACAACAACGTCAGCAGCGACACCTCTTGTGGGGCGCCACTTAAAATTGGTGAGTTCATTTGCATAAGACATTTCATCCACCACCCGCCATAATCTCTCTATGCCCATCGCTTCATTAAGAAGCGACGACGCCGCTCACCTTGTACATTTTGCGGCAGCTCTGGCTATGCGCCATAAATTCTTAACCCCACAAAGGCAGAGCTATCAACACTTGCCCACCAAATACAAAGACAATTGTTTGTTTAACTGCCACAGATTGTATGCGGAAACCAAAATAAAAGTGAATTCATTTCTTTTGTGGCTAAGATAGAAATTGTTGACTTATCAAGAGTACAAAGATAAACCAATTTAACCCAAGAACGGAAATAGTATTTGGTAATGGAAGTGTGACGATCGGATAGCAGAACTACTTGGAAGTTGTAGATAAGGCTGAATGGTTGATATATAGCCAATAGGTAAAGCAAAACAGTTGAACAATTTAAAGGGAAGACCTTAGCTTAGGGTTGCCGGTGTTGAGAGATCCAACGACTGAAAACCTTTTAATTCTCTCTAAAATTATAATATTTTTGTATTAAACTGAATGAAACTACAAAACTGTAAGATTCAGTTATAATCTGAATGGAATTTGTATAGTTTGATTCCTTGATAGATTCATTTCGCTGAAGAAAGCAGGATCACTTACTCTAGTGATGCTAAGACATTATCTCCTTCATATACTTTGTGATAATATGATTTCAAATATACAATCTTTGACTTTTTTCGCTGGGTAGACTCCTTTGAGAACTTTAAACGCGATTCCTTCGAAATTGACTATTTTAAGTTATGACAGTGTTAAAGTAAGTAAGCGATAGGTTGTCCACAAGTCTGTTTTATCTTTCAACAACAATTTCCCTGTATTAGAATACAATTCTGCCGTAGGTTCGGTTCAGAGGTTAGAACCCAACATACTCGGTTCTCGAACCGGTTCCTAAGCATATTGAACCTAAGAGTTTACCTTAAGCCATGTTTCAATACACGTTAGCATCCGTTAAATGCGAGGGATTCGCTAAAAATAGAACCTTTAATGTACATACATCTTAGACGTTAGTTTTGCCACATCAAAGTCCAACTTGTGATTCATTTTCCTTGCCAAACTCGTCACACAACGAATTAAGATACATTAAAAACGAATTGTTTACTTTACTTGTCGATATAAAACACGTTTTTAACCTATTTTAAGGCTTGGTAGGTACGCTTCAAGGTCTGGTTCGAACCGAACCGTTTCTAACTGTGTGTAATTTTGAGTGAGAGAATTGCCTTTACATAAGGTGGTAAACAATAAATTTCAATCGTTTGAGTTCAATTAAACAATAAAAAACCGTTTTGTACAAATGGTTCCACAAACAGTTGTTGATAAGCAAATTGTTTCTGTTTCTGATCGGAAAACTTTGCAAGCATAGAATAAATCTTATTGGCCAGCACCCACGCTATTTAATATAATTTCAATAATTGCTATTCCCTCTCGTTTTTTTTTATTTATCAGAGCGAAAATCTAACACAATGATGATGATGATGATGACGATGCTGACAGCGGCGCCACTGCACACAACATGAGAAGGAGAACCAAAACCAAATCCAAATAAATAAATGCTCAATAATCGACAATTTCGAAATTTCGAAAGGCAAACAATTGATTACAGTCTTAAACACACACGCACAAACCCCCAAATGAACTATGGTTTCCGCCCGCGCTTAACCAAACAAAAGCCATCAGACTGGAGGCCTCACTCACACTGAAGCGCATCTTTGCCCGCAAAATTGGCTACAAATCAACTAAATCCAAGTCAATTTTAGCGGCCATGCGCACAAAACACTTGATCCTGATACTCATCGGTGTGATAATCGCTACGATCGTATTCATAGTCTTTGGACCAGCCGGCGAGCCAAACGATTCGTTCAAGAATATTGTGGTGCAAACGCATCAGCAGTTGAAGGAGTTTCAGGTGAGTCACACACACCTACTTAAGCCAATGATTGATGGCGGCTTTACTGTGAAGGGTGGAATACTTTTATCGCACCCCAAATTGAAATGCCAAATTAATCAACCCCAATCAGGGAGCCTACTAATGAGTTATTGTCTTATCAGTTGATCACTAGTTAAAATGAAACCATTTGATTTCCATTTCATTCAAATTTTGAAGCCCAACTAAGGACATTTCGAGTCAACAAGCAGCACAATTATAAAGGCATAAAGTAATTGTACAATTTTTATCAGATTTTCCATGGCATCTAAGGGCATTAGTCACACACGCTCGCACACTTTGTCAACAGGCTTAATCCCACCCAAAAAAAAAACAGAAAAAAAGGTGTAAAGTCAAGATAGCAAAGGCTTTCATGTTTTACCGCTGAGATCATAGCAAAACTAGGCCGGAAACTTACCCCAGAACCATGAGAGGAGAGGATCAATTGAACTACAAGCGAAATTCTTGACCAAATTATGTAGCTGAACCGTTGACCCTTCTTCATTATTTCAATTCCATTTTGTGTGCCTGCCACCTAGTAGGCAGTGAGTGAGTAATCTCGGGTTTGGAACGTAGACAACTTCACTTATCACACACCATTCAAACAGTCAACACAACAAGTAAAAACATAAAACACTATGGAGGAACTAACACCACACGAAGAGGCACTGATCGCAGAGGCCTTCAGTCTGCTAGACAAGGAGGGCGATGGCAGTGTCACCATCCGGGAACTGGCCACTGTGTTGCGTGCCTTGGGCAGGCAGCCATCTGATTCAGAGCTGCAGGATATGATCAGTGAGGTAGATTTTGATGGAAATGGTTCCATCGAGCTGACTGAATTTGCTGCCATGATGGTACGCAAATTGCGCGAAACCAACAATGAGGACGAATTGCGTGAGGCGTTTCAGGTGTACGACAAGGACAAGTCTGGCTACATCACGTCAGCCGACCTAAAGGCAGTCATGACGATAATGGGTTTGAAGTCGAGCGATGAGGATGTTGATGAATTGATACGCGAAGTGGACTTCGATCAGGATGGAAAATTAAGTTTTGAAGAGTTTGTTTATATGATGACACAGCCCTAAGTTGCCGAATTAAAAAAGGGAAGACGAGTTTTGAAAAAGGATTGCAGTTATGTTGGATGAGGAGGCAGTTGTATATTTTCGTTGGGCAGAGGCAGAATGAAACTCTAAGGAAAGGCGCTTAATTTGAATTCATTTAACAGAGATTCAACCTAAAATATATATGGCTATGCATCTGGAGGAATCCCTGAGCCAAGCAGCAGGAAAGAATCCACAAATAATTTACTTTTGATTTGTTTATTCCTTAAGAAATTGAAACCATCAAAAATTCTAAATTATAAAGCAACAAATGTGGATTGTAATCCTTCGCTTTTTGTATTTAATGGTCAGCCACAGGCCACTTTAGGAGCGCGTGACTCGGAAAAGCTTGCATGTGCCTAATGGCGCTCGGGGAGTGTCCAGGAACAGGCGCTGGTAGGAGGAGGGCGTCAGGCAATGCTGATTACGAAGGCAATTTAAATATTTAAACAAGCGGCACACAAAATTTTTCTATTGTGTTTTTCTTTTTATCTTTGTTTTAATTTTTTTTTCCCCCGTTTGCCATTTTGCCTCGGCTTGAAGATTAATGGGAGCATAGTTCAATATACTAATTTGTGACAGACGACAGAGGAATCTGGTGTCCAAATGAGGTCACTTGGACACTTGAGACGCACATCTAAGGCCAAACAATGTTTTAGGTTTGTTCAACGAAAGCTGTACCATCAGTTCGAGAGACAAAGGATTTTAATATAACAGAAAGTTTGTTTTTATACGTTGGGAGGAGGCTTTAACAAACAGACCTTTGACAAACCATACGACATCTATATTCCTAGCCGTAACCACATACCCCACAGCAGAGCTAATGCCATCAACTTTTACACAAACGGTTCAAAGTGGGAGGGGCGTTTTCTTCTCCAAGCTCGAGTCTGAACTTACATCGTTCCACCTTCCTAATCACTGTTGCCTGTACCAGGCGAATGCGGTGAACATCCAGGAAGCAGCCACCTATCTTAGCATACTAACAACAATCAGAGAAGGAAACGTCTTCTTATACTTAGACAGTCAAGGGCCTTGACTTGTACACCAACAACACAAGAACGCTTACTAAACTTTAGTATACACCTTATATGGGTGCCTGGACATCGTAACATAGAAGGAAATGGGTCAGCGGACAAACTGGCCAGTATAGGCACCACCATCTAGCTCCTTTTAGAGAAGAGCACGATAGGGATAGGGAAAAACCTTTTCTCCTGGGCGGTAGCGATGGTAATGTGGTCTAATACGCTACTACGCTTTTGAGTCACAGAAGGGAACACATATCGCTTCTGGTGGGTACCATGACGGGTTACTGTCTTATCGGCAGACACAGAAGACTGCAGAAGTTGCAGATATGAAGAGAAGAAGGAAACAGTACAACATCTTCTCTGCCATTGGCTCGCCTTTAGTAGAAGAAGACTGAGAACACTGGGTCAGCCTCTCCTACTCAACCTCCCGGAGACATTCAAGCTAGAGATCCCAGCTCTACTAAAACTCATTCTGTCCACTCAATGGCTTAGTAACGATAGGATAAATAGGGTTAACAGGGAACACATATGGCATCACAAGTGCCTAAGTGTTTGGCCAGCGCAAGCCAAACAAACCTAACCCAACAAACAGATGCAGTTTTAGTGAATGGGCAAGAAATCTGTATAGATCTGGATGACACTGTCATAATTTCCAACGGATTATAGTAACATATGAGCAATACTAGGTCTGACATCTGCATCGATAAGGTTTGGTGGTTTTAAGCCTGAACTTACTCAGCACGTTTTCCCATCAAATTTCTCCAGAACAACTGATTAACTGAACGGCTGAGTAACTGGAAAGAGTTGACTTACTTGGAAAAAAATGAAGAGGCGAACATGTTCAGTGAAGTGAACAACAACAGGGCAATCACATCCTTCTAAGTAATTATGGTGGGAGTAAGTTAGGTTCGAGGGTTTGGAGATGTCCCAAAGAACGAGTCACTATGATGCCTGAGTCAAAGAAACAAGCAATGAAATTTGTAAATGGTGAATTGGCTCCAAAGAACTAAATGGCGGATGTATTCACAGGGAAGTTTATGTGGTCAGTTTACTGAAGCGTAAGAACAGAAAGTATTGATTTAATATCCAACTGCATCAGATTCTAAGCGATTTGCAAACAATAGAGTAACACAAAGATGAGTAAAGGTCGTGTGTGCTTTATGTGTGTTTGGTCCCCAGTGGCCTTGACTGTGAAACTCTGGAACTATGCCAATCCTTGCTTCTGGTTATGATGTTGTAGTTGGCCCTGAAATTACTGTTCAGTACACATATCAGTACACAGTTCTCAGACAGTCCTATATACAATCCATACTCCCCCACTTATAAGTATTTCACAATTCACATCAAAATGACTGACCTGACCGAGGAACAAATCCGAGAAATACACGACGCTTTCGCCGTTTTCGATATTGATGGCAACAATAGCATTAGCCCCATTGAGCTTATACTTGTGTTACGTTCCATGGGCATACATCCCACTGAAGCGGAACTGTATGAAATGTTCGACGATGTCGATATAGAAGGTAATGGTGATGTTTCCTATGAAGAGTTTCTACAAGCGATGGCCAGACATATGCAAAACCTTAACACTGATGAGGCCCTGACGGAAGCATTCAAGGTGTTTGATCAGGATGAAGACGGTTACATAACTGCACCGGAGCTAAGGAGCGTCATACAGAGTCTTGGACTGCGATTTACCGATGAAGAGTTCAACGGCATGTTCAATGAAGTCGATTTGGATGGCGATGGTCGTATTTCTTATGAGGATTTTGTGCATGTCATGAAAAACTGAATAATAAATGGACTGAGGATGTAACAATGTCGCCGCAAAGCCTGTATCGGTTTTTTTTTTGGCATAGTTAAAAGTTTTATGACAAAACCCTGGCCCTGGCACGACTTGCGCCTTCCTAGGTCACCCGCTCTCCCCTCCCTCCCATTCATTGGGGTTTCTCTTTCAATTATTTAAGAGTATCGAGCGTGCTGAGGGCGCGCGACACATTTGTCAACTCGAAACCCCTTTGGAATGGTTGATTAGATGGCTAGATGAGCAGACAGCCTGGACAAGTGCATGTAAATTAGACAAATTGCAGCGACTCCACAATTTATTCATGTTAATCAAAAGTCAGAGGTCAGTTGTACTTGGTTGAGTGGGCTCCGGTTAACAATTGAACGAGATGATCACACCGCAACGTGATGACACATTTTGGATATTCATGATTAGGAAAACAAAGGTCTGAAAGTAAAAGTTGTTGATGTTAGCGAAGCAAACGTCCAAGTTCGCCGCCCATTGAGCAGTTCCAGCAATTAACAAATCGATTTTCACACTAATTAAATGTCAACTAAATGAACTCGAGAAATATGCAAAGTTCAGGAAACTTCAGGGAATGATTTGGGCTTAATTGAGTTCGAATATTTCAAAGCTTTCAACTGTTTTTGCCCTGGCATCTCGATGTGTCCGTGGATCATACATAACTCTGATTTCACTTCTCTACGATAGCTGCCAAGTGTCACATAATCCACTGACTTAGGGCCGATTTCTCATCTTCTACAAACCTGCTATGTGTCAGATAAACTCAGATTTTACACTGTTACTTGTAAGTTTATGTGACAGATAACTCTATGTAGAAGATTAGAAATCGGTCCTTAATCATTTTTGTAGGTTTTCCAAAAGATATGTATTTTTATTATATCTATGACATAAAAGTTGCTCGAACTTATTTATGAAATGATCTCGCAAACAACTCTCGAAGCAATGGAAGCAAGGGCTGATTTAGATCACCTAAATAGCCACCATATTGTTATATTGTTTACATAATCATCATTTACAACATCAAATGTAGTTTTCGGCATCCCTTGTAGTGAATGTTTCATAAAGATAAGTCCACATAGTCGCATGCGGCAGAAATTATGGATCTTCAAAGAAACCACACATATTCGCTATTTAGCAGAGGTCGCAACAATCGATCCCCTCTTGACCGTTGTCAGAAAAACCCCGGTGTCGCTCTGCTCATTGAAATAGAAGGACGGAAACAACCTTCAACTGCTCTCTCTCTGCTTCTGTTTGGTTGTGAGAGAAGACGAATAACATGGGTTCTTGGTCTTTTCCAAACCGATTTGCAGGCTGCCGATCTCAACGCATGTCTGTGTGCATGATGCAACAAGAGAGGTGAGGTGGCATCAGTGTGAGTTCTCGGCAAAGTACCTTCACGTTCAGTGCTGCGCTTACTTTTGAAGCGTAAGCTTTTGGCAAAAGTACGCATCACACTCATAACGCTCCACCTTGTATTGTTGCATCATGTCTGTGTGTTTGCGGCAAACTAAGCGCTCTCTCTTTTATTCTCTCTAGCACTGACGCTCTCTGCTCTTACTGGAGTCTGCTCGCCGCAACCTTTTGAACCTAACATTTAAACGATTTGGTCTTCCACTAATACAGACTTTGGGTTGCAGCCAGACCGACCAGTGCTGTGTAGTGTGCACAACAGCCGCTTAACAGAGAGCACGATAGCATCAGACAATCGGTTATCGAAAGGAATTACGCACTGTATCAGCGAATCGATAGGGACTCTTTCTGTTTATCAAAGCAATCCCGACTGAGTATTTCAGCACTGCACAAGGCGTAATAAGTGTATGGTTTAGTAGCGTACCCCGTTTCATGAACTTTGATCGCCCTGCAATATTATTAACATTGATTCTAGAGCCAAAGTACTGCTCTTCCCGACATCTTTTAAGGTCTACATCGGTCTTAACTTTAATACAATAGAATAGGGATTGAATTGAATTGGTTCCGGATATGCAATCGCTCTTAATTGCACTTGACTGCAGCTCATTTCACATTCCTATTTGAATATTCTCTTTCACATTTCAATTCCAAAAACTTTCCACGAATGTGTTCATGCATATCTATTTCAGTTGAATCGTTAGAGCACATGCCTCATTCTCACCAAAACTTGTAATTATTCTTTATTTTTGTCAGAACTTTTGTATAATTAAGCCACTTTATATGCGGCCTACTATACTTTAGTTTGTTTATATTTTCAACATGACAAGAATCTAAATAGAATTTGATATACTTCAAGGTACATAGTAGTCCGTAGTAGTAAACACTTGACGTCTTTGGTGAGATGACACCCCTACCCCAGGGCTCAGTTGGACTTTGGCTACGAGTGGGGGCAATTGTCTTGCTCATTGTCGCATGACAAATCGAATCCGAGCCAAGTCGTCGCTGTCGTCATATGTTTTGTGTGGGCTCAGTAGGGCACTTCAATTCCCGGTATCGGGGCTATCTAATTGCAATTGCAAATGCATTGAGCATAACTGTAACGAGAGCTTTTAACTACAGCCAAGTAAAAAGGAAACCAGTTAAATACAATATTTTGTGCAATGAATCGCGCCGACAAATGAAACACAATGAGCTGTTGCGGTGAGAACAAGTTTATGGCCGACCGACCCCTCCGACAGCTCAGCCAGTCAGTCACATGAATAACCCAAACACAATTTTAAACCTTTTCAAGATGGGTTGCTGCGCGGGGTGGAATCCAGGGAGTGCGATAAGGTTTATCATACAAAACAATAATTTATGCTGTCATTAGGTTTGCTTGTTTAGTTTGTTAGATAGCATCGAAATGTAAACCGTGTGTACTTGGCTTAGATTCTACGTGCGATTACAAAATTAAAATGAATTGGGTTTCCTTGGTGGAACTCGATATGTGTCGCCTGTACGGCACAAGGGTAATCGCGGCCGGAAACTGTCGCAATCTAATTAATGTAAACAGTGAACGTTTTGGCCAACAAGTAAAAGTAAACAGCAACATCAACCCAACCAGCCACAACAAAGAAAGTGTAGGCTAAAATCGAAGCAGTCAAGAATTGTTGTTTACGGCAAAACACACACACCCACTCACACTCACCATATGTATATGTCAGGGAGCAAGTGTAAACAATGTGGCGTAGGCGTTGTACATTCCGTGTATTACTTTGACAGAAGATTGGGACCATTCACTTAGAAAGTAAGTGCCAGACAACCAGGCTCATCTGTAGAGAAAGGGCCTTAATTTTACTAAAAGCTAAAGGAAAGTATACCAAAACGAGTATATCGACTACAAAATACCCTCTAAGCACACGGACAATGACTCACGACTTAGGCGTGACAGTGCTCTGGGCGTCACTCTCCTATTCCTGCTGAGCTTTGATGTTTTTTGATCGACCTTTTAGCATTATTATGGAGCCCAAAGCTGCCTTTTCACTTATCAAATATCTCCAAGTTATCAAAGTTCTCGAAAGAGAAACAGTCCTTCTTTTATCAAAGTAGTCCACATTCTCTGAATATTTGGAGAAACATATTTGCTTCTGCTCTTGAGACATTCTTGAGACTTAAGACAAGTGTTTAGGGGCAGCTTAAGTAAACGTTTTGTAGTTTTGAAGGCTTCGATAAACAAACTTGAGTTTTGTGATTCCAACTTTTACCACTCAGAACCGGACTATATTTACTTTCTATGTTTGAACATATGTCGCTGAAATGCTTACAGGGTATTAAAAGCCGTACAACAGAGTCTGTGCATACATATTACCAATTTGATGACCCAGACGTGGGAGTTGGCCATACACATGCACACTTCAAGGGCAACACAGACAAACAGACACACACACACACAGTTGCAGCTGGCAGCAGCACAAATTTGGCAAACAAATTGATGATGATATCTGGCACTGACCTTAAAAGTCAACTGGGCATCCTTTTAACGAGCTGGGAAGAAAATGAACCAATTTAAGTTTGGAATGCGGAAAGGGAGTTGGAGAGGGAGAGTTGTGTAGTGCTTGCATGGGGGTGGTCCAAAAGTTATTAGCCCATGTGGTACGGCTATCACTTTGATAAAGAGTTAAAGGGTTTTTGTTTACAATTCTTTAAGCTTGAATTGATAAGCACCTTCTAAATTTTGTATTCAAAGCTACGAACCAGGGCTTGAAACAAAACCTCAGGTTCAATAACTTGAGAAACCGGTCCTTGAACCGAACCTTATATATCAAGCCTCAGGTCAAAGCCTCAGGTTCGATAACTCTAGAAAACGGTGCTAGAACCGAACCTTATATATCAAGCCAGATTCGATTGACCGCACCGAACCTTCTATAAGGCAAAAAACTGCCTCAAAGTTAGGAATTCCCTTACTAAATGTTAGGTCAAACATTGCTCCAGATTGTTTTTATTTGTATCCCCACACAGAGTAGAAGTATAAACCAAGGAAGCAAATACCTCGTGTGGAGTTGTGTTATACTTCCTTTTTCTTATTTTTAGCTGTACCTTACCTCCGGTAGTTGAACACTAATGATAATGCGTGTTAACTTTGTGCGCCATTGTCGACATGCGCGATCTAACCTCAAGTTACCCTAAATAATTCAGTCATTTTAACTGCCAAAATGCTCAGTCAGTTTAATTTTGAGAAAAGTGTCACCTAAATATAAGGTCACTTTTCCCTAACGTGCGTAATGTTAGCTTAAGCTTGGAGATGAAAGCTCAAATAGTCACTGAGTCAAATGTGCTTTTAAGCTTTTAGGAAAAGTGACCTTATATTTAGATGAACATTTCCCCCAACCCCTGAAACACACTTATTTCGGAGAGTCAGGCTCATCAATGGAACTGAAAATCCTGAACTTGCTCTTGAGCATCAAAAGAAAGTAAGCCCCGTTAAGAGAAAAGTTTATGAGCTGTATTCTTGGGATGCTTAAAAAAAGGGAATAAGGACGGGTTTCCTATGTTCTTAGATCTGCCATGCAGTGAGAGGAAGTTGAATAGTCTACTGTTCTACTTGTCATTCATGCTCGTCTTATTAGTCCTATGGTTGACTTCGTCGATATATTAAGGCTTATATTGTCTACACTTTGGTTTAAGTTTATCATTTATCAAGAAGTGAATAGCTCCCACTTTGAATCAATGATCAGAGAAAACTCCATGGTATAAATATCAATCAAGTGGCCAGTAGCAACTTCTCTGCACATATTGCCGACCTCTGCTTTCGAATGTTTGGAGTTCACTTTCGCATTGAGGCATCTTTCAGCTGCTCCGATATCCAATTCATTACCTTTTTTTTTGGCGCTGTGTTCATTCTGATTTGTCTCTTATCCACTGAGCACTCATCTCTGTTTCTTACGGTGGATACACTTGATAATCTCTTACCCAAGTATCAACTATTTAATATATATGCGCCATCGTGGTCCTTGGCACAACACAGGTGCCATTGGCGAGTGTGTGTGTGTGTGTTTTTTGGGGCCAAACTGACATGCGATTTGTGTGTTGGCGACGACAAGCCTGAGCCGAGCCTGCCGCAGGTTAATTTGGTTGTGGCCTCCGCCAGCACTCCCTCCTTGCGAGTCAACGGCATAAACTCTTTACAGGCTTGTGTCACGCCAAATGGCCAGAAATTTGACATCAAACCGAAAATATGCCGGCTGATCCAGGCCGGCGAATTCAAATAGATAGATTTCTCACATATGTTTCCGTTATGGCTCCCATGACGAACCAAATTTGATTGTTGCCACCCAAGGGGCGGGTGGCCGTCATATTGATTAAAATTTGCTGGCCACACGCAACCTCCCGGGTTCCCAGTGGTGGGAAGTGCAAATGTTGTCGCCATTAGGAATGCAAAGGAGACACGGACATGCCACATAATTATGTACAACTCTCCCTTCTTGATTTGTTACAGGAAAACCTGCGCGTGGGATTGGAACGCAAGAAGCTTGAACTTGACCCCAAATATCTACTTCTGCTCGGTTTCACCTCAACCAAAGATGCCCCCCAGCACCAGCGCCAGGGGCAGCAGCAGCTGCAGCCACCGCAGCTGTCACACACCCAAGCGCCCGCCTCGGCCACCAAGGCGGAACTGGAGCTCAACGAGCTGCGACAGCAGCGAACTGGCGGCCTGGAGTTAGCCGCCAGTCAATCTCAGCAGGAGGAGAGGCGAAAACGCATCACCACACCGTACAATGTCACCAAAACCAACTTCACCATAGTCACCTATGTGCTGGAGGGTCAGGCGCCTTCGGCCATTTTGCTGGCCCAGAATATAGCAGCCAAGCTGCCGACTGAGTATCTGCTCATCTATGACCTGGGCGTGTCCGAGGATCAGTTGCGCTCGCTGAATGCCTACTGCAACAGCAGCCGCTGCTCGGTGATCACCTACGACCTAACGGAGTTCCCCTCCTTTGTGCAGGATCAGCGCACGCACGCCTATCGCCCCATTGTGATAAAGGACGCCCTCATGCGAGCCAAGTCGGTGCTCTTTGCGGAGAACTACATGCGGCTACGCGGCGGTCATCGCGAAATGCTGGAGCTGCAGAATCGCGTACTGGTCTCCGGCGTGCTCGGCTGGAACACCCCCACGGCCGTGTCATCGCTAACGCATCCCAAAATGTTCGACTACTTTGAGTCGGATGCCGAGGACTTCATATTTTTACGCATGGTTGATCTCGATGTGGTTTTCTTCGCGGACAGTCTGTTTGTCACCGAGAAGATCATGCTGCCATGGCTGAAATGTGCCCTGACATTGGAGTGCATCGATCCAATTGGTGAGTCTCATTAGAGAGGTAAACGAGGTGGTTTTTGGGGGTGCGCGCCCCCAATCAATATAAATCAATCACTTGGCCACTGCTGGGGTGAGTGTGAGTGCAGGGACTAATGACCATCATTTGCGGAGACATTGACTTGATTGGAATGGAATTGAATACCTTTAGTTGATACGGAATTTATGCTTAAGCGATGACTTGGCTGGCGATTTAAAGGTAGGAGAGGTCAACAGACAGGGTGAAAGGGAAGACTAGAATGGAACATGGATAGTAAATACTCCGTTTAATAGTTGTAAACCGTGTACAAGGCATCTCAAGTGTGCGCTCTCTCCTAGCACACCTCAGTTCTACAGCAGTCCAGACAGAATCTCACGCCTCCAAAGATTTTACTCAGAAATAAAACCTTCATCACATTCCACAGGCCTTTGGGTAGATCCGCATAAATGTTACAGGCAGCAAACACATACTCCCCTGCCTCCAACTGATAACCGTGTCGTCCACACAGCATACAATGCGTATCATAGACCACATACCAAGCTTCCAGTAGACAAAAAAAGGACGTACTCAGCTGCACCAGCATGTCCAGTTTATAGGCCAACAACAACAAAAAGCCGAAAGCCATCAATATGATCATTAATCCACGACATTGGGTAAATTTGTACTTGGTCTGCTTGGAGTAGAGCATGAGCGCAAGTAGCTCCAGTATCAGGGCCAAGGGATAGACATGAATCTGTGAAAGGTGGGGGGATAAGCACGTTAGAAAGGTTTAACTGGTTAAAGCATGACGGGGCTTGCCCACCCAATGCGTCAGTCCCAGACTCAGGGCATACAGACTTCGACCCAGCACACTGGTAACAGTGGTCAACAGCAGTATCAGATAGTTATAGGGTGCCGGACGTCGCCAGTCCCGCCAGGCATAGAGGCAGATGTACACTAGAATATTGACAAAGAAAACCACCGCATGACAGATACCCACATAGGGTAAGGGGTACCGCAATAGCAACTCCAGACAGGGTGTGCATAAGGCAACCTGTAGCTGAAATTTGTGTGGCATTAGTCGAAAGATTCCAAGTTGTCACCGTATACTGCACCTACAATCAGCAGACCATAGAAACCACGCACCAACTGACGCCTACTCTGCATATCCTTTAGATCGAACTCACGCTTGTGCCCTCGTTTCTTGGCCTCCAGCAATAGCTCGCACTGTATGGCCAGATCCTGGCCCGGCGCTTTGGCTGTATCCATGCGTGAACTTGTCAATCAACTGAAATCGAAATTCCTCGTAAATTCGTTTAGCTCTAAATGTGATTTTTATCATCCAGAGATAAGAGTAATCAGATTATCACTCCCCTTGTTTCGCAGGTGCCCAGTCCAATGGCTGCAAATTCAACAAAAAGCCGCTGTATCGCTATTCCGGCTGTCACGGCTACGATGCATCGGCGTTCAATATAGTGCTGGGTCTCACCTGGCACTTGGATGACTCGAAATACTCGCTGCCCATTGATGCCACAGAGAATATGTTCTACAAGGAGACCCTGGAGCAGGCCACCAAAATTCTGGAGAGTCGGCGGCGCAACAGCAGCGAGACGTCTGATCACCCATTCACCGAGGACTGAGGGAGATTGAAAACGCTTCTTCGAACAAAAGGAAACTGATATCCGATTTGCAAATTAGTCTTTATTTTGGACACACGCACTCACACCAGACAGACACACAGAACAACAACAACAGAGAGAGAGAGAGAGAGTACGTTCAAAATTCGTTGTATTTACAGGGTAGACATGTAGAACAAATATGTACGTGAAGTTACCTCCTACTCCTGCTCCCACACTCATCATCTGACCAGCTTATCCAGGCCCCCCCCCTTTAGTGCATAGTGTTATTTAGTCGTGAAGCCTTAGTTACTTACTTAACTAAATATATATACATACAATACATATAAATATATATTTGTATATCTATGGAGAGATATCGGTGTGACTGTGTATATGTGCTTTTGCTTTAAAAATCTCTAGACCCTTAGGCCCCCACTTCTCTCTGAGTTCTGTTCGATTTTGTATATATCTATAACTAATGAAAATTGCATACATTTTGTGATTATACCAATATACCACATAACATAATGTACCATAGAAACTACCCATAGAAAAGAGGAGCCAAAAAGTTAAAACGGAACGTAAGCTTAATAAAAGAAGTATTGAATTACAAAAGCAAATGCAACAGCCTTTCGTTGGGACCAGATCGGTGTCCGCCGGGTCTAGGTTAATTAGTTGAGTGACAATTTCGATTCGATCATTTTGGTAATATCTCTTTTGATTTTGGCCAGCCATTTGATGGCCTCTTCTTGGGGATTGGGAGAGCTTAAAGCTAGACAATAAGAAGAGTCTTGTGTGGAATTCGATACACAATGTAGTCCTTAAAAAAATGCACATATATAAATATTTCGATAAGGGAATGAGGATCGAGAGGTGAGAGTGGTATTAACATAATGAATCATCAGCATTTGCCGTGATCCCACCTAGAAAATAGCTAAAAAAAAAAACCAAAATATCATAAGATTGGTCGAGCAAATGTTTACAAAGGAATTTTGTAAGATTTTATAATAGTCAAAAGGCTATAAAAGGCAAAGGGCTTGCTACAGTAAAAAACGTAAAACTATAAGGGGTTGTTGCCTACTTTTGAGGGCACAACAAGTAAAGAATGCCCAAAACTTAGATTTACCTTTCCTCTAACTAAACAGTCTTGATTTATAAATTCGCCTATATGAACCAAACGAGCATCTATCTGCTTGCCTTGTGCCTTAGAAAGTGACTTAAATGGAGTTTCTCTGAGTAGCAGAGAGAGTCATAACTTCGGCATATGAATATAGGTGATTATTACACCATGTAATTAATTTTGCAATTACTTGAGTAATTGTAACGGTAAAGGCCAATTATTGAGTATTTGTGCTTAAAATGATGAATTATTCATGTATTTCTAGGAGTCAGCTGAAGTTATTTACCCTACCGCTTTCGTTAGAATCTTAGAAATCACATTTCGGAATATTTCACTGCTTTGGCTATAGCTATAAGCCTGATATCGTCAGTTTGACTACCAGGTATTGAGACTGAATCATATGTGAAATTCCATTTTATGACAACAGGGGCTAATAACGATTAGGTTGATGATCTCACATAACTTGGTTCAATTGCTCTTACGCCAAAATTGTTCTTCTTATTTTGATTTCAATTAACATGTTTAAAAAAATCGATTAATTTGGTTGATTCTAAACCTGATTGGTGCAATTCCTACAATTGCATAAGTAATTCAGCTTTCCAAACACGCATTACTCAATAATCCCTCGTTAGAGGTACAATTATTCAAGTAATTTTACAAGTAATCATTGAGTAATCGTTATTCCAAGTTACAATTAGAAAGGACAAATCTATATCTAACGATCTTTAACACACAGCTTGAACCAGGTGAAACAGTTTAAGCTGTACCTAATGAGGAATTTAGTAGATTGGCATGGCACCCCTTATTAAAGTGCTTTCTAGCTCAAAATTCTGATTGCCCAAAATGCTAAGATGCTGTAGGTTAACTAAGTCAGTGTGGCTCTGATAAGGCACAGAGAAGATTCTCGGAAGCCTTAGGCAACTGTCGATAATGCGTTCTGGGAATAAGCAAGACCATGCCAGCACGTACTAATGGACTCTCAATGGAAACCAAGTTTAACTCGTAAAGTTTGAAAGAGTCATCCAATAGGGACATATAGGAAAATTGTGTATAAAAGAATTATAAAACGAAAATTAAGAACCCAACACCCGTTTGTGGCATCTGTCGTATCTATAACCACTGACCTATCGATTCTCATTCCATTTACATAGTAGGGACGTTATCCCTGATATATGATAAAGCTTGGCCGCATTTACACTTGGCTTAAACACACACAAACATACATACATATATAATATTTGTGTTTTCAATATTTCATACTACCATCAGCATTTATCTTCTGGCAAAGCGTAGGACATACAGAAAGATACGGACCACATCCACATACAATGTCAGAGACGCAAATATATAATCCTCCGCATTGAACTGATACTTATGCTTGCCGCCAATAATCAATTGCGTGTCATAGATGAGCAGGAAACTGGCCAGCAGAGCTCCCAGACATGACACGGCTGTGTTTGATAGCAGACTTGGATTTAAAATTCCCACGATGCCTATGACACAGAGGCACAACAGCGCTGTCACCAGTACTCCGCCCCAGGCCGTAAAGTCGTATTTAGTTTGCATGGCAAAAATGGTTAGGCCCACCACTAACAAGGCAGTAACTCCCACGGCCAGCAGCACCACATCAGCGTCTAGGGTGCTGGAGACGGCGCCCAGCAACAGCGACATGGTCACGGTGAATATAGCCAGACATACAAAATTCACAGGAAAAGCGCGTCTAGCGGTCTCACAACAGGCCATGGAGAACATTACCACAATATTGACGATCATGGACACGCCCAGCACAATGGGATTCTCCTGCACAAACCATTTGGTGGGCTCATGGTACACAAAGACGGCTATAATGCCACAGGTGAACAGCAATTGCGTCTGCAATGGAGCAGAAGTTGAGGATGCGGCTGATAAGTTGGCGATTTGTAAGCTTACCAATAGAATGCAGTAGACCTTGCGGATGAAACCTTTGCGTATGGATTGATCATTGAAAATTAAATTCTTGGTATCCAAGTCGCCATCCTTGGAGCCACTGGCCACCACAAAGCCAGGAGTTTGATGAATCATAATTACACCAGTCTCCAGCATGGGAGGAGCCCTCAGTGGGTCAGGCCCCGTGTTGTGGGACAATGGCGATGGATTAACATCCGATCTAACCTCGGGCGGTGGAAGGGGAATTGGTGGATAACGTTCCCCATTGTTTAGTGGCACTGAAAACGAAATAAAATTTATTTAACAACTAAGTACATAGGGCTTTTTATTATTCGATATTGCATTTATTCCGCGGAACCATTAGCCGCATGAATCACCACACTCGCACACCCCTAAAAGCAGGGACGGTTCGATCCTACCAAGGAGTGGGAGCCAACGTATAACAGACTATATTTTTCACATAATGACTAGATTTGATTTAATCGTTATATTCTTGGTCTGGATTTACACAAGGAGGCTTTCTTAGTAGGCCTAAGAGTTAACGGGGAACTGAACCAGACCTCAGGAACACCTCAAATGCAACTTTACGAAACTCTCAGGCAACAGGCTGTGTTACCATGGAACAAAGGTGTATATGAGTATAATCCCAGCAAACGTTTTATGAAATTTTTGATCACATTCGAGTCTTTTTCGAGTCCTCGATCTGATTGAAATAGACATAAATGCGCTCGTTTCCGATCATAAATGATACTTTAGTCGGGAGAAAATGGTACCCTAGCCGGGATTCTTCTTGAAGATCCCTTTTTAACCCGTTCTTCTGATCAGTTTCGAGTCATTTGAGAGTCCTTTTTTTGTCGTATTTCACTGAATCACATTTTGAGCATATTTATGAGTCATTTTCGAGTCTCAATTAATGGCATATGATAGGCATCTCTTTTGGATCATCAAAAGGAGTCGGAATATACTCATCAAGATGATTTTTATGAAAATTATCTTCCAAATGTTGGGTGGGATATAGGAGTATAATTCTCTGGTAGGACTTTGCTCCACAACGAATCAGCCAAGGGCGTGAATGAAATTACATCAATTTCAATTAGAAATCAGAGGTTCAAAATTGGCTGCGGGTAATGCATCAAATTGCATAGACGACAGCCCACGCCTTTAATTAAAAAATAATTGTCGCCCCATCTTAATAATGTGTGTCCTTTGACGTCATATGCGCAATGTAACGTTGTGTGCGCAGTGATTATTTCCAGCCGATACTGAACGACAATTAACTGCTCTAGATAATGAAAACACTTGCTAAACTTACTTTACATTCACATCTTGGGTTATACATTTTCTAAGAATCATATTTGGTGGGCCCCTAGTGGCGCCTTCCACAGTTCTAAAACGCTCCTGTTGTTGTCCAGACAGATTGCCTTAAGAGGGGCATACACAATTTTTATACTCTGTACCGTAGGTACATAGAGTATTATAAGATTGTGCAAAAGTATGTAACATCCAGAAGGAAGCATCTCCGACCCCATAAAGTATATATATTCTTGATCAGCATCAACAGCCGAGTCGATATAGCCATGTCCGTCTGTCCGTATGAACGCACAGATCTCAGAGATGGTAAGAGATAGAGGTTTGACGTGTATGGGACATATGCTTCTTATGTCTGCAGGCAGATCAAGTTTATTTTCAATTTTGGGGCCACGCCCCCTCCCGCCCCCGCAATTTAGAAAAAACGTCATATCTCCCACAGTTTTGAAGATAGATGGCTGGTTTCTTCTGGACATATTTAGTTATTAGGATAATTTATCGATCCGCCAAAGGAATGAAGAAGATTGGATGAACGGTTTTCGAGTTATGATCAAAAGACAAATTTTCTTGGTACAGAGTATGTTATAGTCGGGCTTGACCGACTTTCTTTCTTGTTGTTTATGTTTTCGCTGGTCAGCTATTTTTATTTGCTCAACACCAGTCCAAATCCCTCCTCTACTCCCTAACATCTGCCTTGTACTCTCTTCCCTCTCCTTCTGGATATACACACAATATTTTATGTTTTCGTGGGCCAAAAGTTAATATTTTTAAAGCCGGCTTGAAGAAAATTACCTTCCATCTTTGAGAAGTCGCCCGTATCGGCCTTGATGCGATTATACGACATTTGAACCACTTTTCTAGTATTTAACACTTGGAAATTGTTCTTAGAATTTGAATATTGATATTGTTATCTGCGGCGTATGAATTTTGCTGTGTTAATCCACTCTGACTAAACCTGAATGCTGCTCGCTGGCTGCCTACATATATTTGCATCCGTTTGAGAGGGTGAAAGCTCTACGAAAGCTGGCGTTGCCCCAACGAGTGGGAATTGCACAGCGGCGCGCGCAATTTGAAATGGTTATACAGCTGACGAACTACTGAGACGGAGCTTTTGGAGCTGGAGAAGCAGCTCGCACGACTCAGTGTTAAACGAGTTTTCAAAGCAATTGAAAGTAAAAGTCCAAGAGTGTGTGGTCAACAATTGAAGAAAAAATGCAAACAATTATTAAACTATGCCAAATGTTGGCCATTCTTTTGTGTTTGTGTAAACCAGATGAAGCCTACGATCCCAATGATCCAAAGATTTCCGAATGCTGCCTACCGCCAGAGGGCATGTTTGAGGCCTTCTATCCACGGGAAGTGGAGGGGATACCAAACAGTGCATCACGTCCCGCTCATGGTCATGGCAGTTTCTTCAAACATCGCAATCCTGCTCTGGTGGATACCAAAAATGCAGCTGCCTATGGTTATCGATTCGATGGGAAGAGACGTTTCAATTTTGATTAGTTGGTAGAAAATGGAATTTGATTGAACCGTTAAATAATAAATATAGCATATCTTATATAGCGATCAAAATTTTATTTTTGTCCCCTTAATCCCATGGGCCCCAAAGTGTTAGGAATATAGATAACCATCTGTATAACCCATGGTGATGTCGACATCCAAATTTGATCGTAGCCGCGTGAGTGTTATCAGCTTGCTCGTTCGGGTCGTTACTCAACACGTTAGAGTAACTGTTATGCACATGCCACCCATCCCTAGAACAGCTGTTTGATGTAAATGCTAGCACGCTCGACCATCACGATTTGGCCTTTTTCCAGCTAAATCTGGCGGTGTCGATAGCCGTAAATAGGGAAAATCTCTCCGGATATCCAGAATTAACCTGATATAACGTATTTGATAGCCTAACGTAGCGCTGTGATTGCAAAACAGCGTTGTAGTTAAATGTTTAATAATACTAGAAAAAACGCTCGGCAGGACGAGCTTACATGAACATCACTTAGTATTCACATATTATTCAACATTCAAAATTCAAACATTTCAAATTTGTAAATTCACGTTTACAACGCCAAATCACCAGCAGCAACAGCAACAACCAAAATGAACGCGCGAAGCATCGGCATGCTGAGGAAGCTTCAACACTCCTGGCGCACGTAAGAATCCCAGCAGCCATGGCCTTAGCCGGGGGCTGTAGTTGCATGTGTGTGTGTGTGTGTGAGCCATGTGTGCTGAGACCAAACTCTTTCCCACTCCGCAGATTACCACGCCGTCTGGCCACCAAGGTGACCACAGTGGGTGGCAATGAGATTGGCAGTGGCACGGGCATAGGTAAGATTACCGGCGGCGTACGCAGCCAAGAGGGTCCCCACAAGGTCAACACGCCCAGCAAGGAGATAGTCACAAACCTGCCGCCCCTAACCGAACCGCTGCCCAATCTGCCGGAGGCCGTCTATGCTGAGCCGCTGGCTGAGAGTGCCATCACAAAGGTGACCACATTGACGAATGGCCTACGTATAGCCTCGGAGCCGCGCTATGGACAGTTCTGCACGGTGGGATTGGTGATAGACTCGGGGCCACGCTACGAAGTGGCCTATCCCAGCGGAGTGTCGCATTTCCTGGAGAAGCTGGCTTTCAATGTAAGCTTGACATCACTTCTTAACTTAAGCTTACTCATTTCATGTCCATGCCAAAGTCCACAGTTAACTTTCCTAACAAAGATGCCATACTCAAAGAGCTGGAAAAGAACGGCGGCATCTGCGACTGTCAGAGCTCCAGGGACACTCTGATATATGCCGCCAGCATCGATAGCCGTGCCTTAGATTCGGTCACTCGCCTGCTTGCAGATGTCACGCTGCGGCCCACACTGAGCGAGCTTGAAGTGAATCTAGCCCGCCGCGCCGTCAACTTCGAACTGGAAACACTGGGCATGCGACCCGAGCAGGAGCCCATTCTAATGGACATGATCCATGCGGCTGCCTATAGAGACAATACCCTGGGCCTGCCCAAACTATGTCCGCCCCAAAATCTGGAAAGCATAGACCGCAAAGTGTTGCTAAACTATCTGAAGTACCATCATGCGCCCGAGCGAATGGTGATTGCAGGCGTGGGCGTGGATCACGAGGAGCTGGTGCAGCATGTAAAGAGATATTTTGTGGAGGAGCAGGCGATTTGGGACATGGAGGGCTTGAGTGATGAGGGCCCCAAGCAAGTGGACACCTCGTTGGCCCAATACACGGGCGGCTGTGTCAAGGTGAGATGGGTCTGAGCTTTATCTTTACTAGTATTACCATTATCATTTCCTCAGGAGCAATGCGAGATTCCCATCTATGCGGCCGCTGGCCTTCCCGAGCTGGCTCATGTGGTCTTGGGCTTCGAGGGTTGCTCGCACCAGGACAAGGATTTCGTGCCGCTGTGTGTGCTCAACATTATGATGGGCGGCGGTGGCTCCTTTTCAGCTGGTGGTCCCGGCAAGGGCATGTACTCTCGCCTGTATACCAAGGTGCTGAATCGCTATCATTGGATGTACAGTGCCACTGCCTATAACCATGCCTATGGCGATACGGGACTCTTTTGCATTCATGGCAGTGCACCGCCACAGCACATGAACGACATGGTAGAGGTGCTGACGCGCGAGCTGATGAGCATGTCCAGTGAGCCCGGCCGCGAGGAATTGATGCGCTCGAAAATTCAGCTGCAGTCCATGTTGCTGATGAATCTGGAATCGAGACCGGTGGTGTTTGAGGATGTGGGCCGGCAGGTGTTGGTGACGGGGCATCGCAAGAGACCCGAGCATTTCATTAACGAGATTGGTGAGTGGACTTGATGGTAAAGAAATTCCAATTCTCCCCGATTCTCCATTGCAGAAAAAGTGCAGGCGGCCGACATTCAACGCGTGGCTCAGCGTCTGCTGAGATCACCACCCTCCATGGCTGCCCGCGGCGATATTCAAAACTTGCCTCAGCTGAGCCATATAAGCAATGCCCTTAGCGGCGCCGGACGCACTACTCTGGGCCGTCGACTGTCGCTGTTTAAGTAGCCCGCTGGTGCTGGCTTCAGATTAAACCGATGATTTGTTTCCAATTGGCTAAAAACTTTACCCAAATTCAAATTGAATTTTGCAACTTTTGCTGTTGATTTTTTATTATGGAACCCATTTCTTTTTAACCACACGATGCTCGGCCGGTTCAATAAATTTGGCCACAAAAAGGACTAAACTGGGCAACTGCCGAAGACCTTGAGAACACACTTGGGAGCTGTTGTTGCCTAACGCTATACAGCTGAAGTGGCCGAGGACATGGATGATACCGATGAGGTGGTGCGCAGACGGCGGCGGCGGCGACGACTAGTCTTACGCTGGGGTGAGCCTACGCTGGAGTCAGAGCTGCTGCTGCCACTCGTGTGTAACATACGGGCTGGAGCTAGAAAATGTAATGGATTTGTCATTTTTGTTTGCTTAACGAAACCCTGCCAACCACTTACCCTTGGGACTCTGGGCAGCCGGCTCCTCATCCTCGGGCAGCTCATCACTTGAGATATTCTCATGCATGCGATACTGTTTGGGCAAATGAGATTCATCTACTAGTGGATCCGCATACTTGGGCCTCTTGGACTGTACCGCATCTTCCTGTTGCTTGTTTGTCGCTCCATTCTGCTCCAGCTCGTTGCCCGTCTGCTTCTTAATGCTCTTGGCTATGACACGCTTCTGATGATCCAGCTGAGGAAACAGATCTCTGGAATTCTCCAACGCCTGCTTGGCCGCATTCATCTCGGCTTGCTGTATGGACGAGCCATTGGAGGTGGCCAGTCGTTTGGAGCGGAAGTACACGGCCACCTTGTAGACGCGTGTATTGGTAGGGCCACTGGCCTCGACCACCTTGTAGTAGGGTATATCCGGCTCACCGCCATCCATGGTGCGTAGGGTGAGGCAACATTGCTGTAGCTTGGATTTGGGATCGTTCCAGTCTTGGTTCATGATGAACAGCTGCAGGCGTGGAAACAGACACACATGGCAGAACTGTTCGCAATACAGCAGACCCTTGTCCACATACAGGGCACCCAGGAATGCCTCCAACAGATCGGCGCGATCCTTGGTTTTCAGATCAGCCTTGGGATTGGCATAGACCGCATACTTGGGCATGCCCAGATCATCGCACACCACAGCCTGGGTGCGATTGTTGACCAGGGAAGAGCGCAGCAGCGACAAGTGACCCTCGTGATGTTCCGGGAAATGGCGATACAAATACTCCGAGCAGATCAGCTGCAAAACTGTATCGCCCAAAAATTCCAGACGCTGGTTCGAGCCCAAAGTGAGATGGGTGAAGCCTATGGAACGATCCGTGAACGCACGGGCCAGCAGTCGTATGTGCTTGAACTTGATGCCAATGGCATCCTCAAACTTGGTCAGATCCTTCAGCACACGATACGACTCAATGCAGCTGCGGTCGCCCAAAGGTTCCTGCTCCTGCAGCGGATGTTCCTGCAGATTCTTCCATATCTGCAACAGTTTGTCATCCTGTCTAAACAGGGCATCCGTAAACACCTCATCCGCCACCTTAATACCACCATCCAGCAGCAGAGCACCCATGAGAGCCTCAAAACAATTGGCCATGGCGTGCCGCAGCTCCAGTTCGTGGCACAAATCCGAGCCATGGGCATACAGCATAAACTCCTCCAGCTGCAGCTTCTTGGCCAGCAGAGCCAAATGCTGATTCTGTACAATGGCTGCCCTATAAGTGGCCAAGCCACCCTCCTCCAGTTCGGGAAACATGAAAAACAAATGAATCGAGCTGAGGAACTCCACCACGGCGTCGCCCAAGAACTCCAGACGTTCGTTGTGCGTAATATTCGACACGGTCTCGTGATCCTTGCCAAAGCGTGACATGATGCTAACCAAGGTGTTGATGCCACGCTTCCGGGTGTTCATGTAATGTATCTTTCGGTCTCCATACTCCGGCTGGCGTATGCCACAGTTGGTGAGCGAATTGCGCGCATGATCCGGATTGGTGCCGTAGTTCTCCTTGTACGAGGGGTGTGTCAGGGCCAGTTGCAACAAATAGCGATTCTTGAAGTGGTAGCCAATGCTCTGCTCCAGCAGATCCAACGATTTGTGGAATCTCAGGTGACCCGTCAGCACGGGTATCAACATGGCATGTTGCACTATATCACACATAATGCCCGTCCGATAGAAGCCCTCCGAGCTAATCGCCACCGTTATGTTACGCTTCATCCGTCCCTGTGTGCGCATTTCCTGCAATCTTTGCTCCTTTTCCTCCAGTTTGCGTTTATCCTTGAATGAGGGCTTGGACATGTTGGCCATCAGATGCCGAAACTTGACATACTCCCGCCAGGCCTTCTGATACTCGGGATTGCCGGCATAGCTTAGCTGGGGTGGCCGTATGCCAAAGTGCACAATCGCTGGATGGGAAATGCCCGTCTCCTGGTCCACACATTCGGGTAGATCGGAGTTATTACGATCCAGCTGATCCACACGCAGCGAGCAAGGCTTGTGGCCGGGCTTCGTGACCAGCATGCCCTTGATGAAATCCACATAGTTCTGCCACTCGTGCTGACTGATCTGATTCAGATGCAACAACTGTTGGCGCTCCACCAGCTGCGCCGAGTTGTCCAACAGATATTTTAGTACCTCACACATGGCCAACACCTCTTTGCCATTGTCGGGCAGATCGCGCACAAAACGCGGCAGGAAATGGAAAGCCGGACAGGATTCCACACCCTGAGTGGTCACGCTGCTGGGCATCAAATCAAAGTCCACCAGCTCCAACAGTTCGTGGAACAAATACTTAACTGAAAGGAGGAGGGGCAAATAAATTGGCGTTTTTTTGAATCACTTGGCTACTCACAGAACAAATCCAACTCGTGTATGGTAAAGTTCTCCGGCATCTTTTCCTCATCGTACTCAATGGTATACTCAATATTAAAGCGTATCACCTTGCATACTGGCAAGTCCGAAAGACGCACATGCGAGAGCAGGGAGAATCCCTCGAAGAGAAACTCATGCTCATCATGCTTGATTATGGTGGGTGTCTTGGTTAGGAAGTTGGTGGGCGGCGAGATGGTTATACGATAATGGTATAAGTGGCCCGCATTGTTCGTATTCTTGTCGCACAGCTTGTAGCCCGTCTCGCCCGGATAGATGCCGTGTCGTATCCCAATCCTACGAGACTTGGCCGAGCAGCGACACAATGGTCCATCATTCATTTCGCCGGCATCATTGTGCCAGAGATCGGCATGCACACGCTGTGGATGCTGCACCTTGCGTGACAGTTCCTCCATACAGCAATCCTGCTCAATCTTAAAGGCATCCTCGTCCGAATCATCCGACGAGGACGAGGAGGAAGAACAAGCCTCAGATTTGTGTTTGTGCTTGCACACACGTCGTCGTGCCCGCCTGGGAGGCGGTACATAGGCAGGTAAACTCTGACGCACTCGATCGGCACGCTGCAGCAACTCCTCGTCAAAGAGTCTGCACAGTTTTTCCAGACGCAGTTTACCCTTCATCTCATTCTCCTGCTTGGTGCGCTCATAGTACAGTTCAGCAGGTGACGAACGTACCCAGGATTCGGCTGGAGTCTCCGCCTCATGCAGAGCATTCATTTTCCGCACATAATCCTCTGGCTTTTCGCAATAGTTAGAGCACCACTGACGCAACAGGCGATCTCTTTCAGTCTCCACCTTGGGCTTGGGTTTCTCTAGCGGTTCGCTTCTATCCCTATAGCTGCGTGGCACATAGGCCTGATCGGCTCCAGCGCCAGATGTACTTCTGGCCGGATAATGCTGTTGAGTGAAGCGTGGTGGCCTAGGCTGGTAGTAGTCATAGCGTGGGCCATAATTGTAGCCTCCGTAGTGGCTATAGTTGGAATTGTAAGCGGAGGACGATGACGAGGAGTATCTGGTATGAGGCGGTCTATAGTTGGGAGTGTAAGAGGCATAGCGTTCCTGGTACTTATAGCTGTCATAGGCCGCATAACCACTCTGGCTATACGGCTCTTGGCCATAGGAGGCGGAGGCCTCCTGGTAGTTGTAGCCTTCATAGGAATAAGCTGTTCCTGCCGCCTGATAGGATTCATAGCTGGAGCTGGAGGCAGTACTGGGCAGAGCAGCAGCGCCACCGGAATACTTGTAGTAATCAGAGGAACTGGAACTCTGAGAAAAGCCGGAGCCCGCATGAGAAGACTGCTGGTTGTAGGTGTAGGCTGGTTGGTGAGTCGAGTCCTCACCGGGCGGCGAGAGAGCTTCTGGAGGCGGCGGTGGTGGTGGCGGCGGTGGCTGGCTAGGTGGCGGCGGCTGATACATATTGGTTTATTCAAGAAAAATTAGCTGCATCTGCAGCAGTGTGACCCCAGCAGGCAAACGAATAAATGCTGAATTGTTGAGCGCAGTCACCGCTTCCGTCACCGTCACATTCAATATTATTCATGCCTGAAACGCAGTCACACTAAAACACACAAACAGGCACACACACGCATACACAATGTTATTGTTTCGACCATTTGGAAATGCACTTCGAGGAGCAGTTCGCTTGCAGCGTTCCGCGATGTCTTACTATGCCGTAGCAAGAGGTCGTAAAGTGGGCATCTTTACAAGCTGGACGGAATGCGAGGAGCAGGTCTCGGGCTTTAAGGGAGCCGTTTATAAGAAATTCAAAACACGTTCATTGGCCGAAGAGTATTGCAACGATAAGAATCCGTACTGGAAACTGGTCGCCTACGAACCACAGGCAGTGGCCGTGCCACTGGGACGAAAACAGTCCAAGTCAAAACATCAGGGCGGATCAGTTTGGCCAGATGAACAAGAGGAGGATGAACACATAGAGGCTGACTTGGTTTGTCCGAGCCGTAGAGTTGCTAGTAACTTATTCATATATTTCTGTTTCAGAACAAGCTGATGAATGAGGTGGAAGCAGAACCAGAGCAGGAGAATCTCATTACCGAGGATGACTTGGTGGGTGGCCGGACAGAGGATAAGTGTTTGAAATAACTGTGTATACTTGTTACAGGAGGCGGTACTTAATGAAGCGGATCCTTCCGCTAGTAGTGCATTCCAGGAGGAGCTTATCACAGACGAAGATTTGGTGGGTATGGGTAAGACTGCCTTCTTCAAGGGTTTAACATTGTTTTCTTTTGTACAGAATGCGGTCATGAACGAAGTGGAGGGGTTTCCCCAACGCAAACGCAAAATGGAATCTAGTTATGCGGCTGGCCAGCAATCGAAGGTACCTCGACATGTTTCCCAGGTCTCAGAGGCAGTAGGCTTGAAGCGAATTGGCGAGCTTGAGTTTGAAATAGATGAGGAAGGCTTTGTCATAGTCTACACAGATGGCTCTTGCATAGGCAATGGAAGAGCCAATGCCTGCGCCGGCTTCGGCGTCTACTTTGGCGACAATCATGCAATGTAAGTGTCGAGTCCAACCTAAACTTCTGGGACACCCATTCAGATACTTCTCTCTATTAGGAACGCAGCCAAACCGGTTTTGGGACGTGTCACCAACAATGTGGGCGAGATTCAGGCGGCCATTTTTGCAATCAAGACCGCCCTGGATTTGGGCATTGAAAAGCTTTGCATTTGTACCGACTCCCAATTTCTGATCAATTCGATTACGTTATGGGTCAAGGGCTGGAAGAGACGAGGTTGGCTACTGAAAAGCAATCAGCCGGTAAAAAATGTGGCTGACTTCAAGGAATTGGATCAACTGCTGCAGGGCGGACAAATTCAAGTAAAATGGAACTATGTGGAGGCACACAAAGGCATCAAGGGCAACGAAATGGCCGATAGATTGGCTCGCCAGGGCTCTGCCAAGTACAAAGAACTGCATCGCCAGTGAAATTCTAATATCACGCGCATATAAATTGGCTGTGAATCAGTCGTCACCAACATCAAATAAATCTAAGCAGAACTGACAAACACTTGGTTACCTTTTTGCTCTGCTTCAGGTTAGGACAGTGAATCGTTCCACCTTTAAGTGTTGATTTTAATTTGTATTTTAAAGATTGTCTAATAGAAGTTAGTTGAAGAAGAAGTGGATATTTGATTAGGCTAAGTTAACTTAAAGCTTAGGCAAATGTTCAATATGTTAATTCGTTTGGATATTTACATTTAGAGATCTCTCTTGATATTTACATGGAAACGTACAGATTTCATTGACTGTTACTTGACTTTTTGCTGCAATAGACGCTGCTCCTCCAAACGCTGATTGATGCGACTGGTTGTGAAGCGAGTACGCTTTATAATCCAAATAACCATCAGCCAGCTAAGTGCTATGGTAGCATATAGCACCGGCTTAAAGGCCAACGCATTGCCCACGGGTATTTCGGCACGAAGTGGGGCCTTTAGTTGATAGTCCACATAGATCTGTTTCCAGTTGCAAGACTCCTCTTTTACCACAAAACTGTGTTGAAGCTCATTCAGGCAATATAGCTTATCCGGCCGAGCCACCAGTTCATTGTCAATGAACTCATTATCAACCAGGTGACAATTAAGATACAGTTCAGGTGTGGCCAGTGGCACCAAGACAGTGGATCTATCATGGGAGATGATTAATATAATATTAACCTAACATGTCGTCATCACCTTTTGGCACTGGGTGCATGATAGCGAAAGTGTATGGGCAGTAAAAGAGTTTCCTTAACTTTGGGTGCTCCACTGAGCAAAACCTTAAAAGGCTGCCCCAGCTCCGTGGGCACTTCAATGTCCACAAACTTGGGATATAAGGCTCTAAGCTGGAAGGAAGGAGATTTAGTAAACATTTAGCTAAGAGTAGTCAGCCACTCACCCTGTTTAGGCGCTGAAGATCGTCCAGCTCATCTGTGCTTATGTAGACCGCTGCTGGTAGGGACTGCAATAGCATGTACTCACAATCCTGACCAGCTAGTGGATAATCAAACTGCACAGTGTAGTTTAGGGTTCTAAATGGCCAGAATTTAGCGATAAGAAGGAGAGGTAGCATGGTGGGGGGCTAGCTTACCTATGGAAGCCGGCTTCCTCCATTTCTATGCGCACAATGGGCTGTTGCAGCAAATCTCCGTGTCCCGAATGAACCAATTGAGTCAGCATTAGCTGAATTATGACATGCCTCCACTGTAACTTGGCCAGCATTTTGAATTGTGAAGCTTAATTAATGGATTGTGAAATAGAGGTGCGCGCGTGAGCGAACTTTCTGTCACGTAACGAACGATTCATGCTCATCATTTTTGCTTCAGGCAGCCAATCGATAGAAATGTATTATGAATTAAAATATTTGGCACTTGCATGGAAAATGCTGTATATTTCTTTCCAATATTCCAGATATGTATCTCAGATTAACTTACAACCTACTGTTATTTGTCTTCTTCTGATGGATAATCTCTTCTTGACTGTTGAGAAATCGGCTGCTTATGTTATTCTGATAAATATTATAAAACTTTAAGCACATTTTCTTATGATAATAAGTATCTTGAGGGTGCGATGTCTTACTCTGATTCACTTGCGCATCACGCACAGATGCTCACGATCACATCACGACACATACTCGTCACGCACGCACCTCTATTGTAAACAACTAAAAGGGCTGCCCACTTTCTGAGAGTTGTGTTGTTGGTGATGTCAACTCGGCTACAGTAATTGCGAGAGCGCGTGTTATTTAAAATAAGTTGGTGGCCTGTGTTAGTTAAAATCCCTAGATATATGGCCGAATCTAGTTAGCTTTGTTCCTGTATATCTTTATATTTTTGTGGTGCCAATACAATTTTCTCAGTTCTTCTATATCATTCGAGTAGTCAGTTAATTTCTATTTAAAATGAAGCGTAGTACAATTGCAAAATTTGGTAGTGTTGGTGTAAAGGACATTCTCACCGCACTGGGTGACTTTGGAGAGCCCACTGATCTAGAGGATTTAATTGGTTATTTTTCTGTCAAAATGGACTTGTCGCCTGCTCACACCGAAGGCTTACTGGTCAACGCTTTAAAGGATGGCCTGTTCCTGGAACAAATTGGCAAAGAGAATGGCAGATTCTTTGTTAAAATCGAAAGCCAGCATAAACCAATGCAGAATGATGATCTCTATGAGGATGGTATACCTCTCAGAGATATTGAATCAGCTGAGCGTCATCTCTGGAAGGCGGCTGCCTTGGATGGCTGGAGCAAGTTATTAAAGAAGACCAAACAGGAGGAGCAAATGACCCAGTTTATGGTTGAGCCGGCTAAGAATAAATCTTGTAATGATTTGGTGGACAAAAACCCTGATGAACAGCCCGCAAAGGCGGCAGATGAGGCAGAACTAAAGCAGAACCGCTTAGCCATTGTTCCAGCGGTTGAGAGGGAACAGAGCATGAATGGCTAAAAGGAGATATTATAATATTGAATATACAAGAATCTGGTAACTTTTCAGTACCTTTAGTTGGGTGGGTTTTTTTATTCGCTGAATGAATAGAATGTCTGCTGTTGCTATTTGTTCTCTTTCGATCATCTACCAAGTCTGGAAGAATGATAAAGCACAGAGGCTGGGTCCAAAATCCAAGTACACATAAACAAGAAATGTCTCCCTCTCTTCCTTTCATTCCTCTACCCGGGGAAGTCTGTGTTGATTCACGCATTTTAACTTAATCATTATCTTTATTATGGTACACCGTAAAACCGACACGTTCCTTGGATCGTAAACATATCTGGGGCTTATCACACCTTAGTGCTAGTCTTAGCATAAGCATTAGTCTACTTAAATATCATTTGCTCCGTAAATCTAAAATTTATAACTATGACATTCAATTGCGATTCTCCTTATCTGAGGTGGGTGCCGGGGTCTTGGAATCTGTTTCCAAATGGTGGCGCAAGGTCATGGTACTGCACGTACTAGCCGTAGGCTCGTTCCAAGGTTGTACCGTGGCCTTGCCCAGCAGCAGGAACAATAGGTTGCACAGCAGATAAACACCGCCGGTGATGAAGAAGACCACACGCCATTCACTGGGATCCTCTTCGTTGCTGACAATCGCCCCCACCATCAAGGGAGCCACAATAGATGTGATTCCAGCAATGCCATTGGTCAGTCCCATCATGGGACCTGCAAAATTGGGCGACAAATCGATGTGGTTGATGAGATAGCCACAGAAACAGCCCGCATTCAGCCCCACAGCCAGGGTCAAAAGCAATATGGCCCAGGTCTTCTCATCGGCCGTCATGTATCCCAAACCAATGAGACAGGCCATTGGTCCAAACTGTCCCACTGAGTTGAACAGCTTCCGTGCGGCGGTAGTCGTAAGTGTGCCTCGATTTATAAGCAAATCCGAAATGGGACTGACCACCAGACAGAGTATAGCCATGGTAAAGTAGGGCAGGGCGGAGAGCAAGGCATTGGACTTGACATTCAGCTGCAGCACCTGGCTCATATAGGTGGGCATCTCTGTTAGCAGGGTGTAAAAGCCCCAGGTGAAGCCACAGTGAGCAGCCAACAGGCCATAGAAAGCAGGAGAGCTGAAAATGCTACGCCAGGGCACGGGCAGTGACTGCAAAGAAAGGATTAGTGAAATTATAAGTCAGAATATGGCAAAACTGTGGAATAACCTACCTGACTGCCACTCTGGCTGCCCGTCAAGCTCTCAATGTACTCTTGTTCCATCTTGCTAATGCTTCTGGCCTGGGCCGGCTCGTTGGCTCCCTGCCAGAAAAAAACCACAGCCCAAGCCACACTGAGTCCTCCCGACAGATGAAATAGTCCCGGCCAGCCTAGGCTGGACTCAAATATGAAACCGCTGGTGACCAGAATGAGGGCCGTGCCAAACTGGGCACCCGAATAGATACCAGTGGTAAGGAAACCTCGCTCGGTGCGCGGTACCCATTTCGCCAATAAGGTGTGAACACATGGATAAACCGTTCCCTGGACGAGACCCGTCAGAACGCGTAGAGCACACACACAGATCCAACCGTTCTCCGCTGCCAAAGGATGAAAGAAACACAAGATGCCACCGGCGGCAGTGGCCAAGGCAAGTACCAGCTTGGCGCCATAACGTTTCGCCAAAAGACCTGGAGACAAATGAAGTAATTATTTTGGTTAATTAAGAAAGTGTATAAATTAGAGGTATCCGTCACATAAACCCACAAATAACAGAGCAATATCTGAGGTTATCTAACACATAGCAGCTCCACTCACCCGAAGGCACCTGTGAGACCACATAGCCCCAAAAGAAGCTGCTTAATATTAACGATTTGTCCGACACAGTCCAATTGTAATAGGGAGATCCAGCCGTTTCTTGAGTCATGGGTACTATGGCCGCCGAGATGTCTACACGCTGGAAATAGTTGATCATCATGCCCACAAACAAGAGCACAGCCTGTACATGGCGAGCTCCAAACCCGTTGGCTAGAAAGACAATTGAAAAATGTTTGAGATAAACCTTCGCCTTTGATTGATCCCACAATAAAGGAGTTCTCTCATTGCTCGACAAATACACCATTTTGCAGCACAGATTGAAAGCGATTTGAGTTAACAAGCAGCTAACAGTGATTTTATATTCTTATCATAATCACATCGACAAAGCAAATTGTTTAATTATTTCTCTAGGATCTTTACGCTCAATCGCCGTTTTATGCCCTGATAATGATAGTGCCCATGTGCAATGACGATTAATTAATAGCCGCCGCCTTCAGTCATTATCATTAAACACAATGCCAATTATGACAACAACAAAAGAAAAACAAAACCAAAGCTTAATGGAAAAGTTTTAACCAAGCTGAGGGAGCTGTTGACTTTCCCAGAGACGGGACCATTTATATTTGATTTTCAATGACATCTTGTCTTGCCAAATAAACCCAACAATCTTATCCAAATATATGTATCATCATCATCACGTAAAATTTGAAATTATCTTGTTCTAGGTCTGTTAATTGTGTGGACATATTTAACCAGGCGGAGATATCAAATCAGAACTCACAAATGTTTGGTATATGCATATACTTTTGTGGTACGATGTGATCGAGATGATTCATGGATTGAGTCAGGCAGTTAGGTCGGGTAGGTCTGGACTTTTTTTTAGATCACGTTGCTTTTAGTCCTTTACTTAATTTATTTTGGTTAGCGGTTCCAAAACGATAACATGGTTTTGATTTCGGCATAAATATGAATATTGCTTTAAAAATTTGTTATTTTTAGCCAGATTTCCGGATTCCTCGAAGTAAATGCATATATTCCTCATCACAACCAAGATTGGTTGCAATTTTGGGATAGTTGCTATCATTTGGAAAATCTCTTAAAACATTACACATATCAAGCAAGGTGTGTAAGGATTTTCCTTGAATTTCGGAACTATCAATTTGTAAATCAGAAATTACGAAAACCTTTGGGTTATGTTCAACTTCTTAGGACGATTTCTACAACTGGCATTAATTCTAAACTATAGCCGTAGAGTCATTGTCTTCTGGTAGGTCTGGACAGCTCACATCTTATAATCGACGAACTGCGTATAAGTAGAAACTCTACACAATGCTGAACTTGGTGATATTTTCCATATGGATTATCAGTAGACCAATTCAATACAAGAGCCAACAAGTGTCGAGAGTTGCGGAGTGTATCAATAACCTCTTAGTACTGATTACGGTGCATAGGATAAGAAACATTTTTAGAGGTACTTACGTTTCGCCATAGCGGCAGAACTATCGCAGCCCATATTGAAAACCGATTTGGATTTGGAGTTGAGTTCTTTTGCCTTGATACTGACGCGGCCGAAAGTTGACGGACGACTGAGCATTGAAATGCGTATATCTGTTGCCTTTATACTTGTTGTGATAACACAAGAGTCAAGTGGAAGGGGGCCCCGACATTCAACATTATCTTTGGCAAATAGTCGTAAAATCATTAACACCTACAACCTGAAATTCATGAGATTTTCGCTGAATTTAATGGATATTAATTTATTGGCTGCAGTTTTCCCATTTATCAAATTCTCTACGCTTACGCATCTCGAGCAATCTTATCGCATACTTTAAGTAATGCTTCAACTCAGACTATTGTTTAATGGACAAATTCGTAGAATGTGTCATTCATAAAGCAAGCTGGTTTTATAGTTTCAGCTAATCACTTTACCAACAATTAGTTCCTGGAAGTGATTCGACAGAGTAATCTTAAGAGAAAGTTCTTAACTGAAAACCGTTACTAGCTGCAGCGCTTCATTTGAAAACGAACCGGTACAAGAAATATCGATAGGCCAAGCGACCGGTAAGTCGGTAGTCGAAAATAAATCCAGTGTGGTCGCACTACAAAAATGCCCGTGCATAATAGTACGGTCACATCTTACAGCACGGTCATATCATTAAAGACAAAGTCATGTCTTCCTACTCCTCTCGATCTTCATTTGACGACAATGATCCCAAGCGGCCCCGGATTATGACCTTCCGACCCAGCTATGACGAGTTCAAGAATTTTTCTTCCTACATTGAGTATATTGAGTCGCGCGGGGCCCATTTGGCTGGACTGGCAAAGATTCAGCCGCCTGCGGAATGGGTGCCCCGGCAGTCGGGCTACGACATTGAAAACATCAACATGACCATACCGGCTCCCATTTGCCAAGTGGTCAGAGGGTAAGAAGCCAACATCAAACAGATCCATTCAATTGACCGAAGAACCTCCTCCTTGTCTTAGGGCCCACGGCTTGTACCAGCAGTTCAACATCCAAGAACGTCGCCAAATGACTTTGCGCCAGTTCATGGATAAGGCCAACTCGGAGCTGCATCAGACGCCCAGACACTTTGACTACGATGATCTGGAGCGCAAGTACTGGAAGAATATCACCTACATCTCGCCTCTGTATGCGGCTGATGTCAAGGGCACGCTGAGTGATGAAGATTTGGAGGTGTGGAACATTGGCAAACTCGATACCATCCTGAACCTAGTCAACACGGACTACAATATCATCATAGATGGCGTAAACACGGCGTATTTGTATTTTGGCATGTGGAAGAGCTCGTTTGCCTGGCATACCGAGGATATGGACTTGTATTCTATTAACTACTTGCATTTTGGAGCACCCAAGACCTGGTATGCCATACCTCCTGCCTATGGGCGACGACTGGAGAAGTTGGCGAACGCCAACTTCAATGAAAACTATCGCGACTGCAATGCCTATCTGCGCCACAAGATGACCATGATTAGTCCAAAGGTGTTGCGGCAGCACAACATCCCCTTTAACAAAATTACACAAGAGGCGGGCGAGATCATGATCACCTTTCCCTTTGGCTATCATGCGGGCTTCAATCATGGCTTTAATGGCGCTGAGTCCACAAATTTCGCCTCGAAGCGTTGGATTGAGTATGGCAAACGGGCCAGCATTTGTAAATGTCGCAGCGACATGGTCAAGATATCGATGGAGACATTTGTGCGGCGCTTTCAGCCCGAACGCTATGCGAACTGGCTAAGGGGTGAGGATTTTGGTAGCCATCCCGAGGAGCCGGGCAAAATCTGCGCCGCAGCGCCACCTACACTGAATGAGTATGAGCAGCAACAGCTGGAGCAGGAGAGGTAAGGTCAGACATAACCATAGTTAGCTCCAAATTAAACAAAAATTCTTGCAGCTCCCCTGCAAAACGCGGCTGTTCCCTGCCAATGAATGCAGTCGAAGATGCTGATGACAAGGCCAGCGTGAGCAGCTCCAGCAGCTCGCGCCTCAAGCAGGCTGTGGTCAAGCTACGTAAAATTACTTTGCCTATTGATGCAGCAGCTACAACCCCCACCGAACCCGCCAAGCCCGCGCCCAAGAAATATGACTTCAACTCGATAGCCGTGGTGCGCGTTAAGCGACTATGGAATGCATTACCACCAAGCCCACAGCCGGGCACCAACCTGCTCACCAATGGCGTTGTAAAGAACACCAAACGTATGCGCTTTCAGACCAAAGTACTGACACTGGAAGACGAGGACTAGCCAGCTAAGGCAGCTTTTGCAATGTCGATCTCTTAGACTTCAAAGATTTTTAGTAATAATTAATATGTATTAAGAAGGGTGGCAAAATACTGTTGGCTCTAGATCCAGTTTTAGGTCAATGTAGATTGCCACCTTCTTCAGGAGAGTTGTCCAAACGTATGATATGTATTGTATGCCGCACAGTGAAGAACTGTTTATGTAAATATTAGTTTATGTTTTAATTTTTTTTAGTCCTGCCATAACAAGATTGACCGAAGTGCGCTGAAATAAACGCATTATACAGAAATATGAGTGATGATTAGATAATGCACTGCTACGAAGATTACTGTTGCTGGCTGAGTTAACTTGGCCCACCCTTCACAGTTAAAGAGGTGTTCCTAATTCTAGAGGCATGAAGGCTGTAATAGATTGCTTGTAGAATTCACAAGAACAAAGCCATTGATCCAATGCACATAAAAAGATCACCTTATCAGAGCCACAGCCAGAATATCTAATAATTAGAACCCTTTCTGCCACTTGCTGAGTCTGGACAACATGGGAAAACAGTCGCAAGCCACTTCCTTCTTTTGCAAAAGTGCAAAAGTATAACAAATTGAGTTAAGCTTTATTTCCTCTTGAACAACAACTACTCCTTGGGCACAAATCCATCGTCTATTTCCACATTATGTAAGCGACTTAGCTCAAACATCTCCTTAACTTGATGTGCCACCTCACAATCGCTAGTTTCACCACCTCGTGTCATCACCTCCTCAGTGATTTCTTCATCCGATTTGGTGCCATTTAACATTTCCTCAGCAGACGTTGTCTCCGGCTCAATTAGTTTCATTAGAAAGAAGCAGGATATATTAACGGCATGGGGTAGAAAGCGTATGTATTCCTTCAACAATTCCTTGCGGCTGTGGGGAAGCAAATGTCAATCAAAAAAGGATCTTTACCAGTTCGCTGGAGTGTTTACCCACCTTAGGTACGCGGGCAGCTCTTCTTCCGAGTGTTTTCTAAAGCTGTCAAACAGAGCCGTGCAGTAGTCATCGAATATGCTGTCAAAGTGCTTGTGGCGTACATCCGCGTAGACAGAGATGGCCAGGAAGACTGCTAGGTCTATCATAGGCGAGCAAAGACGTAGAGTTTGGTAGTCGAACATCATGATATCCAAGGGCTCTTCATTATCACTGTACTTGTAGGCTACATTGTTTCGCAGGAAGTCGCCATGGCAAAGCGTGGCCAGTGGTTCCCTCGGAGCCACAAGCTGTCTGCCGTAATGCAGATAATCATGAGTCAAGCTGTAAAACTTGTCAACAAACTGTTTATCCACTTGAGGTTGATGTTTAGCCACAGCCTTGACCATCCGCTTCTTGCTTATTTTAATGGTTAACTCCCATTCGGGATGAATTGTATCTTGGGCATATCGTGACTCCTTAAGTTTGCCAGTCAGCTCAGCGAAGCGTTCTGGGTTATTGTGCTTCAAGGCATAGCCCAAGCCATGAAACCTACCCAAATACTTAACGGCCAAGCGGGCATGTTCCAGACATAGACCCAGCCTGTTCTTGGTCACTCTCCAGCCATCCGCACCAAAATCACCCAAAATGAGAACCGCCGAAGAAGGCTGCAGATCGCTGTAGTAATACTTGGGAGCCGCAAACTTGCCGTTGGCCAACTTTTGTATTTCGGGCAAAATTTTGGTGTAGAAATGAATCTCATTGCTGAACAGATCGCCGAATTGGATGTCTGCGTAAACTTTTGGAGGCACTGCTGGGGTTTTCTATAGAAACAAGATAGCAAGCGATTGTAATCGGTGAAAAAATGCATTTTATAATCTAAAATTTGCAAAAAATACACCGACTTATCTGTGCCTACGTTTCTCGTAGTGGGGACTAACAACCTTTACGATCTTATCCTACCTTTACGACCAACTTTCTTGTCAGCTGTTCACCTGCGTATGTCAAGGCTACTGTTGCTCGATAGCACTGGGTTAACATGAAAGCCTCTGCTGGACCTATTACATCAATATCAATGCTTTCCACACTGAATGTATCCGCCTTTGATTCACAATAATTATCCACTAGTTTTCCGTCTCTCAGAATCTCAGGCAGTATGTTGGAGCGCAGCCATTCGGCTTCTTTCTTGTTTAGCGACATTTTTGCTAACTGGGAACTGCCTAGCTCCGCTCTCAGCAAAGTACTGAACGTTTCAGTTATTGGGCTTGCGAATTTTCCTCAGCCGGGTAGTGATTACACTCAAAAGCAAATGAGCTTGATAAATTGCCAGATAGAGATAGTATTAATACGCCCATAGGTAGGTGTTGGTGTATGCAGTACGAGGGCTGGTAGGTGTACTATATTTCAAGATAATGATTAATTTATTTAGTTTTTACTTTGATTTGATTTAATCTTGTCCAAATTGGTTGCAGGTGCTTAAACCAGGGCTGCAAACCCAAAAAAATTTTTGGATCTCCAGCTCGCGGGTTCGAACCAAAATTTACCAATGGTTCAGGTTCAGAATTTGGAGGTTCAAGGTTTTTGGGCCAAGGTTTTGGTTCGAACCTTGGTTCAGCCAAGCTTTATACACGTTTATATAGTAAGCGACCTAAAACCGACATAAACTGTTAGGGAATTGTTTCGATTTTGGGTTGGGATGGGATTTCACAATACTTTATATAAATAGAGACACTTTCATACAACTCATGACCATCAAAGCAATGATTAAGTGTTTCTACTTATTTAAAGTATTGTGACGAAATAAAAACTTCGAAGTTCTGGATTCAGCCCTTAAAGTAAAATGCAATTTCGTAGTCCACATACGAAAAGTGTTTCCACAGTAAAGTGGATAATTCTATCAGGATAACAGAAAAAGTCACTGGGAAATAGTTTAAACCTTTCATTTTTGTTGAACCGAACCGAATTTTTGGGTTCGGAACGGGTTCAGGTTCAGCTTTAATACCTTAAGACGTTCGGTTCAAGGTTCGGTTCACAGTAATCGGAAAGCCGGAATTCCGGGTTCGAACCGGTTCGGTTCAAAACCGGTTTGCAGCTCTGGCTTAAACAGCTAAAGAGTTTTGAAACTCCTGGTAGAACGAAAGATCAAAGAGAACCTTGAAATTGAAATCAAGAACCTTAGGTAAGACCTTATCATTATTAGTGAAACTACACCACTGCTTCAAACCGAATCTCCTAAATTTGATAAGCTCTCTTAAAACAAACACTACCACCCACCAAGTAGAGTAACGGCTACACAAGTAATTGACAAGAGGAAATTTCAATGTGGTTGCTCGTTGTTACATTTGTGTGCTGTGCGTGAGCTATGCCGGCCGCCCAGTTGGTCTCTGTTCCTTGGAAACTACTTCTTCGATGAAAAGAAGAATGAAATATGAACCTATATCATTAGGCCAGGACCGACTGAGCGCACAAACAGCACACATGCTTCAAATCGAAGGTCGATATTGGAAATTCACTTCAAATTTCCATGACATTCACTTGTATGGCCGTTACGCATCTAGTTGTACTTTGTCTTTACTTTAAAAATATAGGAAAAGGTCTAGCATACCCTAATAAAACAGTATCCGAATAATAGTTACCGTTCAAGCCAAAGGAAGAAACATGCACCACAAGTGACCGAATCCTCGGGGAGCACACGTGTCTCGAAATGATGCGACGCCAACAACAAAATCAACAACCCATACATATTTGTGGTTGCTTTCGATTTAGCTAGAGATCATGAGAAGTGGGAATACGAAGTTGTTGCAGCTTACTTTGACTTGCATTGAAATGTAGTTCGAAACGAGTAGGAAAGTTGGTCAAGTCCGTCTCCAGTTTGCTCTGTAATCTACTCTGTCTTAGCCCGACTACCGTTCCTCTGAGTTTCACCTAACCTTTGGCGTATAGATAAATAATCCTGTTTACCAAATAAGTTTAGAAAGTGGGAACACTTTTCTATAAAATTATGGATAATATGGCGTTTTTTCCCAATACTTGATCTGCCTGGAAGTATAAGAAGCTCTAGTTTTAGATATGTCAAACCTCTTTCTCTAACCATCTCATGCGAACAAAAGGACATCATGCATATATATACCCTATGGGATCGGAAATGCTTCCTACCGACTGTTACTTAATACACTCTGCGTACATCTGGAACAGAGTGTAAAAACGATTCCTCAAGTCCAACACAAATTTGGCGGCAGCTCTTGATGGCATCCCCAAACCCAGCACTCAGCTTGTCATTTGAAACACAATCAAAATTCGAACAATATATATTTTCGATCAGGGTTACTGGGCTAAGACGGACAGCAGAAATGCAGCACAAATGGTATTTGCTCTCGATGACCGGTTCGCTAACCAAGGTCAACAATTATGTGCGAAAGTATACGAGCGAATCGCACCGTGGTGGCGTTCTCCTAGGTGCTTCCAAGACCCCTGTGCCAAAGTACGAGATACCCTCCTCCAGTAGCATAGCCTCGAGTGTTTACAGCAATCTCAGACGTAGGAGGTACAAGGCTCGTGAAATAATCAAGGAATGCCCAGCAATGGGGGAAACCGAACCACTCAGAAAAGCTGTGACAGTGGTAAAAGATATTCCTCAAATGAAGGAGTTCTTTGCGGAAGTCAGGAATCGCGAGCTCAGGGAGTACTACAAGAATAAGTTGACCAACCGGAGGGAAATGGATGTATATACAAATTGTGGTGTACAATGTGACAGCATGGCGTTCAGGGACATCCGCAGGAATGTCTACTGCCAGGGTCCCGTTAGGATGAGCCAATCATTCGAGGCCAACAGAGCTTTTTAATCCATCGCTACATGGAAGAAAGAGTTCCGTTGGCTGAAATGAAAGCCTCGGCAATCCTCAATCCCCCAGCACTCTTGGACATTTCATTCCAAATTTACGGCAGTCAACTTGCTTTTCTCTCTCTCTCTCTCTCCTGCTCCTAAACTGGCTCAAAATGTATTCGCAGCCGCGACAATGCTCCGTGAACACCCAGACCGAACCGCAGCCGGATCCCCATCCAGCCTGTGTGCCGCTCTTGATGGTCGATGAGGATGGCAAGAAGCGATACTGCTATCATGGAGGCAAGTGCCGTTGCGAGAACTGTGCCAAGTTTCGCAATGAACAGGAGGAGGTGATGGATACGTTGCTCCTTTCGTATATTCCACACGATCGCCTGAAACTGCAGCCGGGCATACGTCAGGTCAAGCCGAAGCAATATCGCTTGGAAGCCACTAGAACCTCGCCGGAGATGGCGGCGCGTTTGCTCAAGGATCACGAGATGTTGCGCCAGCAGTACCCCACCTACTACCTGCCGGATAGATACTACCAGGGTAGGAGGGCCTGGAGGTTCGCTGGACCCAGGAGCCAGGGTACACAAACGGAGATCAAGTTAGGCAACTGGGGCATCGATGGTTGTCCTTGTGTCGATAAATCGCTCTGCTGGGACATATAGAACGAGAGAAGAATAAACAGTGCACGGAGTGGTGGGGAGAGGAAAAGTGTGTGTGTTTCAGTTTCGGTTGGGGGTTTCGGAGCACAAGGTCACCTTTTCGCCTCACTTCGTTGTGTACATTTGATTTCCACATTTGGCCCAGACTTTCAGAAACTTATTCAAAATTTAAAATTTCCCCTCCAGCTCACACAAATATGTGGCGAAACTATAGAGGTACCCGGCTGCTGTCCCAGGCTCAACATCTTGGACTTGTGCGCCACTTGGCGGAGGCCCAAAACGACTCTCACAATCCGTACATCTTCGCCACCGGCTTTGACACGGCAGTTTCCAAGGGCGCCATGCTCTCCTCTCCCGTGAGTGTGGTGCCACGCTCCAAGTACGGCGGCATTACCACCATCTCCCTGCTCACCGGGCAGTCCATCATTGGCAAACAGGGCTCCAAGTATGTAACGGCACTGCTGTCCAGTGCCCGTGTTCCCGTAGAAGTGCAGCGCATTGGCTTCGATCAGGACGAGGAGTATTTGAACTCGGTGCTGCGGAATCGGGCCGCTGTCCATATAGACATTATGTGCGGTCCGGTCGAGAAGCAGAAATCGCTGAGGATCTGCAACGATCTGGATCTGTATGTGTTCATGACGCGTCTGCGCACCTTTCCCGGCTTCAACTGCCGCTTTCCGGACGTGGACATCCAGTTGATAGTCGAGAACAACATGGGCAACTACTCGGAAATGGAGTATTCCCCGGTCAAGGGACTGGTGGAAGCTCTGCGCGTGATCACCCACAAGACCATAGAGAAGTACCTGAAGTACGCCTTCAAGGCGGTGCGTCGGTCGTGTCGGACGCGGGTCGCTGTTATACACAAGATGAGCGAGTGGCCAGTGACTGATGGTGCCATGGTGGAGCTGGCCACCAAGATGCATCAGGAGGAGTTCGATGAGCTGGAACTGGAGTTCCTGGAGCTGGACAGAGCAGTGGGTCGCCTTATACTCAATCCTGGCTACTTCGATGTGATATTTACCAATGCCCACTACGCCACCATCTTGGCCACCATTGCCAGCGGCGCCTGTGGCGGGGCCAATCTGTTTAGCTCCATCGAGGTGGGCGACAATCATGCGGTGTTCAAGCCCTTGCAGACGAAGCTGTCGTTGACCAACTACAGTGTGCTCAGTCCCTATGGCATAGTGTCCACCTGTGTGGATTTATTGGAACATGTCGGCCACGGCGAGTGTGCCAAGGCTCTGTGGTATCAGATGCTGCGCACCATGTGCGAGGGCATCAAGACCAGCGAGTTCCAGGGCAAGGATAGCGGCGAATACGTGATCTGTAATATCAACAATCACCTCAAGTGCAGCAGGTTCGGCGACGACACGAATAAGGAACACACACAGTGATGGGGAGGGGGTGACCCCGAATTTATTACTCAATAAAACCACAAAAATTCGAAATCAGAAATTGCGACGAGTAAGCGAACGCTTGCGCTGTGGTTGGGTTTGGGGGGCAGAGTTAGTTGGGTCAACGGATGCTCTTAGCTTGTCACATTACCTGCTCCTCCTCTGTTAGCAAATCGCCCTCAATCATCTGCATTTTCCAGTTCTCCGAAAAGGTAACCAACTCCACCACACGCTTAAAGGACACTTGTTTCCTGGGCAAGGCCATTTTGTTGAGTTTACCCTTCTTGCTCTTGTTCTTTGGATAGTTCATGTAGTCGTAGACAATCGGCACATTCGCTTCACTCTCACTCTCGATTTCAGCTACGCTGGCGACGGACATCTCATCCGGCGACTGGCCCAACAGTTCCGATGGAGCTTCTTGCTTATCCATGACTAGGAGAATTTAAAAAAAAAAACGAAATTATAATTTATATTCGTTTATGTGGAAAAATACTAATGCTAAAACGTAGATTTATGACTGCCAGCTGAATGGGTACTGATTTTCAGGCCTAACCTACAGAAGCACGCCTACATATACACTCAGAGAAAGGAGAGTGACTGAACAGTATGACCCATGGCATTCGTCATCTAAAATATGCCGAAATACAAGATTATCCTGGAATCGTCTCAAGCATTTGAAAAGGCTAGCTAAGTCTCTTTTAAATCTAATAAAGGTGCATTTGCTTATTGCTTACAAACAACCACAACGAATGCGGCCGACGCGTATAGGCTAAGGACATCCCTGCGCCTAATAATTGGCATCTTCTTTATTATACTCTGTACCGTAGGTACATAGAGTATTATAAGTTTGTGCAAAAGTATGTAACATCCAGAAGGAAGCATCTCCGACCCTATAAAGTATATATATTCTTGATCAGCATTAACAGCCGAGTCATGTCCGTCTGTCCGTATGAACGCACAGATCTCAGAGATGGTGAGAGATAGAGGTTTGACATGTATGGGACATATGCTTCTTATGTCTGCAGGCAGATCAAGTTTATTTTCAATTTTGGCCACGCTCCCTCCCGCCCCCGCAATTTAGAAAAAAAGTCATATCTCCCACAGTTTTGAAGATAGATGGCTAGTTTTTTCTGAACAAATTTAGTTATTAGGATAACTTATCGATCCGCCAAAGGAATGAAGCAGATCGGATGAACGGTTTTCGAGTTATGATCAAAAGACAAATTTTCTTGGTACAGAGTATGTTATAGTCGGGCTTGACCGACTTTCTTTCATGTTTTTCAAACCATTTGTGGACAAAGTATCAGTTCTTTGAGTATTTTCGTTCATATGTGAAAGTTTCAATTCAAATCACATGACCAAACTCAATGGGTTTCCTCTATTTCGCGAATTGCATCATCTCTTTTGAGTTATCACAATGATTTCATATAAAAATGTTAATGTTTGCCATTCATAAGGAAAATATTCTTCTGGATTATTGTTTGCTGAACACGAATCTCTGTGCGGACCAGTTCTACTACGTCCAGAGAATCTCTTGTTTGAAATGCTAGGACTTGCCAAATTATACGATTTCGCCTGGGCTAGTTGAAAGTATTGGATAATTTCGAGTGCGCTTGTATTAAGCTGCAGTGCCTGAATGCTCTTGACTTGTCAGAGGTTTTCTAGAACATTATATAATAAGGGTATTATAGTTTTGCCCAGAAGTTTGCAACGCATAAAAATATTCATTTTCGACCCCATAAACTATATATATTCTTGATTAGGGTGACGAGCTGAGTCGATTGAGCTTTGTCCGTCCTGTTTCTACGCAAACAAGTCTCTCAGTTTTAAAGCTATCGAGCTGAAATTTTGCACAGAGTCTTCTTTTTACTGGTAGTGTGTCGGAACCGACCGGATCGGATGACTATATCTCATTGCTCCCATAGGAACAATCGGTCGGAAACCTAGTTTTAGTATGAAAAACTTTTTCCTTTTCAATGGAAACGTCTCCAAACTTTGTAATCGTAGGTTTTTTTTATAATTCTACCAAGTTTTATTGAAATCGGACAACTTTATGGTATAGCTGCCATACAAAAGATAGGTCTGAAAAACAGTCTTTATTAGAAAAACTTTTTTGTTTTTAATGGTAGCATCCTGCAATTTTGTACTTGTTTGTTTCTCATACTTTCACATAATTTTACAAATTTTTGGCCAAATCGGTTGACTATATCATATAGCTCCCATACGAACGATTGGACGGAAAAACGCAAAAAAGAGAATTTATTGAAAATATATAAGCGAGCACTTGCAAGGGTATAAAACAGGGTTCGGAATTGCTCACGAGCGAGCCGCGCGCTCTGCCTCATTTCGGCTCTCGCTCAGAGCTGAGAGCCGCTTTTCGAGAGCCGGGAGCACTAAACGCCTCACAGCTCGTGAGCCACAGCTTCTGGCTCAGAGCAGTGAGCCACAGCTCGGGAGCCGTGAGCCATCAACCGGCTCTCGGCTCGTGAGTCACAGCACTCGGCTCTGAGCTGTGAGCCACAGCTCTCGGCTCATGAGCCAATAACCAGCTCTCGGCTCGTGAGCCAATAACCAGCTCTCGGCTCGTGAGCCAATAACCAGCTCTCGGCTCATGAGCCATAGCTCTCGGCTCGTGAGATACAGCTATCGGCTCTGAGCCGTGAGCCATAGCTTGGGAGCCGTGAGCCATCAACCGAGAATGCTTTTGCTTCTTCTGGTGGCTATGTCCACTTTAAGAGAAACCATTTTGGTGCGAAGTTTCTTGGTAATATAATTTTGGATTTTCTGTGAAGCTTTATCAAATTTTGTGGCTCACGAGCCGAGAGCTATGGCTCATAAGCCGAGAGCTAAGGCTCACGAGGCGAGAGCTATGGCTCGTGAGCCGAGAGCTATGGATCATGAGCCGAGAGCAATTTCTCATGAGCTGAGAGCTATGGCTCATGAGCCGAGAGCTATGGCTCATGAGCCGAGAGCTAAGGCTCACGAGGCGAGAGCTATGGCTCATGAGCCGAGAGCTATGGCTCACGAGCCGAGAGCCGGTTGATGGCTCACGGCTCCCAAGCTATGGCTCACAGCTCAGAGCCGATAGCTGTGGCTCACGAGCCGAGAGCCAGTTGTTGGCTCACGAGCCGAGAGCTGTGGCTCACAGCTCAGAGCCGTGTGCTGTGGCTCACGAGCCGAGAGCCGGTTGATGGCTCACAGCTCCCGAGCTGTGGCTCTCAGCTCTGAGCCAAGAGCCGAGAGCTATGAGCTGAGAGCAAGAGCTGGCTCTCGAGAGCTGCGAGCAAAGAGCAATTCCGAACCCTGGTATAAAAACTTCGGCACAGACGAAGTTACCTTAGCTTTCTCGTTTTCTTCTATCTAAGAACTTCTTGGACTCCAATGAAGATAAGATTCTAGGCAATTTACCTTGAAGTAAGGTCTTGAAGATTTGTAAGTGGACCGAAAGGTACTTGAAAAGTGAGCTCCTAAGACTGTCTACTAATAAGGATGCAAAGTGGTTTAGTTCCGGGGCTTATCGCACTCTACCTAAAGTATAACGATGAACCAATATGATCCAATCTTCCACAGGGTGCCCTTTTTTAAAGCCTTTGAAACATTTTTGAAAACACAACAATCTATAGGCAACATTATCAGCCAAAACCAATCCGCCCACCAATGGCTGCCAAACCTCTGGTCCTATTTCCAAGTGTACTTGTGCTCACCTACCGCCGTTCAAGCATCTTTGTTGGCGCAATAAACATTATTGCTCCCATTTGCACGTACAATTTGAATAAATTTATGCAAAGCCTGCCGGCTGTAAACAACTACATAAATACAGATGCTGCAGTGGCTGGGCGGGAGGAGTGGCGGAGCTCCAGTCGATACTTTATCATCATGCAAATGGCAAGGACTAATAAGTACAATAAACGACCTTACCACAACACAAACAAACCAGAGAAACAATGTAAACAACTGCCGGGTTATCCCCCACTCCCCCTCCCCCACCACCCCATCCAGTTGGAACAACAACAACAACAACAACCACTTTGCACATTGGCCATAATTTATTGTACGAAACACAGAAAACACTGTAGAAAATATCCCTTACGCCACACACGCACACGCACACACACACTGTCCAGGCCCAAGTCCAGCTCCCAGATGACGAGTTGGTCAATGGTGGTCAGTCAGTTGATTGGGCTGCTGGCTGGCCAACTTGGACTTGGCGGAGCCGCAAATCATCATGAACGTTAGCAGGGACAACTCCAGGACACGGCACACGCAATAGGCCACCACATCCACCAAGTGCTCCACAACTCCCAAGTACAGACACATGACTCTTAGTGCGGGGACAGATTAATGCGGAATGTTTAGGTGATAAGGCTGTGCTGGAGTGTGCTCGAGTGTTTGTGTTTGGCAGTCCTGTTGCTGTCGGCCCGAAGTGGACTCGTTTCGCATTTCTCTACCAAACACACAGAGAGCGAGCCTGCGCACAAGATTTCTCCACTTGGTGTGTGTGTGTGTGTGGGGTGGGTAGTTACCCTAAGATCCTGCCACCATATGCCGTACTTGGCTTGGAAGTGTGGCTCACGGCAACATATGGTCAGTAGAGTTAATTGATGTGCCGGCCAGTAGCAGCAGTGGCAGCGACGGCGGCGGCGGCTCATCCCCCCTCTCGCTTGCTCGAGCGTGAAAGTCACAAATTATAGAAAAGAGAAGAGGAAGATCACACGCCATGATAGCGCCAATTTGGCAAGCTATGACGCGTGCCAGTTGGTGTAGGCGTGTGCGAGCGAGAGCGGGCACATTTCTAACCCCTAACTGTGGCCGCCGATCCTGGGATATGGTAATTGTGAGGATCCTGCCGCGGGGCAAGGGGTCATTTGCGGGACATTTACACAAACTTGGTCAGCAGTCGGCGGTGAAAATATTTGTAGAGCCATTCCACAGCCAAGTGGCCTCCTCAGGGGTTGCCGCCGCAGTTGCGCCGCAACTTTCGACTCGTGCAGAACTATTTAGCCATGAGCAGCTACTATTACTCATCCGAGGAGGACAACAGCTCACAGTACCTGGGCAGTCCCAACTTCAACTTGACATCCATGCAGAACTACCCACAGGGCGGCGTCTTTCTCTCACCAGACTGGGAGTTCCTGGAGCCCAATAACAGCCCAGTTGCAGTTGCTGGCAAGGAAGTGGGCACAGGCACCGGGCAGAAGAAGCGCAAGGGTTTGGCTGCCGAGCAGACCACCTTAAGTCCCACCGTGCAGAAGCGTCGTCGCCAGGCAGCCAATGCCCGGGAACGCAAGCGCATGAACGGTCTCAATGAGGCCTTTGATCGTCTGCGTGAAGTGGTGCCCGCTCCCTCCATTGACCAGAAGCTGTCCAAGTTTGAGACCCTGCAAATGGCCCAATCCTATATCTGTGCCCTGTTCGATCTGCTCAAGTCCAATGGCGAGGAAGTGGACGCGGCCGCCTACACCCTATTTGGCGGCAGCGAGAGCAGCTTTGATCTAAGTGGAGGACAGTGAGGAGAGCAGCCCTAGTGTAACTAAGATTTAAGGTTTGTGATAGAAAATAAAAGAGTTGGAGGCTCCAGTGAGGCGAGGAGAATGGTCGTAAATTAATTATCAAGGAGTTCATTGATGGAAAAACAATAAGCCGGACCCAACCAGGCGGAACAACCCTCGCCCTTCGTTCAATAGAAAGCCACTGGAGTATTGGTTGCTTGGGTGTGGGTTAAGTTTAATATGAACTGGGGGGTTATGTGTGAAGCAGTTACATCTATGGCTGGATTGGCTTTCGCTTGGGTTTCGCTGGCGGCAGGGGTGGTGCCACCTTCAGAGTCTCGCTATTTCGAACTTTTACATGCTTCAGTTCCACATCGGCCATGTTGAAGGAGTTCTTGGAGGGACGAAAATCTTTGGCCGGCGGATGCAGCGTAATGACCTTTCGCTTGGAGGCATTTCGACTGAGTTTTTCGAAAGGTTTTTCTGTTTCAGTTCGGTTCGAGGGTCTGGGCATGGGCCTAAGGGGTTTGCACAACAGATTTCGACGCATGGCCCTGAGCAGAGATTTGTTCAGCTCCCTGTTGGTGGACTTACGTTCCAGCTGCTGACAGTTGGAGATATGATCCTTGATTACATGTAGGGTGGTCTCAGCCACGGCGGACGGCACTCGGTATGAGCCCAGTACGGCCAAGCCCCTCGAGGGATTTGACTGGAAGCCGGAAAGTTGTCGCGTTGCTTTTGGTAGCACAAATAAATACTCATTCTTGGTGGCTACCGAGTAGTAGGAAGACGTGTCCACGTCTTGCTCGTCCATCCGTTCCAGTTTCAGGGAGTGCCTGTTGAGCGACTGGCAAGGCATGGTATTCCCAGCTTCTGACCGAATTGAGCGTTGTTTCTTTCGGCTGGTCTCCGCCGTGTTTGCCGCGGACAACTTAGCTCGATTGCTCCTGAGCAATCGTCTTCTGGGTGCACTACTCTTGGGAGTCCTGGGTGGATTAGCTAGAGGTCTCTTCTTCAGTTGCTTTTCACTGCTAGCAGGAGTCGGTGCTTCATCTCTACTTCTCTGGTCCCTCCTTAACAACCTTGTGCCAACCTTAAAGCTAGTTTCGCTGCTCTCCCTTCCTCCTTTTTGGAAATTGTTCTCTCCCGAAACGCAGAGGCAGAGCTGATCCAATTCATTCTTTTTATCTGCTTCTATCAATCGCCGTTTGCAGGTTCTGCCCTTGGTTGGAGGTGCTTCTGCGTCCGTACCCCCAGGATCCTGTCTGTGTGAGCTGCGCCTTGAAGTAGCTCGCTCCGTATTCTCATAAGTGTCATAGTCTTCTTTGCTGTGCCTTCTGGACTTTGCTTGGTTGGCAATGCACTCGCCATCTTCGGTGGGGCAACGATTGCCGGGCCGTCTACGTCTTGAGCTTGTGGGACGTTCTTCAAATCTTCTTGGCGATTGCTCATAGTCGTCCTCTTCGTAACGTGATGGCCTATGTCTTCGGTCAGTTCTCTCAACATCCAATCTCGCCTCACTACGATTCCTTGAACGCTCTCTGCGCCTTTTGTCCGGATATTCTGGGTAGTCTTCATACACATTCTCCACGCTACGACGCCGTCTAAGCCTTGAACTCTCATTGTGATGTCTGGCGGGCTCTTCACTTCTTGGCCTTCTCCGCTGATCCGAGGCGGCCAGCTCGTCATCAAAGCGTGGTTCCCTCCGTCTGTGCGATCTATAAGCTGGACACTCCAACGGGTCTGACGTTTCACGGTCATTTCGGCAGCTGCGTCTACTTCTGTAGGCCGGACACTCTATCTCCCCATACTCGTCATTGCGTCGAGATGGCCTAGCTGATCTTTCTGTAAGTATATTGGGTTTGGTTCTCTCCCTGCGATCCCCAGTCTGATTTCGTTGGTCATCATACCTTCGTCGATCATATCTGTATGCAGGCTGGTCTTCAAACTCTGGTTCAGTCGCAGTACGAGTTCTTCGTTGTGGCTTGCGGCTCTCTTCGTCCATTTCCGGGGATCCTAAGCGTGGTTCAGCTCTTGGCTGAAAGGCTGGACACTCTATGTACTCCGGTTCATTGGTGTCATTTCTTCGAGGAGCTCTCGACTTGAAGGCAGGACACTCTTTATACACCGGTTCATTGGGCTCATATCTGGGCTGAGCTCTCGACTGGTAGGCAGGACACTCTACAAACTCTGCTTCAATGGGTTCACGTCTTCGCGGAGCACTAGACTGGTATACAGGGCACTCTACAAACTCCGGCTCAATGGGTGCATTCCCTTTCGGCCTAAAGGGACACTCCAGGTACTCCGGTTCATTGGTGTCATTTCTTCTTTGAGGTCTCGGCTGATAGTCAGTTCTTGGTGGTGGTTTTCGTTTCTCTTCGTTCCGATGGCTGGACTCATAGCGTCGTTGAGCAGGACACTCTATGAACTCGGGTTCATTTCTTGGCTGAGGCTTTCGTTGCCCTCTCGACTGATAGGCAGGACACTCTTTATTCTCTGGGCACTCAATAAAATCGGATTGTATAGTCCGGGTATCTTCACCCGAATCATAGACATCATATTGGGAATTTGGCGGAGCAGGAGGCGCCTCATTGGCTGGTTCCACTGGAGCATATTGATTTTGCGCCCAATAAAGTTCACAGTTCGGATTGCCAACCGGACAATGCTTTGAATTTGTAGCGTAATCCTGCTGAGGCGGACGGAAAGCTGCGGGACAATCTTTACCTTTGCAGTCCGGCGGTTCGTAGGCAGGACAATTTACGTCCTTGCAGTCCTGCTCAACATAGGGCTGCCCATAGTCGTTCGGATCATAGTTGGGTTGGTATTCCTGTGGGTAGTCTTCGGGTGGATCTGGTCTTGTGTCGTACTGCTGCAGGTTGCCAGCAGCAGTTGGAGCCTGCGGTGGTTCAGCATATGGTTGCCGATCAGTTCTTTTGGGACAGAGACAATGCACAGTGGGTGCGCCATTCTGATTTCTCTTACATCTGCAACGGGTTGCCTTCTTGAGTGCAGCCGCTTTGGGGGAACTCGGCTTCGCTGTCCCCACATTGTACTCCTCTCCCGATGCCCTGCGTAAGTTGGGACACAAATTAGGCGGTGGATAGTTTGGACACCGATTAGTCGGCTGGGTGACTGGGCTGGGACACTCGCATTCGCAAACTTCAGCCGAACTTTGGCTTGCATTGCCATCGAAGCTCTGGGCTTGCCTCAACTTTTGGCACATGGCCTCGTTGTTTTTCTTCCAGTGACTCTCACAGCGGATGCAGTCAACGATGGGTTTTCGGACTCTTGACTTGGCCTTTTTGCGGGTCTGACCACACAACCGGGGTTGGGGCCAGTTGCTGTAGAGGCGGTTGGCTGCCGTGTTAAAGTTGTTAGTATCCACATAGCATTCACACACATTGCTCCCGCCCCCGTACAGGCTGTGTTGGGAGCCCTGCTGGTTTTGTCCCCGAGAGCCGCAGGCATTGCAGCATTCTTCCTCATCCTGTTCCTTCTCTTTTGGCCCGCAATTGATGCAATGTGCGGTAGGATACCAACGATCGAAGCCGGACTTTGCACGCAAGGGAATGCCGGCTCTGTGCTGCTGCTCCTGTTCGAGTGTCATCTTATAAACAGTGCACTTCTGGGCCAACTCTAGGTCCTTCGAAGCTGTGGTGGTGAAGTTGGCAGTGAAAATAGAACCGCATCCCCTGTACTTACATCTTTCCTCTGCAGTGGGTTCGGCGAAATCAACATGAGCGCTGGGAATGCATATCTGACTGCTGCTCAGCCGAAACGCATCCTCAGTGGTGCAGTTGATTTGGCCTCTGCAGAGCTTGGACTGCGGCATTAGTGTCACATTTGAGTTGGACCCTACGCCGACTTCATTTGATTGCTCGAGTGCGGTGCCCGCCAAGAAGCGCAGATTTTGATAGTACGAGTAGCGTGGCACATAGTTGTATCCCTTCCTCCTACTTCTCTCTATGTCTGCCTGTTCTTTGTCGTAGTAGGTCCTCAGCGAGAGTATTCGAAATTTGATTTGACCCACCGTAAACTCATCCCTGAACAGCCGGGCTATGCGACGCCAGGCACTCTCCTTTAAGGCCTCATTGTGATACCCCTGCGACTTGGGATTCCACAGGCACTCGTTGGCCCGATAAGACCGTATCAGCTTCTGTGTGTAATCCTCTTCGCTAAGGCGTCCCATCTTGTTTTCGCCACCCAAGCCTAGTCGTTTCATTTACCAATCTACCATAGTGTTAGTCCCTTGTTGGGCTATGGCGGAGAGCCGGTCTATTGCGTGCAGAACAAGGAACAGGTTCAAATTTAGATTGTGTGCCAAATGTAGAATGTATTGAAACACTTTAAAAACATGTCGCAACAGATTTTTTGTTACAAATTTAGATTCTAGAGAACACAAAATGACAGCAAATGCCCGAAAACCGATATTTCGGGAACCAAAAAGACTGAGAAGAACCTAATACAATGATTCATTTTCGGTTTTGAGTGCTACAAATTAAACTTAGACGGGACTTACACGGTGAAGCAAGCTTCATGAAGTTTCGAAAAAGGCTTTCGTTTGTATCAAAGAGATGTAGTGGTGTCCCTTGCACCTCTACGTGGAAATCCCGTCTAAGTTTTGACTTACTTTTATGCAGTTTCGCTAAATAAAGAGAAACTGTTCAGAGAAAAACGCTAGACTAATCTGTAGAAACGAAAAAAGATGTTTTCAGAGGTAGTTGTCAATTATATAACCAAGAATTTGAAAGTGGAGACGAGATTCTATAGAATTATATTCTTACATATTCTCATCACACTCGGAGACTATAAAAGATAGCAATATAGAAGACTTACACAATATACAGCACGATATAGGGAATATTTTTGCATCAATAACTTAAAAATGTTGTCTTTTGAGTTAAGAGAGTGTTGAGGTCGGTTATCGATATGTATTTCTGTGAAAAGACTTTACAAACAGTTCAGTACTTGTACGAAACAGTTCTACAGCATCAAGGAAAGCATTTCTGAACTGAACAAGCTTACAAAATAATGCTGATGTGATATAGATGAACTATCAAATGGTCTTCTTGAGGTTCCAGCTAACCAAGAAATCGTAGAACGAGCAGTTTCTTTTTGTAAATGTTTCCTGTATACCGAAATAAGACTCCAGAATCCAATAATCCAGGAACCATAATCCTTTTTCCGAAACATAGGGTTCGATACGGTACGGTTTGGTTCCTTGGACCTAACAGTTCCAAGTAAAGTACTAAAATGGTTAAACATTTTTTTTGAGAATAGAAATAATTGGTTTTCTCCCTTATAATTGGAATATAAATCAACGGAACACATGCCGGAACGTTGGTTTGTCGAAGCTTAGAATCGCAATTGTGGCTGATCAAGATGACTGTGCGGCGGTGGCTGGGTTTCATATAGTTCCCAACAAAAAGGAAGCTGTGAGGTTATACAGAAGCGAATATCCAACATTTACACAAAACAACAACATGAATTCCACAATGGAACAAAACTCATTTCGGCCAAACTAAAAAGGTCTGTTTTATTACTCAATTGGTAAACAATTACTATCAATAGTTGAAGAAAGCTAGCTCTCGACTTTTTAATGACCAGCAGCGGCAGCCTTGGCAGCAATCTCATCCTCCTTAGCGTGCAGGGCAATCAGCTCCTGTTTCTTGGTGGCAATACGCTCCTCGCGGCGCTTACGCGCCTCACGCACCTTTTGACGCCTGGCCTCGGCCTGGTCAGCCAGCATCTTGCTGCGCTGCTTCTCGGCCTTCTTCTTGTGAATGTATTCCATGAGGACGCGCTTGTTCTTGAACACATTACCCTTGCACTTCATGTACAGATCATGGTACAAATGACGATCAATTTTCTTGCTGTCGCGGTACTTCTTCAGCAGACGACGGAGCACACGCTGACGCTGCATCCACACCAGTTTGGTGGGCATACGGGCATTCGCTGTACCCTTGCGCTTACCGAAACCGCAGTGACGACCCTTGCGGCGCGCCTCGGTGTTCTTGCGAACACGGTAGCGGGAATGGACCACGACGGGCTTCTTGATGATCAGACCATCCTTGATCAGTTTGCGTATGTTTTGACCTGCACGGTGGGAAGAAGAGAAGGGGGGTGGTTAGAGGCTTTGCTTTAAACCTGAATATTCATTAATTTCTACTCACGCGAGTTTGTGTTGGCAATCTCGTTGATTTCATTGGGATCCAACCAAACCTTTTTCTTGCCGCACCGCAGTACGGAGGCAGCCAACCTCTTCTGGAGCTTTAAAGAACTGCAAGAGAGATGGAAGGGGGAAGTTAAAACAGCGTGCTTATTGCCAGTGTGTGTATGTATGTGTGTGTGCCTTTGGTTTATTTCACAATTGCTGGGCTTAAAAATGAACTGCACTGCCAACGCTCAGTTCTTACATGGATACCACATTCACTGATCAACATCATAAGCGTATTTTCCAGCAATAAATGCGACCAAATCACACAAATTCACAAATTTTGATTGTACCTCATTGTCGACCCTTGCTCGTCGTGGCTGGGAAAGAAAGAGCAATTTGACAGACGGAAACGACAGCCATTTTTTTGGTATCGATAACAGCACAAGGTGCGCTGTAAACGCAATGTTAGCAGAGAATAGCGATAAGAGTATCGAGACAATTTTCGCGTTTGACAAAGCTGCCATTTATGTATTTAGACTATCAAAAGTATCTAAATTCTTAATTCTGTGTGTCTATTAATTTAATATTGTTAAGTGTTAGTATAGTGGAAATTACGGTGCTATCGTATATCGATATTACGCAGCTGGCTGCAGCCAAATTCAACAGCTGATTTGTTAAAAGAATTACATTTTTAGAAAATGCAACACACACTACTACGCCGTCTGACGCCTTTGTTGCGCCCGAATACTCCTGCGTATTCCTGCGCCGCCACAAAACCAAAATGCCTGTCCACAGTGCCGCAGAAGCAGGAACAGAAGCAGGAACGCAACCACCTGCCGCGACTGATGGACTTTCCAGAAACGGTCTGGCCATCGGCTCTGCACACGATCAAAAATTGGATTACAGGTGAGCGATAGACTTGGCCGCTTGGGGCAACCAATCAACATGGTTCTTTAATTTCAGTACAGTTCATCATACGTCCATACTTCGACAGCGAGTTTCAGTTGAAGGACTTCATCTTCGGGGCAAAGCAAGCCTTGCAAGTGGTTTCCTCAAAACTGATGGGCGGTGATTTAGACTCATTGCATAATTTAGTATCCAGCGAAGCCCTAGCCGAGCTCAAGCCTGTCATACAGAAGCTGTCCATGACACAACGCCGTCAATTGGAGATCAATGAGAGCGACATCTATTTGACATTTCCCTATCAGGTGGGCATAATCTTCGATGAGGCCAACGATAAGATACAAAAACGTTGGGTGGAGATCACCATGGTGTTTCATGTGATGCGTGGCCTAACGGAGATGCGGGAGCGTGGCGAGGAGATTCCCTGGAATATGGGGTAGGTAAACTTGAGCTATGCTTTTTGTCAGTCTGACGTCTAAACCTATATTTGAGGCACTTTTTGAACGCTTTTGATTTAGTTAGAGATGTTGAGTCCTTCTTGCAAACACCCCTTTGAATTTCTACTTCTCCATTGATGCATGTCGAAATCCTCCTGTTAGAAGTTATGCCGAGGTTGGCATAGATCTCACCTCAATGACCCCATTAAGTCCCAGCATCTGAAGATTCATTAAGCTCAGTGGCCTAGCTGAATCGTTGTTTCTCAAATTGATACATTTTCCGCCTTTCCACAGCACCATGCCCGAATACCAGGACAAGGTTTTCATATGCAACTATCGATTCATTAAGGAATTTACGGCTGGACAGCAGTCCGACTGGACCATCAATGTGGCCAATCATTTTAGGGCCATTGACTTGATCAACGAGTCCAAATAACCAAAGGGTTCGTCAGCATTCGTAACTCCATCGCCCCCCAATAAAAAGTTTCATTGGAATTTTAGGTATACCAAATAAAAATGGTTTTTAGTTTGTATTATGAACTTGTTTTAAATTAGGTGAAGTGAAATGTTCTCTGTTTAATGACCCTTCTTCGACGCCATCTCATACTTGGATCTGTAGATGCCCTTCGAGTCGTATTTGTCCAGCAGCAGCTTCCACTCGCCCGGCTTCCTTGACCGCAGGAAGTTGATCACCTTGTTCGAGTTGCGGCGCTGGACTTCGGTGCACTTGGAGCACTCCGACTCCAGGGCATCGGGCAGCAGGCGCTTCAGCTCGCGACCCTCCTGCGTGCAGGGTCCCTTCTCCATCAGGCACTTGAGGTAGTTGTTCAAGACGCGATCGTTGGTCAGGACTTCGTCCACATTGACATTGTCGAACTTGCTGGTGTATTGTCGATCCGGAGCAGCCGACGCCAGGCCGGCAAACAGCGCCACAACGAGAATGGCCAGTGAAGCGTTCATTTCGGATGATTTGTGACGGGCAACTGCAAAAGTAAGTAAACATTCTCAATGGGACATTTCTCATGCATTATTTATGGGAATGGCCCTCCTAAATCGCACATGCATACTAATTGGTGTTTATGTCAAGTGTTTTTAGTATCTTGCGAAGATTTCACAATTCTCTCTCGACCACGTCGTCGACACGGGGCTTATTCAAATTAAAGCCATGTCACCATATTTTGGCCATCGCTGGGCCCTGGCTAATGCCAATTTCAGTTGGTTTACGCAATCCGACTCGGCGACTCGTTTACGGCCAGCACTTGCACTTTTTACTCACTTTTCTTTGCAACTTTTCCCCAAGATTTTCGGTTGTTCAGCGTCCGGCAGCCCAGTTTTGATTGCTGGCTGTTAGCCTGTTTGGCCGTCTTTTATACTAAGGAGCTTTGACGCACATGCTCGGCCCACCAACTGGCGAGCTTTCGCAAAGCTGAACCGGATTTCCAACAAGCCAACGAACGGTTTCTGTGTGTTTTTCGAGTGAATTTCGGCTAAACAGTTCATAGGGTGGAGGAAGCTTTATCATCAAAACAGATTGATCTAAGCTGGAGTTTTGTTTATTTTTCTGAGAAAAACCAAACGAAAACAACTCATTTGACGTACATGATAGCTGAAGTGTGGATTTGGCTGTCCCACACAGAGACTAGACGTAGTCCAGCAGCTGCATTTTGTTGTTGTTGGCGTTGTCGTTGTGTTTGGTAATCACTTTTATGCATTTCCATTTCCCTTTTTAATTATCGATGGCTCATGAAATGCACGCACTCTTGGGTTCGAGCTCCAGACTTGACCAGTGATTGCGAAAGCTCTGCGTTGCTGGTGACTAGACATTGATTTGGGATTTACCCCCTTCAAGGTGTGTTCCAAATATTTGTATACGCGAGTGGTTTAAGCAGCTGTGAATACACAGGCTCTTGTCCAGAACAATCTGCCAAACAGGCCATACAAGACTCAAACAAGCTCGATTTGTAATTTGTTAATAAGGAAGGGCACACATTGATATTGTACAAATGCTGTTGCACCTCGGCCATTCGATGCCATTGATGGGCTTCCATAACGAGTAGAAGTATCAATTTGGTATTTGGATGGCCTGTGTGATGATGCGTTTAGATGATTTTTATCATACGAACATTTAATTCTACAAACATGTTTCAAAGTGATTTTGTTGGTTGCCTCAAAGCCCAGTTTTGAAACTTTTCCATACTCACCAAGTAATTACAGAAAAAACAGGTCATCTGGTTAGCTGTTTTGGGAAACTTTCCATCTGGAAACTTTACTTTTAATTCCAATTATTATCGGTAGGAAAAAGTTACCAAAAAGTATCGAACCGGTTTGGCTGATGAGCATATATTAGTTGGTTTGGTTCGGTTTAGAAACTGTTGGCATGCCTGGTGTCAAGTACGCTTCACTGGAAAGCCAAGCGGTGCCCGCGAGATCATTTCTAGAAAGATCAACCGACTATACGATACGCAAAAAAACAAGTCAAAAGTCGGTCTACAATACACTGTGTATCTACAAAGTCGTGGTCTATCTCTTATCTCTGATATCACAAAATTGATCAAGAGATATTATTTTGATCAAGGCTGCAAACTGGGACTGAACCGAAACCCTGACTAACTGGCCAAACCTACACCCGAACCGGTTCGGTTAAAAGAAATTTATTAAGACAACTCACTTAGTAAAACTCGTAATCTCAATTCGATATTTAATGAGTTTAAAAGACAAGCAAGTTCAGGCGCTGTAGTCGTGAGCCCCGACTCCAAATTTACCTGCTTTCTTGATGTTATGTGTTGTAGAATCTCTCGTTTGCTAGGTGGAACCAAAATTTAACAAAGGTTCAGATTCGAAAATATCTGATTCGAGGTATTTGTTCGAAGTTTGTGGTCGGAACCTTGAACCTTGATTAGTAGGAATCCGTTTATTAAGTTACTTAATTTTACCAAATTTTAGTAGTTAATTTAATCCAGAGTTCTTAAATCGAATCGTATAAGAATCGAATGGTTTTTGGCTCTGAATCTGAAATTTTAACAATGTAATGTCAGGCTTTGGCCATTGTGAATCATTGAAAAATCTTTGGAGTCGAGTACTTTTTAAAAAACAGGGGCTATTGTAGGCTAGGACTTTATAAGTAGTACAGATAGTTAGGTTATTGCAGGTTTTTTATGACCATTCTATGACTCAGGCGCTTCAAATCAACCATATAACAGCTTCGGTTCAAGGTTCCTTTCACGGACTTTAACCGTTTCTGTACAAACCAATTTGCCGCCCTGGATTTCACAGCTGTCGATGCTGTACCCCTCGTTCCAGAAAGCAAAATTGTTCTAGAGATTTTCGTCCATTTTTGTTGAACTTCTTAGAATATATATGAATATTGGGAATTTTTATTAAGAAACGAGGGTCTTACTTAAAAATGGTGTGGCTAAAGGGGGAAATCTGAAACAAACTTGATCTGTGTTTGGTGTACTATACCTACACAGAGAAAAAAAGGATATTAAAAAATATCGATTGGATGATTTGTATCCATTTGGACGGGATATGTCTAAAATATGCTTTTAATCATCCAACGGAGCTTAAAATGATCCAAAGGATATGAAAACTGATGATCATTAGGATGATTTTGCAGCTCCGCTGGATGATTAAAAGGATATTAAAGACACATCCATTCCAAATGGATCTGTACAGGCAAAAATTGGTGGCTCCATCTTGAATTGTCTCTACAATCGACGGCTTCATGCAGATAAAGCAGCTCTGTTGCAGCAAACATTCTATTGCTCATAACTTTGCCTACCGTTCATCCGATCTTTATCAATCCTTTGGCGTATAGCTTAATATTCCTGAAATTTCTTGCCATAAAACTGTCAGAAATATGAAGTTTTTATTAACTTTAGGGGGCGTGGCAAAAATTCTCTTATCATCCCTGAAATCTGTTTGTTCACAGACGCACAGAAAGTTGGATCGATCAACCGATTTCAAACCAAATTTCAGCATTTCATTTCGTAAAACATAATAAATAGCTGCCTAGACCAAAAAAAGTAGCAACTTTTCTCTAACTTTTTATGCGATCACTTGAATTTTGGACCTCTTAAACCAGCACCCAGGGTCAACTGTACCTGAGCCTTCCTGTTGCTACTGTTTGCCTAGAAAGGGGGAGGCATCATCATAAAACCAAAAAAGTGATTAAGTAATTAGCCATTAAAAAAGCTAAAATGTTTTTAACAGCAATGCGCACTTTCAGTTCTATATGCAAAAAACAAGAAAGAAAGTCGGTCCAAGCCCGACTATAACATACTCTGTACCAAGAAATTTTGTCTTTTGATCATAACTCGAAAACCGTTCATCCGATCTTCTTCATTCCTTTGGCGGATCGATAAGTTATTCTAATAACTAAATATGTCCAGAAGGAACAAGCCATCTATCTTCAAAACTGTGGGAGATATGACGTTTTTTCTAAATTGCGGGGGCGGGAGGGGGCGTGGCCAAAATTGAAAATAAACTTGATCTGCCTGCAGACATAAGAAGCATATGTCCCATACACGTCAAACCTCTATCTCTTACCATCTCTGAGATCTGTGCGTTCATACGGACAGACAGACGGGCAGACGGACAGACAGACAGACGGACATGGCTATATCGACTCGGCTGTTGATGCTGATCAAGAATATATATACTTTATGGGGTCGGAGATGCTTCCTTCTGGATGTTACATACTTTTGCACAAACTTATAATACTCTATGTACCTACGGTACAGAGTATAACAACAGAAAAGTACCAATCTCTCTCTCTCTCTCTCTCTCTGGTTTAACTGCAGTTCAATTGGTCAACGAAATTTAAAAGTTCAGATCTCAGTGTGTGATATAACTTCTTTTTTTTGTTTTTCAAGTAATTATGCAAATGTTTGACGTTTCGTTCGCGAATTATAAATCGATGGCAGCTTACAAAATCATCGGCGTTTAATTTAAACTGGGACATCCTTTGCCCCGCAGCGTTTGCTGAGTTTTTCTGAGGTTTTTTTGAACTTATGCAAATCGAAAGTACGTGTAAAAACGTGATCATGATGCGGCTGGTGGAGACAAAGGGTTGCTTACCTTGAAACGGGCCAAGCATGTGCACAACAGTTCAGGTTCAGGACGGATGAACGGAGGGACGGGCGGACGGACGGACGGAGGGGGGCACCGAAATGACAAAACTAAATACACAAGAGAAATAAATCAGAGTAGAGATCTTTAACACGGTACGTGCTTAAGTTTTTCATTGTCGCAGACACAAAAAAACAAAAAAAAACCGGCGCAATAATAATAATAACAAATAAAGCCTAAAAAACAACAACAAGCCGCAACGCGCAACCTCCACCTGCGATATGGATGCGTCAGAGCAGGGCAGGCGGAGGGAGCACTGACAGCTAAGGTCAAACGAGGCACATTCGATTTCCTCTAGAAGAACAGTCGGACGAGTGTGTATTATATTTTACGGTCTAACTTAGGTCTACTTATAGCACTAAAACCCGGCCAGCTATTTGACCACCACATCCACACTACACGGCGTCAGATGGTGTCGACTGTTTTGCGGAAAAGTCGTTTCCAGCAGAGTGTTTGATGTGCCGCCACCACAGATCTTGCGATAGAGCTCAGCATAGCCGAGATTGCCCCAGGCCAGGCGGATGGCTTTCAGTCCGCTCCACAGGGCGCAGAGCATAAACAATGGCAGGAGTATGAGCTTCAGATGGGGCACCACATTCACATTCACCCACATCAGGGAGATGACTATGTCCGGCAGGTCGCCCAGTTCCTGTAAAGCAAGCATTAGTGGGCTTACACTCTGTGTGTAGGAATGGCATCCGTTGCAGCTACTTACAAACTCATACCAAAAGGTGGGTATAATCATGTGGCTGAACTTGCTCAGTCGACGGCTGAAGTAGTACAGACTGGGCACGGGAATGTTGGTCTGGAAGCGATACTTCTCGCTAATGGGTATGCCCGTAACGGGCTCCAGCAACAAATAGGGCTCGTGCTGCTCCTCATTGGGATCGAGCCCCTCAAAGTGTTGACTCCAGTTGTAGCCACTGCCATAGAAATTGGGCGCCGAAAAGGCTGAGGGGGCTTTGTCTGCAATTTGAGTGAGATTATTGTGGATAGTTCTTTAGCTCAAAGCTGCACCTACTTATCACACACTGAGAGCCATCAAACATGCCAGTTGGCAGCTTCACCCCATAGGTGGAGTCCATGCAGGGCGGAGCCTCGCCTCCGGCTTTGATCAAGCTATAGCGATATGTGTCGAATCCTCGATAGATTACCTCTCTCTGATAGTTGAGGGGCAGCAGGCGACACGATTCCATGGCCACAATCTTGAGGGGCGTTTCCTTCTGCATGAAGGGTGGAAACAGGGAGTTATCGAACTCTCCATGCACATTGATGGGACAACTTTCATCGTCCCAGCTGTGGGAGCGTTGTCTCTGCTCTTTGAAGATGTGGTCCTCGTTCAGAGTTTCGATGCGAAAGAAGTTTTCTATGCCATTCTCCGGACCTATGTTCACCGTGTACACCTCCTCCTTCTTCTTGAGCGCCTGCAAAAAGGACACGTTATACCAAAACATACCCAACCAGCCGGTGGCCAACACTTACATTGTGCAGGGTGCCGCAGTTCGACGACAAGGGCATAATCTTGGCCATAAACTCCAGGCCCGGCCTAGTGAACTCCCACAGAAAGTAGTACACCGACGCATTGATGAATATATCCTCGGATATGGTCACCGCATCAAAGCCAAAGCCGGATAAGGGCGCCTCATGACTAAACTTAGCCGCCGAACCCAGCAATATGCTGTTGGGCATTATAATCGTGCGATTCAATATATCCGGCGACACACTGTCCTCGGGCACAAACTCCACACTGCGGTAGCGATCCTTGCTGTACGTTATATTGTGCTCGTTCCGCTCCAGCATATCGATGTGGCCCACTATCTTGTACACTATCGGCCCCACCTGCTCCAGCTTCAGTTTCTTGTCAATGCCCTTCAGGAACGCCTCCGAATTGGTCACATTGAAGAGGTAACTCTTCAGCTTGCCAAACGGCGAGTTGATCCAGCTGTCCATTGTGGGCATCTCCTTGCGGAAGCGCACATGCTCCCTGGCCACCGCCTGGCGAAAGTCGACGCGACTGGAGATCACAAACAAATAGAGATTCAGCACGAAAAGGGCCAGACACGCCGCCAATTGCACACGCTGCACCGCCTTCATCTTGCCAACACAAATTCCTAGTCCGTGGGTTGCGTCCGAGCCGGGGAGAACACGCGATGTGTTTGATTCGAAAACTGGAAAACTAATCGCGTTTTTAAGAATTTCATTTTACAAATTACTTATCTCGCGAGGTTTCTTCCTCCTCCTCTAGGCTCGGAGTAAAAACAAAAATAAATTATAGCAGAAAGGCTATCAGCTGCCTCCGGCGGGCGATAATGCCAGATCTCTTGACCCCAGCCAGCATAGAATCTACGCAAATCGCTCCTAAATTTTATGTTTCGAGACTAATTTGAGGGGGCCATGTGCCAGCGCGTCTGGGAGCCGCACCTGACGACTGAATCATTTCACTTTTCAACTGGGCAATAACTTTCTTCGATCGTCGCGTAACAGGTGATCGTTGCGCACATGGCAGCCAGTGTGCTCCATGATGCGGCTGTGGGATGGCAGGGTCGGGTCAGTGTGAAGCAGCGGCAGCAGCAGCAGATGCGCCTCCCTTATCAGTCATAGACATACGCTGGTGGCCTCTTATCTGGCCACAGTGCGACACAACGTGCAACGCAACCAATGACTCGCCATTAGAAGTCACTTCTTGTCTGTCTGGGCACAGTGAACTGTATTATTGAGCAAAATCCGGTCTGGCTCCGTTTAGTGCACTTCGAAATACTTGTTTTGACGGGCCTCAATCAAAATCATCAGCAAAATAGCCGCAAAATAAAACACGACAAATTCTAAAGCATAACCAGGCGTCGGCGCTAACCTCGTGTGGGGGGCGAAGCTGGCTATACCCTTGCAATGGAGGCTGAATAGTTGAGAGTTTTGAAATCGTCGCTCTGGAGGTTTGAAAACAACAGGGATGCAAACTGGTTCTGTATTGAACCGAACCTTAGGCGAACCTCTAATTCCAAGCTATATTTTTGGGAATTTTAGACCCGTTCCTGCCAAGCATTATAAGACATGTAATACCCATACCTTAAATCTCTTGCAATTGCCCACAGACCTCTTTATTTACCTGTCTTTAGTTAACCTAACTTTATAATGTGTTCAACACACAACGAACCTAGCTTAAGGTTACATCAAATACTATCGTACACCTAGAAATATGTTTTTCCTAACTTCTGACAAACTGTAGACCATTTTTGAAAGTTAGTCATAAGAATGGGCTTAAGGGGTTAAGAATAGGCAGAACTTAGAGCGTTCCTTGAACAGAAAGATGTTTTCTGACATCATTTACCGACTTGCTGTAACTTCAAAAGTCCGAAAGTTTGACTTTCCGAAACAGATTTGTGGGTAAGTCACTACAATATACTCAAGGCAGGGCTTTAAGATTTGAAATAGGGTGAAATTAAGGTTGATCTAAGAACAGATATGAGTTTTTAAACGCTTTGTGGACTAACTTACCTTAAAAAATACATTTCCGCGCAGATTTAAGTGCAAATCGAGTCTTTATACTTAAGTAGGTTTTAAAGGCTTGAGACTCGTCGAAACCAAGGACGTTCCTTGAACAGAAATGCTATTTACCCAGCTTTGCTGACTGCCTTATCTTCGGGAAATCTCAAGATAAATAAATAACCAAACAGATTTAAACCAAATTCGGGACGTTTTCCTTAAGTACAGGCTTTAAGTGCTGCGATTCGGCTGAATCAAGGGCAATCCAAGAACACTGATGTGTTTTTGGCATTTTGGAAAACTTTCCCTTACTCCAAAATTGCATTAAATTTCATTTCGGCTCAGATTAATGAAATAAAGAGTCGGTTTACCTAAGCACGGGCTTGAAGTGTTGAGATTTGAAAGCATTTCCACCGCTCCAAGACCATAAATGGTGTTTTTTGTGCAATTTTTGAACCTACTTACCTTCGATAGTTAGGAAACTAATCAAAATTTAAGAGAAGAATGGGATTTTCTGAGATAACTGAGACAGCACTTCCATAAAAACAGAGTTATCGTTTTAAAAATATGTAATAAACCGAACTGGAGGTTGGAAAACTCGTTCAACCGCTGAACCCAAAGAGTTTTTGATTCTAATCGGCAGAAAGCCACACATTTGATGCCCACCACTGATTTATGCAGATTTTATATAGTTTATTTTACGCCCAGCATATCTAAAAGGTTTATTACACTAAAAAGGAAGCCATGAACCGGCTGTGTTGAGATTCTTTATAATAACAGAACCGTACACTTCATACTGTTAGGTTTTAGGAGATTGAGGAGGATAAACCCATTTTCAATACGATTTAAATAGTTCTAGAAATACAGGCTCTAGAAAGCCCTGTTAAACCATTTTTTCAAAAGCATCGCTTCTATGGTCGCCACTAATGGCCGATCTATCCTCCGCTAGAAAGCTGTCTAGCTCGTGTCAAATAAACTTACAGTTTGCATTGTGAAAGTGTGAAAACGACCCAAAGTCTAAGCTCGCTTTCATAAGAGATCATTCCTGTGACAGTATTACGATATAGTCATTCCATCATTCGACTGGCTCCCTCATAAACAAAGCTTGAAACTGATATTAGTTTTTCTTGGCAACAGACCTGAGAAACTTGCACCATTTATATACGCGAAAGAACGAATGAATATACCCTTGAGGCAAGGGTATGCAATCACAGAAGTGACAACAACAAAAAGCAAAACAATAATTGAAATACAATTAAATGTCTATTAATTTTGTAATTGTTAATACTTGCCTCTTGTGTAATAGCTGTATTTGAGGTACAGGTAAATCTGGCAATTAAACTGTAGACAAATAATGCTCACAGATGAAGCCATCAGATAGGGCAATTTATTTGGAAATTCAATATTTATAAATAAAATGTTAATCTAAGGTCATTGAAACGGTGTTTGAAATCAGAATTCGAAAGAAAAAACCCCAGACTTATAACTTGGGTGACAATCTGGGCTAGTGAGGAAGTCAATCTCTAAGCAACTAAATTTTGTTAAATCTATTCCTTTTTTTTGAATCTTTGCAGAACGTGACGCTATACGGTGACTTGTACTATAGGATTCTTAAGCTGAGATTTAAACTAATAACTGGTAAGCTATTTCAGCTATGATTATGGAATATGGGTTAAGTTATACACTAAATCGGTTACCTACAACGGAACTGTTTGGTAGTAGAAAAGGATAGGAAAAGACAACAATACCTGGAAGCGACAACTCATATAAACAATTTCGTAATGTCGGTTCCTGCGCGACTCATAAAGATGACATCATCTTTGCTATTCAACCTCATTATGAAAATCCAACGCGAAGTTTAAAATTATTCGTACATATGAAATGTGCTATATAAGTTTTCATGTTCTTTGATAAAACATAGCATATGGTACTGTTTCTTTTGTGAGAAATGCTTAATAATGGGCCTTTCCAAATCGAAAGATCGAGAATAGGTTCCCCAATCATTTCCCTTGACTTTTATAGTAACTGCTGTATTTTGTGAGTTGATCCATCATCGGGCGCAAATACTTAGATTCATAATTCCCACAAATGTATCTATTAACCAGTGTTTATTCACTTATTTTCGAGAACCTACTTAGCTAAAAACGATACCCAAGCTAACCAAGCTAAAAAACCTAAATGAATAATCAAAAATATGTTGGTAAATTCTGTAACAAGTACCCAGGCTCGTAAATTTCATGGAAATGTATGTCTGTAACAGCCAGCAGCAGCATTTTTGATCCCTTAAAGCAGCGGTGGGCACTAAATATGAGCTTAGAAGCAGTGCAACAACAACAAGAACAGAGAAAACCACCCTTAGTGGAAAAACTCGAGTCGACAAGCGAGAAACACAATGAATTTATTCTTTGCGCACATTCGCCGATTGAGTATGCGCCGATGCGCAAAGGATTTGTTGCTTCAACGTTGCCACAAAGCATTAACAGTCCAGCCTGTCTGTCTGTCTAAAAGTCTGTCCGCATGAACATACAGATCTCAGAGATGTCAGAGAAATAGAGGATTATTTTCAATTTGTATCCCTGTAGTTTGGGAAAAACCTCATTTCCCCCGCAGTTTTATAGATGGAAGGCTCTTACCTTCTGGTAAAATTTATTAAACAGGAATATATTAAACGATCCGCTAAGGGACTAGTTAAGATTCGATGAAAGATAGGCTAGCTATGAGTAAAGTTCTTAGGGAGAGCCGTTTTATTATGTTCCTGATTTGGCAAATCCAGTTCGATTTTACACTCATGCTCATGCAAAAACAGGAACATGTGAAGCGGGCTCTAAGCATACCCTTTCGTTGTTACAGAGTATATTACAGGCGGGCCCTACCGACTTTCTTACTTGCCTTTTTGCTGAGTTTTGAAGAAATTACTTAAAGATGTTCGGACTTTGAACTAAACTAGAAAAACATTATGCGTAAAGTAACAAGAATAGGGGTTGGTTGATTATAGGGAAGAAAACCAGTATGCATTAACCTTGAACAGTCGTTTTCAAATCTCTCAACTTTTGCCATCAATCTAGTATCCTAGCATTTTGGAGACACTTCACATATAAAGGCTTATAGTTTTGGTGCAAAATGAAACCGTTTATACGAAAATCTCTAGAGATTTAAGTGCAATTATTCGTTTGAAGTCTAAAACAACTAATTTTTGTAGAGAAGCAATGAAGAATAGCGCCGCTGTCCGCCGATTCTACATTTATTGTAGGAGTTTTAGCTAATTCCTTGAGTACTCGATGGGAGTGTACCAACCACTGCAACAATATGTATGCAGTATTTACTCTGCTCGTGGCATATTTGCGCTTCGGTTTTGCAGTATTAACAATACCCCAGACCCCAAATCGTGTGACTTCTTTCGTATATAGGTACATCCGAGTGTTGATTGGACACGACATTGAGTGCGTGTCTGATTTGAATGCTTACGTTGGGTGTCAGACACTCTTGCAGATCTCTGGTTTCTGAGTTGTAAGAACGATTCATTCAGGCATAGGTGCCTATACATCATAATAGAATACGAACCTGAGCAATTTGCATTGAGTTTTCGAAAGAAGTCACACACTATACCTGAGCTATGCATAGCATTGAAGCCCTATCGAGACCAAAATCCCCATCGATTACCATTTCTCACACACTTCCTTCCACCTCCACAATGCATTCAAAATGCCGAATCTCTAACATTTCCATAGTTTTATCTTTATTATTCATATATCATATATATATATCATAGGTTTTTGTGTTTTTCCAAAAATCGATTGCTGTGTACAAAATTCGTTCGGCCTTTGCCATTTAAATACTAGAACTAATGTCTAGATATCCGTTCGAAAACAATCAGAGCTTAAACTTAAGAAGAGTTGGCTTGAAAGAAAGCGATTTACAGATAGCAAAACAAACAGCGTGTCCCCCCGGGAGGGGGCAGGGAGCCGGCACCACAGCAGCGGCCATTCGTAGTTAACTGAGCAACAGATTCCGATTCCTAATTAAAATAATAGCATAGTTTATTGTACACATTATTAATTCACGTTTATGGTACATTGTTTATACATGGAGAGTTAATAATTGATTGATTGATTGGTTGATTGGTTGCTTGCTTGGTTGCTTGGTTGATGTGCAGGTAGTTGTCCAGCACTTTTGGTCTAATGAAGCACACATTCATTTGGGGGGGGCGGGTGGACGGAACAGTGTTGGTTGAGAAATTGGCGTCTCTTTGTGACTTCTGGGCTTGTGCACAAGTGGGAGCCTTAAAGCGATCGCGACCGTTGCCTACGCAAGGACTAAGGACTACACATCAAGATTTTAATAACGATTACTTACAGCGACGTGTCCTACATACAAATACAAAATAAAATACAAAATACATACAAGTCTTCCCAGCTCCATTTGTTCTAGACTACCAGCACACACGCGTGCGCTCGTTCCCTAGCTAAACCTTAACGACTAACTCCCCTCAGTATCTGCCCGGCGGCTGGGTGTCCTTGTTCTGTTTCTTGTTCATGTCCACCTGGGCCGTGGCCAGATAGTTGGAGCCCTCCAGATGCAGGGTGCTCTGCCGGTGCGAGTTGCGGATGAGACAGAAGGTGGAGAGGAGCAGCAGGGCCACGCCCAGGGCGCACAGAGCCACAATGAGGCCGACGCGTATCTTGGGTGGAATGTTCTCGCCGAAGCGCATCAGGTCCGTGACCTCGTCCGGCAGCATATCGATGCCCTCCTCGAACCACAGAATGGGGAAGATGATGTCGGGGAAGTTGGCCACCTGTTTGATGTCAAACACCTGGCTGACGGCCAGGTTGATTTGCACACGGGCTCGCACACGCAGGGTAGTGCCCATTTTCTGCAAGAAACCAAGGAAATCAGCAGGGATTTGGGTGGGTGGCAGGGAGGGGAAGCACTTACAGGCTGCACATCAAAGAAGAACTGATGCTTTTCCTTCTCCGGCGGTGAAATGCCCTCCACTTGGGTCCTCAAACTGTCATCGGCCAGATAGAAATGCGGGAAACTTAGCATAACGGGGGAATCTGCAAGGAAATCGATGGCTGAATAATGCAAATTTGCTACCTTTCAGCTCCACCCACCATATTGACACAGCGACACGTTGAACAGTCCGTTCGGCGAGCACGAGGGCTTGCCGGCGGGACAGAAGCACATGTTATCCGGATGACGATCCACATCGGCAAACACCCACTCGGGAGGGGTGAAGCGATAACCGGGCACCTCATTGCTGGTCATCACCTCCTTCTCAAACACCAAAGGGAGCAGTCGGCACAGATCCTTGTCGTAGACATGCAACACACGATCGTGGGTGATGTGGGGCGGGAAGATGGAGCCATCGGTGCCGTTCAAGCGATTGCACTCATCCGTGGTCCAATGGGGCAGGTGAGTGCGTCCGTTATACTTGTCGATTATGCCGTACATGTTGATGTCGTCCACGCCCGTGAACACTGTCACGCGATCCGTGGAGGTGCCGTTCTTGCCGTACAGCAAACCGAACTCCTCGTAGGGCAGTTTCTGCTCCTTGGGCACCACATCCTTGGCCAGCTTGAGCAGCGGATCCTCGTAGCCCCACAGCAGTTGACCCACCGAGACCTGTACGAATGGCTTGATCTTTAGGATGTCCATGATGCTGGCCATGGCCAGGCGCAGGAATCTGGCGTGAGAGAGTGTAGGTTCAAGTTGAGGTTCACGGTCGCTTTGTGTGTGTGTGTGTGCTATTACCTGGCTGCATGCTTGCTCTGCGAGGTGGCGCTCAGCATGGGAATATTCGGAACAATCACCACATCATCTTCGGGTCCCACGGACAGATCTTCGCGGAATGAGTAAATCTTGCGCAGATTGTAGCTCAGTGTGCCATTATCGTTCTGCGTAATGTTCACCTTCTCCCAGGTCTCGCTGCAAGGCATAAGACGATGATTAGCGAGCTCCTCCACACCAAGTTCAACAGGGCACACTTACGAGTACACATAGGGACCGACTTCGTCGACAATGGCCTTGGAGCCATTGCTCAGGAAATCATCGGCATTTGTGACATTGTACACATAGAGACTGATGCGGGGCTCCACCGGCGGCTTGGCCCACCATCCGAAGGTCTTGGCGCCGGGACGCAGGGCCACCATGCGATCAATTACCGCATTGACCAGCACCGTGAATTCACAGGCCACAACAATGCCGCCAATTATCAAAACGGCCGCAATGGCAATTGTAATCCCTGGAAAACATCGAGGTGGAAAATGCATTTGAGCGATTGTTCAATCTGTGCATAAATTACGGCTCCCCCCGCCGCAGTGTGTGTGCACTGGGGATGAGTCACCCATCCCCGGTTGATAGGCAGAGCACGTTGGCTGCGTTGCGGAATTGAGGTGTCGAAAATAAATATTTGACTTAACGTTCGAATGAACCGCCAAGTGGTCAATCAGACGGCGCTAATGGATGAGAATTCCGCGCCAGAGACGTGAGATCAATGCGTATAAATAGACGGGATCGGAAGCAAAACCCTTAACCCCCGGGTCAAACTATCGATAGCCAAGTGGAACGATAATTATACCGTCGGGCAACCAATCATTATCTGATTGGATAAACATACGACTTGAATGCATTAGTGCGGGCGATCGGAAACTGGAAAATCATGTACAGACACCGCAGCTCGGGCTGAACAGCGTCTTGATTCATAAACCCCTGAACTATCTCTGGCACCGGCTGAACTTGAAGTCAAAAAAAGTAAAGCACGTAATTGTTTAATAACTGAATCATCACAAAAATTCGCCACTTTGCTGACTCTTTCGATTGCGATTGCAACTTGGAAGCCGCAACCTTGGGAGAATAACGCAATGTCAGTTGGGATTAGGTTCAGAGCGAAACACAAAGGTTTCTCGATGCACTCGCAATGCAATCAATTAGAATTTCCAATTCGAAATTCCAGTTTAACCAGTCACCGGGCAATTAAACAGGAAAAACAGCCACTAGGGAGTTTAGTTAATATGCCTCCGATGGGTACCAGGCAAGCCATTCAGAATGGTTATCCAATACGGAAATGGAAATAGTGTTTTCAATTGAAAGAATGCGGTTCTGTAATGTTTAGATAACCATTTCTTGAAATTGATAAACGATATGGGGAAAACCAAATGCACTTAACTTGAATTCAAACCTAAACTCTAGTTTGTTAGAGGGAATTTTTGGGAAAATTAACCAAATGGAGTACCTAGGCAGAATGCTAGAACGGAAATGGGGTTTTTTGATATTTCTATCAGGGCTGCAAGCTTAAAAAATTCCGCAGAAGGTTCGTTTGGCAGATTCGGATAATCCGCAGTAGAGTAAAAGGTTATAATCTTTTCTTACTGACACGTAAGGTTTTGCTTCTGTTCTATGAATTTGAGCAATAGTTTACCAAGGCATTTGATATGTCTAGCAATATCTTCACAGAGAAAAAAAGGTTATATATAAATATCTGTATCCCAAATCTAGTCTATCCTTTTAATCATCCAACTGAGCTGAAAATCCTCCAAAGAATATGAAAACTGATCATCCTTTCGATGATTAAACGGATATTAAAAACATATCCCAACCAAATGGACCTTATTTTGGTTCCCTTTTTTATCTGTGTACTGACTTTAATCGAAATTCACTTTCTCTCTTGAATATGCAGATTTCTTTCGATTTCAGATAAACTCAGCCCGTTTTCTCATCTTCTAGTTTTCCGATCACAGAATTAGAATTATTTCCTTTATTTGTTAGTTTATGTGGCTATGTAGAATATGTGAAATTGGTCCGAAATCCTACATAGTTAGTTCTAAGAGTAAGTAAACGAAATTTAGTTTAACAAGTGCCAGTTTTCTTCTTTGTTTTTCAGTGACTCTTCACTTAGTTGTTCTTTGTTTCAGTTAGGTTTACTTTTTGCTCAATGACTGTTTACTCGATTGTTATTTATGATTCAGTGTCTCTTTGCCAGACCTGGACAGCCCGTAGAACTAGGGAAATCACACCGAAAGATGGCCAAAGTCATGCATTACGTACTGATTGTCAGAGTTACACATATTTATCCTCTTTATTTGGCCAGATCTGGTTCCTACTTAGTGCCTCAATTGTTCAGTTGTTCTTTGCTTAATTATTCTGTGAATTTTGAATGTAGGGAAACTCTGCATTAAGCTACTTGGTGCTGTGGAATAATTAATGGACAATGCCATATCTTAACCTATTTCACTAGGTTTACAAACAAATAGCCAAAAAGCTGCCTTGGGACTGCCCGACAGAACGAAATGTGGAAATGATAAGCCAACAAAGTTTTGCAATTAGTTCCAACATGCCTTAAAGATAGTTGAGAAGCAGCAGAAAAACTCATAAGAGGGCCTACTTTTTAAGGAAATGTCTTGTCTGAAATCTCATTTGAGAAACTTTTACGAGATATCAAACAAGTGAAAATACAGCTTTAGCAATTAGAATGAGTTATTTCACTTCAAAACTTGAGTGAAATGAAACAACCTTTACCCAATAGTATTTCCTAATCAAATTTAAACTTGAAGGTTTTAACAATAAAACGTTTTAAATCGACTCAATAACCACATGTGCCACATTCTAATAAGCGAAATCTGGTCAAGAGTGAGAAATCACCTTCAGTTTGTCTTAACAGTGATTTAGCCCTGATTTTGAAGGGGTGGTACTGAAATCTTGGCAAGAAGTTCGCTTCTTTTAGGTGTATTTTTATGCAGAGGCAGTGACTTTTGTCTGTTCAGAGAAATTTGTCAATATTCTCATGTATTTTACTCAGTCTAAACAGTCAGTCAGCTAATTGTCATACAAAAATCTGGCAGCCAGCCAATGTTTCGGAATGCAAGGCAGTAAAATAGTTTTATTTCCTTGACTATTGTTCACCCGATCTTTACGAATCCTTAGGCGGATACAAACTATCTATCTTCAAGACTGTGGGAAATAGGGTGATTTTCTTTTTTTGTTTTTGTTTCATACATATGGAATCTATATCTCTTCCCATCTCAGAGATCTGTTTGTTCAAACGGACAGTGGGACAGACGTACTTGGCTATATCATAGCTATATCGACTCTGCTATTGCTCTTGACGCAGATGCTTTATTCTGGCTATTAAATTTTGCACAAACTAAATATACTCTGTGTAACTTTGGCACAGAGTATATAAACTTAGATCTGAAACTTATATTTGGAAAGTTTTGCCTTAACTTGTAGGCCCTGTCGGAACCAATAAGCCTTGTCCTAGGAATATATCAAGTATGGGTGCAGGCTCTAGGATGAAATTAGTTCTATTCGGTAAACGGTTCAGGAAAGGTTCAGACGGTACGACTCTGACTTTAGTCAGTGTGTTAGTAACACACATAGTTCCTGCAATTTCCACACTCAACACACAACACACTTCTTCTCTCCTTCAGCCATACTTACACCATTTTCTCAGATACGTGGAGGATAGCTTAGAGCATAGTTTGTGTTTGGGTCCGTTCATGCTGAGCTAGTGAACTGAAATGGCGACAGAGAAAAAGAAGAAACAAAACAGAACCAGGTAAATATCAGATATTAAATGGCGTTGATCACTTCAGACGAGCTGTTATACCGGTTAAATCGTTAATCTATTGTTAATATAAGCGAAAACAGGAATGCATATTGACAGGGCAACAACAATCAAAACTTGAGTGGAAAGTTCTAAGCGACATTGACTTGGGTTGCCCCCCCTCCAATTATTTATGTTTTTATGAACTTGCTGAGGCGAACCACCACCAGAAGATGAGGCACCAGCGGCCGCATTTCTGGGCGTGTTGGCCTTGAGCTGTTGTTTTTGTTTTATATATTTTCGTTTTCGTTTTTGTTTCAACTTCAGTTGAGTTGTGTCGTTTAGCTGATTTATCAGACTCTCTTCTGTTGATCTTGTTGTGGTTGTTGATGCGGTGGTGGTGGAGGGCTGTCTCCCGGCAGAACCCCAACCTTCATGTCAGCAAACCAGCCGCAATTAGTCAAGTCAGCTTCTTGCAAAGGGCATCCACTTGGGAGTATGTGGTGTAGCCTCAGCCTCGTCAGGCAATTAAGCTCGTTTAGTGGACAGGCTCCGGCCGAAACGCCAACCAATAACCGCGCACAAATCTCATAAAATTTGTGCTTTAAACCTTGACCGGGGCCAGGGTTGCTGGTTTTGAGTTGTTATACGATTTTTGGCCGCGTGTGCCGCTTTATGATTGACAATTGCAGGCAGGCTCCATAATTAATGAGCCAAATGTGATTTTGGCCGTTTGCAGGCCCGGCACGCAGCAATAGAAAACTTGGATTTTAATGGCCTCCAAACCAACAAACAGACCAGCCGATCGATTGCATATAAACGACCGATTTTCGCAACGCCCGCGATAAGATGTGGAGTTGGCGATATGCTTGCAGCCGTATGGGCACGTCTACGCACGGCTCTCCGGTTCACTCCATCGCCTTAATTCTAAACATCAAACTTTGTACTTTGCCCATCAACGTTTGGGTTGCGTCGTTTCTGTTTGCTTGGAGTTTAGTGTGCGCTCTGAAGGTCGTCGCCTCGCTTGCTCGTCTCGCGGCTAACTGAAAGCCCAGCTTGCCAGAATTCGAAATTCACAATAAAACACAAAAACCAGAGCCAACTAAAAACCACCTGTCAGCCCATTGTGCGCCGCGGCCGATGATGTTGCCCATGCTTATTGAATACTAATTAACCAATAATTATTTGGGTTTCGGTCGACGGATGACATTCTGCCCCCCGGCCATTATTAATCAGCTAAGTACACACATGAACAAATTGCTGCAAATTTCCAAAACACACAAACAACGAGACGTCAACACGGTTCATGGTCCATTAAAGGCAGCCACAATTGAATCGGCCTGTTTGGGGAAATGGAAATAGATGCCCACTGGTGGAGTAAGAAGCATACAAAGTGCTTGATCAAAGTCGAGAGATTGCCATAAAGCGTTGAGTGTATTGTGCAAACACCTGCCCTGATTGCCAAGAACCTGGTGCCTGAATGGGGAGTTGAGTAATAAACCGTCTTTCTTTCTTTTCTCAATCAACATTATAAACAGACGTTTTGCCATTAATTGGCAAAACACACAAAGACGCGCTGCTGGCCACTGTTTACATATATCAGAAAAAGCCGCTAAAAATGTACTAAAATCTAACTTACACAAGCCGAGAGAGTGAGATTTGACTCTTTGGCATATTGTAGCCAGCCAGTTGGTAGTCAACTACTAAGTGCTTTTAGTCGCAAATTGTTATTATTCACTTAATGATGCTTTAGAAGACAGGCAAAACATCAAAATGCCAGCTGTTTTACCTAGTAGTTGTCGTTTAGTAACTTGTGGCCGGAAACTACTGTTTTGAGTTCTAGCTAAAAGTTTGTTTCGAAGGCTGCACTTGCACTTGTCTGATTTCTTAGAGGAGTCACTGAGAAGCTCGTGGATCGTATTGAAAATATGCATTTACTTGGAAATAGGTAACATATTTTCAGGCATCATTGCTTACACTCTCGGACAAAGGCTTGAAAAAATGGACTGCCATGAACTAACTCAAACTTCCATTTAGTTTAAAGTTACCCAGCAAGAGGTGGCTCCACAACATGCATTACATTTTCCATGTAAGGGGAGCTTCCTTCTACTTTTCGAATTCACAGTTGTGTGTAGATTTGTACAATCCAATACACCTAGCACCTAGCAGGGTCCAAGGTTGTGGACTATTAGTTATACAACTCCATACACCATATGCCTGGATGCCTGCACAGTTAGCCCACAAGGCCACACTCAAATTATCAAATGTGTTTTTTCTAAATGTTATATTGAGTTGTAATCTAAATCCAAAGTGTATACGCCCACTTTTTCGAGTTAAAAAGAACTCTGATTTAAGTTTAGGAGGCTCACTAAAAAGGGCAATACTTATGTAAAAGTATACAGGATTGTAAACGATATTCAAAGGCTGCCAGCCTACGATCTTGTAATGGGCTGGGTAGGTTCATGATGCTCTCTCAATTTGTTTTTCCCTAAAGTATCTCAAACTAAACTTTTGACAGTCAGCTAAATACAGCTTAAGTTTCATTTGTCCACTAACTATTCCCGAAAACAGTCTAAGGCACTATTCCGCATGAGTTGTTTGCTTAACAGCTGAACTACTGAGGAAATGGGAACATGAAACAAGAAAGTTGGTCAAATCCGACTATAATATACCAAAATTAGCAACATAGTTAAGACTTTTTTCAGTATATTGAAGAGTTGTGAGTGGTTCTAAATGATTTTCGTCTGCTGAACTTGAAAACGCTTCTGGTCTTATGGTAATTTGGGCGTAAAATTGCTTAAAATGCCTATTTTGACCCCCTTAGACACATTTCATGCGAATCCTATTGCTATTATTTTAACTCTCTTTGATATTATCCTAAAGTATTACTTCTTAGCTTTAAAACAAACTAACTGAAACTATTTTGTGATTTTTTTAAGCGTAGATATACCATTTTGAATATAAGTGCTTAAAATTATGAAATAGCCTAAAGCCCAAAAATATGCTATGTGAAATCACTATTCTTGTGAACATTTGCGAACCACCTCAACAGATACAAAATATGCTTATATTTACTCAAAATGATATATCTTCGTTTAAAAAAATCGCAGAAATATTTGCGATTGATCATTTTAAAGCCCAGAATCTATATCAAAGTGAACCAAAACAAATGAAAATGCTCTTTAAAAAACGAGTCAAAATATTACCTAAAAACTAGTGTCGAAAACAGATTCAAATCATCTAAAATTACCACCAAGTGGTGGCCTAACTCTTCAATATACTGAATGAGCCCGTCTTATGTTAATGAACCGAGCGTTAACATTAATGTAAATATCAGCATTATGTTAACAAATAGCTGCTCTGGAAAGTATGCAACTTTTTTATATTCTTTATAACTTTGACATTTATAAGGCGATCGATATATTGCTATATTGACTCGGCTATTGTTGCTAATCAAGAATATATTTACTTGATGATATCGGAGATGCGTCCTTCTGCCTGTTACAAACTTTTGCACGACTTAAGTATACACTTTTGAATCTACGAGTAGTAATGGGTAGAAATATCTTGATTTACCACTTGGAATGTATCGAACAGTACCGAACCGTTTTCTTTGCGGTTTTCGGTTCGATGTATCTTGATTTTGCATCCTGATGTTTCGTTTGTTTCGGTTTAACTTAGAACCGGCTTGCAATCCTAGTCTTAAAGAACCCCTAAATTGGGTAATATGAACCGAAATCGCAAGGATTGTACTTAAGCACCGAACAATCTTTAGTATTTACTTCGTTCCAAACATTTCAAGAAGTATTGTTGCTTAATTTCCTTATCTTAGACTCGAATAATCTAGGATATCGCATTGCGCAGCAAAGATATTCTCTGTTGGCCTTGGTTGAATGAATCTAGGTAGCATCGAACCTGTTACGGCATCTGACTTCTCTTGATAAATGTAGACAACGACTGGGAGGTCCTATTTTAGTGTCTCGTCAAGGCTGGGATTCGATACTGTGTCCCTTGCAGCTATGCTATCATGTCCTAGCTGTTACCTAAAATTTGCTGATCATTCTAGTTTGCTTTGTTATGGATTGTAGGTTGATTGTTTATTAACTTTTAATAGCTCGTCTAGTCGGTTGAGTTAAGGAAATACAGCATGAAGTTGCTTAAGTAGCAAATTTGGGGTTCCATTAAACCTAATCCGAGACAGGAAATGTAACTTAAGGCTGTTGAAATATGCTCTATTTCTAAGCTTCGGATTTTCTAGATTCTCTCGGCATTTCCCCCCATTCATTTCTGTGATAAGAAGAACCAACCAACCCAGCTCCAATTTGTTCAAATATTTACGCATAACTGTGGAATGTTTATGGCCATTCTTCCATATTGTTATGTCAGTCATCATTTTCACTCTTGAGACTTCTCCAATTGCTCACGGACGCCCTGGGGTAGGCTACAACATTCTGTCACGAAATTCTAGACCACTTCATGAAAAGAAACGAAAACAGACGGTGGTGTTGGGTTGATGCCATAACAAATGAGCAGCAGTTTTCGAATTCCTTCGAAATTTGATACTGATGTAATCGGTTTTTAGCCGTGGTTGTTGTTGCCGCCGCTGTTGTTCAATTAGCAGCAGTTGTTCAGTTCATGGTGGCTGTTGATTTCGTGAAATCGCCAACAACAACACACGCCTTGAAACGTTTTCGCTTTAGACAGAATCCCCACTTCAATAGAAATTGACTTTCTAAACACACGTCGGCGTCTTCGGTGAGACGCTGGCCAAGTGTGAGAATGGTGGAAGCATAATTTCACTGCGTTTAAATGTTGCACAAATAAATACAGACATAAATACAGCCAGCAGCAGCAGCGGCGGCTGCTACTTAGTGTAAGCAATTACCCTGACCCAATTTCAACGCTGATGTGACACTGGCCGGGCCAAAAAGCGAGCGAAGCGGCGGCGGCGGCGTCGCGACTGCCTTGCCTTTTGTTCGTGGCTGTTGCATTTGATAATACGAAAATGAAATGATTTAAAAACGTTTTTGAATGCCTTTTTTTCATTTTGGAAGGTTTTCTACCGAGCCAAAAGCAGTCAATGGCGTGACAGCCATGTGGCTCATCTTGGAGTTGACAGTAGGTCAGTTTTTGTGGTAATTAAGTGAAATGTGTCAACCAGGCGACTAAAGACAAAGCCCACCAATTGTCACCTGCTTGGTTTTGGTTGGTTGTGCGTTATGTGGTCACTTTTTGCTGCTCTTTGGTGAGCTTCGGGGCTTCGTTTTTTGATTTGGATGTTTAGCTTTGATTTCGTTTTGAGCCGCTGCTTCGTTGGCAGCAAAACAGCCATCGACTGCACAGCAAAATTTCACTTTTTCCACATAAGTAATCATCAGAAACTAAGTATGCACGTATCCAACACAGCGAGCAGCCGTAGCCATCAGCTGCGCTTTTGGAGCCAGCGCCAACCTTAAGCATAATTCAATGATTTTCCGCTTTTGAGCGCAGTTAAAAACAGAAAATCCGACAAAAAACGGTTTCATGTGGCTGACTAAGCAAGTTAAGGTCTTGCGACAGGCAGGAATGGTCATATCAGTTGGATACCCAGCTCCCAACTTTTACTGCAAACAAAAGCGGGAGCTGGAATGCGACTACACTTGTTGCCAGGTTGTGGTTTTTGGTTTGGTTTGCAAGAGACGAATGAACCACAAATGGCTAGCCATCACCACACAGGCATTTCAAAATAGTTAACACACACAGACACTCACTCACTCACACAAACACACGCACGACTCCTAGCAGTAAGTGGATGTAACTTCAAGAATCTTTTTACTTCTTTTTTTTTGCTTTTAACGCCGCCACCGGGTGACTGTCAACGACTTTAACGCTGGCAAAGCCGCTGAGAAACTGAAAACTCAAGTCGAAAGACTTGAAAGATGTTTGGACGACGACGAGCGAAAGCTCCCGCCTCACCTGAAGCTCGGTTTGAAACATTGCGACAAGCCAAAACCAGATAAACAGGTACGGCGGACGGGAGGTAATCAGGTGAGCGGCGCTCGCGTGTGTGTGAGTGTGTGAGGCAAAAGCGAGAGTGAGCTTCGCCTTCGATTTGGGGTGGTGCATTCGAGCAGTGAGCTTTTGTGCAGTTACATCGCGATCAAAAGCTTTTGTCTGTTGATTGAATCGAATCAAGTAAATGTGGCGGCGGTGGCGGTGGCTTTCGGAAACAAGTTTGTTGCCTTGCATTGAAGTCTTTCGTTTGGTTTCTGTTTATGTTGTGCGCACGCACACAGCCGCACGAGTTAAATGATTATGCTAAAAGTTGTAAATGACTCACTTTTGTGTGTGTGAGTGTTGTTGCTGCCGATTTGCGAAACACCCCACACCCAGCCAGAGTCGAAGAATGTAGGCAAGAGTTGACAGCCCAGACGACTCAAAATTTTGAGTTGTTGCGCAACTTGGATGGCATATGCAATTCTACTTAGCTGGGCAAACACTTGTTGGACTAAACGAACCGGTTCGAACCCGGATTTCCGACATTATTTTCACTGTGAACCCAAAAATTCAATCAAAATGGCTTACTACTCTAAACCTAAGGCACACAGAGTATGTAAAGTTTGCTCAGAAGTATGTTATGGCCAAAAGGAAGCATCTCCAACCGCCTAAAGCATATACATTCTTGTTCAGCAGCCACAAATCGTAATATCTCACACATTTTAATAGATAGAAGGTTTGTACCTTCCTTACATATTTAGTAATCAAGATAAAATATCGATCCGCCAGAAGATTGCTTAAAATTGGATGAGCCATAGTCAAGTTATAAGCAAAAGATTGTTCGGGGCTGCTACTAGCATCAACATTTGATAAGTACAGAGCTGAGCTTGAACGACTTTCTTGCTTGTTTTAGTCTGCATTTTGTGATCGAATTAAATGGCAGTGTTCTGAATAGAAAAGTTTGCCGTCCAACTTCCTTGTATGAGCCACTGGTATCTAACAGCTTTAACTTTACCGTTGGCCAATACCACAGCTTGAGAATGCTTTCCATTCCATAAGTAAGCTAATGATGCTTTTACGAATAGTCGCTCAGTTTGCACAAATAAATTTGTCTGTAGTCGAAAGGTTTGTACGCAAACTATTTGCTGCTTACACTTAAGGCAAATCAAATAGGCAAAATTGTAGAAATATTTGAGCACATTAAGCATCATAAACATTTGGTTATACCTGGCAAACCATTAGAGTTCATTTTTGATTGGTTTTCAAACTTAAGGGACAAACTTTTTTCTTACTTAAAGTAACAAGACAAGACATCAAACCCGGCAAAATGCTGCATACCCTCTAAGGTTCCAGTTATGGTAGTGACCCTTGCCTTGTTACTTCTAGTAATGATATACTTTTGGTATATATTCAAATTTAAAGACTAAATATAGGTGCCATGAAACTATTTCCACACTATACTTAAGGCAAATCATACACATTACTGTGCGTAAAGCTATATTTTTAAACTACGGAACCCTCCCCACCGGGGTCGAAAGTGTTAAGAATTTAAAACTTGAACCTTGCCACACTTCAATCCAGTTCCAACTATTACCCAATCCTCAACCATTTGAAGGGTAATCCACTGCTATTGTAAGCTGTCTTAATTTATTTGACATTCCACTCCAAGTCCAACCACACACACACACACACCTCGTACCCCTCCCGTCCCCTCTTGCTCTAACTTCTACTCAAATCACAACAACTTTGCATGCCAATAAGGCTAACCGGGTTGCATGCGACCTTTCTGTTGTTTATGTAAACACTTTGTCCCGCAAAACGGCGCATTTGTTTTAATGATGCCATCAATAAATGAAAAGTACAAACTGCCAGCATGTATGATGGATGTACACATAGTTAGATAGTTAGGTAGCTAGCCACCGGTTGCGTGCCATCAATTGACCCCTTCACGCTCCCCCCTGAAATTTCAATACAACTTACGATACAAAATGTCTTGAAATAACTGGCAATTCATTATAAACTAATTTTAATTTGATGCAAATAGAAAAATACGTTTTGTTTTTGTATTCGAAACTAATTTTGGATTGCCACTTGGCAACCAGGCAACGTTGACTTATAACAAAAATCACTTAAACTTGAGGCCTTTTAGCTGATATGAGAGCTTCTACTGGGTGACACTTGTAACTCACAATCAGAGGAAATGGCAGGGTGGTTCAACAGCGACTCTTTGTACTACATTTCAAACTGAATTAGTTTGGTTGCTTGACGCATGAGCTGGGCTACACCACAAGTTGGGGGGAATTGGCTGCATTTGTAATGAATTAACGTTTAATTTGAAAGTGGTAAATCTTTCTGAGTCACTGACTGACGTAGAAGACAACAATTACTTCTAAGGCACACTCTACTTCTCAATAGGGGGTGGCGAAGTGACTAATATCCACACAAATAGCACTCCACACTGATGGAAAAAGTGACTCCTAAGCAAAATAATAGAAAACTGACTTCAAGTATTATTTTTCACGGGAGGAAGTTTATATTTTAGAAATCTTTTATCTCAATATACTACTCTGTTGTTGTTAAACGTTTCAGAATTCAGAATAGATATATATTGGTACCTTCTCGATATATATGAAGTCACGAGGATCTAACTTTAACGGCTCTGACAGTCTTTTCCACATCTAAAAAAGCAACTTGATCTGCGTTTATGTGCTCTATAACTTAAAGTCTCTGAGTTTTCGGCTATTGATGCGGAGGGTCGGAAGTGTTTCCTTCATAATTATGCAGAACTATACAGGGTGCGCCATATTAAGTGTCGGTATGGCAACAATGAATAACTTTGACATTTACCAACCGATTGCTTTTGTTAGACATGTTTTGGAAACATCAATCTAGTACAATTTTGATCATGGCACGCTTCACACCAAAACAACGTGCCGAAATAGTGACGCTGTTCACTACGCCGACGCCGACACTGAACCAGATTTTTGGAAACAAATTTTGATGACCGATGAGGCCCATTTTACGCTTTCTGGTGGTTTAATAAGCAAAATTGTCGCATATGGGGCACGGAAAATCCACACCGCATCCATGAAAAACCTTTACACGACCAAAAACTGACTGTTTGGGCCGCAAAAAGGGCACATTTTGTTGTGGCCAATAAAGGCGGCCACTTGATTGATGTTGTGTTCAAAAAGTAGTCGAAGTAAATTGTACAGGACCAAATTAAAGGAACAAGATCAACATATAGCAATCGGTTGTTTGTTTTTATATTTATTCAGTGTTGCCATACCGACACTTTATATGGCGCACCCTGTATGATCTTTTTTTACCCATTTTTAATGGCTACAAGGTATTAAAATATTATGATAGGTTTATTCAGCAAAGGTTTGTACAATTTTTATCACTTGGACGTGTTGCTCAGTCGTTAAAATTGTCATTTTAGAACTCAAAAAGAGCTAAAATCGTTTTTAATTTGGTAGTTTTAGGCTGGGGGATTAAGGAGAATTAACTGAACAGACAGAGCAAGCGAAATGGATGAGTAAAATTCATAAACAACTCTTGAATCAAGAAATACGGGACTAAAAATTCAAAAATAGATCAACAATTTGTCTAGATTCAAGTATGAAATTTACTTATTTTCTCTGAATATCCTTAACAGAGCAGCTTGAGCCTTTTCCCAAGACCCTTTCTGTTTCCCAGCATGAAAAAATGACAAATTTCTGAAGTTTCTAGAGTTAATCAATGCACAAATACTCTTTGAGCAACCCCCAACTACTTGGCTAAAGCTTTTACAGTCTGTTAACTCACATAAGAAAATGTTCAATATCAAATACTTCATAAACTGACCTGAGGGTTATTCAATTGCCTTAAAACAAAAAGTAAAAAATCTAAAAAAAACTCGTGTGTGCCTAGTAACTTATTTTAAGCACGACTAAATGCCACTTAAGCTGTCAAAATGACTGAAAATACTCTACTCGGTCATGAAATGCACAAAAGGCTTCCAGCTTACTCATTTATGTAAATTTGATGCATTGTTGGGCAGGTGACACATTGGTTGAAAATCGCATTTGTGAACACTTCATAAAAGAAAGCAATCGACAGGTCGGTCCCACTGTCAAAGGAAATGATTATTGAGAAGCTATGAAATATTCAACGGCGTCAATCGACCAGAGTGAAGGGGGAATGGGGAGGACGACGAGTTCACAGAGGCTATCGCTGGTGGTGATGCCAATCCAGCAGCTAGCGGCCAGTACATGGGGTATATGTATATGGGTAGGTAGAAAATATCAACAACACGCACACTGCTGATTGACAAAATAAATAGCACACGCTTTAAACATCTGAGATTAATTGTAAACTCTTGACTAAGCTGATAAATGCCTGAGCACACACTCAAACAGACACACACTCTCCCTAGATGGGTTCAATAACATGACTTTATAAGTCCCTCGCGTATTTTAATCAGTTTTTTTTGTCCACCCTGCCATGTGCACATGTCAATCCCGATCCAGATCCAGCAGCATTGCAAGAGTTCATTCTGCCAAAGATAATGCTTCTCTAAATATATCCACATAGAAAAGCACAACAGTTTTTGCAAATTACAAGTGGACACTTGGCATGTGCTTGCGCTAAGTTTTGTCAAGTGTAGTGCACCTTAAGTACACGCAAAGAAATTGCTGGGTTGTTAATTGATTCAGTAAACTTTTAAGTGTGCGTCATAAGTGCTTGAGTCAACCGCACTTAAAATAAGGCGTAATTGATTTTATTTGAGCTTAAAGATATAATTGGACTGCCACTTGTTTAGTCTTACCAGACCCTAGTTAAAGGGACAGCCACAGAAGTTTCTTTGGTCTTTTGTTCCATCTGGGCAGTGGCATTTCGTACAGCCGAAGATCTTGTCACGTCTTAAAGAAGGTGTGGTATTTGTTTTCTTTTAAGTTGTGACTGGAATTTGATTGCATATTAAAATAATAACCTTTTTAAAACCATTTACACATCCACCCAGCTCTGGCCATTCACCTTTCCGGACTCCGAACTGTCTTTCGTTTCCAGTTAATGCTGGGCAGTGGAAAACTGATCGACTTAAGGCGGAAATGAAAACAGCGAATAGACAGATATGGACTCTTCCAACGACTAATTCCGATGCTGCAACTTGGTAAGATTTTTGTGATATTTTTATACTCTGTACCGTAGGTACATAGAGTATTATAAGTTTGTGCAAAAGTATGTAACAGGCAAAAGGAAGCATCTCCGACCCCATAAAGTTATATTCAAATATATTCTTGATCAGCATCAACAGCCGAGTCGATATAGCCATGTCCGTCTGTCCGTCTGTCTGTCTGTCTGTCCGTATGAAGCACAGATCTCAGAGATGGTAAGAGATAGAGGTTTGACATGTATGGGACATATGCTTCTTATGTCTGCAGGCAGATCAAGTTTATTTTCAATTTTGGCCACGACCCCTCCCGCTCCTGCAATTTAGAAGGGCCAGCGCGCGGCATATCTCCCACAGTTTTGAAGATAGATGGCTTGTTCCTTCTGAACATATTTAGTTATTAGGATAACTTATCGATCCGCCAAAGGAATGAGGAAGATCGGATGAACGGTTTTCGAGTTATGATCAAAAGACAAATTTTCTTGGTACAGAGTATGTTATAGTCGGGCTTGACCGACTTTCTTTCTTGTTTTACTTATATTATACGGCAAGTGGGCTGGTTGAATGAACATACATTATCCACATGCGAAATTACATAAAACAAAGTCTCATATCAGTTGTAGTCGTAGAAGAAAGTCATTCAATCAATCCCAATTTCTTATCTCAGCCTTTGGCGTGCTGTTCTCCGATTTACTGACTAAACATTCAAGCCACTTTTAAACCAGTTCCCAAACAGCTTCAACCTTGAGCTATGCTGTTATGTTTATACTTTAGAAGTATGTACTTTGTATATTAGGTTTGCATAATATATGACCCTGTACACAGAGAAAACCAAATATGTAAAATCTACATGAAAATGTAGGTGTTCTACACTTGTTCCCCTTGTTTAGGGAACTTTAACACAAATGCCTGCATCTTAGCCCATACGACTATCAAGCGGCAGTGCCGCAAATCAGCGGTATAAATGGGAAGCGACGATGAGCTATTGGGATCCACAACTCGGATTGTGTACATTTTCTATATGTAGCATTAAGCATAGGAAGACCTTAACATTTAGCTAGAAAACCCTTGAAAAACATACATGAAAAGGTAAAAGTGGAATAATGAGTCTCTGTATATGGAACTGACTTAAAAGTATGCCAAATTTGATATGTAAACAGATCTAGAAGATTATTAAGTTGTGGACAGATTGTTGACAGACTCAAAATACTATATCTAGATATTAGCATTAGTTATTGAGTCACCAAGTTTCGTAAGCATTTGATAACGATATTGAAGATATAAGTAAACGAAGATTCGCTTTGGCCCAATTGCAGACACATAAGTAAACAGTATAGTGAGAGAGAGTGAGGGAAAGAAAGCGAAAGGATGTTGTAACTTTTTCAAGTACAGGGTATATATATTTTTAAGTCTGTCTGACATTATGAAGTTTTGCAAGCAAGAGTGTTGCTAAAATCCTCACAAAGTTTGCTTCAGCGTGTAAATTCCGTAGTAGAGACTAAGTCCACATTCAATAAATAGCAGCGAGAGCGTTAGTTAAAGGCAACCCTGCTCGACTTTAATAAACCCGTTACTCAGGCGAAAAAGTGTTAGTTAATTAACAGAGCTTTAACATAAATGTTGAAATATATCACTGAAGGTGAAGATATCCTTAAAACTCCGCTATTTATTATGAAAATTTGAGAGATTATAGGTGAGATTGAGAGAGCTTATACAAAAATTCGAATCAACTTTGAACAGAGTGCAGACAATAGGAGCCTACACACAAAACCAGAAATAGCATCCTCACTTAAAAGACCCCCTTTGGGTTCTAATTGATAAAATTAAGAAAGATCAACTGTAGACTCGTCAGTCACTGAACTTTTTAGGCTTAACATTTCAAAATGACTTGAGATAGCAATTGTCTCAAATCCTTCAGCACTCTCTCCCCCAATTTCTCTCAGTGTACATATCGCTGCTCGACTTTCGACTGCGACAAACGGTGAAGCAAGTTTGCTTAGTTGTTGTTGTTGTTCCATCACAACAATAACACTAATACGATAATAATAAAACAAGTAGATTGCCTCAGCGCTGCCTCCGCCAGTCTGGAATGGTTGGGACTCAATTTGGATTGGGATGGGGGATGCTATTCTTATGGAGAGCTCCAACGCGGCGAGTTGCTCCATTGTTTTTGTTGGTTTTTGTGTTCCACTGATTAAATTTGCACTTTGTGTTGTTGTCTCTATGGACAACCAGAGATCCCGATACGTAAAAGTGGCAGTGGCGCTTATCAGTACTCAGCACTGACCGCCGGGCTTCGATCTGGCACAGCCGCGCGCTGGCCCTTATCAGTGAAAGAACGCGCCGCACGAGGAACAGAGGAACTTTGGCAGCTGTTCGCGTCGTAGTAATAACTTGTTTCGTGGAGAGTGCAGAGGTGCCTCCAGTGGAGCCAAAAGAAAAAGATTCGTGCGAAATCTAATCGGTTGCCCGGCGTTTATTGATAAAGCTTCTGCGTAATCTCCGGCTAATGCTAATCGCCCCGTGGACAAGTGGATCAACCGAAAAAATATCGATTCGAACACACTTGAAGTTGCGGGAAAATCTAAGCCTTGTAGGCCGAACTCCACACACACACACACACACACACATCCCAGCGAGTGGCAAGAAAGAGAGCACATAAACAACAACAGCGAACCCCATACGGAAAACCAGCTCCGACCGATCGAGAATAGCGACAAAACAAAGAAGCAGGCGAACAAAGAACACAAGGCAACAAAACAAGACTGGAGCAGGCAGTCAGTCAGTCCACAAGACGACAACAACGACAGAAGTATCTGTCAGATACAAAAAAAAAGAAGGAAACAAGTGTGTCGCGCTGCACAGAAGATGCATTAAAATCGACAATAACATCAACAACAGCGGGCGAAATAACAAAACTCTCAATACAAATTTTGTGCATTTAGCGTAAACACGACCAAATTTGTTAATTAACACGCCAAATGTTTGCCAGTGCCCAGAAAACGACCAAGTAAACAACTTTGGGGGGAGAGAGACGCTCGTGTGTGCGGTGCGTGTGTGTGCGGGGGTGCCAGTTTCGATTCCATTCTGTTTCGCGCTCACCTAAACAGCTGTGTGCTGAGCGATAAGCTTTTTTCAAGTGCATCAACATCTCTCTCTCTGTGTCTCTGTCTCTCGCTCTCTCTCTCTCTCTCTCTCTGTGTGGCGTTATCAGTCAATGGCTTGGCCGTATCAATTCCATCAGCTGGCAGTTTGCTGCAACTAAAATTTCAAAATTGAGAACGCAGGTAAATATGTTTTTTGTGAAAACCTTAACATACATATCCTAGTGCACAGACATACGCACAGACATACATAATTCGGTTAGCTTGAGTCGCAGTTTATGCTTGTCTTTGCGACGCAGAATAGAGCAAAACAAGAATGTTGTTGTCGCCAGTTGGAATGATCTTTTCAATATTATGAACTGTCCCACCACATAAATACATGGCTATCACAAATGCTGCTGAAAGATTTACCTTTATATAGAACATTTCCTGCCAACAGCGGGAAGTTTTCTTTTCGGTGGCAACATCTTTAACACTTTTGGCTGATTCTATTGGCAAAACGACTTGCCGATAAGAAAGACACTAACTCAATACAAAGTTAGTGTCCCTGCAACTGTAGTTCGCTTAGTACACAAACAAGTTAATTAATTCATATTTGAAACAATATTTACCCAATGCCAAATCAACAATCTGTTTACACCAGATTATTTTGCTATATTCTAATAACTTAGCATTTACTTGGGACACCTATTTTATTTGGTATATTTTACAATCTGGAATATTCGAATTTGGTATTCATACTGAACTTCTGTTTAATAGATTCACTCTACGATTTTCTAGCTCAGCTCCATTTACTCCACTTTAGACCGGTCTAAAAAGCATTGTAGCTTTGTAGAACCCTCGGTTCAGAGGTTCGAACCAATTGTCAAGCTTTGTCAGGATTTCTAAACTGTTGTTAAGATATCAAAATGACTATCTATCATTAACACCTTGCTCCCAGTAGAAAAGCATACGCTAGGGCACTATTTCCAATATTTCAAGCCGGTTTCTAACTGACTTAAAGCCAATCTACCGTCTTTTAATAAGTCACAAAAACGTACAAATATCAGAGGAAATTCTGTATTTTTCTATCTGAAAGATGTGGTACCCAAAATATGACATTTGTAACAACGTACTTATCTAGAAACGGCTTTTAGCATCAACTTTAAACTTTATGAGTACGTGGATTTTTGGTTATTTGAGCTTAAAGTTGGTAAACAGAACTTATATTTTGGCCATATTTGAGCATGTTTTATTGGAAATCCACCATGATACCATCTTTAGCAGTGTTGTTTGGACTCTTGCATAGCAGGTACACAGACTACCCGCTGCACCACAGCCCGGTCACTAGGTATACAATGCTAAAAACAGTACCGAGGGCGAGAAAATCTCTAGAATCTCCAGGCATATCAACCTCAACTACGATGTCTTCATATGTGAAGTGACAGGAAAAAGTTGGTTGGTAAGAAAGTCGGTCATATCCAGCTATAATTTGCGTATATCTCATCTATTTAAGCTTGTATGCCTCACAAAGATTTTAATTGAAGGACAGACAGACAGACGGACAACCTTAATATACTCTGTGGTAAAAAGCCATACCTTTAAATTAAATTACTGAAATATGCTCAAATTGTGAAACATATTCCCAAAATAGATTCGTGTATTATACCTTCAATTTAGTTTAGACCGGAATCATAGCCGAATTAGCCCTGAAATGAAAGGACTGGTACTGAATTCATGGCATTCTTTATATGGGTTTTAGTCATTTAACACAGACACTTCCTACTACGTCAGGACCTTAGCGGATTTCAGGCATGTACTGACAGTACTGAACTCATGGGTGAGTTTCATGGGAAGTTCTAAAACAAGCCTGAAACTCAGTTATTCCTACTGCTTAGGTCTGAATCAGTCCTGAAAAATGCAGTGCTGAAACGTAGAACTGCAGAGCACATACAGACAACCATCTAACTTAGGGGTGCCTGCGCTATATACGCTTCAGGCGCATTTGTTATTCTTTGGCGCTTAGCGATTTCACAGCGTATCAAGATCACGCATAAAGAAATTGCAGTAAAAACGTTGTATGTGTCTCTCTTCTCTTTCTCTCCTATGCCACTTGCCTCTATGGGAATCTTAGGAATTCAATCCAAAAAGGTAAGATTCCGCAAGGGTTAGCACCTTGTTGAAAACAGACAATCTCTTCTACCAAATCTCTTACCGTAGAGACATTTTCTTAGGTTTGGGAACAGTATGCAGTTCCAGAGTACTAAATCGAGTATTTGCAGCAGGGGAAAGCAATTTTATACACAATTTATGAAACTTTATCACTATTTGTTTGCCAAATTCACTCGTTTGTGCTTTAAATCAATGTGGTATAAGCTCAACAGCTCTCAAAAGTAAGTCCATGATTACGAAAGATTCTATTGAAAGTAACCAAGTGAATCTGTGAAGTAATCACTGGGTTCTGTTTCTGCTTGAGCGTCAGCAAACGCTACACCCATTGAGTTCAGTGCTTTTCAATGTTGTGTGTAATGTTTTTGCCTCATTGAAGAGAGTATTAGCTGGAGTATTTCCCAAGATCTTTCTAGCTTTTTTCTGCCAGGTTTTCGTCTGAGATCTTAAAAACTGACACATGAAGGAGGTAGAAACAAGGAAATGCCTGCCATACCCCCACTTTTTTTCCCGTGTATTCGCGCAATCGCGCTTTAGTTCAAGTTCAGCTTCGAATATTGGAAAATTTGTGTGCTGTTTTTGTTTGCTCCATGTACGTTATACAGATTGAGGCGTTATCGGATGCCGTTGACCCGTTTATTTTGCTTCAGTGCCAAACGATGGGCGAATCCGAATGTGCCCCCCCATAGTTACACTGTATTTAGGTACATACCAACTTGTTCGTTCCTATAACTAGTCGCCGCCTCGTGTACATACACAATACAGAAGAGAGCCTGCGCTGATAACACCGTTGATACGGACGCGTATGTATGTGGACCGTGCTTGTACTTTGATTCCAGGCAGGCAGCATGCCAAGCCGAGGCTTGTGGAAGTTAATAATCCGCGATTAGTTGGGACACACTTCTGTAAACGTTCGCATGGTTAAGTGCTGATTCCGAACCACTAAGAATCAATCTATAGAAACATATAGAATCGAAAGGTAGTACCACGGCTGGGGATCGTGTTAGATGGAACTGATTTCTACTGGGGAACACGTGTACAGATAATAATACTGGCAAATAGATTAAGAGGCATTGAACTCCTTCCGTCTTGCAGCACACCAAAATGGCCAACACAGATGATCTCAGCCTGCCCAGCCATCAGCCCAAATCCAAATCCAATACCATCAACTCACAGCGAAATGGAGCAGCCTTCGGCTTCAGCAAGTCGGGCGGTGGCACCGAGAAGTTGACCGTTCTGCAGTTGATATTCGAGGCCCTGGGCCTGCGCAATCCCGCACAGAATCGAGAGCCAACGTCCAAGGATATTGGCACACTGATAAGTGAGTTGGGGCGCGCACTTACCTAATCCCTGCTGACCTTCCTTCCGTTACAGTGCTGGGCGTGATGTTTCTGCTGTTTGTGATAAGCGTGACCGGGTTCTTTGTCATGTGGTTCACCGAGTACTACAACAACACCATGCTGGAGGTACGTACCCCGGGAAATCTCTGCAGCAGTCACTCATTCGTATGTTTCTTCCAGAATCTAATACTGTCTGAGAACTCGGACACAGCCAAGAGTTGGCTCAATCCGGATCCCAAGTATGACACATTGCTCAAGGCGCACATTTTCCACTATCCCAACATTGAGGACTACCTGGCGGGACGTGCGGACAAGATCCAGGTGGAGGATGTGGGCCCACTGACCTACCAGGAGCACACCGTCAAGCATGAGGTTTCCTTTAACAAGAACTACACCGTCAGCTTTAGGGTAAGCTTTGGGTTGGCACACATCTCTCCCGGAGAACTCAACTTGAATGATGCTTCTTTCGCAGGATCACAAATCGTACAAATTCCTGCCCGAAAAGTCCAGCGTGCGGGAGGAAGACGTGGTCATGGTGCCCAATGTGCCGCTCCTGACAGCGGCCGTGCATGTCAAGCGGATGCCCGCCCTTAAGCGCATCTTCGTCACCCATCTCATCCACCAGTACAAGGAGCCTCTGTTCAAAAAACTCACAGCCGCTGAGATCCTCTGGGGCTATGAGGATAAGATCATCAAGCTGGAGTCCCTGGGCATGGGCAAGAAACGTTTTGGGCTGCTAATGAGCGTAAGTTGACTCCGTTGCTCCGTTTCCATGAGATCCTCACGTATTGTCTTGTAGCGGAATGGCACCAGCGTGGACTCGGTGCAGCTCAACACGGGCGAAGATGACATCACCAAGTACAGCATCATCACCCAATTCAACGGCATGCCCCAGTTGGACTTTTGGGACGGCGATGAATGCAACCGCATAGACGGCTCGGAGCCCTCCATGTTCTCGCCCAACCTGCTGCAGAACCGTGGCACTGTGCATGTCTTCCTGCAGGTCCTGTGTCGCAAGGTTCCCTTGCACTTCGAGAAGGAGGAGACCATCTACAATGACATAGATGTGCTGCGCTATCGCACACCACTGGATGTGTTTGCCCATCCCTCGGAGAATCCGGCCAACGCTTGCTTTTGCAAGAATACGGATCGTTGCTTTCCCAGTGGTGTGATCAATGCCACACGCTGCTACAACGATGCCCCCATCTTTCCCTCATTCCCGCACTTCTTTTCGGGCAACCCCGTTCTGTACAAGGACTTTGAGGGCATCAATCCTCAGGCGGAGCTGCATCAGACCTATGCGGACATACATCCGCGCTTTGGCTTTCCCATCAGTGGGGCTTCACGCATACAGATCAACATCATGGTGGACAAGACGCCGCTGCTGAGGAGTAGGTAGCGCACTCAAAATGTTTGAATCGAATCTAATCTGTGTGTCTTGCCTTCCAGATCAAGCGTATCGCTTTGAGAATGCCACCATTTTGCCACTGATGTGGATAGAGATCACCTCGGGAGACTTCTCCGAGGAAGTCCTGCATACGCTTTATGTCAGCACCTTTGGCCTAGATGCCATACAGCTGGCCCTTAAGTATGGTACATTACTGGTCTCTGTGACCACATTCAGCTTGATAGTGGCGGGAGTTTACTATCTCAACAGCAAGCGTGAGGAGCAGCTGAAGCACAGCAAATCCTCGGTAGAACTGGAAGCACTTAATGGTGGCATTGTGGTAGTACAACATATTGATATGCCGGTACCCCTGGCAGAGGGTAATCATCGAACGACGTAACTCTAAGCTGTGCCATTAGTTAATTAGTTAGTAAGCTAGTTAGTAGGGGCGGGTAGCGCCAGGTCCATACGGGGGGCATGGACTGGTCACTAAAGAGATTTTCGAATTTGTCACGAGCTTAGCCTTAAGTTAAACAGTAAGAGTCAGCCCAGTTACCTTTAGTTTTGTACTCGAAACAAGCAGATGTAAATATTTGCAAAGAACAAAATGTGCAATAAACTTTTAAGTATGTTTAACGAGATCGCTATTAATCCAATGAAGATGTGACTTCAAAAAGTCCCTCTAAAGTGTTAAAATTAGATGATCAGGTTGATCGGTTTTCCTCAAGTTCTTGATATAAAGCTTAAAATGTCTACAAATCACAAAGGCCCAATTTCTCAATGTCTGGTTAGTCTAACTGACCAACAGCTTAGCCGTATTTGCATGTCTCATGCTGTGTTTGGCCTAGCCGGACCAACACACTTAACCACAGATCATGCTCTGATCAATTTTTAACCGCTAGTTGAGTCCCGATGGAACTATCGATATTTTTAACGATAAGCAAACAGCTGGCTTCAGCGCTTGTCTGATGTCTAACCTGCACGCAATGGAAATGGAATTGGAAGAGTTGGAACAACGAATTGATAATGCAAGAGAGCAGAGGGAAAGGCCTAATTATTCCTCAAGCTAGTTCAACGTCTTGCTATAATTAGAGATCAAATTCGTGATTCCAAAGAATCAGTTTAAACAATTGCTGTTCAATTTTATAAACATGACCAGGATTGTTAAGAGAGATAATTGTCAGAGTGCAAACTTATGATGGCGCAAGTGGCCATATCTTTAAAACGGCATCTAACTTCTTTGGAGACTGCTTTCCTGCAGTGTTGGAAAGCGCCGCACTCGCGACCCCCAGTGTTGGAAAGCGCCGCACTCGCGAACCCCAGTGTTGGAAAGCGCCGCACTCGCGAACCCCAGTGGCAAAATAAGTGTGCCCAAAAGTATGCTGTACTTTTTCAATTCAAGACCAAGCAGCTGTTTGCTTGGGAATTTTAATCATGCGCCTAACAGCATGCTACGAAGTTAGACAAGCGGCTGAGGGCTGTGCTCGCGCGTAGCTGGTTTTGCATTCTAAGCGGGAACCTAAAAGCATGCTACGACGTTCGAAATTGGATGCTGATTTTGGGGCCTGAGCAGTTTAAAGCAATTGGCATGTAAAAGGGTAGCGCACATTCATTTTCTTAAGTATTTCATCAGCATATTCTTATTAATTTAAAAGAAATCTCTTGGTTGGTTAGACTTTCTGTCACTTTCTGTTCTGTTCGTTTCCATGAATTAGCCACCTTGATATAAATATAATTTGGTTGGCCATCAACCAGCTTAATCCCTTTCTGCTGCTTACTGGGATTTCCCCACTTCACAGTTTCCAAACTGCATCAACTGTGCTCATTCCATTTCGATCCCAGCTTCATTTTGTACACTCTTTACCCTAAATTTGTATTTAAAGCAAATATTTTTATTGTTTAGTTCTAAACAAAAACGAAATTCGTATATTAGTTGCTTGTTCAACATTTGATTTTTTGTTTGTAAACCTTTTTTTTTTAGTTATTAAATGCATTTGTTACATATTGCATCTTCAAAGTACTTCTATGGGTTTTCTATGTTAAAGGTATAAAAATTGTGGAAATGTATCCTTGTTGATTGTGATATCGACTGCAAGGTGTGTGTGTGTGTGTGTGTGTGTGTGTGTTTTGTGGAAAAATTGAATACGTTGTTCTTGTGTTTGGTTTTCCATTTGTCGCTTGCGTGTTCTCTCGCTCGGGCAGCTCGGGCATTTGGGTTTTTTATTGGTTTGTTTTGTTTTATGGGTTTTCGTTATAAAAATGTGTGTTTTTGTTTACTTTTTACGTTTGTTTTAATTTAAGTATGTATAATAGTTTATATAAAAAATAACAGAGAAATTATATAAAAGAAACATTAAATATAATCGTTTATTTTTTGTTTTGCTTTTGTTTTCAATTAATAATTAACGCGTCAATTGCCAGAATCCTCGCCATCTAATGATTCATCTTGCACCGATGAGCTGTCGTCGCCGCCGCCACCGCCGCCGGCGCCTCCACGCTTGGAAGATGGTGTGCCCGTGAGCCGGCTGGAGCTGAGGCCCATGCCGCCGGTGCGTCTGTATGGGGGAGAGGAGACAGGAAAACAGAGGATCAGCATACGCACTTCGAATCGGTGTCTCGAAACGTGCAACGAGGGGGGCAAACATAACAGGGGGGGGAGGATGATACAACTAAGGATTGAACTTGCAAACAGCATTAGTTCGCACTTCGTTTGGAGGTGAGCCTAACATGCAGAGTACTCGGAAGTTGGTTGCTTGGTGTCTATGATTCTGGGCCAGCACTTACAGCCTAGAAGCGAAAACGAAACCTAATGCAGACCCTCACAATTCATAATGAGTGCAGCATCCTTTTTGGGCGAGTAGGCCTTGGCCTTCTCGGTCTCTGCCACTTGAATGGAGCTAAACCAAAAATTAAATTTGAAGACAGCTCCTCCGCCAGCCCACACCCTGCCCGAGTGCACTGCACTTACCGCAATTTCGTTTTCAGTGAGTTAATCTCACGGTTCATGGCCTCCTGCGATTCAATCATGTCCTCGCACTCGCGCTGGTATTTACGCTTCTGCGTCTTCTCCTTCTGCAGCTCCTCCTCGGTCTCGTCGAGATTGCGCTTGAGCAGTTTGATGCGGCTGTTCAGCTGCAAATGAAACGGGACCTTGTTAGGCAATCCTCTGGAGCCGGGTCGGGTCGGGCTAGCTTACCTTATCCATTTGCTCCTTGTGTTGGTCGACATGTCTTCGCTCATCCTCGATGTTCATGGTCAGCTCCTTGATCTTCTTGTCCATCTTACGGTTGGCCTTCTGCTGCAGGAGGCGCTCCTTGCCCTCGTTCTCCAGCTGCTCCTCCAGATTGGCTATCTTGGCCTCGAGCGTGGCTATGGTGGCCTTCACCTTGGTGCGCTGCGCCGTCTCGATCTCGGCCAGTTTAGCCTTCAGCTCCTTGTTTTGGCGCTCGAGCAGGGCCCGGGTGTTCTCGTTCTTCTGCGAGGTGGACTTCTCGTTGGCCAGCTCCGTGCCCAGCTGCTCGATCTGCAACTGAGCCTTGCGACTGCGATCGAGCAGCACCTCAGAGTTGGACTGCTCCTCCTCCAGCTCCTCCTCGAGTGTGGCAATGCGCGCCTCCAGACGGCGTTTCTCGTCGATCATCAGGGAACCCTTGCTGGCATTGCTGGCTATCTCCTCGGCCAGCTCATCGCGTTCCGTCTCGGCTGCTCGCCTGGCGCGTTCCGAGCTGGCCAGATCCTCGGTCAGCTGTAATACTTCCGCCTCCAGGGCTTTGACTTTGCGTTCGGCTTCTTTGCTCAGGGCCTGCAGCTCCTCCTTGGCCGCCTTGGCCTCCTCGGCGTCGCGCAGGGCGTCCTTAACTTGTGCTTGCAGCTTCTTGGCATGCTTGAGGGCGTCCTCCTTGACCTTGTTATGCATCTCCATGGTGGTCTCAATCTCCTTGAGGTCACCCTCGAGTTTCTTCTTGGACGCCACTGCCGCGGTGCGCTGCTTGCGTTCCTCGTCGAGCTCTGCCTCGAGATCCCGCAACTGCTTGACCAGACCACGTCGCTTCTCCTCGGCGCCCTCCTCCTTGGCCAGCAGGTCTCGTTCGAATTGGGAGCGCAGTGCCTGCATATTGACTTCCAGACGCAACTTGGCATCCTCCGTCAGCTGCAGGTCATCCTCGAGCTCCTCGTTTTGTGCTTTCAGTTCGGCCAACTGGGACTCGAGGGCGCGCTTGGCCTTCTCCAGCTCGTGGACGTTCTTGTCCGCGGTGCCCTGACTGTTGGCCAAATCGTCGAGTTCGTTCTGCAGTGTCTTGCGCTTGTTCTCCAGATCCTCGATCTTGTCGTAGGCCTCGTCCAGCTCGCGGGACACGGACAGCACCTTGGTCTCCTTCTCGCGAGCCTCACGCTCCGCGGTATCGCGCTCCTGGGCGATCTGTTCTGATATGGCTTTCTCCTCAGCGAGAATCTTGTCGAAGTTCTTCTGTTTCTTTTCCAGTTCGAGCACCTGCAAGGAAAAATAGAGGGAGGGGGGTTAGTCTGGGTTGTGGCGCCCACCCTTCAAGGAACCTACCTTCGTGCGTTGCGCCTCCAGCTCTATGGTGGCATCCTCCAGCTCCGATTGAATCTTCTTTTTACTCTTATCGAGACGATCGTTTTGGGCCATCAGCTCCTTCACCTGTCGCTCCAATGCTTCAATGTCTTTGTTGAGACGCTTCTTGCCCTCCTCCAGTTCCTTGGCCAAGTCGGCGTCTTCTTCCGCCTTCTTCTTGATCTCCTGCATGAGGGCCGTAACCTCGGCCAGTTTCCTCTCGTAGGTGCGCTTGGCCTCCTCATCCTCCTCGAGCTGTTCCTGCAGGGCATCCTTCTCGGATTCGATTTGTCGCAGCTTGGAGCTGAGACCCAGCTTCTGGCGTGTCTCCTCCTCCAGCAGTTGTTGGGCCTCCGTGAGCTGGGATTCCATATTGCTGGCAGATTTGACAGCCGCCGAGGCCTTGAGCTCAGCCTCCTCCAGCTGATTGGTAATGTTCTCGGCCTCCTGCTGCAGTTTTGTGCATTTCTCTTGCAGCTCGGAGCGAGCACGCTCAATCTCGGCCAGCTTTACCTGCAGCTCGGCTATCTGGGACTCGGCCTGCTTGCGCCGGCGGTCGTTCTCCTGGCGGGAGCTGTTTACGCTGCGCAACTCGGTGGCCAGATCAGCGTTCTCAGCCTCCAGGGTGCCCTTGGCCTTCTCCAGGACAGCCCGGGCTTTGCGCAGATTCTCCAGCTGGTCATTGATGTTGTTTACCTCCTGTGAGTGCTTGTGGCGCATCTCGGCCAGCACGCCCTCATGATTGACGGTCTCATCTTCCAGGGATTTCTTCAGTGTGGCCAGTTCCTGCTCGCGCTTGGACCGCAGCTCCTGTTGAGCTGCAAGACGAGTATATAACATTTTCAAGAGTTTCATTTGGATGGGAAAATATATGTGATTGATTGAGTACTACTTACCGGCTGTGGTGTCCAGGGAGTCGAGCAGTTCGTTCTTGAGGGCTTCGAGCTCCTCGCTGAGGTCACGACGCACCTTCTCCGCCTTGGCACGGGCCGCCTTCTCCGCCTCGAGATCCTCCTGGATCTCGGCAAGCTGGGACTCGAGTTCACGTTGCGCCTTCTGTGCCGTGGCCTTGGTGGCGGACTCCTCGTCAATGCGCATCAGAGTCTGAGTGAGTTCCTCCTCGCGCTTGGACAGCTGTGCCTGCATCTCCTCCACCTGGGTGCGTCGCTCGTTGAGCTGTTCCTTGAGATCGGCCACCTCGGTTTCAATCTTTCGCTTGGTGCGATCCGACTCCTGCCGCACCTGCTGATCCTTGTGCATGCGCTCCTCCAGCTCGGCTATGGTGGCCTCATGCTTGGCCTTGAGCTTGGCCAGATGCTTGGCCTTCTCCTCCTCCTCGGCGAGCGTTTGGGACAGATCATTGGCGCGTTCCTCGAGAAGTTTCTTCTCCTTCAGCAGCTTCTGGTTCTGATCGTCGGTGAGGGCCAGATCTTCTTCATGCTTCTTGATCTTGCCATCCAGTTGGACCTTTTCGAGCTGCAGTTTCTGCCTAGCTGCCTCCTCCTCCTCCAGCTGCTCTTCAAGATCTTGGATATGCAGCTCGAGCTTCTTCTTCTCACCACCCAGGGCAAGCACACGCTCCTCCTCCTCCTCAATGCGTGTCTCCAGCTCTTGCATCATGTCCTCCAGCTCCTGTTTGCGGGCCATGAGGCGAGAGCGCGACTCTTCGGCCTCGGCGCACAGCTCAATCTCGGCCTGCAGTTGCTCGGCCAGCGTGGTCTTCTCCACTAAGGCTTGCTGATACTTGCGCTCGTACTCCTGGGTGTTCTTCGCCAGCGTGTCCAGCTTCTCGCGCACCTGCTTCAGCTCGTCCTCCTTCTGCACCAGCTTCTCCTCCTGCTTGGTGACCTCCAACAGAGGCTTGACCTTGGTGTACAGGCGCCACCACTGCCAGTTGCGCAGCTTGAGGTAGGCCGCGCAATTGCGCTGAATTATCCGGATGGCGTTCAACTGCTGCAGCCGCTTCTGGTAGTTGCGACGGGCCAGGAATCCCCGGCAGAAGGCCTGGAAGTTGACGATCAGATCGGAGATCTTAAAGTCACGCTCCTCCTCCAGGTGAGCCAGCACGCCCGCCCGGAAGAAGATCTTCGACTGGCCCACACGGTACAGATTCGAGTCCAGTTCGAGGGCCTGGATCATCTTCTCGCAGGCCTTCTTGCCGTCCATGAAGCCCTTGGGTATCACATTCGGTGTGAGCAGCTCGTAGCGCTGCCGGAACTCCTGGAAGGGTATGCGATTGGGGAAGCCCTGGCGACAGATGCGTATGCCCTCGAGCACGCCGTTGCAGCGCAACTGGTCGAGCACCAAGGGAGCATCAATCTTGCCAGCACGCTTCTCGTGATTGGGTATGATACAGCGCACAAAGTTCGGATTCGTGTTGCGCAGCGTGTCCATCAGCTTGGCCAGCTGCTCCTTGTACAGATGCGACACGGTGCGGAACATGCCCTTGCGGGTGCGCGCTCCGAACTGGGTATCGGTTAGAGCTTGCTGTGCCATGCCCACAATTTCCGCATCCTTCCAGATGTTCACCACAAATGGATCCTGGGAGGCCTGCAGCAGTGACACGATGTTCTCGTTCAGCGGATCCATGTTCTTCATGAGCCACTTGGTCGCGGAGTAGTCCACGCGACCCGCGTAGTGGACAATGGCGAAGTCGGCCACGCCCCTGAAGTCGGTTTTCATGAACTTCGGGTGCATGGAGTGGGCGGAGACCAGCTTGTCCACGAACGTCTTGTCGGTGGCCTTGGGGAACCAACACTCCTCGTCCAGCAGGGCCATAATGCCACCCGGCTTGTCGATCAGGTCGATGGTGGGCTGCAAGTCCAGGCCGAAGTCAATGAACTTCCACTCGATGCCCTCGCGCTGGTACTCCTCCTGCTCCAGAATGAACATCGTGTGGTTGAACAGCTGCTGCAGCTTCTCGTTCGTGTAGTTGATGCACAGCTGCTCGAAGGAGTTCAGCTCGAAGATCTCAAAGCCGGCCATATCCAGGATACCTATAAAAGAGGCGCCCTGTCGCTTGGTGCGATCCAGCGAGCGATTAATACGATTCACCAGCCACTTGAACATGCGCTCGTAGCAGGCCTTGGCGATGGCCTCCACCGCGAACTCGACCTGCTCCTTGGTCTGGGCCTTGGTCACGAAGTCGCGGCCAACCTTGATGCGGGGCGTCAGGAACGCCCTGGTCATGTCCGTCACACTCAGGCCCAGCAAATGGGCGATCTTCTGGGCAACGGTGTTGTCCGGCAACGTGGCCTGGTCGTTGTTGCGCTCCTGGCGGAATTTCATGCTGCCAAAGAGCAGCACAGCGCTGACAATCCGGAAGATGGAGTTGAAGTCCTCCGAGGTCATGCCCATGATGTTCATGGACTTCACGGTGGCCTGGAACTCGGCATAGTCATCCACACCGGGCACGGGCAGCGAGCCGTTGGACAGGAATGCATACGATTTGATGTCATCCAAAATGAATTTCTCGCGCTGTTCGGGCGAGGCGCCCGCCAGCAGCTGATAGAATATATGGAATGTTCGTTCGTCCTTGGCTTGACGAATGGCACGCGACTTCTCCAGCAGATAGGTCTCGATGTTGGCCCCGGAGATGAAGCCGGAGGCGTCGAAGTTGATGCGAATGAATTTGCCCTGCGGTTACAGAAACGGGTGGGGGAGGAGGAGTTCGTGAAAGTGGGACAATGCTTAGAGCTCAGGGTAGTACTCACAAATCGGGATGAGTTGTCATTCTTCACGGTCTTGGCATTGCCAAAGGCCTCGAGTATGGGATTGGCCTGCAGCAGTTGTTGCTCCAGTTCGCCCTGTGGAAGGAATCGCGTTTAGTCATAAACAGTGGGAGAGGAGTGCTTCTTTGGGTTAGCCACAAATCACATGTATATATAGAAAGCGGGTTTTCAAATCACACTTACGAACTACAACAAACTAGGGGATTAGTCGCTACACATGCAGGGGACAATACACACACACACACACAAACACACACTCAGGACGCGGGACAATCTCCTAAAGCTGCTGTTGTGGCTGTACCACCTCGGCCAAGTCAACACTGCTGGCGTTATTTTCTTGCAAATTCTCATCCTGGCAGCTGGTTAGCTGTATTATCCTTGATCCGGGGGCCGCTTCAATTCTATGACTCGTGGTGGTCACGGAATGCCCCACCATCATATTATGGAAATTACATTTGACCTTAATGTACTTATTTGTGTTGACGGAAAAGTTCTGGAATTATGCGGGCGGGAGGTGGGTTAGGTATAAATAGAAGGATAGGAATAGGATCGTGGGTCATTGGTGGGCTGTTAAGTTAAGGTATGCCCACAGCCTAGTGTCTGCACTGCCGTAAGCAGACTGTGGGCAAGCCTGGCCAAGCCGGTTATTTGCTGATAAGTTGGGAAATTCCAACAGGATTGTTTTTAACATCAATCTGGGTTCGAATCTTTCTCTTTTGAACGGGTATCAATTAGCTGCCTCTTAATACTTAATACTTATTTTAAAACCTTTCATACTTAGTTTAATACTACAAAACCAAAGTATCTACGAAACTCCATGAAGCTGAAGTCGTGACAGGCCTGGCCCTGTTGTTCTAAAGTTCCTTTCAAAAACCAAGACAAAATGCAAGCATCATGTGATATGAATATCACATCCGAATGCACCACGAACTAATCCTACCAGAAGTGTCAACCAAGAAACTGCACTTGATCTAAGCTATCACTCACGCAGCTTACCGACTTCTGAAGCACCAAACGTTCCTGCTGAAGCTTTGACTGATTCAAGCTTTACTTTACCAACTTCCTGTTTCGGATTTGTCCAACTCTGATCAGTTTATGCCCGCAGTGGGACACTTGTTCTGGTCAAGCTTATAAAACAACAGCGTCTGAAAAAGTAGGTGCTTAAGACTCTGCGGAAAAAAGGAAAAAGACTCTGCGGAAAGATATGCAAAAATTTTTAATTTGACTAACTGGTGCCAGCTCGCACAAGACAGAATCGAGCGGCCGGACTAATAGCAGCTGCCCAGACCGTTCAGCGGTTGGGAAAACGAACCTCAATATAAACAGATTTATTCTCTCAACACTTCAACTCACTCTACATTTATGTTACAGAATTCACGATTTTCGTGTCACATGTAACTGTCAAACATGTTCGGTTTTTGGTCTATAATTTAATTTATAAAATTTCTCTTTGTTTCTACGAGAACTAGTCTAGCGCTACTTTTGCATATGGTCTTCCTTTTAAAGCACACTTCTTATAAGGCGGATGACTATATGTTGTTGTTGACATAGGAATGTTCTGTTTTAGGTGTATTCAAACTTCGGCACAGACAAAGTCTCTTTTGCATAATTTCTAAGGCATTCCATGTTATGTTTGAACTCATCATTCTACTCACAGCACTTAATTCAGTGTTGTTAACACCTGGTGTGGAGAAACTACATCAAAAACGTACTAAGCTAATTTCAAATGTTGTTATCCAACACTGTTAATTTAACCAAACCTACTGAATTTACCCCTAAATGATCTTCCAAATATTAACTTAACTTTAATTAATATTCCTTTAACTTTTAAGTTGACTTTTGATGGTTTTTTCTGCATTTAAAGAAATCGTAGATATACAATCATTCCATATTGTGTATAAAGAACTAATTTTACCTATAGTTGCATTTATGACCGATTACGAATTACATTAGCACCGTTAAATGGCTGTGGCTGCCAGTGCTGTTACCGTAACACACTGTTAAGGCTCTGTTAACTGATTTTAACCTAATGGCAAAGCGTATTTCGAACTTGGGCGCGACTGATAGCTTGCTTTTGTGGACTCTATTGGCTTTCTTCTTATCAATATGGTTAATTCTTTGGTTATTTACAACATGATTCCCACCGCCACCTCTTTGTATAAACACTCTAGGGTTACTTATTAAACTATTTACAGTGGAATTTTGAATGCACGGCGATCGATATGAGGAACTGACTTGGGTGTGGGGGTGGAATGGTTTTAGGTTTGAGGCCATATTATGAGAGCATACTTTACCGCAAATGTCTCTTGATGACTACTCTAAAAATGCGAGCAGGCGAGCAGTAAGTAGGAGAAGGTTAGTACAAGTTGGTACAAATTTTGATTAGATTTCAATTAGTAGAGCAGAAAACAGAATTTGGGGGAAAGCAAAAGTGAGATGAATGAGGAAAATGATAAGAACACAGGAAATGTGGTTTCAACAGATAACTTTTTGTTTGGGTTAAACACAATTTATAAAAGTTTGCAGACAGCGCCTGGATATACTTACAATGAGCACGGCAGGATTCGGCACCTGTTGTGGAGTTTTCGAGGAGCATTGTTGAGGAGGAGTTGGTTTCGTTTGGTTGTTGGTTTACAAACAAAATTGGACATTAAATTATGGTAGATTTACAGAATGTACAAGTTTGTATACACAGTATTTGGAGTCATGTAAAGCGGAAGTGTGGAGACAACCACCAGTCCAATGTACAACAAGTGTGGTTGTGGGCGGGCGTGTGTAGTGGGAGGAGTGACGGTATTAAAGGTGTAGCGTGTAGTGTAGTGTGTGGTGGGTAGAAGAAGGTAACGTTTGCACATGAAAATAAAGAAGATAAACAATCAAAATCATAGTAAATTGGCCCAGAAATGTACATTGGGGGGAAAAAATACAACCAAAAATATCTGCAAGTTAAAGCAAATGCAAGACCCGAGTCGGTGTTCACTTATCTTATCGATAAGGAGGGTAGAAGCGTATTGCCTCCACTAACATGATCTAATTTCTAATCAAAGACAGAGCCCCCCCTTCCCACCCACCTTTTGGGTGATTCAGTTGAGTTGTGTGTAAAGTCTCTTTACGATATCAGCGTCTATTTATGGCAAATATAATCATAACAGCAACAGCTCCAACATTTGTTTGCTTTTCAATTTTGGGGGTTTTGTGTTTGCCATCAGCTTATCACGTTCGCTGCTCATATAAGGCAGTAAAACACAAAAAAAAAGTATGTTTGGAGCTCAAGAGCAGCTTGTTTTGTGTGCTGGTAAGGACTGCACAACCAGTTATGGCCCGACAAGTGATTCAATTTTCAATTTTTATCAATTGAAGCTGCCCCTCCTCCTCTTGCCATCAAAATTTGTCAGCAATTCCACAGATTTAATACCATTACATTGAAATTTGAGACAACAAACAGCTGGGAAAACATTTCATTGAATTTCAATTGAACGCCCCACACACTCATCAGAGGCGCAGAGAGGGGTTGGACAGACACGAGATTCCAGTAGTTGTTGCGGGCGTATTAAAGTCCATGTGCCGCCGCCGCCGCCGACGACTCTCCGAAATGTAATTAATTACAATAACAATTGAGCGTGTCATTAATGTGAGTTTAATAAGCCTTTGCATTTGCTTTATATGAGAATTTTGGGGGTTTGCTCTTCTCTTCTGGTTCTGTATTGGTATTTTTTGCATTCAAGAACTTACCGCACCCGAGCCCTTGGGCTTGGAGGCTGCCACATAGGCCAGAAACTGTATAACCTTCTTGGTGTTCTCCGTTTTGCCAGCACCCGATTCGCCAGTACACAAAATCGATTGGTCTTCGCGATCTGTGGGAGAAGGAGAAGAAAGAGGGGCAAAGGGTTAGCCAGTGGTGACACAGTTCATTAACAATAATGGCTGACATAAACAAAACATATTTATTTAAAGCAAAACTCAGCTTGAAACTTTGCGTTGACCCAAATTTGGCTGAGCAAAGGCAAAAAATTGAGACATACATCAATTGAATGTAAAAAATGTCAAGTAAATTGGAATTCTCGTTGCCACTGATATGGCGCCTCTTAATAACATTGATCCCCCACCTCCTCCCCCCAATCAAGAATTGAGAACTACTAGGTGGCAGTTTCCAGCCTCGGATACATGATCTGCGATAATATATTAAACATTTATTTTTTTTTTGCAAAAACCACAAAATACAAAAAAATTGACATGAAAAAGCTTCCACATAACGACCCCGTACTTATTACACACACACACACACACACACGCACAACACACATAACCATAGATGGACCGAACCTCATTTTATGTGCATTTTTTTCGAGATTTCTGTTTTTAACGACTCCAAAAGGCGGCATAACCATTGCATAAGCAGCCAGCGATCTCCCCCAGCAATGAATAGAGTTATAATAAAACTACATCGAACAAATATGTACACGAAATTAAAGCAAATAGCAAATATTGGCGCCAGAGCACAGCCAGCGGGCAATTTAATGGGTTTCTACAATATTATTGTTATTATTCTGCTGTATTATGGGCATTTTTGTTGCGCTCAATTAAAATTAATTTGAAATTTGGAACAAGACGATTGATGGGCTTGGGATAAGGCACCCTCCATCCATCCATCCATCCTCGGAATCAAATGAGTATGAGAAGTGGTAGAAGGGAAATACATCAATTTGTTTATAAGAATGCTGAGAAATGAAGTCTTCGACTTGGGTTTGGTTCGATGTGATACTTGTATATTTTCTTATTCTTAACGTTTCCCTAAGAACATTTTCATATGATCTTCAATCAACAACATGTGATCCCTTAAATCTCCTGCAATTGCTTATGGATTGGGTTTCCCCTACGGGACAATTTTTGCAATATCGTGCCACCTGCCGCCCCTGAAACAGGGGCATAAATCCAGCAGTTTTATAGAAAGAAGGTTCGTAAATACTTGGTAATCAAGATTATTTGATCGTACAGCCCAAGAATTGTTAAAAATCGGATAAACGATGGTCAAGTTATGAGCAAAAGAATGTTCGTTGTTGCAGCGCTGCTACTGGGGCAACAAAATTCTTGCTAAAGAGTCGGGCTTGACCGATATTCTTACTTGTTTTGACCTATTTTTATACCCCCAAAACGTACAATCTCTAGACTTTTAAAAGATGTCTTCGCTGATTACGAATCCCGCAGTGTTTTGAAATATGTTGGGTGACAAAAACCTGCGTAGTCAACTGACAGACTATGACCTCGAGTCGCCTGAAGTTGCCAGTTTTCTAGGAACTCAATTTCGAAAGTGTTTCGCACAATTCAGAATGTATCAACGATCAATAATGTTGAGATATTAGGAGTAAACTATTGAACCTAACCAAATCTTCTGTTAATTTAGCTGCAACAACCATTTATTGAACTGAACTGAAAGTTCTAAAACTATGTGAACCTCTGCAGCACCAAATCAGTTCTTAATTTCGAGCGATTTGCATCCCTAAAAACCTTAACTAAGAGTCTATTCTTCTATCAAAGTTTAATAAACACATGTACACCACACAAAAGATACCGTAATCCGACCAAATTGAGCATGTATTGGTAAGCAGGAGAGACAACAGCCGATTTACCTGCTTGCTTATGCTCACCGACCTACACAATCATAAGTTCGTACTCATTCGGCTAGCGTCTGTGTGAAAACAGAAGAGATTTCGACCCCTTTTCGATTCGGTACTGATGTAAGTCAATTGCCAGAGAGAATATATGTGCTCTACACTTTTTACTTACTTTAAATCGTTTAAAATGTGCCGACTTCAGCCAGATTGACAGTTCTATGAGCTATAAAACTTAAATTTTGTTATCTCCCTCTCTTCCACGCCCACACAATACTGTAAACTGTGACAGTTGATGGCTATATGGGATCATAAACACTCATTTAAGCGAAAATTGACTGAGATCACTGTGACAAACAAAAAGCAAAAGAACTTCCAAGTACACAAATTGGTATTAAACATTTAGAGTTGGCCATAACTGCTTTGCTTAACGTCTTTTCCTTCAGTGTTTCGACCCTCCCCACGTCCATAAACTTCTTGGCTGTATGCTTGCTTTTATGTTAACTTTACAAAAAATATTCAAAGTTGGGGCGTGTCCGGTTTTCTTAACGAATAAACAACAAACTTATGACATTGACACCATTAATGCTAAGGCTCTGGAATGCCATTAAAACTGCAGTTGCCGACTGGCCGTTGCGTGTTTCAGAGCGATGGAGGCCCATCCCAAGCTCCCAGCTAAAATTCAGCCACCTCAGATAAATCAAAACAGGCCACGAATGACCACACCTTCAAGGGAATCCAAGTGTCAAAATGCAAAAGTTAATTTCAAACAAATATAAACGAACGAAAAATAGAATAGCCATTAGGCGAATGTGCATAAACAGAAATTTATTAAGCGGCAAATATGGTGACGATTTGTTTAAAGTTTTTTCTTTCTTTGTTTTAACGACAGGCAAACAGAATTGCCGAGTTGTATTTTACAGCCATATATGGTTACCCATACATATGGATATCTGTGCATATGCATATCACTGTGTAAGTTTTTTTTTTTTTTTTTTTTTGGAGCCACCTCCAAGTGAGTCACCCGCAGACGAGAGACGTTACGCTTGAAACGGACATACAATAATACAAACTCACTGAAGCCCAGCCAGACACACAACCAAAAACCCAAATGAAACTGCAGGCAGGCAAAAAGGAAACCAGTTTGTGAACCTCTCCAACTGATTAGAAGAGATGATTCATTGATTTTTCAACCAAAATGAAATGCAATCGCTATGCTACCCTCTGATGTTTCAGATGAGACATGGCCACCTTTCCCTCGAAGTGTTGATAAAATAAAAAACAGAGCACAACTTTGCATTGCGCACGCAATTCGCGGAAAATTCATCGGAGACATGACCGACCAGAGGTCTTTATCTTATCAAGGGTATTTTTTCTTTCTTTTTTTGTTTTTTTTTTGCTGTGCGATATGTTTGCTTGTTTATATATTTGCTTTTTTATGGAACGGAATGTTCGATAAAGGCAAAAAAATGCCAAAGAAATGGCAAATGGAGTGAAAAAGAATTTATATATATAGAAGATTCTACAGAAAGACTTCAAAGTATGCTCTGTAAAACACACAGGCACAGCTCCTGCCACCATTATCTCGGGATCTTTATTGGATTCTAAAGAATCTTGGACTGTAAGGACATACAATTTTTACTTTTCAACCAAGTCTGTTTAGTTATAACCTAGAATTAAAGGTAAAGTAAGTCTTTCTAAAGAAACTTTTGGTCCTTACTGGTGTAAAGTCTAACAATCTTTACTTTTCTACTAAATCTGTTTAGATTTAACCTAGTATGGAACCTTAAGTAAGTCATTCTAACGTAACTTTTGGTCCTTACTGGTGTAAAGTCTGACCAATTATGTTTTAAGACTAAATCTGTTCAGATTTAACCTAGCTAAGAATCTTAAGTAAGTCTTTCTTAAGAATTGGTATGATCTGTGGGTGCTTTTAATACTCAAAGGAGTAGTAGAAGACGCTCGGACCTCGTTTTTTAACTTTCTGCGTTGCCTAGTTTAAGGCATTCTAGGGATCAATTGTTGGCTTGGTTCAGAAAACTTATAAGACAGCCATGTGCAGCCAGTGGCCCATTGAGCCCTCAACGCCAGGCCCTTTATTTGTCTCCAAACGCCAATCAAATGCAAAAAGAACAATAAATTGCGACGCCTTAGAGGGCAAGTTAGAAGAAGAAAAGGCCAGGAAACTGTTAGTTATTGTAGATTTTGGTGCCCAGCGCTGATTTGATACATAATGAAGTACTAAAGGCAGACAACAAAGCTTACTAGATGAGTGCAAGTGAATTTCAGGGAATATTTTGACCATATGGTCCTTCGATTTTGCATATGTGCGCTGTTTGTGTGCCAAATTTGCTCGGCAGAGTTTGCATACTCATGTAAACTCAAACGTACGCAATGAAAATTGTCTTTGCCATTAATTTGTACGGCCTGTACTATTAAAATTATTCTAGGGTTTTGGCTTTCAGCCAAGTCTGATTAAAGTGGGTAGGAATCGATCATTTATTGGCTTAAGTAGTCAATATAAAAGCTTCGTTTTGTGTGTAGAAGTTACGATAATGAAAAAATAAACCTTATTTATTGATAAAAAGTATCTAAACGGGGGATTCTGAGCCAAGCGACTTCTATAACAATAGTAAATGTGTCAAACAGTTGAATTATTAGAACAAAAGCTCAATGTTTATGCCTGGATGGCGTGTCAGACATGGGATTAGTTGGTTATTAACCATATTGCATGTCAGCAAAAAATCATTTGATTACTGTGCATTGTGATTATAATTAAGAGTAGCAGAGCTGAGACTATAGATCAGTACAGGTCAAGCTTTATATCTACATATGTCATGCATATATCTCAGCTGCTCTCTTGCTATTTCCGGTTTCATTTATTGCCGAAAATGCTCTAAAACATACAAGAATCTTTATATATAGACATATACAAAAAAATAGGTTTATTTTTACAAAAGTTTAATTATTTTTCATGTTTACTTACCACCCAACATGTTTCTATAGGCACTGTCCGTTATTGCAAATACATGCGGAGGCACTTCGTGTCGCTTTATACCCTTATACCGTTCCATAATCTTTTCAGTATAGATTGGTAATTTCTTATAGGGATTAACCACAACGCAGAAAAGACCGGAATATGTCTGGAAAAGTTAAAGAAAATTTCATATAGTTAAGGTCTTTAAAAAAAGTGGATCAATTTAAACAAAATCTTTCATAAAATCAGGTAAGAAATATACTCTTAACCTCCCAAAGCTGGTTTTAATGGATGTAAAGTGCTGCCCATCACTGTTGAGACTGGTGCTGCCCAGCAAATTGGTTTGTTTTCCTTTTAAATCGACTATCGCTCATCCCATACTTAAATTTCCTTTGGCGGATCGATATATAATGTAGATTACTATTGTCTATCTTCAAAACTATGGGAGATTTCGTAGTATTCTCAAATTGAGGGCAAAAAGAGGCCATAAACTTGATCTGCCTGCAAGTATAACCAGTTTAGGTCGAACCTCTAACTCTAATCATCACTGAGTTGGACAAACATGGCCATATTGACTCGTCTTTTGATGCTCACCATGAATGTTAATACTTTATGGGATCGAAAATTCTTTCTTCTGGCGGTTACCTACTGTTGCACAAACTAAATATACTCTGTGTAACTTTGGTACTGACTATAAATACTGTTTTTAGGGTAATTCCTAGCCTAGACTTCTCAAAATGTTAGATTATGTGACACATAACTATTTGTAGAAGGTAAGGATCCTTTGCAAAATGTTTACAAATTTAAGACTAAAGCTGGTGAATACCCTCTAAGCCCAATTACTTGTTTTTGACACATTTCCATCTCAAGCCCAAGCAAGTGGAAGAAGTTTTTTCAAGTCATTCAGAATTAGTTTAATAAGGCAAAGACCACCACATAATTTTTGACGACTGATGTTCAGTGGCCTAGTTAATGTTGCCCAAACACACACACACACACACCGGCCCAGAGCGAGACATGTGCTTTAAAGTTGGCCAGCACCATAAACAGCAAACGCATGTATCTGTATCTGTGGCTGGTATCTGGTATCTATCCAACATTCGAGTGGCGAACTGGCAAGCCAACAACCTACATAACTAGGCTCTGGCGTGGGCACTAAGTATGCGCCGCTTTTGCCATTATTTTGTTGTTTCATTTTTAAATATTAAACAAACATTAAAATGAAAGAAACCCACACCAAAACTCCCCAATCATGGGCCACATATTGAAATGGAAAGTACCAACAAAATATGTTCACCCAACTCTCTTTCGCGACTCCATTTTGATTTCACGGGGCTGAGGGTGAGTCATCCACCTAAAATCACATCTTGACAATCAACAACCTTGTGAGCGGCAAAAGCCAAAAATGGCTTAAGACAAATAATTTTGTGTACGTTTCGCTGCTTTTTTGGCAATCGTTTAGAAGTGGCCGTCACTCGTGACGATGCTCGCATTTAATTTATGCTACGCGTCTCTGATGAATAAGGCTTGAGTCATTGTCCTGCCCCGCTACCGAACATCATACCTGATCTTTACCTTTTATGGTCAACGGTTGTCAAAGTGTTAAAAGTTAATGAAAAGTATGTAAATCGCCAATGGGAGACCGGCGCGCAGTCACTTAAATTACAACCAGCGGCGAGTTATTTATGTGTGTGTGTGTGAGAAGGAGGGGTAGGTGAGGGGGATGGATCGTTGTGGTTGGGCTCAAATGAACGTGAAATGCTTTTCAATTAAGCTTTTCGCACGTCAAAGTTGCAAAAGCAAGTCATTGAAATGCTCAGCTATTGACACGATCGGGATGTTTTTAACTTGGGAAGTGCCATAGAAGGTCAGGGAGGCGGGGGCAAACGCATGTGGTTTATTTTTTGGGGACCCTCGGAGATCACATTCCAAATTTATTCACTGAAGTGCACGAATGAAAGATGTAAGGGCAAACATTTGCAATGGAATCTTACAGCAGACACAAAATATGGATTTTTTTTAAGTCTAGCTCTTTTTAAGGAAGATTTGGATGCTTGAGGTTTCAAATAACGCAAAATATGATGAAAAAACCATACTTGCAACTAATAGCCTTGCTCTCTTTAGGATTCTCCTATGTAGGCTGTTATAATGTCAAATTTTGGAGTAATAATATCTCAAATATCTTTTAACTCAAATTGGTAGATCAACTTAATAATGCTGAAACTATAGTCTCCCACTGCTAAAACCCTTTCCACCCTTGTCAAAGCCGCTGACCAACAGCTGTTAATATTGTTGACTTATTTGAATTTCACAATATATCGATAGAAAATCTAGCTTTTAGCGGAAAAAGGCTAGAACATTTATTTGAATTCCATGGTATATCGATAGATAATCTAGCTTTTAACGGAAAAAGGGTAGATTTTTTTTTGAATTCGACAGCTTATCGAAAGAAATTCTAGCTTATTGTGGAAAAAAGCTAGATTGTTTATCCCTTATCCAGCCATCCTTCTTGTATGATCTGCCGAATGGACTTTTATCTGTTATAGGGAAAAGAATGAGGTCATTTGGATCACCACAGAATGACCTACTGAATGTGCCAGTGTAACAGGGGCATATCTTCAAAATTTTATCTTAAATTGGCCAAGTGTCTACAAACCAAATTAGGGAACTCTAGCTCTTGCCCATCCCCCGTCTGTAAGCTTCCTCTCCCTCTCAAAAGCATTTATTTCAAATGTATTACAATATTTACCCATTGTGTCTACCATTTAGATGATCTAATTTAGTCATTTCTTCAAGTCCAAATGTGGAACGTGTTGCAAGCTTAAAAAAGCAAAAACGGCGGCGCCTTTTAAGTAAATTACGTGTGCTTAAAGCCGCCTTCTCACTTCCCCTCTTCCCCCCACCATCCGTCTGGCCGTGCCGTGGCCCACACCCCGGCGACAATAGTTTCAAACATTTTGCATAAATAATTCATTTGCCACAAAATGCATGCAAGCATTCGCATGCATCATAAATGAAAACAAATTCAAAATGTGGCAACAAATTTTTGTGAAAGATCTTGGGCCAAAGAAATTAAGTGTCAGGAGACATGGGCGAAAATCGCATATTAAATACAGATTCTCAGACGGCTTGTACGTACTCGCAGATATGTGCTTGGCCCGATGTCAGGTTTGCGATTTCAATTAGCGTATCTCAAAGATAGTTAGCCATGAATGGGCCACCCGGTTGTCAGGTGCAATTATTTTTAGCTTAGCAAATCAATTAATTGGAAACTGAAGACGATGTTCAGGTGGGAATAGACATGCAGGCATGCATGTCCAATTGCATTTGCAACCGGGCGCAGCTAATTGCGGGGGGAGATTTGGAAGCGGTGGGCCGACGCCCATATTCCGTCGTTTTTGGACACATTCATTCAGGTCTAACAAATTGGCCATATTTGCTGGTCGGCCGGCCGAGGTGTTGACAATTTTCAGACGCATATTAATTAAGCTACAGGCTACCGGCAGCAGCTGCCCGGTAAATTAATCTGAACTGCTATTTAAAAATCAAATTAAATGTCAACAAATTGTAAAAATTAATGCAGCACGTCAGCAACTCGATTTTGAGTGTATTTTGCCAAAAATTGGGCCAACGACAATCGAAAAGAAAAAGTGCGTGGCATTCAATGCTTGTGTAAACTATAAACTGGCGCACAATTTTGCTTCGTGTGCGCTGAAGCATGGCACAGCTAAACAACAACAATAAGTATAAACAAATTCAAAGCAGCTCGCGCCCACATCAAAAACCCACAAAAAAAAAAGCAACAACAAGAAAAAACCGTTTGCGCATTTAATTAAACTCCAGCAGCAACGGCAACAGCAACAACAACAACAACAACAATAGAAAATGTGGTAAGTAGCCAGCACATAAAATATGTTAAAATGCGCCACATAATTTGTTAGCAAAGAGGAAGCCGCCACCAACCAAAAGCAAACGAAGCTGCCACATGGCAAAAGCAGTTTGGCAACATTTTTGTGGGTTGCTGTGCGCTTGGCAACATGTTGCCAAGCGTTTTGTGTTAATGGGCCCCAATCATTGTGAGAGGAGGGGCGGGGGAGGCAAAAACACAGCCGGGCCTGGCAGCTGACTGCCGTTTGATGAGACCAACTGTTGAAAAACCATTCTTAATTCGTTTTTTATTTAATTTGTTAAGTAATTTCAGTTTGTTTACAAAGTTAATGGGAGAAGGGAGGGTTAGAAAATCATTCAAGTTCAGCAATTTGGATTAGAAATGGGCACATTTATCTGTTAATGGTTCAAGATAAAAATCTACGAAATTTAGCATATACAGATTGGTTCTTTGGCAACACAATAACCAAATCGTACCGCCAAAAGGAGTCAATTCTTAACTCTTGAACCTCTTTAAACGCGCAAGGTAGATTTTTGTATAGAACCAAAATTGAGTTTGGCTTTATGGGATATTGCATTTGAACAGAGTGTCATTCAAGATTCACCTACGAACCACTTCATATACCACACAATATAGAGCAAACTGCGATTTCAGTTTCACCAACAAAGCCTTAGATTGACCAGCTTCTCTCAAATTCACTTAAACAGTTAATTTTATGACTAAAAATCTTCATTGACAGCAAGAAAATGTCTTTAAGGGACAAACCAAAATACGCTAAGGTATTTTAGTGTTGCAATCAGTTTTCTTGCTGGTGTTGAAACCCTAAATCAGTGGTGGGCAACAATAAAAAAAAGCCTCTTAAGCCCAGCGATTTTGTGATATCTGATCGAAAAAACAAATATAATGACAGTAATATAGCAATTGACTATTAGACCTATGTTTCCAAAGTTTGTTTGCTTGATTTTGTATAGAAACTGGGAAAGACATGCCACAAAAGCAAAGGTTCACACCAAAACCATCTGTCAAAAACCTCAAATTTCCAACATGAATATTGGTTTGTACCTGAGAATCGGAGCTCAGAGAAAGAGTAATTGGGTAAGTAATTGCTAAAATAGCTATACAGACAACATATTAGAGCTTTATTCCCCAATATTTGCTAGTTGTTTATTCAATTTGATTAATTCAATGCTGGTTAGGATTTGTAACTATTGGGAATAATACCATTAGATCTCTTGGGCCTAGTAGCTTGTATTCTATTTTAGATTGTTGGTGAGACTTGAGGTCGTGAGGCAGCTCTTCACAACATAAAAAATAAAAATAGATCATATCTTTTCAAAGTTTAATTGCATTTAAACCTTTTCGATTCTGCTTGCAATGCACTTCATTTCCTTGCACTCTTCGAAGATAAACTCAATGCTAGAAATGCCTAGATAAAACTAGGCACAAACTTATTGTGCAAAATTAGTTTTTCAAATGTCTTGAAGAATTTGATACAAATAAAATATAACGATAAATACAACGAATTTATTCTGAGGCATCCCAAGGGACACCAAATGTTTGTGCGAACTCTATTAAAGTATAAAGGCAACGAAAAAGCAAAGGACTGGATTTGAAATTGGAGATCCGTTAGTTAATAAACGAAATTGAGTCAAAAATTAAGATAGGGAACTGAATTGTGATCAGAAAATAGAGGAAAGACCTGAATTCGGTTTCCCCTTTTCGTTTGTACTTCATTTCGTTGCGCCCTCCCTTTTTTTTGTAGGTTTTTTTTTGGGCGTGTAATTTATGTGATCGATATTAATTGAAGATGCAATTGACTGCCTGCCTGCCTGCCAGACGTCAAACACACAAACAATACTGGCAGCTAATTCATTGATTTATATAAGCAAACAGTCAGCTTATTTTTGGGAATTAATGGCACTGCATACAAATGCTGAGCATGAAATGTGGTTACTGATTTTAAATTAAATTTTGTCTCACTTTTTGTTGTATTTGGCAAAAAAAAAATGTAATTTGCTTTTTTGCAACGTTTTTGGCATAACAATTAACAGCGGATGTGTCGGATTGGACAGAGAACTGTGAGTTATGGGAAGAGTTGGGAATAATTGAGTGTATTTGTGTGTCAAATATTTGCCTGGCTTTTAAACAAATATGAAAAATGACGACGAAGACGATGACAAAGTTTCGTTTTTCCAAATTTCCAAATAAACTACACACACACACAGACATCCAGCCATGTTTACTTAAAGCCTCGTCATCATCATCTTCGTCGTCATATTGCCAACAGCTGGAACTTTCAACATATCTTCTATTTCTGTTATGTGGACTTACATAGATCAAGCCAGAGTAGTATCTGTCTTTGATGTTGTGCAATACGGATGCCTCATTGAGGCACGTCAGCTCGGCCATATCCTCGACTTTGTCGAATTTTGGCGGATTCATCTTTTGTATATCATCGCGTAGGATCATGACACGCTTGCCGGTCTCGGCCAGCTCCACCTCGACCTCATCGCCACTCTGTTCACGCTTAATACTGGCGGCAACGAAGCCCTGCAAAAGAAAAAAGGAAAAGAAAGTTAATTGAATTAGTCACACTTTTAACTGGCATTCCAGGAAGAAGGGTGGCACACGCAGTGGATGCTTTGCATCTCAGCGGGAAGGCGCTATAAAAACAATAAAGAGTAAGTCTTCTTGTTCTCGTTGATGTTGCTGTTGTTGTTGTTGTTGAGTGAGTGCATCACACACATCTTAGCCGCGCTGCATGAGTCAAGCGCCAACATAAGAGTGCAGCAGCAGGAAAAGTACAGAACAGAAAAAAAAACTCAGACTGCACCCGTTCAAGTGCCCCAAGATAGACAAATAAAAAAAAACGAAGAGCGAGACAAAAACCCAACGGGAGGCAGATGCTCTGGCTATTCTTTACCACTTCCTCCTCCATCTCCTCCTGCTCCGCCCATGTTGTTTGGCAAGTTCAAGGCTCTCTGAGCTGTACCAGATTATTGGTTTTTTATTTTTGCCACAATTAAAACTCTTAAAGTGACTAATGTTGGGACCATTTTAAGCATTTCTGTCACTAATTTAGTTTTCGCAAATGTGACTCAGGCAGTGATTCTTGTCAAGAGGCCGTAGGAAGATTGGTACGAGGCAAGGGCACACACACACTATGAATAATCCTGCCTTATCCAATAGAAAGAGAAATTTAAGAGATAAGGTTGTCGCCTATCGGGAAAGTTGACTGGAAACATAAAAAGTTATTTTGAAGAAGGGGTCCAACTTTGAATCAGGAATTTTATAAACTTTACTTGGACGCGGTTTTAGTCTTTCTCTGGTTATTAACATATCTCGCATATTGCTTTACCATTCTTTAAAAAGCTAGAACACAAACAAGCCAGGGAAGACCGAAAATAAAGCCTGCTCTTACCGTCCGTTCAGACTGCTCTAAAATATTCCAAAGCATATTGTAGATCCTGACTTTCAGGACATTAAATAGCCATTTTATACAACAATTTCTCAGACCATTTGAAAACATGCAGTTATAGACTTCCCATAGACGTCTGTGCCTGCTGTTCAAGCTTCAAAGAACTTAAAAGAATGCAGCCTAATAACTAAATGGAAGGATCCCTATCGGTCATAAGATGATTAAAAGCTGGTTTAACCCGCTGTAGTCCTCTGGATCGCTCTGTTTTGGTATGGTGGCCACATATGCAGACAGCTCTATAATAAAAGTTTCTGATAGCGTTCTCGATCTGGTCTAAATCTTACGTTTCTGATTCAAAAGGTGTAATATTTGGCCACATTGAAGTCACAATTAAGGAGATTAGCCCCTAAAAACGCTCCTTTACATGGAAAAACCAGCTGATTGTTAAAGTAAATTGCTCCTGAGGCAGAAATCTAACCTAATGATGCTAAATATGGGTATTCGTAAGTCGATATGGACATTAACAAAAGTATCTCTGTGGCAATGCCTTCAAATACAAATCTTTTAATCATTTTAGATGGCTTGGTAATGGTTATGGAAGAGATTGCCAGACTTATGCTTATGCTTACAACAGGTAGAACACCCACTGGCTATGCTGCTTCAGATTGGTGACCAGCAATTAGATCACTAATTGTATATCAACACAATGGGCGAAACCTATCGTTTTTTTATAAAAAACTTTTACACAACCAGTCACCTTCAACAGTTATTAGCGCCAGCTTCTCAATATTTGCCGCTTAGATTGGGCTTTCGGCTCCAAGTCCCCTTCTCAGGTATAAAATTTTGGATAAGATTAAGAAAACTTCGTTGACTTGGAGCTTTGGAATGTGTAAAGCCAAATATTTAATTGATTAATGGGAAAACCTGTAGCATATACAAATGCAGCTCTGTGGACACCCACAATAACCATCTTTGTGAGGAAACTCAGAGTAAGAACAACAGAGGATCAAGCTAACCACATCTCGTTCAAGGTCTTACTCAAGTTGACACAGCTAACTAAGAACATGCACCATCTAACAGCCATTGTAGCTTAAAGCGTGAAAGATGAACTTCCACGAGCGGAGGTCGTCCAGAGAATCTACTACCTAGAAATACTCCTAGAACATAAACATAACTCCTCTCATCTATGAACCAGTTTTAACTGTATTATCGGATCAAAATATTCAAGTTAAAGATGAGAGGCTTTCTCTACACTTTTTTTTTGCATTTTCTTCTTATTTCAGTGGAAAGTAAATGGAATTTCTTGCCGGCAAGAGAAACAGCAAAGCCAGGCCAGGCCACATAGCTAGTTCCAATTAGAACTCAAGTGCAACAATAACAACAACAATGGCAGCAAGAACCTGGTTCTGTGGCGCATTGACATTAATCAAAATCAGGGGCAAACACTTGGCACTCGCTGGCAACACAACAATACCGTAATTCAGTCATTAAAAGGGTGAAGTGAAGTGACGCGCACTGCAGAAATGCATTAAAACAGCAGCAGCCACAGCAGCACCAGCAGCAGCATCTGCTCCAGCACCAACTCCATTAGGTTAAACACAAGCACGCCCCTGCAATCAGTTTCGGAAAAATACGTCTTGTGTTTATCTTTCCTTCTCCCTGTTTCGCTTCTTGTTATCTTTGCGCTTTTCCGGCCCAGCAGATAAACACATAAGAAAGTCATTATCCCCTGGGCGGCATCCGAGCGCGCGGATATGACTGACTAATTTCTGATGAATGGAAATGGAATTTTATTTGTTAGCAAAATACAACAAAATATTCCATTTTAATGGCACACTTAAATAAATATTAGTTCAGCACATGACGATCATATTTAGATATTTCATTCATTTTCAATTGGACGAAATGCAAAGCGCCACAGTATTTGTTCTACTCTGCCACATTGTCATTCCAATGGTTAAATTTACCAACATTAAGTGCAAATGTATTGATCCCACATATTGCCAGTTCCAGGAATGTGAACTGAAGGCACTGGGACGTGGCATAATCGCTATGAGTCTCTACACAAAGGTACATCAGCTGCCACTGCCTAAGATTTCAGTAAGTATGGCTATTGTGGAGTATATTCTATAGAGTTTTAACTCCTAGGAAGTTCAATGGTGTTCTCGTCCATTTCTATACATTTCCCACAGTGGATTTCTGTGATTATCTCAGATATCCCTAGTGTTATCCATTCTTTCTCTGGTTTCATACGATTATACAAAAATCAAGTAATATAAATCATACACGTCCCTATGAAGCGAGTAGGGTAAGCATATTGGAAGATGTATTAAAATGACTTGAATGGGTTGTAGCTTGTGCTTAACGATGACATGATGAATCGCATGCCCCTACCAACTGGTTCGTATATGTTTCAACTGAAGGCAGCCGCTGACAACATATGGCGTGCAAATGTTGAAGCTTATGTGGTTATTATTTAAGTTGGCTATTGACTTGCTTAAACTTTCACAGATCCAGCTCTTAGTTGTAGAACATAGGTGTAGTTTTAATTGAAATAAATTGTGCTTTTCTTATAGAGGTGTGACAAAAAGCATTACAAAGGTAGCCTGTTAGTAATTTTTGACATAATTATGCATTAGCAATTTTTTTCAAGAAAATAGTCACGCCTGGCCCGCAGGGGCCGAACCAATGTCGCTCTATTCTCACCGATACGAGCCGAGCGCATGCCTAGGTTTGTAAAAGGAGAGCAAACAGCCTTTCCGCCGCTGAATCAATGGTCAGAGCTAGTTTGCTTGGCGTTATTTTCGCACACCAATGCACTCTCTACTTTTGGTCTCGCTCTTCTTAATCAACCCTGGTTTAAACCAGTTTTCGAAGCACTTTCGACGCTAAGAAAGCAATACCAGCAGTCCGCCTCCCGCCCAACGTTCCAGGGAGAAGAAAAAGGTAAGAACTTACATCAATCAAGGTTAACTACGTGCCAAAAGGGTTGAGATAGTGGATTTTAAATGATTTTAAGAATGATGGGACTATCTTGGCGGAAGATAGTTCATCTTAGGTGCTCCGTTTCTCCAATTCTGGAATAGAAGAAACAGGCGATCGTTTTGCTTTGAAGATAGCTCTACTATAACATCCTACCTACCTAACTCTCAGACTGTACATGGCAATTGATCATTCAAGACGCTTAACATGAACTTAAGAGTGCATATCTTTCTAGGGTCTATGGTAACAGTATTCTTTACCTTTACCTTGACCCAATTTCAAAACATATCTAAGCTTAAACTAGAACTGAACCATTCTTCGTAGAATTGCTAGCTTTGTTTTTGAGCTTTGAGCAAAGGCCTTTAAAACTGTACTTCAAATACCTGAAAGCTGCTCACATTTCTTAACATATAAAAACAACTGGTAATCAAATATTGGCCCAAATTTCCATCTATTTGTAAAGAAAAACATTCGAGTTTGAAAATTTAACAACTTATTTTTGTTTTTGTCGCGCAGCTTCTTCTGCTGTCAATTATACAATTTGACAGTTGGGACACATTTGGCCAAATGTCGTTGAAAATGTTTTCAAAATTCGAATACAAGAATGGAGTCATTAGCAAAAAGTAAGGCAAAAGAGTGGGGCATATGAGGTCATCAGCCCCCGCTTCTGGCAGTCGCTCTCTCTCTCTCTCCCTCTCAATCTCTTTTGCCTGCAAAATTCCAGGGAATCATTGAAGCCAAACCAAAGAAAATACAGTGTGAGAACAAAATTTACTTGAGACTATTCAAATGTATTACTCAGCCTTGAACTTGACTAAGTCAATACATATGTATGGCTAAATTTATGTTTAGCTCATTATTTACTCTGTGGAAACGTATGGATTTTGTGTTTTTGTGTGTGTGTGCCAACTTCTTTTGTTTACTTTATCTCGCGAAATGGACAGAATGCCCCAAAGCCAGCTTCTCTCTGCTCGGTTCTCTGCTTCACACAATAATAATTTGTTACTCTTTTATTTTATTCATTTCCATTCCGTATAATCGATCAAGACACACACACATGCACACATTCATAAGGCTTACAAGAAGATACGTAGCCGGGGCGGCGGTTCGTTGACCGTAAGTCGAACGAAAAACAGCCGAAAGCTGGCTACGTTTGTCGTCGGCGTAACCAAAAAACAAAAAGTCCAAGCCATCTTCTCCACACAAGCAGGGAAGAAGCGAGACAGAATATTCAATGCGGTTTTGATGGTTACAAATATAAGTAAGACACAACAAATGGTTATGGGGGAATGTGTTGACTGAGTGCGGGAGTACGGGACGTGTGCGTGCCTCTGGCCAGGTCTCTTAAATGATCTGCGATGGGTTGGCTTTTGGCTAACAATCGAAGCGAAGGTGTGAGCCAACTTCCAAAAGTGGAGTCATTGGAATGTTTTGTTGCCTTATCTTGGGAAATTCAACAGAGGGATTAAATGTGATGATTCATCAAAAGTGTGGTGCCAAGCCCATCATAATTCTGGTTTAAAACTGATTTACAAGTTCATCTTAGCCATTTAGATGGTTCAATAACGTTTCTGCAGCGGTTTATATCTAGCTCAAAATAAATCCCCTTAACTGATTTATCCTTAGTTTCTTACGGGTTCTCAAAAGTATTTCAAATATTAAACCTAAACAGCAATGTACCAAATGAAAGGTGTTGATCTGAACCACTTATAAAGTGGTTCAGCCGGATGGTTCGGAGCCGGGAACTTGCCAAACTTCTTAGTACTAGCCTAAACATCAATCAAATTTCAAGATCTTAGCTTAACTAACTTTTGTACCAGTTAAATATCCTACTCCATATTACGAATATATAGGAAAATTGTCAAATTTGTTAGCTAAGTTACTCTGAAATATGGCTCTAAATAACTTTTGAACCTGTTCGAAACCGGTTCCAGTAAAAATTCTAACTCCATCCAACAATTTCTAAGCCTGAACCACTGTTGAACCGCTTCTAAAACTGTTAAAAGTCCAACATATTACCAACCTAAAGACCAAATTTCAGGTTCTTGGGTTAAATAACTTCTGAGATATGACTGTGGGTTACTTTTGTACCATTTTTAACCACTTTTGAACTGGTTCACAGACTCAAGACGAAGTCTATGATACTTTCCTGATCGACATAAACATTACCCGTTCATGCTAGTTCTGCTAGTAGGAAAAAAGATTTTTAGGACCTTCAATATAACTCAATCGTGTACAAACGTGGGTTATAAGGAGTTTAAATGGGCAAATAACCTAAAAGTAAACAAAAAATCAGGAACTTTTGAGAAGGGAATATGATGAAGGAGGCTGAAATAGGGCCGAGATGGGCTCCGTTGCAAGGGACTTAGGTGATAACTCTAGAAAACGAAATCACACACACTCAATCGACACTCAAGAGCTGTATGATCATGAGAAGTGTAAGAATATTGAACCCTTTCTTTAGTTTGATGTAAGAAAAAATGTATTCCTTTTAGCTCCGAAAAACCATTGTATCTAAGATTGGTGCCTAAATTTGGACAGAATTGGTTTAACCCAAATAATGGTAAAGCTCGTTGATCTGTTAAACAAATAGAAAATGATCAGGCATAAGCTTTGATAAAAGGTTAACACAAAGTGAACCATTGTTTATTTATATATCTACCTTTAATGTATGTAAGTCTGTATGCATATTGAAACAGTTGCTCTGGAGTGAACACACAGACACAAACACACACACACACACACACTCCCAGCTAGTCATTTGTTGACACAATTGGCTTATACCCTTTTTTGGCTGACTCTCTGGCTGGCGTTAGGTTCGTTCCCCATTCCCGTTAAGTGTTGCCAAAGCTGTTGTCTCTGTGTGTGTGTGTGTTAGACATTCCAGCTGAGCAACAGTTTGTGTGCTATATGCAAATTTCTTTACATATCTTGACAGTCTGTCTGTCTGTCTGCTTGTCTTGGACAACTCATGGCAATTGCTTGTGCCGTTTTATTTTTGTTATTGTCTTGGCTTTATCTTTACGTTTTCAAATTCCATTGTAGAAAAACACGTAATTACACAAAAATGTAAAGTTATCTTGTCTCTTTTTCTCTCTCTCTTCATTTTTGTTTATGAAGTCACCTTAAAGTGCTACCATTTCTAAATTATCTCAGGTCATAAAAAGCCTAGCAGCTAATTTGTGTTTATGCAGTTGAATGACACCTGAAAGAAACTAACTATAACAACAACAACATCAACAACCGCAACAACAAATATTATGCAAAATTCTAAATTTGCAAAACAATTCAAAAAACATAACCGTTGCCGTCTCTGTTATCGCCATACTAACACAAATGTAATTTTTGTTTAAATAAAAACTTGTTTCTCCTCTCTCTCTGTCTTTCTTTCGCACTCTCTGGCTGTGGCATTTTCTCTGTGTTTGTGGAGTGAGTCACACGCCTCGATGCATGCAAATTGGAAATATGGTGCAAAAATCTTTGACCACAAAAACAGAAGCTAACGGTTTTTGATGTGCAAATTAATGAAACAGTTCAATGAATGAGTTTGCATTGTGATTCAACAACGAATGTTGATTCAGTTTTATCGCGCTACCAAAAACTGCGAAATAATTGAACTGAAATTCCAACGAAGTTGGGCCGGTGAAAATCAACATGGCAAGTGATTCATGCTGGGAATCGGGAACAAGCCAAACGCCTGAATGAAAGAAAGACGGAAGCGATAACGAACCAAATGGATTTGAGTGTGGCAGTAACGTATCAATAAGTATTAACAATAATTGATTAGCAAACAATAAGTGTCGATTTTACATCTTTTAGATGTAGATGTGAGTTCGGCCCTTAAGGTTCAATTTGTGGGTAAGAGTAAGGAACACATTTTGAGACATTTAATCCTCCAATGGAGGTTTAAAATATATTTATTTATACATTTTTCAGCAGGTTTTGATGGTAAAAATTTGCAAAAACTCAAAGAATTTTGGTTGGTTGTTAATATTTAACTACTACAATTTTTATGCTTCCTCTAAGCCAAGTTAAAACAATTTGAGCGCCCAAGGGCGCGGTTTAAGCCTGCACAAAATAACTTTTGTCTTAGATTCCCGAACAAATCTTAATTCTAAACCAAATGCACTGGAAAAACTGAGATCCCACACAATCCCATACATTTTCATACATTTCCCCATACAGTGAACACTCTAATTGTGGACAGCTGCTTCTTAAGCGGCTTAAAATATTTGTATATGAAAACAACAACAACAAGTATGTACAATCGAAATGCCTGGACTGGGGACTGGGACAGGGCAAAGTCAATCAACCAAAAACTGGTCAAACACGCGCCCAACAACAACAACAACAACAAGTCGAAGAACGAAACGAAACCGGCGACGGCGGCGGCCAACGCCTGCGCAACGCAGCGAGAAGAGCTCTACAGGTTTTTCAGGTCGTGGGCTCGGGTGAAAGCCGCCGAAAGGAGTTCCCAATATATGTTTTTATTAAATGAAACTTAACTCTAATTGTTTTTCGTACGCACCTGATTCTCATGAGGCACCCAAACCAGACGCTTCTGTGTCCATTCGGCCTGTGTGGCCGGATCATTGAATTGATTTCTTTCCACCGAGAGGTATTTCAGCTCGGGATCATTGCGATCGACTTCTTCCGACATTTTTAACAACTTTTCGCTTCTTCTCTTAATTAATTAACAATTTCGTTGTTTATGCAATTTTCTTTTTGTTTAACACTTTTCTGTATGAAATAAAAATCAGAAATGTATCTTTTTAGTGGATTTTTCATGCATTTATCTTTTGCGGGGAAAAAGACGCGCGGGTTCTTTATCTTAAAAATGCGGCACAAAACGCAGACGGCAAGAACAGCAGCGAGGCGAGCGCGAGAGAGAGAGAGGTGAGAGAGAGACCAGAAAAAATATGGCCTTACAACAATTTCTTAAGCCAACGGACAGACTGAGACTGCCACAAGAGGGAGTGGCGGGGACTGGGGGCGACCAAAATGAAATAGCTTTACTTAGTAACCAGTTATACATTTTGCTCTCGGAAATTGCAATGTATATTTAGGGTTTTCATTTTTTTGGTACTTCAATTTCAAAGCCGAAGCAGGTAAGCTAAAGGTGAGGGCAAGAGAGGCGGCCATTCTTTCTCCCTCTTCTTCTTCTCTTTTTGTGTGCTGCTGTTCTGCACACACTGGCACACACACACACACGGACGCACACACAGAGCCGGGAGGAGCGCAGTTTGGCAAATAACTTTGCATTTAGTGCATTTTGTGTAAATTCAGCGAAAATTGTATTGCGACGGCGTCGGCTGGCCGGCGGCTTTGGGGCGTTGAATTATTTTACATGCACAGCTGCATCGACGCACACACACACACACCGACAGAAAGACTTACGTCCGCTCGCTTCGACTTTATTTCTTAAATTGAATTGAATGCTCTTTGGGTTTCTTGAATAAGGCGCGACGGTCACACTGTGGATGGAGAAACGCGCTAGTGGATATCGGCAGAAAATCATCGATAGCTATCGATAGTTGGAGTATGGGTACTCAGTATTTGTGGTGCAACACATATATTTTACGCTTTGCAACACGGTTACACACATTCAAATTCAAATGGCGGCCGTTGTGAATGCCCATCGGACTGTACAAATGGATTTCAGAGATGCTAGAGGTTTGACACACACATGTTTTGCATCAGCAATCCCATATCGTTGAAATGAACTTACAGGGTTCGACTCGGATCTTCCTGTATCTAATCGACTCATATTTAATATGGCCCTGTTAGTCTAAAATCCTGTTCATAAAGCTAGGGCAAAAGATACCTTAAAATTACTATGTTAATTGTTTTGAGAAAACTGCTTTGCCTTATCTTTGCTACTGGAAGTAACCGGGCTTTCCAATGAAACGCACACTTCAGCCTTTCCATCCGACAACGTGTCTTTAATGTGACTGATTTTGTTCGTTAGTGTACCTCCATCGGCACGAATATTTTTGGCTAGGCCTGATTTTTTATTAGATTTATGAATGTTTTTAGAGAAAGTAGATAAACTCAATCACCAAGTCAAGTTTAATTTACAAATTTCACTTTTTATAAACTTTGAATTCAAGAGCACGATCAAACTGAACCTGTCCGAGCGGCATGATTCAATGCAGGCTTGTTCTTGCAACGTATCGATAGTTACGTGTATCGATATATATATTTATCGTATCGGTATCGATCGCGAGCCGCGTGAGTGTTTTCCAATACTGCGGGTCTCGAGTGCCCCGTTTTCCAACACTGCGGGTCTCGAGTGCCTCGTTTTCCAACACTCAATTCACGGTGCCATCTCTAATCTCACTGTTTGCCGATACATAACACTGGTTAGTGGTGGGGTAAACAAATGAAACAATTCAATCAATGTTTTAATTTTAAGCACCTCGCGAAAAATGCGTCGCAACGACACTGAACATTCCGACAGCGAATCGTCTGCAGGCGGTGGCGACACTTCTTCAGACGATGGTGGGGAGAGGGAGACTCGAGATCACAGCAGCCGAAGCAGGGCAGGCGCTTCCCGACGATCCCAGGCAATTCTACCCAGGTGAGTACCATATCAATGTTGTACAGAGTCAGGTACAAAGGTAACTTTGCTTATCGCTTATCGCAGACTGGGCGCCTCGACTGGTGGCTGGCTTTGCTTTTTGATGCCGCTGGCATTGGCAGCTCGTTTTCTTCTGCACTCCCCCTCCTGCCAATCCGCATCCCTGGGCCATTTGCATCAAATGCTGACGGTGGCCGCCACCGGCATGTGTGTGGAAACACTGTGCTTCTTTGTGTACATGTTTGTGGACACGGGCATTTTGACCAAGTGCGCCATTAGTTTGCTACCCGGCGCCATCACCAGTACCTGTTACACGCTGTTTCTAAGCACTTCGCGGACGTTTGCTGTGGCCGCAGGGTTCCTTATAACGGTGCTGTATCAACATGTGTACATCAGTGTCCTGCGAGGGTTGCCGCGCACATTTAGCTTTGGCGAGGCGGCGGTGCTGGTGCAGGGACTGGCTCTGTTTATTATTAGTTGCATTTATCGCTTGTGCCAGCTAGTGGGACAGGACTCTACGCCCTTGACGGACTTTGAGCAGCTGAATCTGATCATGCTGGTGAGCGATTGCGGTCAAAGCTTTATGTCTCATTCCTAATCTCCCTCTCTCCAGAACGCCCTGATGTGGTTGCTTTTGCTGTGTCTGCTGTTGGTGCAGCTGCCTGCCCTGCGAAAACCCTTGCCCTTCTACTTGCTGCTCTCTCTGCTGGTGGTGGCCGTCACCTGCACTCCTATAACCAAACCCCTGCCCCTGGTTGCTCTGCTCAACTTTATATTCAAGGACCAGCGGAGACTTCACATAATAATCTTCTATTTCCTGCTGGTGGGCGTGACCTGTGGCACTGTTTGCTGGCAGCTGAGGAACTCCGCGCAGGCGAACACACGCGTACGCAAGATATTCCACTTGCTGATTGTCCTGGTCTTTGTGCCGGGTATCGTGTATCAGTGTGCTCTGTTGTACATAGCCACAGGCGTGGCCTTGGCGGCTTTTGTGGTCTTGGAGCTGCTGCGTGCGCTGGAGATGCCACCCTTTGCCGCCCAGCTGGGTGCAGCCTTTGAGTCCTTTAAGGACGAGAAGGATGCTGGGAAGTTGGCTTTGACGCCATTCTGTTTGCTGATTGGTTGCTCTTTGCCCATCTGGCTAACGCCGTGTCCCTGCTCGGGTCAAGGAGATGAGACCCTGGCGCTGCTCTCGGGCGTTTTGGCTGTGGGCGTGGGCGATACAGCAGCCAGTGTGGTGGGCTCCAAGCTGGGGCGCAACAAATGGGGCGGTGAGTTGGCTTTTATGCTACAACTTTTCGATTTTTGACCTAATTTGCTTTGCAGGCTCCACCCGCTCCCTGGAGGGCACCATTGCCTTTGTGGTGTCCATACTGTTGGCTGTGTGGCTCATGGATTTATTCGGCTTGCTGGCCATGAGTCAGGCCAAATGGTTTGCCACTGTCTTTGCCGCCTTGAATTCGGCTTTAGTTGAGGCATTCACCGATCAGGTGGACAACCTGGTGTTGCCCCTAGTCTTTTACATACTCGTTGGCCTAGCCTAACTTAAATGTTTATCCGTGCGTGTGTGGGGGGTGTACGAGAGTGCGTGAGAGTGTGCCTGAGTTGTGATTTCATTCCTTCAATTTAAATTTAAATGTTTAGGCTAAGAAAAACAAAGTGGAAAAGCAGAAAGAAGAAACACTATAAAAAGAAAAAAACACATAAGAAAGTCGGTCAAGCCAGACTATAACATTCTTTGTACCAACGAAAATATAGCCTCTTTTGTTTACGTAAAGATTTTATAAACGTTTGCTATCTTCTCTGGTTAGAAAAATGCCAAAGGGTATTATAATTTTGCCCAGAAGTTTGCAACGCATCAAAATATTCATTTCTTATCATTTTAATGGTACAGAATATGTTATATTCGGGCTTGACCGACTTTCTTTCTTACTATTTATAAGCTTAATACTTAGTTTTATTCCACATTTCCATTATATTGTTTGCTATTTTCGGCGTGAGGCATGCCTAAGAGTGCTGCTTGAGGAAGGCATCATTGTCAAGCTATTCATTTCCGACTTGGAAGAGTCAATTGACTTGGCTGATGATGCCATAACTTTCTATTTTTTATTTTAGACATAAGAACACGTTTCTATTTTGATGGCCAAATAGAATATGAAGCAAATATATAACAACAAGTTTATAAATGTTAATAATCTTATGTAACGCCTACTTTTATTAACCTGAAATCTTTATGGCTCTCAGCAGGACACATAGTTTTATGGTGATAATTTCTCAGAATACCTCGTAGACTCCGACTCGAACAAATTGACCCGCCCTAATACATATTCTTGATCCAGGGTGACGAGCTAAGTCGATAGAGCTTAGCCCGCCTGTCTGTCTGTTTCTACGCCAACTACTCTCTCAGAAGCTAAGGAGCTGAAATTTTGCACAGAGTCTTCTTTTTGCTGCACGCTACTAATATGTCGGAACCGACAGGATCGAATGAATATAACATATAGCTTCCATAGGAACAATTGAAAAACACTAAATATTACATTTTTAAAATGCAATAACAAAATATTACTCTGTGTCTGTGTACTGCAAAAATATTTATAAAATATTTCATTAAATTTGAATGCATAACTTACCGACAAAAGACAGAAGAGTTTTGATCTGTGCATGAAGAGAGGCGCGTTGGTTTGACTTTTTAATTTAACCGTTGCATGCCCTCAACAGTGTTGGCTACGTTACTGTTAAGTATGGCTGTAATAGATGGCACCTGTTCGACAAATCGTGATTTCGATAACAAAATCACTGCGGTGAAAACCTAACATAATTATGTTAAAGTATTTGGCTGCTGTTAAACGTTTTGTGATGGCGGCAGTTTTAAATGATTGAATGCAAGTAAACTAAAATACAATCAATTTCCTTTTTCGACAAGATCCCAGACAAGATATCCTTCTCTCTCTCTTATTTTCAAGAGATACCGGAAATGTGAGTGCAATTCAATGCAACATCGTACTTTTTGATTTACTTTTCTTGAAGAAATAATGTTTGTATATTTAATTTAAATAAATGTAGTTATATATATATAAATGTATGTATAGTTTTTATCTATTTCTAAATAATTCTGCAATATATAAATGATTTCTGCGCTCAGACACTTTTTTTTGTGGAAATTTACACATAAACTTTGAAACAAATTGGAAGAAAAACAACAAACATGCAGCGCAATTTTGAAAATTAGTTTACATCTCTCAAGTCCTGAACTTTGTGTATCACATTTCGAAACGGGATGTTCCTCCAACAGGAAATCCACGAGAATCGGTTGAAGAGGTTAGTAGCAGGGGAGGGGTGGAGGGGCTGGGGCAGTAAGTAAACATTTAAAGGAACTTGGGTAACCAGAACAAAGCCACAATACCCAGTGGCCTAATGTTAGAGCGGCTCCTGCTGGAAGTATTCATGCTCTAAACAGGACAAAGCCGAGGGTCTCAAACGGATGTCATAGGCAAGCATTTGCTGTGGAAGAGAAACAAAAGGTGAGATTGAATGGCACGGAAAAGCAGGCAGAGACGCACATTCAACAGGTCATCCGAATACTCGCAGAGTCGGGGATTAAAGTCACGTGGACGTTTGGCCAGACGCTGGGGAAAATGCTCGCGGGCCACTGAAATGGTTTTGGGCCATTGCTGGGCGCTGGGACGGCCAGTGAGTCTGCAACGACACCAGGTTCATACAAATCAGCAAATGAAAATGAAATTGCATCCCCAATACCCACTCGAAAATGCGATCCAGTTGATTCTTCTCGGAGGTGCCCGGAAACAGAGCCTTGCGATTGAACATCTCGAACATAATGCAGGCCGCACTCCAAATATCCACCGAACTGTTGTAGGGCTGTGCCAGGAGCACTTCCGGGGCACGGTACCACAGAGTGACCACCACCGAAGTTAGCTTCATTTCCGAATCGTACGTTTTGGCCAGACCAAAATCGGCTATCTTCAAATGACCCTGCGAGGAGACCAGCAAATTCTGTGGCTTCAGGTCGCGGTGTATGATGCGATGTGAGTGCAGAAAGTCCACGCCAGTGAGCAGTTCCCGGGACAGACGCTGCGAGTTGAGAGGGGGGTCAAAGACATGGTACCGAAAGGGTTGAGGGTTAAACTCACCTGGATGGTTTCGGGCGCCATTCCGGATTTGGGTAGACGATCAATTAAATCGGACAGATCCTGTTCCAGATGCTCAAACACCAGCAATATCATGAGTTGACCATCACGCTCCAAGAACTGGCACACTTCGAAGAGTCTGCGGAAGGAAACAAGGTTTGGTTTTCAAATGTCAACGGTTAAGCTGCTGCCGTTTATTCTCCATGGGAGAGTGTAGAGTTTGTACAGCGCCAGTGGCCATACTGCGTGCATTAGGGGTACTGTTAAATCCACTCAACACTCAACACGCCGGCTGGCTTACGATATTCAGTTGAAGAGCTGGTGAGAGCGGCGAGAGAGCTAGTTTAAGAGATCGGTACTAACAGCTGTTAAAAGGGACTGTAAACCACAAGTGGCTATTTGCAAGGCAAATTGTCAGCAAAAAATTTATTAACAAAAATTGCTTAAATTGGGCATTAGGATCAAGAGTTTTAACTAGACAGCTGAAATGGCTGAAAAGTATGAACAATTTTTGAAGGTGGCCAAATTATTTCATGTTAACAGCGTGGTTTGAAGCCCAACAATTTAAACTTAACAGAGTCGGGTTGAAGGCAACCTACTAAAACACTAACAGTGGCTGCTCGAATCGAACCTGGCAATGTTACGATATTTAGCTGTAGCTCTCTCACTCAAAACTGTTGATCGGGAGAGTCAGAGAGCGAGCGTGCAATATATCGATAAGTGTTATCGATGCCACTGACAGTTATGGGATTTAAATGTGAGCTTCCCCTGCATGAAAAATTGATCTACCAAAAAATTTCATTCATTTGTTCTAGTGTAAAACCAAAATTCGATTTATTTAGATTTACTATGTAGTTTCTCTCTAAACTAAACTGCCAGCAGTCGCCGTCGACGTTATCAGCAGCCGCCAAACGAAAAGAAGCGGCGCCGCTGGGTTTTGACGTTGACGTTCAGCTTATACATGTCAGTGGGCTCTCTTTCTCTCTCTCGCTCACTTGCCTCCGAATTAGCACCCACCCCCCCGCCATCCAAGATAAACAGCAACCCATTTCAAACTCGCAACAACAACTCATTGCCATTGTTTGTAATCTTTGTAGTCATTTTTCATATTAGTTGGCAACAAATTGAACTCACTTGACAATATTCGCATGATCACTGGCATTTAGTTGCTTCAGCAGCGAGATCTCTCGCAATGTGGACATGGGCACTCCGTTCTCATTAAGGGCAATGCGAATTTTCTTCAGGGCCACAATATTTCCAGTGATCATGTCGCGGCCCTTATAAACCGTCCCGTAGGCCCCTGCAAGAGACGGAACCGTAAAAAAAGTTATACATATTTACAAATTGCAAAATCAAATAACAAAAAAAAAAATGCTAATCAAACAACTAGAGAGCAAGGCCAGATAAGAGGGAAACACAGAACCAACAAGTGAAATTTGGCCATACAGAGAGAGAGAGGGAGAGAGAGAGTGAGAAAGAGCGGCAAGTCAGCTGTGGTGTGAGTTGATAAGCGCACAAACCGGCTGATTGAAGATACCTAACGGTGAATTGAATAGAAGGAAAACAAAATCCGATACGAAATTCAAATTTTGTCACCGAAAATTTATGACAGCCAGACAGACATGCGTGAGTGGGTGGCCCGCGTCTATATTCGTGGCGTGAAACACCTGCCAGGTGAACTCGACTGCTTCAAGAGTCAAGTACAAGGCCGAGTTTGAGTTAATTTCTCGACTTTTCGACTATTTCAACTCGTTTTGTCAAACAGAAAACAAACAGCAACAACAACAACAACTGAAATATAATCAAAAACCACCAAAAAAATTCGAAAGGCCAAAGCAAAAAGCAAAAGCAGAATAGCAGCAACAGGCAATAATTGAATGAAGGCAAACGAAACACACAAAAAAAACCCAGAGATATACATTCGTGCCTATATACACACATATATGGAGTATAAAAGATACTTACAAGTTTTAACCCCTGACTACCCCTCCTCACACATCAACAATGCTAATAATAAGTCATCCATTCGCATTTCAAACACTTCAAATGACGCAATTAATTGAGGCAATTTCTCAATAATTGCTTACTTCGCTTATGTTATTAACTTTAAGTGAAACCACCACGTGGCTATCAATTTTCCCCCAAGAGTAGGCAGCATTTTTGTGAAACCAACGACGATCTCTACATTTTGATCAATTTCAAGGATTTTGTGGTTGATATGCAGGCAGATCAGCTCAGCTAAGTTCATGCCGGCAAATAGTTGGTGCAAATTGGGTTAGAAATTTCTCTAAATAGGCCTAAATAGTGAAACTGTTGGCCAATTTTGAGCAAATTACTTGTGCAAAGCCAATGTTACAACGAAACTGGACCAAATTATTTACCTGTGGATACTTGGTTTTATATACATTCCTTCAATTTTAGTTCATTTTGCTGCTTAAAAGAGGTATGTGGCTCAATTCTGGTCTAAAGTCTTTGAAATATAATCAAACCTGCTGCCAATTTTAATGCAACTTGGTGAAAAGAGAGGAGCGGCACACTATATCACTGTACCAAAAATATATACACCGTCTTTTGGTTGGTGATCTTGAGCAGTGAACCAAGTTACGCGTATCGGTTTTGGAAAAGCCCTATGGATATACAATATCAGGTGTAGGTAGCAGTATCGCTTGAACGAAGCGTCCTATTTCTTCGATACTTGCTTCTCAATCACTGGAGTTCAGCAGAAAGATCAGTGAACGTGTATGAATGATCAGAAAGCAAGAACTTCTGCTTAATGTGGTCAAGGTAAGCAATGAGGTTTTGCCAAATTAAGAAGCATTAATGAACAATCCTTTACAACATGTGCGACATTTCAAAGTTCCTTAGATGAAGATTTGGTTTAGAAGATGATTTTCGTGTGCTGAAGAGAAATTTTATGGGAAACTAGTTCTCGGTGTTGTTGAGGCTTTGATTCTACTGGAATATTTTCTGTATTGTCTCACCATTGGGGGTCCTCAAAATTTTCCATCATTTCAAGTAGAATAACTGAAAATTGACGACTAGAAAACCAAAGCGAACAACATAGTTCCAAGAACAAAGTGATTTTAGCCTTTCCCAAGAGGTCAACATGAAGTTCGGGGCAGCAAATTATTAGTAGATACTTAGTTCGTGCAAATGTCCGTCCAGACATAGGCTGGAAGTTCCACACACCCCAGGAGCGGATGGCGAATTTCGGAACGAAGCTTTAAAATAAACTCTTCCAAGTATGTCTAAAGTTTCTTAAAAGTCTAAATTATTCTACTTTATACCGATTTCTGACCTGTTCTTTTACTATTTTGACCCCTAGAAATACGATCCTTAATGTTTCGGGGTGTTGTAGCATTCAACTACATTCTTATTACAGTCAGAGTTACCTTAACGACAAGTTGAAAGCTCATGAATACCGGGTGCTACCAAAATGCATGCACAACTGTACCTAAGTATTACAACCAATGAATAACTAAGTCTAGCTCTAACTGTGGGTAGGCCCCACAGTTTCCTAGTATAAAAGTGCTGTAAATCAAGTTGTACACACTTCCACCTAATGGAAACTGACCTACGACAAAAACCAACAGCATTCTTCAGTAGATTTGAATGATAGATTCCAAGTGAATTGCAACTGTTACATACCTGTCCCGATGATGTTCAGTTCCTCGTAGTTAAGAGCATCCCCATCGCCAAAGTTCGTGGCCAGGGACATTTTTTGTCGCTTCAATTGGGGTGATTGTGACATATATACGTTGTTCACGTTGATGACTTTTGACACATTTACGAGAATTTTAGACGTCTAGCCGAACAGAGCACATGGAACACTAAGGGGTTAAAGGGTCAAGGTCAGGGCTTTTTGTTTGCGGTGCGGTGTGTCCGGTCCTTTTGGAACCGGCAGAGAGGTCTCTTATCATTTAACCGAAATTTGAGTGAGCGACGAGAGCAACAGGTGTTTATTTTAGGCCTATGCTGTCTGGGCCAATTTCTATGCTATGTTCTCACACACACACACTCACACACGCACACACAGTCAGGTGTAGAGTTCATTGAACCTAAACTCTGTTTTTGAGGTTTAATATCCAATTTTAGACTTTAGTTTTGGTCTACCGATCATTGTGCACTCAACACTCTCCCACCCTCCCTCTCTCTCTCTCTTTCTTGTGTTTCTTCGTGCATCCTGTTACAGTTTTACCGCAAGCAGTGCTCTGGCTTGGCAGTAGTTGTTGCTCTTGCTGCTTCTGCACCCGCACCCACCGCGCAAAGCAAAAACCCCGGCCCAACATTTTTTCGCCATTTGTCAATTAATTCTAATCGCACACGCGAAAAGCAACAATAACAATAACAACAACACAAGAGAGAAACGACAATGAAATTGTGAAATTGTGCTACGAATATTTGATTTCTGCTTGCTGTTGTTGCACACGAGTCCTTGGCACGATCCTTGCTCAGCCATCACACTCTGCTTTGCATTTCACTTGGAGTCCTGCTCCCAATTTTATTAAACCATTTTTTGTTACACTCTTTGGCCGATGTCGTGCTATGTTAGTTAAATATTAAAAATGTGTTCTTTATTTAACTCAGGCACACACACACACTCTCACTCGCACTCACACACACACACACAGGGACAGACGCGATCATGTACATAATTTTTGGGAAAAAAAAATGCTGTTGTTCCGTCGATTTGGTTAGACATCTACTTTCTGATAATCAGTATAAACCGCACGTTCACCACACACCTGCAAACACACACATGCAGTTTTTGAATTATACTTTTTTTTTGGTTTAAAACAAAGATTGAAGCAACATTTAACAATATTTGTAAGAAGTCGAGTGCTCAATTCGCGCAGTAAGAGTAAAGCTAGGCAAGTGAGTGGAGTGGCTCTGTTAACGAATATCGTCAATGAACGCTTGAGTGGGATTTTCTTGCGTGAGCAGAATAACACTCAAACCGTCTACGATATGGGTTAACAGAGCGGTGCTCTTAAAATGTTAAGGCTGGCTGCTCTAGATCATTAGCCGTTACATTTTTGAAATGTTTTCATAATCTCGAAATACACTGTACTCCAAATGATCTGGATCGAAGAGCTAGCTCTTAGGGTTGAAGTATGTGAAAAATAAATATTTTTTGCAGATTATAAAGAAAATCAATATCATTCGCTGGACTACCCCTACTATTTTTGGCTACTAAAGTAAGGAGACTCCATCACAATTCATACTAAGGAACGCATTCTCATCTGCTTAAAAATGTCTTAAAACTAGATATATTATATAATATTGCATAAAGTTACATCAAATAGTATCAGACACCTAGATTTAGGGGTTTTCTAACGTCCGCACCTTCAAAAGATTAAAAGTATAACATATTTAAGGACATATCTGATTGTTACACATAATAATGGACTTAAAGGGTTTCGATTCGGGTGAATTAACGACAGTTCTGGAACATAAAGAAGACTGCCTTCACATTAAATGTACGAAATATAAACGATTTTCGCAAAGTTAGGGACGTTATTCTTAAATAAAGGTCTGAGATTCAGCGGAATTAAGGTCGTTTGCAGAACAGAATTTCTAAAGAGCTTCAACTTTGTAGAAAATGCTTGAGTGAAATTCAAAATATCTTCCGAAATATGCAGATATAAAATCCAACAAGCAACTGAAAAGATTAAAGGGCAATTAAATCGAAAACGGCAATACGACTAAGGAAAGTATAAGCGAAATTACTTAAACATAGCATACTTTGAAGGGTCAGAATCATAACTAAAGTTCATTAGAGGGAAACTTTAATGATTAAAGAAAAATCGTTATAAAATTAATATAACTATTCAGGCGAACCTTTGTATATTGTCAGCTCATATATGGGAACTAGTTGACCTCTAGATCAATGGTTTTTATACTCTTGTACCGAAGGTACATAGAGTATTATAAGTTTGTGCAAAAGTATGTAACATCCAGAAGTAAGCATCTCCGACCCCATAAAGTATATATATTCTTGATCAGCATCAACAGCCGAGTCGATATAGCCATGTCCGTCTGTCCGTCCGTCCGTCTGTCCGTCTTTCTGTCCGTATGAACGCACAGATCTCAGAGATGGTAAGAGATAGAGGTTTGACATGTATGGGACATATGCTTCTTATGTCTGCAGGCAGATCAAGTTTATTTTCAATTTTGGCCACGCCCCCTCCCGCCCCCGCAATTTAGAAAAAACGTCATATCTCCCACAGTTTTGAAGATAGATGGCTTGTTCCTTCTGGACATATTTAGTTATTAGGATAACTTATCGATCCGCCAAAAAAATGAAGAAGATCGGATGAACGGTTTTCGAGTTATGATCAAAAGACAAATTTTCTTGGTACAGAGTATGTTTTAGTCGGGCTTGACCGACTTTCTTTCTTGTTATATCTACAGGATCGTTTAAGGCCAGACCTGCTCATTGGTCATTCAAATAAACCTTGATCCAATATAATTTAGAAAAGCGCATCATCATCTCATACTCCCATACTTCGTTTAGCAAAGATTTTTGCGAATTCGAGACTAAATCTGAAATAACAAGTGTGATTCTCAGTTGGACATTTATTTGTGAGAGTAAAAGTGGGAGTATTACTAGTTATATTATCATAGCAAAAAGTTATTAAGCATTTAAACTCAAGATAAGCGATGTAAGATGTGCTCAGTGTGAATAGCCTATAAGTATGTAGAAATACCTTTCTCGTCATTTCGTTAATGTACCTTAAAAAAGAACTAGTTCACTAAACTGCCATGCTCATCGCTGACAACAGCTGTGTCTATTTTGAGTTGGGTTTTTGCTGATAAGAAAAAGCTTTCTTTTTCATTTGCGGGCAACTTAAGATCATTTTCTTTTAGTTCAGTATCAAAGATGAAGAACAACGGGTAAGTGGCCTATTGAGATTCGCTTTTTTGGACAAGTTTTTGATATAAAACAAATCCAGCACGCTGAAGGGCAAAACTCTGTTCATAACGGGCGCCAGTCGTGGCATAGGAAAGGCCATCGCATTGAAAGCGGCTCGCGATGGAGCTAATATTGTTTTAGCGGCCAAGACGGCCGAACCGCATCCGAAATTGCCGGGAACCATCTACACTGCTGCACAAGAAAGTAAGTGCAAATTCCATTTGAGCTTTAAACTCTTGGACTTGATCTTTATCTGGTTGATCAGTCGAACAGGCGGGTGGCAAGGCGCTACCCTGTATTGTGGACGTGCGCGATGAACGGCAGGTGCAACAGGCTGTGGAGGCGGCTGTGGCCAAATTTGGAGGCATTGATATTCTGATCAATAATGCCAGTGCCATAGCCTTGACTTCTACTTTGGACACGGAAATGAAGCGTTACGATTTGATGCAAAATATTAATGCAAGAGGAACTTTCTTGGTGTAAGTAGACATTTGGGTGGGTTCACACTGCAATCAATTGATATACAGTTATGATAAAAATCTGTAAATTCTCGAAAAAAAAATGGCTTAAACATAATTCGGGTTCGTAAGCCGTCTAGCCGTCCTAGTCTGTTTGAAAATGCTGAAACGAACTGAAAACAGCAAAAGAAAACGATTTGATTCTTATCATCGAAGAGTTGAAGTCGTGAGTAGTAATTAGGGTAGGTTCACACTTAATTTAAACGAAGCTTAAGCGAAACTGTGACTGCTACATACGAATTTCCCTTATTTATTCATAAAATGTACATTAAATATTTCTTGAGAATTAAGAAACATCAAAGTATAATAACTTTTTTTCAATCAACTCTTGTGTTTAACCATATTTACGTTAAAATTTCCTTATTTTAGGAAATTTAGTTACAAAAAACTAGAGAATTTTTATATTTCTTTGAACCTTTACTTCTCCCTTACAGGCTCTTTACACTAGGAGTGCGTTATGCGTTAATAGCCAACAATCAGCTTTTTTTGTATGAGAAAAAAGCCGATTGTTAGCTATTAACGCATAACGCACTCCTAGTGTAATTAGCCTATTCAACTTATTTCAAAAACCTTTTGTCTATTTTCAGATCAAAGATCTGTTTGCCCCACCTGCTGAAGAGTAAGAATCCACACATACTCACCATGTCGCCACCATTGGACCTAAAACCTCAAATGTTCGCGAAGCACACAGCCTACACTATTGCCAAATATGGCATGTCGATGTGTGTTTTGGGCATGGCTCAGGAGTTCCGTGATCAGGGAGTGGCCGTTAATGCTCTCTGGCCACTAACCACGGTGCATACAGCAGCGATCGATATGCTGAGAGGCCCTCAGGCGGCATTATATTCTCGCAAACCTGAGATAATGGCAGACGCTGCCTATGCCATAATATGTCGCGATGCCAGCGAATTCACCGGCCATTTCTGTATTGATGAGAATGTTCTGCTAGATGAGGGTGTTGAGGACTTTAGTGAATATGCCTGTTATCCGGAGAACAAGAACAAGTTGCTGAGGTCTTTGTTTTCAGATGTTATTGAACCAAAAATTTTTGGAAAATTATAGTTCCGAGTAGAAATATAGAAATTTTTGGGTATATTTATCTGTTTAAATCCCTTGAAAATTGTACAGTTTTTAATTAGTCTTATAAGAGATGTAAGAGACAAGTTTAGAAGGGGCTTGGAACCGGGGAACACTTTTAAAATAGCTTAATTACCTTAATTTTTAAGGTTATGGCGTGGCTTAAATAGAAAAAAGCTTGCTCTGACTGCAAGTAGAAGAAGCTTACTTGTCGGGCAAACTCTTTGTACTTTTGAAACAGGTTATAAAACTGCTAGATCTAGCAACTAAATAGCTAAAACGGCAGCACTGTTGGTATTTATCGTAACGCCTAAAAGAAATGAACTAGTTCATTTGAACAACACTGCTCAGTTCAGCTCTCACCTGTTGTTTTGTTTTGCTTCTTAAGATAAGAAAAAGCTTTCCATTTCATTGCCGCTCTCAACCCAAAGATCATAGATTGGGTTCAGTATCAAATATGAAGAGCAACGGGTAAGTGGACTTTGCAAACCAAACATAAAGTTCACTAATCAACAGAATATTCTTTAACAAATCCAGCATGCTAAAGGGCAAAACTCTATTCATAACGGGCGCCAGTCGTGGCATAGGAAAGGCCATCGCATTGAAAGCGGCACGAGATGGGGCTAATATAGTGATTGCGGCTAAAACTGCCGAGCCGCATCCCAAATTGCCGGGAACCATCTATACGGCCGCTGAGGAAAGTGAGTGCAAATTCCACTGATGGACTTTTGAACTTTGTTCATAACTGTCTTTCTAGTCGAACAGGCGGGTGGCAAGGCGCTACCCTGTATTGTGGACGTGCGCGATGAACGGCAGGTGCAACAGGCTGTGGAGGCGGCTGTGGCCAAATTTGGAGGCATTGATATTCTGATCAATAATGCCAGTGCCATAGCCTTGACTCCCACTTTGGATACGGAAATGAAGCGTTATGATTTGATGCAGAATATCAATACAAGAGGAACTTTCTTGGTGTAAGTAGAAATTAGGGTGGCCCATAGGATAACAGCTGGTTACAGCGACAGATATTATTTTGAAATAATATCTAGAAAATACATAGGTGGTATATAACAGGAATGCGTTTGCAAATGTTGAACAGTATCCAAGAGTCTATCGGTTTGCGTCCCTGGTAATACCGATTATTACTTCTAAACGTCTGTTATACTAAGCCTTCTAGTGGAATTCTTAAGGATAAGTCTCTAAAATTACACAGAAGATTCGGTGCGAGGGTTCGAGCCTTAGGTTTCGTCATTTTAAACCTATTTTTGGCTTAGGATCTTTTCTGAAGGACGATGTACACACCGAATTCGGACTTACAAGTCTCGAGATCTACTTTTTTCAATTTTCAAGTACTTAAAAGTTCCTTAAAAGTAAGGCAAGTATAGTTGTATTGAATAGAATTGTAGTTTTAAGTTTAGAATCTGCGGGAACCGATTTGCAGTCTTGGTTTTGGATCCCAGAGACATTCAACCAACCGCAAAACTACAATTTACAGTGGTTATTGGTAGGTTGAGGTGACAGCTTGCCTTATCTTTTGAAGAGCTTTCAATAAACTCAACTACGATAAAGCCCTTTCTAACTGGATCCATAATCCAACTCTTTTAATTCTAGATCAAAGACTTGTCTACCCTATCTGCTGAAGAGTGATAATCCACACATTCTCAATCTGTCGCCACCTTTGAACCTAAAACCCTATTGGTTTGCCAATCATGTAGCCTACACAATTGCCAAATATGGCATGTCCATGTGCGTTCTAGGCATGGCTGAGGAGTTTCGTGATCAGGGAGTGGCCGTTAACGCTCTCTGGCCACGTACAACCGTACATACAGCTGCTGTGGAAATGCTGAGTGGTTCGGAGGGGTCCAAATATTCACGCAAACCCGAAATAATGGCAGACGCAGCCTATGCCATTTTGTGTCGCGATTCCAGGGCATACACTGGCAACTTCTTTATTGATGAGGACGTGCTATTGGATGTGGGTGTCAAGGATTTCAGCAAATATGCTTGTTATCCGGAGAATATGGATAAGTTGCATATTGATATATTTCTAGATGATGCCGGGCCTTTGGGCAAGTTGTAATGGCATGTCTTGTTTTTGGTGATTTGTGTATTTGAATTAAAAGAACTATATTGTTTTTTTACCGAGTGAACAACTGGAGTTTGTGAATCTAAGAATCAGGCCCAATTGCTCAAAGGCTACGAATACTGTAGATTGGTAGAACTTTTATTATAAACTTAAAAACAAAACTTACAAACTCTCATCCAGCTAGCCCCTCTTCTACGTGATCTGCTTCCAGAAGCCGCCGCAGTGGCAATGTAACCACTTGTTAAACCAGGCCTTCAGTGCCGAGGTCTTGGCCACTTTGTTGGCGCTATTGACAAAGACAAAACCACAGCGGGCACATCGACGTATGGTGCTCGGATGGGTGCCCAACTGTAGATTGCTGACACAATCCTTAATCGACCTGGCAAAGACAACTTCCTCCATTTCAATGTCTTGCAAACTGGCAGGCTCAACCAGCGAACTGAACACCAGCTGACCCGACTTGACTGCAGCAAATCCTTGTGCACTGAGCAGTGTGGTGGGATTGAATTTGGTTAGTTGTGGTATAAGCAGCTGCTTGGACAGCAGACTGCATTCGTCCAGCAGCATTTCATCCGGCTCGTTGGTATTCTGGGCCAGGCGCGTGAGCAGACGGAAGAGTATTACCAGCACATCGATATTGTCCATGGTCTTGGTATAGACCGGCAGGCATTGGGTGTTCAGCAGCCCCCAGATGCGTATCATCACCAAAAGCTCCCTTAGGCTGCCAATGGCCACAATGTCGCGACTGATGTCATAGCTGGGCCGCTTGCCGGCCAGCTTGCTCTTCATCACCTCCTCGGGCAGGCGATTAAGCATGTTAAGGGCCAGATCAGTGACCCATTGTATTAACTGCTGAAGACTCTGCAATAGCATTGGTTCCACGGTGAAGTCCTTGGCATCCAGATTAACCATTACCGTGTCCACATCTGTCATAGATTCGGCCAGCTTTAGAGCCAGATTGTCGGCGGGCCCCTTGTCCTGGCAGCCGAGATCCGAGGGTCTTAGCAGACTCTTGAATGTGGTGGAAATGGCGTGTAGCATAATGAGATTATCGAACTCCTGTTGCTGCACTCGGCACAGATTACTCTTGAGGGCCAGAAAGTTGGCATAGTAATAGTGCCGCACGTAGGACGGTTGGCGTGTGAAATTGTCGGTCAGTTTCTCCACCAAGACCTCCAGATTGCCCAGATTCAGGAGCAACACATCGCTGGCATCCAAGCCGCTGACGATGCAATACTCCAGCAGCAGTAGACCCAAACCGGAGCTCTGTTTTAGGAGCGGCGTTTGCAGGGCATGGAGCTGGGCATGGCTGTCGAAGATTAGCAGCATTTGGCTGGTGGGCGTCAGATCGCCGCATACAAATCTCACCCGGCTGCCATCCGAAAGCTTCTCAAACTGCGTCTGATTCAACTGCTTCAATGTATTTGGCTCCAGGACGTGAACACTTTGGTCCTGCAGAATGGCATAGACCTGGCAACAGTCCAGGGCAGAGGTGACCAGACGTGTGACACAAAGATCAGCCAGTGGTGCATTTAGATGCACTTTGGAAACCAGCTCCCAGCTTTCGGACTGTACAAAATCATTGGCCTTGTTGGCAGAGCCACCTCCCTGCTGCAGCAGAGCATGGACATTGAGATGTCTGCGGGTCAGTGACCACTGCTCCAGCAGGCTACCCTCGCCCTCGTCATAGGCTATAAAGATAACATCCTCATTGGCCACTCGTGTCCAGTGCAAGCGTGTCAGACGTTTGCCCTCCAAGGGATTCAGAAATATGCTGGACTGCGACTCGGACTTCAGCGTCAAATGTTGTTCCATGCCCAACTCACCCTCCAGGGTGAGCGAGATCTTGAAGCACTGCACCAGCTGTTGCTGCCAGCCACAACTGAAGGCCACCATGAGTGCTCCACTGGGACTGGGCATCATGCTGCAGTGTTCTATGAAGCTCCTCGAAATGCCTATGCTGTGGGTAGTGGGTATTAGTTCCACCACCTCATTGCCGGCCACCTCACCACTCTGGCTCAACTTTTGCAGCATGGGCAATGTGAAGGCTCCCACCAGTCCCGAAGAAGTCACCAAAACACACCCCTCGCTGGCCACCCCGCCAAAGCCACTCAGTGTCGGACGCTGCTCCAGACGGTCAAACTTCTCAGCATAGTAGTGTTCCTTCTTCTGAGGATTGAACACGGCTCCTTTGCCATTGTGAAAGAATTTCGCCTCAATGATGTCCTCGCTGGGTATGGTGGCATGATATTGCATTAACCATAAGTTAATACTCTGATTGCGGGGCTGCCAAATCTCTACGCGGCCACCGGTGAACCCCAGCATTAGTTGCTCTCCATTTGGACTCCATTCCAGGACACTGATGCGCGAGCGGGAGGAGCAAACCTTATAGTGCTCCCAGGGGGTGACTATGTCGCACACATAGATATGGCTATTGCTGGAGCCTACCAAAGAAGCCGTGGCGCCATCAGCATCTCCACCGGCTCCACCGGTACAGATACTCTGCAGAGCGCTGAAGGCCACAATATTTCTGGTCGACACCGAGCATAGGACTACTTTGTGTGGAAAGACGCTGTCCTTGCTAAACTCTTTGCTTTCCACTTTATATAGGATGGTCATCACGGCGGAGGAGCGTCTGATTTGTTTTTATTTTTGCGCTTAGTGATGGGACTACTGAGTCTACCAGTGCAGGGCTGGCAAAGCTCTCACGAACTAATCACGCTCAGTGAATCGTTCAGTCACGCGTAGGGAACCGGGAACCTAAAGGTATACTAGGTGCAATTTAAGATATTTCAGTTAAAAAGAAATTCTGTGACATTCTCTCTCCAGACGGTGCGGTCAGGGGTTCGTAAGCAGTTCGCAAGCCGATTCCTTAACCATATCTAAGAACACTAGCCGGAAAATAATCTTATTTCGCTTAGATATTTGATAAATGCTAAAAAAAAGGTATATTATGCTCGTGTTGGGACCTTTTTATCAATTTTCAATTACATAATGGCTTAAGATTTGGTTTTCATTCCGTAAATCGACTTTTGCCTTAATTCTCTTCTTAATTGGAAATATTTTCAGCTTGAATTGGATTTCTAACGGCACCTTTATCGGTTTGCAACCTTGTTCATAGCGATGTCTGGTCGGGCAAAGGCTTGGACTAGGCTAAAGCTAAATTTTTATAAGTATAGCAGCTTTGTGTCATTAATGCATTTTTTATAACCCCAGAAGAATAGATATCGAATTTTTAGACACTTGAGAGTATTAATCAAGCAGTAATCTCATTGATTCAAGCCTTTTGAGCCCCTTACCGCTTAAAACAGATTGAATTCTGGTGAATATATCAAGTTCACTTGTTTTACAAGTTAATAAGCTCGGTACTTTGTACATAAACTGTGACAGCTAGAAATTTAACGTTACTCATCACTTTCAGTTACGTGTCATCTCTAGCACGCTTCCATCACTAAGGAATCAGTATTACCGTACTCTAATTTATTTTATTAAGTTTTTATAGTAGTTGTCTCCTGTATATCTGGGTTGTAAGGTATACGTATTGCCCTATCTAGATCCAGACAAACAATTGGCTGCTTAACCAAAAATGTCTGAGCCTGAAGCTGAAAGTCAGCTTGCTGGCGCCGAGTCGTCCACTGAAATTGGAGATGCCGCCGTCCACGATTACATAGAACTACGCAGCACCAAGGAAGTGGAGGAACTGGAGCCAAGGCAGCTGTATTTGTATGTGGAGAAGCTGCATGGCATCATTCGAAAATACGATATTAAATTGGCGGGGTACAAGCAAAAGCTAAAATACTTTGTGAGCTTGTCAAATGAAATGGCAATTGAAGACGTTAACCCATTTTCTTCCAAGCAGTTGAACAAGGAGACAAAGAGTCTTGCTGACAAAGCCACCCAAGTAGTCAAAGATGAAACTCTGGAACACGATGTTGAGGAGAATAAGGAGAGGGAGACTAAAGACCAAGAGAGCCCCAAAGAACGTAAGTTTTGTTAGCCAAACCGCTCCTCCTTTGGGAAACCTCTCACAGAATACCCCAGGCCCTTCAATAAGAAGGCGCAGTATTTATGAGTACACCTCTTAGGCCAAGTCATTAGTTTATTACAGCTAAAACTATAGTTCTCATTTTGATTTGCTGGCCACAGCAGCAACCAGAGCCGCTCCGCGTCCCGAACCATCCTCCGATAACATGATGTCAAATGCTTTATCCGATTTGACCAATTTGTGCATAGTTTCACGCATGTAAGCATCAAATTTGGGATGGTAGCGATAAACAGAGCCATCCACACCCACCACAACTCTTGGATCGGTAGTCCGGTTAATCAAAACACTAATGCCAATGGCCACTAAAGTGGCTGCACGTTTCGCCACACTCTCACAAATGTACTTCATTATCTGGCAGTCCTCTATAGAAGCCCTTTCCACGCCAAATAACTGACGGATAATAAGTCTTGTGCTGGCAAATTCGGGAAACGAATCAGCCTCAATCTCTGAGATATGTCGCGTCTCGAAAATGTCCTCACTATCTTGCAAGATTTTCACGAACTGTTCGCGTCTGGAACTCAGCTTGAAGATTACTTTGCGTTGGACGGCACGTATCAGAACCAGGCGCACCAGCTCGCCCAAGTACATGCCAGAGGTCATTTTCTCAAACAACTGCTCCGACTTGTTGATCGACTTGTCGTCCACTTCCCGATCGTAATCGGTGCGCACAAAATCCAGTTGTCCGCTCTCGCCAAACGCTCCCCACTCGACATTGATCAGGACCTGACGCTTTTCACGCTTGAATTCGGGCTCCAGCAATTCCGCATTGTCCACATGCTCCACATAGCAGGCATTGCAGCCAGTGCCCACGATGACGCCCACACGACAATCGGCATTGCGATGGGCGCAGGACATCAGAGTGCCTGTTGTGTCATTGAGGATGGCCACCACGGCAATCTCGACATCGCCGCGTCTTTGAATAGCCTCGTGCAGCAGCCGACCCACATCCTCACCCTCGACACCAGGACAATCGAAACCCTTGGTCCAGCGCGAAAGTATGGCCTCCTTAAGACCCTTCTGGGCGCACGGAAACGAGAAGGTGAAACCCAGCGGTAGATAAGAGTTGCGCATATCGTGCTTCTCCACAAATTTGGCCAAACACTCGGCTATGTGATCAAACAGTTCCACTCCTGGTCCCACCATCAGATCCTTGGGCACTGCATAAATCTGCGACTCAACTGTGGCGTCGTGGTGACCTTTGAGCGAGACGAGCAGCACACGGAAATTGGTACCGCCCAGATCCAAGGCCAGATATTTGCCAATCTCATCGCCTGTGGGCAAGTCCTGCACATATGTGGGAAAACATTTCGTATTGGCCTGTGCCTGTGTGGATCGTTTCAGCCCCTTGGCTATTTCCGCACCGAAGCGACTGTAGACCTCTTGCACCTGATAATCGCTGAGCACAAAGGCTTGCATAAGTTCTCGCACCTCCACGTCCAGCATTTTGACGATTCCAAATGGTTCAGACCACTTGCCACGACCGATGAGTAACGACTAACTAGGCGCTTTCCTAGCGCACGATTGCACTTCCGTGATAAGAGTTTAGCAATGCAATTCGCACAGATGTCGTAGGTAGAGAACCAACTGTGCAATCAATCTTTGCGAGCAAATTAAAAGGCAAAACACACAAAACAAAACAACACCTAAGCAGCGACTAATTCCACTGGAACTGCAACTAAGCGTTGTATGCTAATCATCAGTCAACAGGTCTTCTTTAGTGTGTCAATTGCTGGTGATAGCTCCTGCATCCTATTTACATACCCCTCGACAGTGGTGACAATGTCAAATGAGATGGGGGTAAAGTAGCAGAGGCAACTATTCTCTTTTTTTGGTTTTGGTTTGGACTTTTGAAGTAACAGCAAGCTTAAAAACATGGCCAAAAGTCTTTTCTGTTTTAGGATCCCCTCGAAATCCGCCGAATCTCAACCCTTAAGGCCTGTACTTAAGAATAACGTCCCGAACTTTGCTTGGATACGTTTGGAAAGCCATTATTTTCCGTTCGTTCGAGGGGCAGGCAGTCTGAAATGTTTTCAAATTCGAATTTCTGTTAAAAAACGTTCTTAGTTTCGATGAGTCTCAAGCCTTGAAACCTTAAATCTGCGCAGAAACATATTGTTTTCAAATTTTCAAAGTTAAGACAGACCACAAAACGTTTTAAAAGTCATTTCTGTGCTGGATCACCTCAATTCTGCCCTATTTTAACTAATTAAGTCCCTTCCTTGAGTATATCTTGGCGAGGATTGCCTTCAATTCCATCGAAACTTAGCCCCTTAAGCCCGTTCTTAAGTCTACCATACGGAAATGTACTTAAATCTGTTATTAGTTTTGAGCTTTTGAAGATGCTGAAGTTTGAAGGACCATAAATGTAGATGATTATAATGATCAAGTAGTAGTTCTGGTTTGTGGAGATATCAAACCCCAGGGTTCTATCTATCTATAAGCCTTAAGTGGCTTTCGAACAGCAGATGAGACTTTGTGGTTGTGTTAGTTTTCTATATTCCGTCGGTTAATGTCGCAAATTCAGAGCTCACCTAAGAGAGGATACTTGGCTTTCCGTAGCGCTTACTCCAGTTAATCCATTTACATTGCTCACACCATCAAAAAAAGGCTGCTGGCTTATGGGATTACAAGTTTTTAACCAACTTGATAAGATTATCTTTAGAAATGGGACTGCCCGTTTCCCTTTTGTCTTTTACCTGCCAGCATTATTCCCCAAGTTTCAAATGAAGACTTCCTATCAGCAGTTTACAGGGCGTGCAATAGTCGTAGGAATTGTGATAAGATTCATATCATTCGTTCTGCACTGTTAATATCACCAGCTAGAAACTGTCAAGGGTGAACTCCTGAGGGGGGAATGATAGATTCAGGCCTGTTTTATGGCTAACATTAGCGGTCAAATGTTGGCGTGTTACTCATAGTTGGCATCAGTGCACCTCGCTCTCGCTGCCTCTTTCTCTCAGTTTCCGTGTGATTTATGGCCATGCAGCTTAGCGCGATAAGCTAAGTGATAATGCATTTTACTACGTTCTTTCTCATTTGTTTTCAATTTACAGTTTCGGCCACGGATGCCTTCAGTTTTGTGGATGAAATGCGTCAGGCGGCCAAGCAGGCAGAGAATCTAAACAATTTTGCCTATGAACCCAGCTCTGGCACCTCGCTAGTCTGGCCCGATCCCAAGACGGGCTACTACTATAATGCGGTAAATACATCGTTTAATCTTTATGACGTTCCGTGTCGCGGTTGCATTTGTGTGACATTCAGGGAGGTTATCACCAATGACGAAACTATTTCCATTTCTCGCTAGGAATATGGACTGTACTATGACGGCAACACGGGCTGCTACTATAGCTATGATCAGGCCAAGGACTCGTACGAGTTTCATTCACAGGCTCAGGTGCAGGTAAGTGGGTGTGTTGGGCCCCTCACTGCTTTCGTATTAACCACAACACCAATTCTTCTTCTCCTCGATGCGCCCACAACAGCGCGATTGTAGACTTTTAGCGAGTTTTGACAAACTAAGCATAGACCGAATGCGTAGCAATGCATTAGGTAAGAACTGAGGCCCAGAATGTGCGATAAAAACGTGGATTTCTTTTCTTCACTGGTTGCAGGCAAACAGTGCTCAGGCTGAACCAACTGAACCGGAGGATGAGACCGTGGAGTTTGATGAGTTTGGTGGCGTCATCACGGACAAGGCAACGCTGCAACAAATTAAGGCCGAGAAGCAAAAGCTCAAGGAGCGAGCGGAGAGAAGCAAACGCAAGGCCAAGAAGAAACGCAAGAAGGAGGGTAAACGAAAGCACAAGGAGCATAGACGCAAGTCAAAGAAGCGCAGCAAACGTCACACCGAGGCAGCTGAAGATGGTGAGCTGTCGCAGTCGAGCAGTAGTTCCAGCTCTGACTCCAGCGACAGCGAAAAGAGCAGCGACAACAGCAGCAGCAACGAAGACAGCAATCCGGTGCCCGTGTTCAAAGCTGTTGGACGCTTTCAAGGTAGTCAAGAGATTCGCGTTTTTATCGCTCATGACTTAATGGCTTAATTCAATTCTCCTTCCCCAGACATAGCCAAGAAGTATCCACCCTCGTTGCGCATCATAGTCCAGGAGACCAATGTGGAGGAGCTAACGGTGGGCAGTTTACATTTAATCACCTACAAAGGTGGCTCCCTGGGCCGCGAGGGCGGCCACGATGTCATCATACCCGATGTGAATGTAAGCAAATCACACATGAAATTCCACTATGACACCAAGTCGGGGATATACAAGTGTCGCGACTTGGACTCTCGCAATGGCAGCATCCTAAATGGCAACAGCATGAGCAGTGAACCCATGGATCTTGTACATGGCAGCACAATTGCCATAGGTCAGACTAAGCTGCTGTGTCATGTGCACGAGGGCAACAGCACGTGCGGCTTATGTGAGCCAGGTTTGCTGATTGAAACATCCACGCCGGCTGGAGGCACCGCTGCGGCAGCCTCCGTAACAGTTCTATCACACAAAGAGCAGCTCAAGAAGATACAAAAGAAGTATGGACTGGAGAATGAGAGTGAGTGAAACAGTTTAGACCCAAATAGAAGGCAGTTGCTATTTATGGCTTTGCTCTTACCATAGAATTTGTGGAAACCAGCGGCAATGGCCAGCCAATTTCGAATTACAATGATCGTGCGGCCACCAGACGCATCAAAGTGGGCAGCAGCACGGACAAGGAGAAGACCGAGGTGGCGTGTGTGAATACGTAAGCATCCTTTGGCCCACTGACCTGACACTGATTCTTAATCCCGTTTTACGACTTTCCAGCGAGATTGCCAGCTCGAACAAAGGCTTTAAGATGCTCAGTAAACTGGGCTGGCAGAAGGGCGATACTCTGGGTAAAACTCAGGCTGGCTTGTTGACACCGGTAAGTAACTTCCCACCGTGAAAGTTGTCTTTGATTTACCCAAATAAAACTTGCTCCTAGATCAATGTGGTGGCCAACGAGGGTACCAGTGGTTTGGGTAACAGTGAGCCCAGCACTGCCAAACGTCCCATGGATAAGCGAAAGCTGGCCAACTTGAAGATAACCCAGGCGCGGTATCAGCGCGCCAATGATATATTTCTGCCATCCGATGACAGCGACTAAAACTTGCTTTAAGTTTGAAACACATTTAATTAACAATTATTCAAAACATATTCATAGTTATATACTCGTATATATGTATGCATGTATATATAAATGTATGTGTGTGTGTGTGTGTGTGAGTGTGCTTGTGTACATTAATCCGAAAATCTTGCTATAAGGTTAAGCTATCAGTCAATTAATTAATTTAGCTTCGCTCACAAACAGAAACAGAAACAGAAAGAATGCTGCTGTAACTCTAAATAAATACAATATAATGCGGCTTCTGTTGCCCCCCAACTGAATGCGTACCAATTGTTTAAATTAATAATTATATAGCCTAAATACTATTATTATTATTATTATTTAGGTTAAATACAAAAGCCTCTTAAGATATGTGGTTTCTCTTGCCATAGATGTGTGTGGGTTAAGAATTTGTTGTAATATGTGGTAGATATAAGCATGTTCCATTTACGATAGTGGAAGGTCCAATCCACGCACAACGAGAATCTTTGGATGTGGGAACTATATGGAAGTACACCGAAATATATTGATGGTTGTTTGCTAAGTATGATGCTAAATGTGATAATCTGTTGCTCTAACAGCTGCCCGTGCTGCGGATGCCGATGAAGTAGCCCGTGGCGCAGGAATCCTTGCGCATTTCGCACCATGAATTGTAAGTGTGATTGTTGAAACCGCAGATTTTATCCACCTGGAATGGCTAATGTTTTGTGAGTTAGTATGTGTTTGTGTGACAGGGGCAGAGAGAAGCGCCTCTCACCATACGTTGCTGCTTGCGCGGACATTTGTAGCTACAGGACACACAGCGCGGCATATGCGTCTGCAAATCCACCAAACACTTATCCTTTGGGCCGCATTTGATATCCGCACAGCTGACGCGGTCCGCTGCAATATAAAGTTTACGATTTGCTGAAATTAATGTTCTGCCTGTTGTACTGAAGTTTAAGTTTGGGACTCAGTTTTATGTGGGGCAATTTCAGTTTATAGCGCATAAATCTTAAGAAAATCAATATAGGAATACGCCAAAAGGTAGCTCAAATGTTCATTAAGCCTTATCACAAGCGTTTATTAACTCATATTCATATTTCACATATAAAGGCAAGTAGTTGTAGTTCGAAATATGAGCGTTTACACGAAAATCTCCACAGTTTTCTGGGCCACAACCGAATAGCTAACTTTTCAAATACTTTTTTTTTAAATTCTACACAAGATTTCATTTAAATATCATTCAAAATCAAGTTAAGTTAAGAAACAAAGCAATTGCTATAGCCAAATGTTTGTCAATCGATAAATATATCGATAATTCCATCGGAAATGATCTAGAGACATTGAGAAATCGTGCATTATTTGTAAAACACACATTTTCTCTCTAAAAAAGTCGATTTTTATAGACAAACGGGCCTGTGAATTAAAGCCCGACAGTCTTTTCGAATAAATTTTCGATTCGTTGTCGACTTTTAGCTCAGCAATAAAGTAGCCCTAATAATTTCGGATTCATTTCGTTCTAACTTTCGTCTAAATACAATTGTCGAGGTACAAGTCTAAAAAAAAGGTTTTAAATCAAATTTTACGTTCCATAAATCTATGAATACATCAAAATCTCCACAATATGAAAAAAAATCCACGTTTGATAGAAAATTAACATCTTTTTAAACCGAATTATCGTTTATCGGAAAAGAGAACAGCTACCCATTCCGATTCCGCATGATGTGTTTGAAATCGAAAGCGAGAACAGGCCTAGAAGTCTTCTAATTTCTCAAAAAATTAGGCCCAGTTGTCTACTTCAGTCCACCAAAAATCTTTCTCAGCCGAGCTATTTCTACAGATTTACAAACAGGACCAGCCAAAGACCAATTAACGTTTTATAATATTAACATTTTTATGTTTTTATATGTAGCCTTGCTATCGAGATGAAAGATCATGTTCATATCATCTGTAAGTGTAAGCCTTACAGCAGTTTTTGGCATGGTTTTGTTTTATCGAGCATGCAGAACAGCAATTTTTAACGCTGCCTGATTAATCACACACACAAACACACTCACACACATGCCCCCATCCTTCGACTCCGCCCAGCACATGCGCAAGACGAGTAGCCGCCCAGTGAGCCGGGCAGCCGCATACCTCCACTCCATATATATTTATCGCCAACATGATCATGGACTTGGCAACAATGTTGCAAATGCGCCCTGCAGCATTGTTGTTTTGCTGTTGTGCGCAATTGCTTATAACCACCAGGAGGCAGTCATCTGCATCTCGACGATGCGTGAAAGGTCGGCCGTCTGGCAATTCGTAACAGTTAAAGTTTATTAATTTCAACTGCCAATTTGGCCGCCGGCTGGAAGCATCCTTTGCTCGCCTCACACTTGTCGCTTGCTGATGATGGATATGCCGGCTGTTGGTTGATAATGCCGTCACAATGGAACTCAGCTGTAATTTGTTATGTCGACATGGTTTAATCAACGCCAGCGGCTCCTGCTTCTACTATGTATCTCAGTCGCGGTACCTGTACACTTGCACAAAATGTGTGTGGGTAAGTGTAATCGATTTGGTGAGGTCAAGTCACAAGACCACAAGTCAAGTCCGTTATATCCGTCTATCTATTTTATCCTCTATCAGAAACCATTAAATATATGGTGAGTTTTTGGATTTGGGGTTCAATAGTGTATGGCACATGCGAAAGGTCACTGAATAGAACCGTCAGTCAGTTGTCAACCGAAAAGTTGTATTAAAGCCTCCATGTACCACCAGTTCCAATTCTCAAACACACAGAGAAAAAAAAAGGATATTATAAAGTATCCATTGGATGATTTCGGCTAACATTTGAAATTCATATTTCTAATATCCCTTTTTTGTGGATCTTAAAATATCCATTTACTGTTAAAGGGATCTTAAATTTTCCTCCAAAGGAGCTGAAAATCATCCAAAGGATACGAAGAATGGTTATTTTAATATCATTTCTGTGCGTCTTCATAGCCAACAACCAAATACCAACATACTGTCCGCGTTTGTGCACTCAACCCTCAAAATTTTTCTTTGTGTGTAGCTTTGATTTTGATTCGCCTTGCGCTGCCAGCAACTTTGCAACATTGTGTGTCCAGGTCCAGACCATTTTGGCATTGCGTGTTTTTTAAGGTGATTTTAATACGATCGTAAACTTCAGCCCCAAGGAAAGGAAGAGGAAGCAAGAGCCCCCCTAGACGCTCAGCCAGACAAGAGTGACGTCGCCAAGTCGTGGCAATCACAGAACCTGCGTGGCCCTCGTCGTCTTCGTCGTCGTCGTTTTAATGGTCTGTACGTGTAGTCATATTTCTTGAGGCCAACAGCAAACTTTCCATGGCCTGTGTCCGCAGTCTGGCCAAGAAGGGCTCGATCGCAGCATCGCCACAAATATTTATGTGAAAGCATTTACAAACAAACAAAAATACGAAAAACCATAAACTTACTAACCAACCATAAAGATAAAAAGCTTAAAAAAAATATATAAAAAAAAGAACCAACACGCACACGTGAGTGTGTGTACATATGTGTGCGCTTGCATTATGTTATCGGCTGGCGATCCACATAAAGTAACCTCCACCTCGCAGCAGGAGCAGGAGAAGAAAGCATGGCTAAAACTAACTCCATACACGCTTGATGCACGCACGTCCATTTGGCTGTGTGTGAGTGTGTGTGTGTGTGTGCCTGCTAAAAGCAAAAGTGAATAATTGTTAATGATCTTAATTTATTTTAATATCCGGCTACCGTGCAGCAAAGAGCCGAGAGAGCGAAGTGGAAACGACTTGCCTACTAAATTTATGAGCTAAATGACGAAGACTATGTTTGATGATAAATTAGCCATGAGTGAGTGATTCATGGCCACCGGCTGTGGACCTAAAACAGGGAACGAACCTGCACAAATGTGGGTAAACTACCATTCACCCACAACTCCACAGCCAATAAAACACACTTGCGAACAAAGAGTCTAATTAGGTTTCTTAATACCCTGCCAGAAATATGCTTTATGTTTGCACAGAAATACTAGGATTGTCTAAGAACTGACCCAGTGTGTCACCATTTATTCTTTGAAAGAACTTCATGTCCAGCGGAATTGATTTAGCTTTTAAGTCAAAACTGAAAAACTATAATTCTTAGAATTTTTTGAAGGGATTTAGCAAATTTCATGTTTGAAAATAAGCTTCTGTTTGTAGAAAAGAGGTGTAGTGGTGTCGAATGTCCGTCTACACCTTTTTCCTGCAAACAAGATCTTTATGAAAAACTGCATGAAGTTTGCTTTACCATGTAGGAAGGACATAGACGGGATTGAAACGGTGAACCAAACTTTATGAATTTTTCTAATATGCTTTCGTTTGTACGAAAAGAGCCACCACTACACTTTTTTTCTACAAGCATGAGCTTTTTGAAAAACTTCATGAAGTTCGGTTCACCGTGTAAAGCCCGTCTTAGACTAGATTTACACCGTGAAGTAAACTTCAGAGCATTTTTGTAAAATCTTTCGTAAGTAGGAAATAGTAGGACCATGATACAACATACTACTGTGAGCAAAAAGTAAGGTGTAAGGGTCAATTTAAACATCGCGGGCCTAACCATTCGGGCTAGTTCTTTTTTTCTTGAGTTGGTAGGACTGTTGATGACATCTGTGCCAAATTTCATGTGAATGTCATTATCAGTAATATATTTACGCTTGTGTTTTCCAAACGACCAAGAGTGCATTTTTCGATTTTTACAATGTCTGAGCAGAGAAGTGCCATCAAATTTTGTTCGACGTCAACAGATGACCAACACGTCAATGAAGTGGAGGAATTAGTGCGCAAAAATCGTCGGTTGACTGTTATGATCGGAATATCAGAAGGATCTGTGAAAACCATTTTGAAAGACCATTTGGGCCTACGAAAAGTCAAATCTCGTTTGGTACCGAAAGTTCTCATTTTTTTGGAAAAAAAGTCATCAAAAATTCGCATATCGTTCCGCAACCACCGTATTCGCCTGATTTGGCTCCGTGTGACTTTTGGCTATTCCCAAAACTCAAGAGACCACTTCGGGGAACGCGTTTCGAGTCGATTGAGGAGATAAAAGCAAAATCGAAGAAAGCGCTGATGGCTATACCGGAAAGGGACTATTTGGCATGTTTCGAGGATTGGAAAAAACGTTGGCATAAGTGTATTTTATCGGGAGGGGATTACTTTGAAGGGGATGAAATTGATTTAGAAGAAACGAGAAAGCTAAGCTAACTTCGTCTGTGCCGAAGTTTTAATACCCTTGCAAGTGCTCGCATAAATATTTTCAAAAAATACTTTTTTCCCATTTTCCGACCGATCGTCGTTCGTATGGGAGCTATATGATATAGTCATCCGATTTGGACAAAAACTTGTAGAATTATGTAAAAGCACGAGAAACAAACAAATACAAAATTATAGGATGCTACCATTAAAAACAAAAAAGTTTTTCAAACTAAGACTGTTTTTTAGATCTATCTTTTGTATGGCAGCTATACCATATAGTTGTCCGATTTTGATAAAACTTGGTAGAATTATAAAAAAACATATAAAACCTACGATTACAAAGTTTGGAGTCGTTTCCATTTTAAAGAAAAAAGTTTTTCATACTAAATCTAGTTTTCCGACCGATTGTTCCTATGGGAGCTATGAGATATAGTCATCCGATCCGGTCGGTTCCGACATATTAGTTGTGTGCAGCAAAAAGAAGACTCTGTGCAAAATTTCAGCTCGATAGCTTTAAAACTGAGAGACTAGTTCGCGTAGAAACAGACAGACAGACAGACGGACGGACAAAGCTCAATCGACTCAGCTCGTCACCCTGATCAAGAATATATATAGTTTATGGGGTCGGAAATGAATATTTCTATGCGTTGCAAACTTCTGGGCAAAATTATAATACTCTTTGCAAGGGTATAAAAATAAGGATTTTTCATTTTTTTTACAAACAAATACTTTTTTGCCCACAGTAGTACAATACAATTATTGTTGCATCATGAGTAGGACTATATCTCTTTACTATAAACGAAAGCTTTATCAAAAACTTAATGCTGCTTGATTCACTGTGTAAATCTCGTCTTTTGGGTATCAAACAGATATCATAAATAGGCTAGTTAAGTTTCGGAGGATAAAATACAGGTTCATTATAATCATTTCATTAAGCCATCGACAATATTTGTCGATGTTATAGGCATATTTTGCTTATATAGCTAATAAGTTGAAAAATCGGATTCGTAACTTGAACCTCATAGTGTATTAAAATAAAAAAAACCTTTCATCCATCTTCCGGATATATTGGCCATTTTGTATTGGACCATCTGGTTTCAATAACTTTGGCATTTTGTTAAGAATTTTTAAGTTTTAAAGGTATTAAGGTATTAATACAAACAAGGTTGCAAAAGCGGAACCAAACCGAAACTTCCTGAGAACCGGTCCAGTTCGGATTTTGTTGGGTGCCTACCTTAAACTTATTACTTCCTGAACCCGACCCCGGCTGTTTTGGATTCGGCCTACTAAAGAACTTACTTTACGTCGGTTTGGGTTTGGTTCGGATTTTAAAATGCTCTGAACCAAAGGTTCAAGCCTTTGGTAAGGCAAAGTTTTTTTGTTTGGTCAAAGTTATGCATGGTTTACTTCGTGACCTAAAGACAACTTAAACACAAGCGCCAGCACGCCTTTTCCTAGCAATGAAAATACAATGCTATTCTTGAAAGCCGGATGCATTCTGAAGAGAGATATTTGCACAGACCAGATCAAATCTGAAGTAGATTATTGAGAAACTTGGCCCATAGTCTGGAGTTAGTGGGTGTCAACTTGTAGTTTAATCGTTCTGACAGTTTTTGTTCTTGTTGCCATAAAATAGTGCAGTGAAGGCGAATTTTTGTCAGGTGCTGCTGTGTGTGTGGCTGTTCGATTCTTGTGCTTAATTACACGCTGTAATTTGCAACAAAACACTGCAATTAGCACGCAATTGCAGCTGGTCAGGCCAAGCCGCCGGCTACCTTTGCATCGGAATCTGAATTTGACTCTGGCATCTAAACTAAACTAGTTTGGGCAGTGGCCGGTCTGTACGGATATGGTGCGACAATGGTACGCCCGCCACGCCTTTGCATTCAGTTTAGGATGATGCTGCCGGCTGCTGGCTGGGATGCCATCGGATTGTGGGCGGGCAGCTTGCAATTTTTTTGCAATTAATTGGAAATCGGAGTCGATCAATTGCATTGTAACCACAAAATTAATAAGCATGAATTATGCCGATGTGTGTGTGCGTGTGTGGCGATGTGAAGATGTGGATGCGCGACAGCAGTTAAAGTAGAGCAAAAGCAAAGCTGACAGCGAGGGGCTAATCAAATTGCTGGCAATCATGGAGCCGTATAAGCAAATGTAGCAATTTCAGTCAAACACCGAGACGGAGCAACCTGATATGGCCAGGCTGGGCGGCTGCAGACGATACAACAACAGTAACACAGCCTCAGCTTGTGGCTGTGACTCGACTCGACTTGACTTGACTTGAGTGGAAACCTCAGCCAAGTCAATCAAATGCAAAATTGCGGTTCTGTGTTGATTGTTGATAAATAACAACAGCAACAATGCAACAGCAACAGCAACAGCCACAGCCACAGCAACAGCAATTGCAGCCAACAATTTGCCAATTGCAACCAGACTTTCCATATCAATTAATTTGATTAAACTCCCAAATATGCAGGCAAAAGCTACACTCTTAAGGACGTTCAGCAGGAAATTTATATGATTTGGAGTCATAAAATTAACCAGGAATCTTTTAGCATCAACAATTTTGCTTACTTAAGGTAGAGTCGGCGAGGGGAAGGTATTTTTTTTTTGTTTTGTCTTTTACCTAGGTAAGGTAAGAGGGAAATTACTGTAAAGGTAAGGTATCAGGTTAAAGGGATGTAAATAGGCTGGATTTTGGAAAATTTTCTTTATAATTCTATAAATTGTGCCGTTTAGGATCGTATCAATTGCACTAATTTCGGACCAATTACCAGGAAACTAGTTGCAAAACTAGCTACTTTGCACCAGTTGAGAGCATTGGCATTCATCTACTAGTAGCTAGTTTAGTAGTCAGTTACTAGTAGATAGTTATGTAGCTAGCCACTGGTAGCTAGTTCTTTTCCTTACTTGAAGTAACCATCTTCTTAACTAGATAGTTACAGGTAAACGTCTTCTTTATTAATAGAGATCCAAGTGGGAACTGGGGAATTGCTGGTCTAATAACCCAGTACCAGTGGGGAGATATATTCTACGTATTTTGAATCCATAAGTATACCTTAAAATTTGACTGAGTGTGTGTACATACCACGACAGGGTCCCGGATATGCCACCGCAATGGAACGTCCAATTTGGCAAATCATTCGATTTATATCACAAGTGCTCCTATAGGTCTGACCATCCACACCGCATACAGCACGCTCCCCGGCAACGTCATCATCATCATCATCAGCCACGCCCACATTATCCACATCCAGTTCGTGTTGCCGTGGGCACTCAATTTTACAGGGAATGCAATGCGGCATCATATATTGATCCTCCACACAGGCGAGCCCCTTCAAGCATTGTACACCCTGGCAGCTGGCTGTTAATGAGACCAAAAATTGTACGATTTATCTCTTAGTATTCGTATCGACTTTGTCATTGGCATCAATACCATCTGGTTGCCAATTTCTAAGATTAGCCCCGCATGCTCACACCGGCAGCCATAAACTGTCGAAATTTATCATTGCACATGGTTCGCCCGTTTGGGGCGCAAATGCGAAACGCCTTGGCGCCAACTGTGACACTCACAAATAATTGCATTCATTTTTACGAGCTTTATTGAATGCGATGCCAGAGATCTGCATTGCCGTCGATTGCGCATTCCATTGGTGGTTGGCGCGTGCGGCGGCTGCCGCTGCCGCTGCCACTGCTGCTCCTGCGGCTAATCCAACAAGTTCTTTTCTTTTTTCTGTTTCTCTCTTTTTTTTATTGATCATTTGAGCATGTTTGCGAGTGCTTCCTGTATCATTAAATTATTACACAACATTTCGATCGCGAATCTTTTATGGACGATCCGTTCCGTGGCGCTGTGTCGGTGTGTCTGACCAGTGTCGGATCAGTTGATTTCACCACTGGCGACAAGTTGTTGGCCGTAATTGAAATGTGCAATAATTTGTCATCTAATCTAATTGTGGCGCTGTTACGTTTTGGCACGCGAGCAAGCTAACTCTGCTTCTGGTTAAACCATTGGTTCTTACTCTTTTCGACTGATGGGAAACTGTTCAAAAGGGTTGAAGTAGTCCTCATCTGCATTTTGAGCTCATTAAGAACCTTCTAGAGTGGAAACTTTTGTTAGAATTTATGATATTCGGTTCTCTGTCTGAGATATTTGAAGTCTCAGTGTCAGGGTAGACGGCGGATTAGAGATGAGATGTGAAATGATTAAGTAACCCTTATAGCTATCGAAACTTATTAGAATCATCATGATTTATTGAACCCCAGGGCTGAAAACACACATAAACCAAAGCCACAGAGTCATTCCTTGCAGTCACACCCAGAAAATCTTCAACTAAGTTCATGATTTAGTTGTCTAAACATCTGCAGGAACTTGGTGGTTAGATTCCCTCTTTAGGGTTTATCAAATTCAACTCACTTTTGCAGTGCCCTCGATATGCCACCTCCAGTTGGGCGTTATTGGATCGGCAGGCGCGCTTGCGCAGCTGGCATTCGGTGTTGTAGGTGCGTCCATCGGAGCCGCAAACCGGATTTGTGTGCTGCTGTTGCTGTTGCTGTTGGTGTTGCTGTTGGTAGTAAGTTTCGTTTAGTGCCGCCCCTGGGAGTAGGCAATGGAAAATGGCCAGAAGGGGGAGTGGGTGGGTACTTACCATCACCACAGGCTCATAAATTCCACCCAAAAACGCCGAGTCATCGGCATTAGCCAAGTGGTCATGACTGTCCGATGACGCAGCCATTTCACTTCCGCGTTCAGCCTGATACAGACGACGACGTGCCCCAGACATTGTGGTATTTGCTGACAGCGACGCTGTTGTTGCTGCTGTTGCTGCTGTTGTCCCAACTTCAGCTTCTGCTTCTGATACTCGAATGCGCCGCGGATCCTTGTTGTGCTTGTGCTTGCGCCTGCGCTGCTGCTGCTGCTGGCCATTGTCATGATTTGGAGCATGCTGGTGGTGTCTGACTCGGGCATTGTCTTGTTGTTGCTGTCTATTAGTGTCGTTGGCGGGTTCATTAGCATTTGCCAACTTATGTCTAGACTGAAATGTCGTCTGCGCAGGCGTCGTGGCTATGGACGAGTCATTGGCTCCTGTCGTCATTGATCTTGTTAAGTGTTTGCCATGGTTATTCCTATGCCTGCGCCTCTCATAGCCCGTCATCTCCACTCTGCCACTGGTGTTGCTGCTGCGGCTGCGGCTGCCGCTGCTGCTGCTGGTACGTCTTGTTGTGGGCTGTTGCTCTGGCAAATTGCTGCTGTCTATAATCAAAAGTCTTCTGTGTTTCGTTTCACCCTGCGCCTTTTTATGACTCTGGCGCTGTGGCTGGGGCTTCTCTTGGCTTGGTTGCTGTTGTTGTTGTTGCAGTTGTTTTCTTTGGTTATCAACGCTGTTGCGTTGGCGTTTGGCGCCATCTAAACCTAAATGGATGTTTGTAATTTCGCTACTTAGACTACGAGAGCCACGCGGTGGCATTGTTGCCAGCTGGTGCTGCTGCTGTTGCTGCTGCTGTTGCTGGTGTTGCTGCTTCCGGCGCAACGCCGCTCCGCACTCGGGAGCGCAGACGCACTTTGGCCTTCCCTTGCGTTTGACGCACTTCTTGTTTGGCCCACATTTAAAGCTCTTGCAATTCTCTGCGAAATGTACAAGGCAAAAAGTAAACATTATTCTTTTAGTTGAAAATGCATAATTTATTAGCTGCACTCGTGCAGTGGCAGTTGTTGCTGCTGCTGCTGTCGCATATTCTGGCATAAATTAGCACTTTGAGACAAGTCGCCGTCTGCGTCTGCGTCTCATTTCCAGACAGCTCTCCACTCACCAGTGCACGGCGCACACTCAACGCCTCCTCCAATCGCCTGTGCAAAGAAGTACTCCACGCTGCTCAGCTCACGATCGGTGTAGGAGAAGGTCTGGCTGGCGCCACAGCATTCCGATTTGGTGATGTTCGTTGAAAAGATTTGATTGCATTTGCCATTACCGAGATGCGTCTGCCAGCAGGTACCAGCTATGCGGGTTGGCGAGAGAACAGATAGATAAGCGGATACAGTTGCGATTGGGGGGAGCATTTTGGGAAGACAAATGAGATCAAAGGACGCCAGAGGTGCTAATCGACTTCATAGTCTCGATAATCAGGTGATCAAAAAGGATGCTGTTCTATGATAAATGTGATGAATGTGTCTTGTCTTTGGAGCTAACAAAGCAGCCACCAAAAGCCGGCTGCTAATTGTTTGTGTTGTGATCGATTTGGTATGCCGAAATCCACTTAGCCAGGGGATAGCAACAACAACCTTCTGGTGAAAACATTGCGTCATTTTTGGGATAAATGTGTCACATTTCGCAGCGAATGAAGAACGCCCAGGCGCCACATTTTGTATTTTTTTGGGTCAGTCTGCAGGCAACCAAACTACTTACCAGCCGACGGGCGCATGTTGAGCAACAGCAATCCAATTAACAGAGTCATCAATGGCCGTCCAGACTGCAACTGGATGGATGTGGCTCTCGTGCCTGGACTAGAGCTAGATAAGTGTTCATGTTGCTGCCGCCGCTGCTGCTGCTGCTGCTGTTGTTGTTGTTCACGTGCCGTTGACACCTCGTCATTAGCAGCGGCAGCAGCAGCAGCAGCAGCTATGCGTGGATGTCTCACTGGGGCCGCATTGACGTCATGGCCATGGTCAGTAGCACGATCGTCATCCTCGTCATGGGCAATAATGCGGCCAGCCGAGTCTTGCACAATGTTCCATGCGATCACTATAAATAAACTGAGAATTGTGCTACATTGGTGGCTGTGGCTAGTTGTTGCTGCCGTTGCCGCCGTTGCCGCTGACGTCTTTGACAATGTTGCCGCTAATTGGTTTGGTCTACGCGCTTCCGCTGTCGCCACAGGAAGTGCGCGCATTGTCCGCATGTTTCTGCGTTTGAATTTGTAATTTGATTTTAGAAATGTTAAATTGTTTTGACTGTTTGTTTGATGATGATGAGGCATGACAAGGCGATGGGGAACGGCAAGCGCTGCAAAACAAATGATACAAGACAAACAAAAAGTTCAATTAAATAACGCACACGAAAAATATCTTAGAAGAAGCTTTGGCTAGGAGGGGCCACTTGAGTGAAGCACATGCCTCGAGTGGTGGCACGGCAGCAGCAGCGGCAGCAGCAGCACCAGCACCAGCAACATGATGCAACCAGTCAAGCACAAAGAATGTTTTTGTACAAAAACGACAGCCGAGAGGCAACAATTAAGTCTCAAACGTTGAGTTGACATTGAGCAGGCGGTTTTCAAAATGCGACTACTAAAAATAAAGAACCTGTTGCTGTTGTCTGCCGTTGTCTGCAAAAAGGCAGCCCAGAGCACACTGGGCCACATAAACGATCTAATGGAATGAAATTAACATTTTGGAGATGGACAAAACGGCTATGCCAGGGCTTGACTGGTTCATTAAAAGATCATTTGCCCAGGCTGTACTAAGGTTTCGATTGAAAGCTTGATTTATGGTTACTTAGATGGTTAGAAAGTCTGACAAAGCTTAGCTATAAGCTTTAAAAAAAGTTATTCTGTACCTCTTTCAGTCTGAACATATCACAAGAACAGTTTATATCAACGAAAGTTGATGCTGCAGGAACATTCTTTTGCTCATAGCTCGGCTACCGCTCATCCGATCTTAACCATTCCTGTATCAAATCGATAAATCAATTAGATAACTAAATATGTCCAGAAGTGATAAACCTTCTATATATAGAACTCGGAGCAGGAGACAGTTGAGCAATCGACGCCAGCAATTGGCTATGTACAGGCTGTTTCTGAAAGAATCGCGGCTACAAATAGGACCGAAGAGTTAAAAAATCAAGTACATCTATTCGGAAGCTAAAGTTTTTCTGAAAATACTGAACAGAACCTATTTCCAAGCAAAGCAAGGCTGCATGTTTGGGAATTTGACCATATGGAAGGTTCGACAAAAGCTTGAACTTACCCTTTTCTAAGGAGTTCAGTTCAAGTTCGGTTTGCATATTGCTGTTCCCACATTCATGATTTTGGAGCAGTACAACTTTTGAGATTCGCTCTAGTTCTTTTTGATTTTGTTGAAATGATGACTTGTCGTGGTGAAACGTTCAAAATAATTTGCTATTTATTGCAATCTTATCTAGATACCAACTTTATTTTGCATTTTTCTAAAAATATTTTGCATTTAATTTCGTTCCTTCACTTGAAACATTTCACCCACTGTGCGAAGGCGCGGCAGGGGCAGGTGCGCAAGCTTTGGTAGGTTTGGCGCATTATGCAGCCGCCGTGTCTGTCTGTCTGGGTCTGGTCTGTGACTTGCAGTTTGTTTGGCGCGCTAGTTTGGCATTTGTTTTATTTTTTTCGGCTGGTTTTTTGCTTTTGTTGCCGTTGTTGTCAGTGTCATCGTCATGATATTAAGGACGTGCTCAAGACAACATACGGGCTGCGTATGTACATATGTACGAATGCATGTGCAGGCGAGCGACATGCAACAATTGCCGCTTAGAGAGGCCAACGGAACGTGACTGGAGTGTGACTTGTGTCAAGTATCCTAATTTGGACATCTCGACAAACGTCCTTGAGGCAATCATAAAAAAATATTGTCAGGGCTGTCGTCTGCAGGGGTAGGGCCAACAAATTAGCCCAATCCAAGCGCAAGTCCGTCTCCGTCTCCGTCGTCTCCGTCTACCTCTACCTGTGTGCCATACACACATTGCACATTTCCTCGTAAACAATTAATGACCTACTGCGTCATGGTTCATGTTCATGGCAGCGTCAGCAGCAAAAATTATTGCGTTAACATGCGTTGCGACATTTTATATGACGGTCGTCCAACTTGGCCGGCCAGACTCTGCACTTGCACGCACTGGAGGAGCTGGAGGAGCTGCATTCCAGCATTGGCCGCGTGCAAGACGCTTGGCTATTTTTAGACCTTGTGACTGTCGGTGGGTTTGTGTATATCCCCACACTCTCCTGACCAAAGGGTATTACATGTATATAGCTCTGTTATGCTGATTGTAACGGATAGATGTCTGAGCTTATAAAAAATAATCGTCTAGACGAGGTGATAATCTCGTTGTGGTGGCATAAATTAAAAGGTTCGATGCAGAAATTATGTGTAGTTGGTGGATGGCTGAATTAAACTATACATTTTTTGAATAAATTGCAGACTACTTATATTTTCTTTGGTTAGGGGAAAAAGAGAAGCAGAGAAATGAGTTGGTAAGAAGGGAAGCGAGCATGATCAACAGAGTTCACCGGAAGGAAAGCTTCAAAGATGAAATAAAGATACAATTTGGATGGGGGGAAAGCATGAAAATGGTTGAGGAGAAGCGTAATAAGTTAGGAAAAAGGGTAGAGAAAGAAATAGAAGATGAAAAGGTTCACCGTAAAAGGGGAAATGTTATGATTGCCCATAGGAAGGGACCTGTTTGTATGTGGAAGAAAACAGGGTATTTGCTTCAAAGCTGGCGCCAATAGCTGGTGAATTGGACAGGGTGTGTAAGTTTTTAAGGCAAATGCCTTTTCAATACCTTTCATACACTAACCGGCCACTCAAAGCTTCCTGGGCTTAACGAACGAAGTGTTGCTTATTCTAACCCACGAAATTCTATATAAGATTAGGTTTGTAAAACAACTACCAGTCTTTGATTACTTTTTGCAAGAAAAACATTCAATTTCTAAGTGTATACTTTCTCACTTTTCTCTAAAACCTACCAAACTGTTTTCGCTCCTCCCTTATCTCTCGTTTTAAATGAAAACAGCTAGCACGTGCCATTGAGCCATTCAACTCGAAACCCGCCGACTGAAATCAAGTCAATCTAATACTGTTATGGCCTAACTACGTATATACAAAAACATCTTTCGATAATAATAGGGGAAGTGCTGTGAAATTTAGCACCGCTTCAGTGTGATGTTTCTGTTTTTTGAGGCTGAAATTATGCACTTGTTGCTGAAGTGCAGCGACAACAGCAGCAACAACAACAGCAGCAGCAGCAGCAGCAAGAACAACAACAATATCCAGAAGCAGCAGCAGAGGATGCAATTCAATACAAACAAAAACTGTAGAAAAAAAACACATTTTGCGAAAAATCCAGAATAAATGCCCAAAAACATAAAAACAGGTCTTTTAAAGCGGCGGGCAACGGTCAAACTGCATCTTGAAAAAGGCATTCGCTATATAGAAGCCTGTGTTTGTGTGAGTGTGAGCGAGAGTGTGTGTGTGTGCGTCTGTGTGTGTGTGTGTGCTAATGTGATTGTGTGTGTGCTGTTATTGAGTTTGGCAATGCAGTTGTTAAGCTTGCCACCGCTACTGCGGTGAATGCATTTTATGCCTTGCTGCTGCTGCTGCTGTTGTTGTTGTTGTTGCTGGTGTTGTTGCTGTACTCCTTGCATTTTTCGTTGCTGCCGCCACTTTCTGCCGTTGCTGCCGCTGCCGCTGCTGCTGCTGTTAGTATTGTTTACTGAGCTCAGGCACACAAAATTCAAGCCCAACAGAAATTTTTGTGGGCATTAAGGAATTCAAAGTATTCAATCGCATAACTTCAAGTACGGTAAATATTTTGTATTCAATTTAGTTGAAGGCAACAGCAGTCAGTTTGATCCTTCAGTTCCTTCTGTTGGTTGTTATGCTTGTCATTTTATACCTTAACTCTTTTTGAGCTGTTCAAAGCACAGCTGTAATGTTATCAATACTTTCCGTATTCAATTACTTTTCATAACAACAATCTCGACTATTCAGATATAGAGAAACAATTGTTAATTACGATTATTTAGTATTCTAAAAGGTTTCTTGGAGTTGGGATTATGCAATAAATATTACAAAATATAATTACTTTTACAATTACTTGAACAATTGTACCTATAAAGGATAAGTACTAAGTAATTAAGCTTGAACAGTTGAATAATTCAAGTATTTCTGGGTGGAAATATTGATTTTCTATCAACCAAGTTTAAAACACACAAAATAATAATTTAGGTATATATAGTAGGCATATTCCTAATCAGCATGATGAGCTGTGCGGATGTAATCGGCCTTATAGTCAGCAAAAAGATGGTGGGGTTCGATGTTTGTCTTACGAGTCTTCTCCAGAATTGATCGTTTTGTGAATATCGGTTCTGTGGTGGATCTGTCAGGCCTGGCCACACTTACAAGGTTCAATCAGTTTGCTCATTCTTGGCTAAAGACTTTCGCATAGGATGCCTGATCCCACGATTACTCTCTCTTATTTTAAAAATATTGGGTAAAGAACACTTAGGGCCGATTCTTCATCTTCTACATAGCTGCTGTGTGTCAGATAATCTAAGATTTTGTTCTGTTATTTGTAGGTTTATGTGACAGATAGCTGTGTAGTAGTTTAGAAATCGTCCCTTAGACTCCAACCTTCGGATTTCTATCACCTTCGGATGGGCAACCTAATTTAGATTGAGTTTACTTATTAATTGCAACATATTTTGTGTAATTTGGCTAGTGTCTTGGGTCTAGTTATGTGAGTGTGGAATTGTGATGATATTTAACTTATTTAGTTTATTGGTTCAGTCTAGGTGAGGTGGTTGTTAGGTTATTTATCTGTTAGGAAATTCTCTGGGAAAAATATTCTTGATCCGTCGCCTTACTTTAATTCCTGAACTCCCTTATCTGTGCAAGGGTTTTCTGGCTAGTGTGTTGGGGTAAGTTATGGTCTCCGAGTGTGAGATGCTTGTCCAGGTACTCTAAAGTATTCATATTATACCCTTTGAGGAAGACGTCCCGACACTCATCGTGAAGAAGTGTATATGTTACGCGGATACATTTAGCTAGGTTCAGCTTAATGTATCATTGCCGTACCATGTCAGTGTCATTATAGATGCATGGGTCTCTTACCAAAATAAGAGTATCGTTAGCAAATGAGTATGTTCTGGGGGTTCTCAAAGGATTATATTCCTTCCGTAGGCATATCAAAAGTGTAGAGAGAGTGAGGTGTAGGTGGGTTCGAGGACACTTCCTTGTTTCAAACCAGCGCTTATAACCCTCCCTCTGGTAACATCTTCTTTCAAGACTACCGTTATGGTTCTGCCTAGTGTCAAGTAAACTTACAATTTACTCTGTTATCGGTTTGTTATATGACCGAAAGCTCTATCAGCCCTTAATCTAGTATTTATCAGATAGTAATAATAGTTGCCGGTCGCCTTCGCCAGCTATTGATGACAGTTGTGAAGTAAGCCATGCAGGAGCTTTTCAAACTTTGCCGTTCGGATTCTACGTGTATAAATGATAAGCACACTGGTCAGGAGGTTAACAAATGCTCGGCGTGAGCCTTTGGTCGCTGAAAGCCAACTAATTGTTATAATTTATTTCACAGTTGGATCCTACAGATTTGCCAGCCTACGATCCACCGTAAGCCACTTCATGCTAACACCAAATTTTTTGACACGATCTGCCGATCATTAAACAGTCACCTTTTTTTCTGCTAAATCTTTGGGTTTCCTGCTTATTCGGCTCTGTGGCCCACCGCCGTTAAGCCTGTCAACGTGACTGTGAACCATATTCTGCGGGGGCATCCCACCTCTGTGGCGATTGCGCAATACCAGAGCAAGAGCACAGACCGGAGACCGGAGACCCGACCAGAGTTATTTTTAGCGTGCGTAAAGGTGCGCGCTGTTTTAACTGTGTTTCCTTGCCTGTGTGCGTGAGTAGACCTGGCTATATTATCCACCAAAAAAAACACACCAAAAAGGGTCAACGTATTTGGTTTCATAAATAACAAACAAACCGAACCAATGGAGGGCGGCGGTTCTAAGGAAACAGTTTGTCATTCGCCGCCGCCTGGCCAAGGAACAACAGGAAATTCCTTTCAGCAAACTCATCACCGGCCAAAGTAAACTGTGCGTTTCGGTTTTTGGCGCGAGATTAATGACATTTGGGGGCAGCGCACTGGCCCGCCCCCCTGCCGCCCACTTACGCATTTGCATATGACAACAGCAGCGGCAGCGGCAGCAGCAGCGTCGATGTTGACGTCGCGTCGTTTGTTATGCAAGCAGTAAATTTTCAATAAATATACATAAACCAACAAACAAATCAAATCAAACTGCAAAAGCAGAAGCCGCTGTGGACTGTAGCCAGACTGCTGGACTGGCTGCTGATGATGTTGACTGAGGGGGAGGCTCGCCTGATATACAAACGCACACACTCACACCCACACACGCACACACGCGAGCAATCATGTGATGCTGCCTCTTGGCTGAGATCCCTGGGCATGGAATGTTTGTTTTTCTTGCTTCGGAACGTCACGCGTTCGTTTGCATTACCCATACGCCACGTTGGACGCATCGAAAACTGACACTTGAGAGAGAGAGCCGGAGTACCGGAGTAGCTGTCATTAACAGCAATCAACAGCCGTCCGCGAGTAAACAGGAAATCTGCAGGATTTTTTGCTTAAAAAGCGCGCGCGCGCGCCTGAATTTTGTTATTTGCTTATTCTGGTATTGTGGGTGTTGTTGTTGTTGCCGCTGGCGATTTACAATTCCGCCGCTGCTGCTGTTGTTGCTATTGTTGTTGTTGTTGATGTTGATGTGGTACTCGACTTCTACTAGACTCTGTCGTCCGATTCAGACTCGCAGACACAGCAAAGGCTAAGCAGAGCTTCGTCTCGCAAATGAAAACAAATATCGGCTCTCACATGAAATCGGATCTATTATTGAGTCTTTCGATCATCATCTATTTTTTTTCACTTTTTTTTATTGAATTGTTTGTTGCAAAGAATTTTGTTATTGTCTGAGGATGGGCAATTATACGTGGAAATTGTTTTGTATACTTGATGGATTGGATTGGTAGATAATCTTATCAGTTTATCACAATGTTGGTAATGCCAGGCAGAGGGTATATCTCGAACTGCTTGATTACAAAACTGTAGTGGAAAGCTTGAGTTAGGTTGACATAGTCGAAATTTGAGTTAAAGTTCGAAAGTCGTGAAACACTAGATTGAAGTAAGTGCGGATAGAGCAAGAAATCTCTCTCACCAATACCTCGGACCTCTGGTTCAAGAGTTTCTTAAGATCTTGTGTATTCCTGGTAGACCACATACTTAAAACGATTCGGTATCTCGTAACGTCTGTCGGGTATATACTCTGACTGAACCCTTCCCTTGGGTATCGGCGGGGCAAAAGGAAAGTGTTTGTAACTCCGACTAGAGTGCAAGTGAATGTCAGCGAAATATTCAATGTGGACCTGCGGGTTTATATATGTGTACTGTCTGGTAGACAACGCTCACTCACAGCACACTCATGCAAAATCGAAGGCCCACAATCAAATTTCTATTGCCACACTCATCAACAAACACTCATCTTGTTGAGTTTTAGAGTTTTTGTTAATAAATAGTGTCAATTGCTATCTTAGCCCCCAGCACAATATACACAATATACAGAAAGCTATATTTCGGGTAGAGTGGAGCCATGGCTAAGAGGTTATTGGTAGCAGGCCTAATATACCAGCTGTGTACTAACAAATTTCTGAGCTTTAAGGGCCAATCTGAGTAGTACGAGGCAAACCACAGAGTAAAGTGCGGCTGATCTTACTGTGAATCCTATTAAAGAGGTGCGTTGGTTTTAAACACTACGCATAGATCAGATGGCCTTTCAGGGTTACCTAACCTTTTAAATAATTCACTTTACAGCTCCAAAGGGCCATGCAAAGCTTCTCTAAATCTCTTGGTTTTTGGTGTGGGACGTACAGGACACACACTAACCGCTGTACCATATCTTGTAAGCCAAATACATAGTGCTGTCCATATTGCTTTAGTCTTTCGTAAATGGTTTATGTTTATCCCAAAAGCGTGGTTCTTATAGGAAACGCTTATAATTTTTACACAGACATCACTTTCCTTTCCTTCGATTTCCGTATAGTTTCAAAGTTAAACTGCAGATCCTGTTGCAATATTCCCGTAACACTGGGGAAATATTGGTTAAAAGTAGTCTTCCCTTTTGTTAGTTAACTGAGTACTTACATAAATGTGAACATATCATTAGATAACATTATGTAAGCAAACAGAGCTGGCTGCCCTAAATAGTATGCAACGTTTTATAGCCTTCATAACTGTGCCACTTATTATAAATAAAAACTTAGGAGTTTAAAGATATAGTGCAAAATATGAACTTGATATCTTATAATCTTTTTTCCTATGAATCTTTTTTGTTCTACAAGTAACGGGTACAATAAGTCAAACTACTTAACACAAGTATGTTTATGCAGAAGGATAGTTTCTTAGATAGTTAAAGCTTAGCTGAATGTTTGATTTGGTAATTATCGTAAGTGATCGTTCAGTTAGTCAAATATTTAACACCTTTTCAACTTAGTTTTCCAGAAATTATACAGAATCTTTGGAGGATTCATAAGACAGACTTGCCCCTAACTTATTCAAGTTCTTGACACTTCCCTTGCAAAAAAAGAATGATCACAACAAACATTTAACCACTGTGCCGAGGTGCTAATTGCAATGTAAAGCGGGCGTGATTTTGCTTATATGTACCTTTGGGACTGTTCTATTGCACTGTCTCTTAATGTTAAGCCAGCAGATCACTAAAAAAACTAAGGCAAATGAAACTAATTGTTCATCTACTCCAACTATTTATCTCACCTTTTTTCCACACAATTGTTGTTGTTCAGCTGAGCTGGGCTGAGCGTGGCTACAATTAATGTCACTTTCTGGTTGATTGTTTTCTGCCGCAAATGTTTGCCCACAAAGTGATCGACGGGTTTTCTTGCTAATTATAATTATTACTGTTTTAAGTTCTACAAGTTTTTATTTGTCTTGGATTTGCTGGTCGCTGCACTTTTTACTTGGTCACCGAACTACAAAATTAAGGGGAAGTTGTTGTTGTTAACCAAAAAGCAAAACATAAAAAAAAAATTATGTAAATAAGTGCAAAGCTTTTCCGGCGGTAGATCAATTCGTGCTGAGTTTTCATTTTGGAGAAATTGTGTGTTTTGGTACATTTCTTTACATTTTCAACACTTTTCACTGACTCGCTGGGCGCTTGGGACCAGTGGGAAACGTGCGCCCCAACTGATGGTCGAATGCCGACTGAATTTTGAAAACCAAAGTTCTCATTTAGGTAAGAAAAGAGGCAACAATTTTACACCCATACACATGCAAAGCGAAGGCAGGCTGGCCGAGCCGGCGGCAGCGGCAGCGTTGTTGTATCCCCCATGTGTGTGTGTGTGAGTGTGGCTGCGTGAGAGGCATGTTAATACCCAGCAAACATTTCATGAAATTGTTTGATCATATTCGAGTCGTTTTCGAGTCTGATTGAAAAAGTCATAAGTGAGCTCGATTTCTGATCATAAACTATACCTTTGTAGGAAGATAATAGCACCCTAGCTGCGGCGTTTAGTTTCTACTCATATATCCACTTATTTTCAAAGCTTTTTCGTGTCATATTTCCATTCATTTTCGAGTCGAAATGTTAAATTTATGAACATTATTTAAATTCTATTTCACTAGGCAGCCATGTCCAGTATTATCAAATGTTTGCCTAGATTCTAGATAATGTTCGTGGACTGAAGAGGAACCTGCTTTCAGAAATGTTTCATCACGTCCAGATCCATGCTAATTTGAGTTTAAAACTAATTAAAAGGAATATTTTAAATTTTTATAGCTCGTTTTATGGAAAACGTTTTTGAATTTTTTGGTTCACTTTAATATTATCATAAAGTTTCATTTCTTAGCTTTAAAATGAACAATCGCAAATATTTCTGCGATATTTTTAAGCGAAGATATACGAATCTACCAAATTTCGTACCGCCCATAGATATGCAATGGATTTTATTGTGATTTCCATAAGGACTCAATACAATTATAGTGATCTTTCATACCATATTTTTGGGCAGTACAAAACTTAATAGCTTAAGCTTAGGTAGAAAAAATTGCAGAATGGTTTGGGGTAGTGTAATTTAAAGCTAAGAAGTAAAACTTGATAATAAAATCGAAGAGAGTTAAAATAAAAGTATAGGCTCCCCACAAAACTTGCATAAAAAGTGTCCAAATATGCATTTCATGCCACTTGAAGCTTAAAATATGGCAAATCCAGATGCGATGAATCATTTGGAAAAGAGATTCGTGTTCAACACACAAAAATTAACAAGAATCGCCACCAATCCTTCAATAAACTGAAGCTAGTTAGCTAGTGTAATTTGTTGGCATCTTGTTTTGCTGAGAACTAAGAGATAAGAAGCTGTTTTGCCATGGCTTTACATTTCCGTTAATAAATCACATTTTGACTAATCTTTTAGTCGCACATCAAGCTCATCTCTTTTCAATCAACAAAAGCTCACGAAAAAGACTCATCAGTGTACATTTTTGTTAAACTGTTCATCCAAATGTTTGCTGGGTAATAACTCGCTCAACCACTTTTAGCAACATGTTGCCGGAAATGCATTTCCGGCTGTCATTGTGTGTGTGTTGCCAGCAACATTTGGCCGGGCCATCAGCAACATGTTCGTGTTGCTCATTAAATGCAACAGCCATATAGTAAACCTAACTTTATCTACAGTCTAAACTGTCTATTGTCTGTGGAAACGTAAGAAAAAAACCGAAATGATTTCTTTATGGCGCAAACAGCGTCATAATTTAGATCTAATTGCCAGATATTTGCAAAAACAAACTGCAAGTCGTTGCGGCTGCTGCCACCGGGCACAAATATGTGAACACAATAAGCGAACACGCCGGCTCAGCTTCAGTGAAAATTAAGAAATTTGATGTGGGGGCCCTTGCACTGGGCCTGATGCATCAATTACGGCGCGGAGCGTTTTATTGGCTAATGGCGTGCCGCGTGCGAATTAAGCCAGCTTTGCTTTGCCCATTCTTTGCCCTAACTAATGATGGCCATGCTGCACGGTGCTGTTGCTGTTGCTGGTGCTGGTGCTGCATGTGTCTGCCACATCGGGGGAGTATTTATTGAAAGTGCATCATCTAATGTGAAGTTGGCAACAAACTTGCCACGGCACACACACACGAAACTGTGATGATGAACGGGAGAGAACGGTCAATGGATATGGGCAACTGAATTGATATGTAACATTTCTTGGGCAATCAATCATTTGGTGTATTTTTAATAATAATTCAAATGCATCAATCTCATGGAAATTGCAGTGAAATTCGTTGATTCACATTTCCCAACTGACCACTGGCATTTTCTCATAATTTATACACTGAAAAGAACTTTAATGATATACTAAAGTTTTTGGTTTTTGTATAGTTTTCTGATAAAAAAGTATAAACTATGAGAAAAATACTTTCTCAGAATTAGGTGCTCGGATTACTCCCATTGTGTGTCCGCTTTGTAATGCTTTCTCTAGGCTTCCGGCTTGCAAGTCATAGCCATTCCAAATGCTTATTTTTGCAATAGCAAACTGGTTTCGCTTAGTGTATACTTTTGATACACAAATGTATATGCAGTAAATTTTGAATTCTATGAATGAAATTCCCATGCAAATGCCATACTGGGAAAATGTAGATTCTTGTGTTTGTTTTGATTTCCGCCCGTCCAAAATAAATCAAATGTATAAAAATCACATCAAAGTGGAAAATTCCGGTTTTCGGAAATCGATGACATTTGAACTGGTACAGGCAGGGCCGGAAATGAATCACATAATTCGCGGCAATCTTGCACCACAGCGCGTATGCGTAATGTGGCGAGTTTAAATTGGACATTTCTCACGACAATTAGTATTAGTTGGTTGAAAGGAAAGGATAACTGGGAAGCTTAAATGACGGCAATTTGCGGTGCCTCAAGGATATTCGATGACAAAAAGAAATTGCTTTGTGTTAAGCTGTCTGCCTGTTGTCTTGTCTAGACTGATTTGTATGTGCGAGTGTGTGTGCGTGTGTGTGTGTGTGCGAGTGTGTGTGAGTAATAGTCCGCTTAGGCTTGTTCTGCTGTCGGCACTTTACATCAAAGCAAAAGCCATTGCAATTGGCTAGACAGCGCCTTATAATCCTGGTTAGTTGGTTTTGCATGTAGCAAGTGGGTCCATGTGTGTGTGTTTTAGCATAAGTAGTTGCTACTACTTGTTGGTGCGTTGAGAGGAGGAGCGGGCGGCTAGTTAATATTTGTATAAATTATAGAAATAAGCAATTGCCATCTCAATGCAGTCAACTCAACTGCATTTCCTTACCCATCTGGTTGCTGGTTTGCAATTCAGATTGAAAAGCAACCTAATCTGGTGCGGACCCTCTTCTTAAACTCCTTCCGGTAAAAGGGTTTAGGGGCTTAAATCACAGTCCCACTCCTTTCCTAAACGACCTCGATCTACATTACTTGCTCTATTTGAATCAATACTAGAAAAAAGTCTTGTGTACAGATGACCAAAGCTTCTAAACTGAAATAAAAAACCAGTAAATTTTTTAAAAAACACTGAAAACATCAATTTTTTTTGAGCAAAAAAGATGCCCATATACATTATCTAAAGAGGAGGCAAAGCCAACTTCGTTTGTGACCAGTAGCCAGGATATTTCCTTTAGTGGCTTCTTTCTTAGTCTGAGCAGTAAATAAATGTTTAGTCTGGGGGCAATTGTTCAGAAGAGCAGAGATTCAGGAATTAGCAGTGGCTTATTATAGTGACTCACGATAGATTTAAGCCACCGTTGCGGTTCTTGACTTGGCATTAGGGGTTACCAAATCATGGCTAAAGTTCGGTACAATGGCTCACGCATTTTTGTCTGTCTGACCGTCTGTCTATCCACACCTATGAAAGATGGTAAAGGATAGAATAGTTCAGGCAGGCAGATCAAGTTCAACTTCCTCAAAATATTTGGTACCCTTATATGTATGTATATTTATATTAAGAACAAGAAAGAAAGTCGGTCAAGCCCGACTATAACATACTCTGTACCCAGAAAATATGTCTTTTGATCATAACTCGAAAACCGTTCATCCGATCTTCTTCATTCCTTTGGCGGATCGATAAGTTATCCTAATAACTAAATATGTCCAGAAGAAACAAGCTATCTATCTTCAAAACTGTGGTAGATATGAGGTTTTTTCTAAATTGCGTGGGCGGGAGGGGGCGTGGCCAAAATTGAAAATAAACTTGATCTGCCTGCAGACATAAGAAGCATATAACCCATACGTGTCAAACCTCTATCTCTTACAATCTCTGAGATCTGTGCGTTCATACGGAAAGACAGACGGACGGACGGACAGACGGACATGGCTATATCGACTCGGCTGTTGATGCTGATCAAGAATATATATACTTTATGGGGTCGGAGATGCTTTCTTCTGCCTGTTACATACTTTTGCACAAACTTATAATACTCTGTGTACCTACGGTACAGAGTATAAAAAGGGTAAAGGAATGTCGAATTCGGTGGAAAGATAGTTGAGTTTTATGAATTAATGCTTAATCTAGATGGATAGCATCAGCAAACTTCTTCAAGAAATAGAACAAACCCAACCGATTATATGGCGATTTTAGTTCGGTTTCTTGCTGCTGTGCACCTTTAAAAAGCAGAATGAAGGAGGTTACAATTAGTAAATTACGCCCCGAATGAATGGGTTTTCTATCATTGCAAAACTGTTGTAGATGATTTAAATTAAAAACGTATTAAAAGCAAGACTTAAGTGAAGTGTCTAACTTAAAACATTTGAAAGCTTATTGCCCCTGTCAACTTGGATAAAGCTTACAAAACAGTGCTGGTTAACAGTGTTGCCCTTGAACTTTCTGGTATCAAACATTAATCCGTTAAACCCTTAGTGTAAAAGCTTCAACTGTAGCTAAAACTTTTAGCAAGAACTTTTAGCTGTTACGTTACAAGTTTGAATTGTGACTGGCTTATTGGGCTTTGTATGTGGCAAAAAAGCTTCAAGGACTCTGTTGGTTATTCTCTTGTAAATCTTAAGATTTGACCAGCTTCGTAAGGCAAAAGGGAGGTGGAGCTTGGGTTGTGGGCATTTAAAAATCAAGCCCTTGTAATAAAGTTATTTTATTTTATAAATTTTATAAATAATTTTATTTAATAACATAAGTAAAGTTCCCTAGTTAGACTCAGCCAGATATTAACACCTTTAAAACTAATATGAGCTGGCTCTAGTCAAAGCTGAAGAGCTTCGAGTTCCTCAAAGTATGCTGCAAAATCTGTACGAGACATGTTAAATGATGGGAAAGTATAGCATACTTTGCAGCTGAATGCAACTAAGAGCCCTACAAATATAAAAACAGATGCATTACGCATATTCTACATTCAAGAACATGCTTAGCCAGATTGTCAGAACGAAAGTCTATGCTCAGGATGTATTCTGAAGCAGCGAACACTCTTTTGCTCATAACTCGACTAGCTTTAATCCCTCCTTTAGCAATCCTTTTCGGATTCTAGTTACTACAAATGTTTAGAGGAAATAATCCTTCCATCTATAAAACTGAGGGAGTTAGGACTTAATCTGCCGGTAAGTAAGCAAAATATTTGTCTCATACCATCTCTGAGTTCTGTTTGATGGACGGTCAAGGCTAAACCGACGCTTCAGTTGATGCTGATCATGAAAATATACCACTTAAAGGGTCAAAACTGATTCCTTCTGGCTGCTACCTACGCACAAACTTAATATATTTTGTGACCTCAGAGTCCTAAAAAGAAAAGAGAGAAGTTATGGGTACTTTTCTTTCTCTTGTTCTCTAAAAAACCACCAAACAAAGTAACTTCTAAAAAGGTAAACAACACACAACCATTCAGACATTTCATTGAAATTGATGGTTCTTATGAACTTTCGATTTTCAAATCCCAAACGACAGTTCTCGCTTACACCAATCCACAATCCATGATTCTCGTCTTGCTTATTACAAAGAACATGATTTGAATTTTAATTGCATTAAGCAGCAGCACCAACAACATACCAAAGCAAACGAGAAACACTGACAATTTGAGTTTTTATGTGATATGTAAAGATCATTTAACAGATAGTTTGATTATTTTATGACGACAACGTGCCAAACGCAACGAACGAGTGACACTGCATGCCCATGAAGTTGGAGAAGCTTCGCCACTTCTCCAATTCAAGTGAATAGTTTGACATTGTCCAAATCGAAATTTAAAACTCCCCCGCCGATATGTACCTACAGCTGGCCTTGAGCTCAAATCTGTGTTAAATGAGTCACATTTTGTTGTATTTACTTCCTTCATTACGCGATTTCTCAAGTGTTGTGTGAAATGATTAATTTTGGGTGCATGGTGAGGCGCGCTCATATGAATGGCAAGTTAAGTGGAACTGGAGCTCCTCTTTACAATGTTTATTTCAGTACAATTCCACCTCTTTATTTTTTATGGCACTCGCAGTGAAAGTGTGGCGAGATGTATTATTTTTGATATTTCGCCAGAAAAGGTGACATTAAGAGGGCGTCGTCAGTTAGAGCACAGGCGCCTGTGCGCTAGTCTGCTACACTTTTGGTTTCAATTAGGGTAGGCGGACCGGTCGGGATATGTTTATGAACCTGTGTTGCGTCCGCAGCATTATTGACCTGCAAAAAGGGTTGATCATTTGGTTTTATGGGCAGCCTTTGTTGCTTAAGCAAGTTCAGATTTCACAAATTGAAATATTTTCTTACAAAAGCTGATTTGATTGTGAACCTCGAGTTGTAGTTGAATTGGGGAAAATTTTAATAAAAAACCAACAAAACTACTCCAAAAAAATATGTAAAATTCCTTTACTCAACAGATCCGTATATCCTTATAAATTCCCTCAATGCAACCACTCCAAAGGTCGTGAATATCCATACTGGAAAACGTATTTGTTAGACCTCTCTGAATGAGGCCAATTCTTGGTCGAGCTGGCAACACCCTCTAAACTGTTGAGCATTGCATCTTTAATACACAATTTCAATCAAATTTTGATTGAGTTTATTGTTAATTAATGCGATTCTTTAAATGATTTACGATCAGTCCAAGCCCTGAGGTTTTAAAAAGTATGATACCCAATGTTTGATTAAAAAACTATGGGTTGTCCATATTCGACGGACCCATCTGGCAACGCCATAACTTTTGACAGAGATGTCAGATCGCTTAATGACATGAAGCGTCAGTCCAAGCAGATTTTTACCATGGAACAATACACGCCCCGCGAGCGCTCTGAAATAGTTGAAATTTACATTCAACAGAACAAGTCAATTGTGAAAACTCAACGTGCTTTTAAAAAATTAAAATTTCACATTGAATGGGACCGTAAATATGCAAAATTGCCGTATTTACGCCACTGAAAATCCTCAGGAGATTCAAGAAGTGCCTCTTCATGACGAAAAAGTCACAGTTTGGTGCGGCGTTAGTGCGAAAACGGTCATTGGGCCGTTTTTCTTCCAAAATGAAAATGGCCATGCTGTTACCATCAACCAGGAGCGTTATCGCGACATGATGACCAATTTTGTGATGCCAATTATTCGTCGAAAGCGTATGAGGCAGTTCTGGTTTCAACAAGACGGCGCTCCACCGCACACAAGTCGCATAACAATCGATTTTCTGAAGAAATTGTTACCGGGCCGTTTGATGTCGAAAAGTGGTGATTTGGACTGGCCACCGCGTTCGCCCGATTTGACGCCGCCTGACTTCTTCTTGTGGGGATATTTGAAGTCAAAGGTTTACGTCAACAAGCCAAGGACCGTAGAAGAGCTCAAGGACAACATTCGTGAAGAAATAGCCGCTATTCCGGCCGAAATGTTGGCGAAAACGATGGAAAATGCTGCAAAAAGGGCACAATACGCCAGAGGCGGCCATTTGAGAGATATCATATTCAAAAATTTATGTAAACAAATCTACTTGGAACAAATTAAATGAATAAGATTGCCAACCGCCAAATTTTTATTTTTTTCTTTGATTTTTTAAAAAAAAAACATGGGTCCGTCGAATATGGGCAACCCTGTACATACACTCAACTTACTTAGGCAGCGAGTCCTTTAAAAAGGATGACCAGATCCATTCTTATTTCGAATAACAAAACTATTCATGTTAAAGCCGAAATAATTTAAGAAAAGAAATTCTAAAAAAAACAATACAATCAGCATAGCTGGGTTGGATTTCGTCAAATTGCTTGAAGATATCGGTGTTATTTTTTTTATTTTATTTTAAGCAGAATTTCTCAGTCATGGTTTAAGAATTTCTGCACAATCGGCAACTAACATGCAAAGCCTAATGCTGCTTCAAGGCATGACGCATATGTCCTCAAATTAATGGGTGAGTCAGAGTATCCTCGTACTTCCAAACGTGCACAACGAACGGCAACGAAAAACTGTGGCAATTATTCAGCCTAAAGAAGGTTAATCTGAAAAGTTTAATATGGAAATGAATAACAGAATTGGCCACTTTTACTGCTATTCCAAGCGACTTTCTTCCTTGATTGATGTAAGAAAATACTGTAACTTAATAGCTATCACCAATAAATGTGACCTCAGCAACCCCTGCACACCTGCATTGATTCTACTTTCCACTTCATACGGCTTGTGACACTTCCTTTTTGTCATTTACGTTTCTGACTTGTCGTTGCCCAAATAATGTGCCGCTTCCAACATATTGTCACAGCTGCAGCAAACCAGAGACGACGACTTTTGCATTTGAAAGCTCACGTAGACTCGACAGCTACTTGTTTATGAGTTTATTTTGTTTTGTTGATTTGAATGGAGCATGACTCCCAGCTACAAGTATGCGTGTACGTATGGAAAATTGATAAATATGAATGCATTTCTACAAGCAGAACAAGACACTGGAAAATGTTGCTGCTGCTGCTGCTGCTGGTGTTGCTGCTGTTGGAGCATGTGTCGGAGCTCTGAAACTTCCGTCAACTGTGACGAGGGCAGATAATTACGCCCGGCAGATAAAAAATACAAAATATAAAATGGTCTTCTGATCTCAAGGGCAGCCGCCACCAGCGGCACCCCATTTGGAAACTGGCAACTCAGTTTCAACAGTTCAATTTGCGCCCGGTTTGATTGCTCAAGTGCAAGAGCAACTGCAGCCAAGAACACAAGAAGACGACGGCGACGACGACGCGTGCGAGGGTGAGGGCTACGCTTGGGTCATGAACTTCAATTATGAGCCACAATATTGCGCCCCGCCAGAACGATTGCTGCTGCCGCCACCCGCCCCCCGCCAGCAGGTGCAGTGGTTGCTGCTGTTGCCGCCGTCTGCAATTCGTGTCAAATCAACTGGCAAGCGCCTAATTGTGCATTTGCAGCCAAAACTTCAATTTCCAATTTCCAAACTGCTTTTAGCTGCTGCACGCCCCTTCAATGTTTACATTTGTGGGGGGATAAACACCATTTCTTTTCGACTTGCAACAATTACAAATTTATGGCCTTTAACAAGAATTTTATTTATGCATAGAACATTTTTCACCAGCTGTGAATTGACATTTGTGGAGGGGCAATCTGTAATCTGTTGCTGTTGTTGTTGTTGTGCTGTTATCACGAGTGGACTTTCCCTTGGTCTTAGTTTTTATTGTTTTACAATTGAGCCTGATAAACTGCCTACTAATTCAATTACAGAGAGACCCAAAGTGAGTGCCCTGGGTCCAGCTTATCGCGTGTGTCTGCATGTGTGTGTGTTTGCTCTAATTGAGCCACTGACCCTTGTGTGGCATATTTGTTATTTGGTTCAATTTCATGTCACGTCACTATTAGCAGGCCCACAAAACCTACCCCAATGTTGGGTGGCGGTGGCTATTTGGAACCGCAGTTGCTGATAAGCAATCCGGCTGATGTTGATTGTAGCTTAAACCACACATTTAAATTAGAGTTCAATGACTGCACATTTGGGACTCGCCATCAGAATAATGATCTGCATCAGCGGCATCCTTTATATACGCCGTCACACATATGCTTTTCGTTTGCCCGCCTGCCTTCGAGGGACTCTGGCCGGTTTGGTGCGGGCATGTGCCAGGCTTTATGTGCATAAATTTTAATTATAAAACATTTTTTTTTGGTTTTGTTTTTGTGTACACATTTAAATTTGAGCGAACGAGCAAATAAAATGCCTTCCTTGAGGGTGTTCTCTTATAACAAGCCACTGCAATTGCTGCTGATCCATCTCTGTGGTGACAATAAAAAGGCGACGCTGTTGGAGTTGCCACTCACACATACGCACTTACATGTGCATGGATGTGTGTTTACTTGGAGGAGTCACCCGACCCATGTTTCATCATCAACTTTAGATAAGCAAAGCTTGGGGTATTGATATTAGACAATTGGTAGTTGGAATTGATCCTGAAGAATTGGAGATCCCTTGGCATATTTTCTACAAAGGACTCCGATCTAAAATCGACACAACTCCCTTACAGTTGGTGCCGTTTTGAGTTCGGTTACCATAAAAAACTTGTACAAAGGTTCGAACCAACAACTTTGGCCAAAAACCTGAAACAAGAATGGTTAATGTAATGTCATGAGACCTTCACTGCTTGCCTAAGTAAGTATAAGAAATAATCCACACCAGAACCGCGGGTATCCTTGGCACTGCCAGAGCAAAGCACAAATTTGCCACGAGTAGAGTAAAGACTGCATGCATTTTGTAGTTGCAGTTATTGGAACTCGCGGGTGTGGAACTGCTGTATTTCTGGGTCGGCAGTGCGCGAGTTGTAAACTAAAAATATACTTTGTCTGCCCAAGAAGTAAGTATAAGAAGCTTTCTAACCATACCTGCCGAACCTCTATTTCCTACCATCTCAGTGATCTATTTATTATAAGGAAAGACAGATGAATATGACTTTATAGGCTCGTCTGTGGATGATGATCAAGAGAACCGGAGATGCTTGCTTCTGCCTGTTTACATACAAATGCACAAACTGAATATACGCTGTGTACCTTTGCTACAGGGTATAAAACATTTTTTATAAAGCATTCTAAAGTGGTTTACCAATCATAGAAATATTTTCATATAAATAAATATAGATAAAAACAACAGATGATGATGATAAACTTAAAGCTAAGTAAGCTAAAGCCCGACTACAATTTACTCTGTATGTGCCAAAGTTTGTACATACTAACAATGCAAATTTTGAGGGACTTTCTTACCAGTTTTGTTTTTCAGAATTTACTTACATATTTGAAGTCGATTTGCTTGTTCTAAGAATTAGTTTTCGACTTAAGATTTCTTGGTAAGAGTTTCTTAGAATTGTTCCTAGTTTTCTGGTTTGCTATAGGCTTTGTTGCCATACACATAGAAATCCACACCCACTGGAAATGATTCCTAAATTGCTGCATAAAAAGGCAGATTTTGGTTTTACTTGGTGTTACCATCTCTGAAATCTGCCTGAACGACTCTATGATGGATGCCAATCAGGAATATAAATACCTGTTACATATGCACAAACTCATTTAACTTTTAGTACAGGGTATAAATAGTGTTCTCTTTAAATTCTTATTCATATCTTTTGTTACCAGGGAGCAGAGCATTGGTTGATGATATTTTCGATTTTATGCCTGAAAATCAGTTCGAAACTTTGAAACAATCACTTACGAAACATTTGTCGGGTGGACACACGCAAGCCCTGAGCAACTCAAGCAGCCCATCGACAACAACCCGACTCTGGCCGTGCCTCCGTTCATTTCGTTTCGAGACGTCGTGGAGTGAAAATATCAGAAGTTCGGTGGCACGCATGATCTGGTATCTGTTTCCAGTTGAAGTTGATATTTAAGTTGTTTAAGTCGCAACGATGAGGAAAATACGAATTTATGCAAGTGCCAAGAGTTGTGTCGTGGAACAGTAGCCTCAAGTTAAAGCCGGGACACCAGAATTCGCCGGTTTAATTCAATTCAAAAGCATAACTCAAGAAGTGTGTGTGTGTGTAACAGGCGTCAATTAAATTCAATAAATTCTATTTGTGGAACGCATCCTGTTTTGCATAATTGTGATTTAAAAAGGCATAAAAAAAGTGAAATTACGCATACGCAAATTAAATTTTGATGAGTTTAAATTAAAATTGAATTACCCTTAACAAGCAGAAAATAAAAAGCAAACGCAAAATGTGCCGGCAACTGATGATGCTGTGGCTTTTGCTGATGCCAGTGCAATTGTGGCTAACTGAAGCCTTCAATTATTCTCCACGGGCTAACTTTGTGCTCCATTCCCCGCAACATTTGAAGTTTCATTTGAATCAGACGCGCAGCTCCTATTTCGGATTTGCGCTCGTCATTCGCCCCACCAGGTAAGCTCCAGCTGAAGGGGTGCCAAGTGCAAATATTTGCCAAATGTGTGGAATGTGCGAAGAGAAGCAAAGACAGTGCCACCTTTGTGGTGTTATTTCACAAAGCCCAATCAAACCCCAGTTCCCAGTGACTCAATTAGCGGCAGTTATTGGCATTTAACACTTTGCCACTTTTATTTGCCCCATAATTTATTGCTAGTGTTTTCATAATGGTCGGAAACGGCTTGGCAGCTGCATAAACAAACCAGGAAATCACCAAAATTGTAGTTAAACTTATCTCAGTTTCAAAACCACTCGACAGCACTTCCACTCCAGACACACAGCAATTTCTAAAAAAAATACCATCCCAAGGGGCAACTTCAATTGCCTTCAATTTCAATTGCCACAGATCGTAGATCGCGACTCCCCAGCTTCAGCAAACACACAATTGACAAAACTCGAATTTTTGGGGTCGACCTACATAGCCCAATATGTGTACGAACAGACCCGATGGCGGCGGCCACTTTTCTTTAGAATACGGGTCCCGAATACGGCAATGACATCACACCACACCTACTTAAACTGACACTGCGAATCAAAGCCAAGTGAATCAAATGGAGGCAGGGAAAGTACATAGACAGTTGTACGCCAAAACGAAAGTTTTATGCTCTTTTTTTTAACAGCTTCCGGCGACCAAGCAATGCTTTTCTTTCTTTTTTTGTTGGCTATTTTGAGAATTTTTGTAAAGATTATTCCTCATTCATAAGTAGAACGTATCAATTAATTCCACAAAATGTTTGGCAGTTTTGCGGTTTCTAAGATGTGATATATTGCCACTCATTTTATATATATTTCAGTGGTTAACTTAAGTTCTCAATGTTCCGAATATGGGAATATACAACAAACAAAATTTACACAAGGTTAGGAATTGAGAGGTTCAACGTTCAGCTCTTACAGAGAAAAAGAAGGATATTAAAAAATATCCATTGGTGGATTTCTCCTGTCCATTTCGACTGAATATGTCTCAAATATCCTTTTAAACATCCAACGGAGCAGGCAAATATGCATTAGATGATTTCTAGTATACTTTTGGAGCTGGATATTTCTTAAATATACTTTTAATCATCCAATGTAGCTGATCCATTCATCCTTTTAAAGATTTTCCACTCCTTGGGATAATTTGGTTGGACAGAGGCTAATCTAGAGTGATTTTAAAGGTAATTCTCTACATTTTTATGTTGATTGTATGACTTAGTCGTACAAGAAGTCAATACGAATGCCCTAAGGAATGGCATAAGAATTTAGAAAAGATATCAATATTTCTTATCACTGCAGAAGCTTAAATGGTAGATGAATGACTGAGATGAATGAAAGATTTTAAAACTAAACCGTTATAAAGTATAAGAACCGGTTTCTATGCTTATCGAACTCAAGGCTTTGGTTCGTATCAAGTTCCAAAGATTTTCAGATAGTTCTTAGACTTTATACATGTAAGACTTATTATTGTTCAAAAGAACGCGTCCTGTTAACTAAGCCATATAGCTTACCAATTTGTTGTCAATTGGAACTGCTTCCTCATTGTTATCATTCACAGGTCAGAATGCATTTAATCCATATTTTGTGCTGATTTGGAGTTTTGATCTAGAGTTCTTTAAGCGCAGACGGAATGCAGTTTTTAATACGAGTCAAATGTCATCTTAATTGCCTAATTATAACTATTTATACTCTGTACCGTAGGTACATAGAGTATTTTAAGTTTGTGCAAAATTATGTAACATCCAGAAGGAAGCATCTGATCAGCATCAACAGCCGAGTCATGTCCGTCTGTCTGTCCGTATAAACGCACAGATCTCAGAGATGGTAAGAGATAGAGGTTTGACATGTATGGGACATATGCTTCTTATGTCTGCAGGCAGATCAAGTTTATTTTTAATTTTGGCCACGCCCCCTCCCGCCCCCGCAATTTAGAAAAAACGTCATATCTCCCACAGATTTGAAGACAGATGGCTTATTCCTTCTGGACATATTTAGTTATTAGGATAACTTATCGATCCGCCAAAGGAATGAAGAAGATCGGATGAACGGTTTTCGAGTTATGATGAAAAGACTGTTTCTTGGTACAGAGAATGTTAAAGCCGGGCTTGACCGACTTTCTTTCTTGTTTTTTTCTAAAGAATTGGATATAGTGATTTTGAAGATTTTTGGCAATACGAACTCCAACCTTCTTAGCTCCTAGAAAACGGCTTTGGTTCATGCTCTATTCAGAAGGTTACAAACTTATAAAGCACGGATTATGGACTTAAAACTAACCGAAACTAACCTTGCAGCTCTACGTTTCAATACTGATTCTTTCAGGTCTGAACATAGACCAGAGCTGCAGGAATAAATGACTGAATTCATGACAGATTTCTCAAGAAACTCACCCATAAGTTCAGTACTGAAATCGAGTCTGAAATTAGCTAAGATTATGAAGTAGCAGGACCTGTAGGTGTTAAATTCATGGCTGAGACTCATATAAAAGAATAATAGGAGGGGAATTTGGAGTGTTCAAAACCCAGACATATGTATAAAATTGTTTAAAAATAAATAAATGGATAGAAAATATGTTGAAGCATGGACCAAACGAGGCCAATGTAGTATTCAAATTATACCCAGCGCTTGCGAGGTGGCAACCACTTCTGCAGTCCTTGGTTTCAGCCAAGCTTCATGCTTGGACTACACTGCCATTCCCAGCTGCACCAAGCTCCGCACTGGTCACACCATGGAGTGCGAATTCCATCAGCGCCTGCTCAGGAACCCAGCTTTACAGCTGGGTTAAGACAAATTGATATTTTATGAATCATCTTCAGCTAACGCGTTGTTTAGTTGAGTGAATTTTAGTGCCATTTTGTGGCTTTTGTAAAACAAGCTTTATAATTTAATTGGCGAGGAGTTTATGGGAGATTTTATGTTCAAAGCTTAGATAAATTTTGTTTTTATGCATTGTTGTCAAGCTTAAATGTTGCTGGGATTGCACAAGTGCCTGCTCAGCTGGCCAATTCAATGCTGAACGCTTTGAACTTGAACACTAGAAGCAATCGACATTTAAGTATTTTCGAAGTGAACTAAAAACTTAAGCTTTATTTTTACACGTCGCGTAGTAACTTATTTCTGGGACAATCTTCTGAAGAATGTGGTACGTGTTAATAACGAGCTGAATGTGTGGGCTTTATTCTGCTTAGACACTTGTCCAAGTAATTGCGCTCAACTTCCTCTGCCCTACCCATTTGCCCCCGCGCTGCTTTTTGTTGTTATGACTCGACTGATGTTTCAAAAATTCGAAAATGCTAGATGCGCTCATAGTTTTTGGTGGCTATTAAACTCAGCCACGGCGAGCCTAATTATTTACGGAAATTGCGCGTAAAATCACGACAAGCTGTAATTTAATTCACATCAATTGAAGTTGGTCAACATAAACATGAACAACAGAAAAAACGCTATCACTGTGGCTGATTCTTATTGTTTCCTGCTAGCAGCGCCTTTTCCCCTGATACATTACTCAGGCGTAAGTGAGTCACCCAAAATGTTTCCAATCGCAATCCAAAGTCAGGCGACGCGTCGCCCAGGCAGCGTGTTGTTTCGTCTGCTGTTTGTGTGTGCAACAACAGCTGCATATTATAATGCAGGCGGCGCTGTCTGCATGCAGCGGCGCCAACTCCCACTACCACTTCCAGTCCTCCCACCCCCACCCCCAATGCCAACCTGATGGCAGCACACAAATATTTTTAGCTGCTTTTCTCTTGGTCATTAAACCCAATTCCAAAAAAACAGAACGCTGCACTGCGGCCGCTTTTGTTCTTAAACATTTGTTGACCGCAAGCGACCGACCGACCGACTGTTGATGGAGAGGGCCGCCAGATTTGTGTGGTCCTCAACTTGGCTTATTGTACGTTTACATAAACAAAAGCATGTACAACAACATGCAAACAAAGCGTGGCCCACCGCCTCACCCTACCGCCCCAGCCCCCATCCCCCATCCATCATCTTTTGCCGCCGCTGCACTTACAAAGGCCAAGACCAAGTCCGGCCCTTGTGTCTGTGAGTGTGCGACAGTTTACATGGCTATGAGTCACTTTTTTTTGGGGGAAATACTGGAACAGCAAACTGTTGTTGTAGTGTTGCTGTGACGACATGTTGAATACTATGCCGGACTTTGGGCCAATGTTTATGTCTGGTTGGTTGGCTTGTTTGACACAAATCTAAACAGGTAGTCGCTTTGGTAAGTGCCTGTTACTTGTGCCAAATGTTGACTTTTTAATTACGGGAGTGAGGCTTGCCAACGAATGCCGAATGGTTGTCAAATTTTGAGTCATTTTGTCTAACCTTGGATTGTATTCAAAGGCCCGACTTGAACAGAGTTTCTTCATTGTCGATTTGGCTATACATCTGATTAAGGTAACTTAACTTTCTTACCTTTGTTGATTTGTGTTGATTATAAGACTATAATCTGTATATATTAAGTATGGTCAAGGCGTAACCATAGAAAACTATCCTCCGAGCGAGAAGAACGCTGACTTGCCCATTACTGTTGGTTTAATGGAGCATCACTTCATCTATCTTCAAAAGATTTCTAAATTCATAGATACAATAACTTGGTCTTTATGCCATTAAACTTGTCGGTTCAGCCTTTTCGAAAGAACAGGTAAATGTTTGACACTGCCAAACTTCAGGCCAAGTTACAAGCTTATAGCTCTAATTAATGATAAGAGACTGAACCTCTATTGAACCACTAAAGTTTGTAACTTCTTATTAACCACCAACAAAGGTTCTAAGTGTATCAGAGTTAAACTTCTTATACCTGCAGTCAGATCAAGTTTACTTTCTACATTAACATTATTTCTGCCATAGTTTTAAAGATACATAGTTCGTATCTTTTACGCATTTTTTGTAATCAACATTATATATTGAACCGCGAAAGGAATGCATAAGATCGGATAAACAATAGTCGAGTTAAAGCTTAAACAAACAATTTAGCTGGGCTGCACCGCTAGCCACATTGATGGGCAGCACTTTACATACTTTAAAACAAACTTTGGGGTTTGCAAAGTATATTAGAGTCGGTCTCAACCAACTTTCTTACTTGTGTTTAAGTACAAATGGTATGGAAAATGAAGAGTTTTCCAATTGTCTACGATTCTTCCTAAGAAACATTTCGTTGCGGTCAACTTAATTCAAAAACTAAGGTTTTAGATTGATACCATCGATCTCAAATGGTATACAAATAGGTGATGCCCTGTTTTGAGATCTTTAGTTTACATTTTCAGACCTACCTAGTTTGCTTAAAGAAAAGTAAACAATTTGTATGGCTAATCGAAGGTCGCTCTTGACAAGAGATGCTCCTACCAGTTTACTACGCGCCCCCCCACACAAATATTCTGCCATTACCAACCAACAACGGTAAAGTGAGTAAGCGCCCAATCCGTTGAGAGTTCCCAAGCTCTCCAAAGCTACCTGACGAGTGGTGAGTGGCTGGCCGGCTGGCTGGCTGTATCAGAGAGCGTTGCTTTGCACCGTGGAGCAATTCGCCTCGGCAACTCAGTTGCTCAAAGACACTCACTGGAGACGGTTGCCAACCGCTCACCTTAATAATTTTTATATAAAAACATTTCAAAATCGCTGCAGTGCGCGGGCCAGCCAAGTGATAATATTATCGAAGTTCGAAGTTTCTTTAGTCGCCAGCATAAACCCGTTTGTTAATCATAGCGAATAAGTAAAAAGTAGAGTCAAATATGGTCAGGCAAGGCTTCAGGCGGAGCCTAGTGCTGGTGCTGTGTGGCCTGGCGTACGGGGCTTGGGCCTACAACTTATCACCCCGGCCAAATAAACAGATAAATGATCCGCAATTTGCCACCGATCTGCCTAAAGTGCGTGCGTCATATTTCGGTTATACCATCAGCCTGCGACCGCTTGGGTAAGTGGGTGAGGGCGAGGGAGTGGGACTCTGAAGCTGCTGCCGTTAGAGTAAACAGGTTAAAGTTTCGGATGAATCATCCAGCAGGCAGGCAGGCGGGCGGCGGCTGCGGCTGCGGGCATCGAACAGAAATAATAGCACTGAATGAAAATTGAAGACAAGAGTAAAACACTTAATAAGTTGGACAAATGATGAAGTCATGCATGGCAGATGCCTAATAGCAATTGTCCACCGTAATGCAAATACTCCACACCCGATTTCTGGCCAAGCAGGGGGAGTAGTCAATGCCAATTTGTTATCAGCCAACGTAGCCAGTTTCGTTCAGTTTGATATGTGATAAGATTGCCCGCGGATACAGTGGACTACCGTGAAGTTAGCTTTCGACTAGGGTTCTGGTTCTGTCTCTCTTTTAACCAATAGCAGATTGATTTAATATCTCTTTTCTTCTTGGTGTACTTTTTGTAACAGTGTATTTATGGCAAAGATAAGATTACCAACCGTTCTAACTGAGAATTTAGCTGGAAAAACAGCGAGCAATGAATGAGGCATGTCTCCAAATTGAGTGACCCATCCGCTGATTGACTAATTGTTTCAAGTTCATTGTTGTCTAACGCTCCTCCGTTTGCCCTTTGTTTCGTTTCATTGCAGCATAATTGTGGGTGCACCGCGTGCCCAGTCCACACTGGACTCCCAGCGCAGGGTCAATGAGACGGGCGCCATTTACAAGTGCTCGCTACTCAATGGAACCTGCAGTCCCTATGTCTTTGATTCTACGGGGAATGTTGATGTGGAGAGAAGCGAGTATACGCTCGATTCGGAGCGCAAGGATTACCAATGGCTGGGTGCCTCCTTGGACGGTGGCACCAAGGACACCGACAAACTGTTGGTGTGTGCTCCCCGTTTTGTAGCGCCCACGCCGAAGGACTATCATATGCATGGCAAGTGCTATTGGGTGGCCGACACCCTGGGCGACCATCCCGAGAATGTGACCAAAATCTCGCCATTGCGTTTGAAAACGCAGCAAGTGGAGGAGGAAGACGAGCATCGTTACTACTACTATATTCTCGGCGAGCAGGGCTTGAGTGCTCATGTCTCGGATGACAATACCCAGTTCCTGATTGGCGCTCCCGGTATACACACCTGGAAGGGGTCGGTGATACGCTACCGGCAGGTGTCTTTGGTGGACGAACCAACGGCCAGTCGGCGGGACACAAGTAGCCAGCGGCGCCGCAAGACGCGCAGTGATACCACTGACTATACACAGTATGTGTCCTACGAGACAGATGTACCCAATCCTCAGCGCTGGGGCCAGCCGGACGATTCGTATTTTGGCTACGCAGTGAGCTCGGGTTACTTTGATAGCTCCAACCTGAAGCGTCTGTTGTATGTGGCCACGGCGCCGCAGGCCAACGAGCAGTCCGGCGAGGGCTACATCTTCGATGTGCGAGGCAAGACCATTGAGAAGTATCATGTGTTCCGTGGTGAGCAATTCGGAGAGTATTTCGGCTATGCAGTGCTGGCTGAGGATTTGAACGGTGATGGACTGACGGATGTGATCATTTCGGCTCCGCAGTACGCCCTGGAAGATTCCTATGAGAACGGGGCGATTTATGTGTTCCTCAACAAGGGACGGGTGAGTCAGACAAAGAGGTCAAGTGGGATCGAGTGACTAAGGTTTCCATTTCTTATCAATTCTAGTTCAATTTCGAGGCGAAACAGCTGCGCTCACCCGTCAGCAGTCCGGCACGTTTCGGCACCACCCTGACCCGCCTGGGCGACATTAATCACGATGGCTACAATGGTGGGTAATTAGCCAGGGGTTGGCTTAGCCACTTGCTAAATTCGTTCTCTTCCAGATATTGCCGTGGGCGCACCCTTTGCGGGCAATGGCTCGGTTTTCATTTATCTGGGCAGCGAGCAGGGTTTGAGGGATCAGCCTAGTCAGCGCCTGGATGCTCCCTCACAGCAACCCTCCAAGTATGGCTCACACATGTTCGGCCATGGCCTCTCCAAGGGCTCCGACATTGATCAAAATGGCTTCAATGATTTGGCGATTGGTGCTCCCAATGCTGAATCCGTGTACCTATACCGTGCCTATCCCGTGGTCAAGTTGCAGGCCAGTGTGCGATCTCAGGCGCGTGAAATAAAACCCGAACAGAACAAGGTGCAGATCACCGCCTGCTATGGACTAACCACTACGGCCACAATGGCTTCGGCGCAGCAACAGGAGATGGACATGCGCATTGTCATTGATCCGCAATTGAAACGGGTCAAGTTCGCCCAAACGCAAAGCAATGAGGTGAGCTTCAAAGCAGATGCCGGATTAAGGCAACAGTGTCGCGTTTTTGAGTGCGATGTGCGCTACAGCGAGAAGGATATATTCCAGCCCATTGAACTGGAGATGCACTATGAGCTAACCAAGAAGATTCCCAACTCGGAGGGTAAGGATAGGATTAATGTTAGCGAGGGAAGGCTTATTCATTTTTTTATTTACGCCACAGAATTCTGTCAGACGTGCGTGGCGGTTGATCCTGCAGATGCCAAGGTCTACAGTGAGAAGATCATATTTAGCACGGGCTGTGCCACCGAAATTTGTATAGCCGACTTGCAGCTGACCAGCAAGGATGTGAGGTAAGGCCCCGACACTCCCTCCCTAAAATTGTGCGGATGTTTGTATAAGCTTAGATAGAAGCATCTCCGACCACATCAAGCATATATATTCTTGATCAGCCGTCTGTTTCTATGCTATGTCCTCCCTTAGTTTGAAAGATATCTTCATCAAACTTTGCACAAAGTCTTTTAGTACAAATACGCTGCACATTTGTCGGAATCGGTCGGATCGGATGACTATAGCATATAGCTTTCATAGGAAAGATCGTTCGAAAAACTAGTTTTAGTAAGAAAAACTTTTTTGTTTTCCATGGAAACGCCTCCAAACTTTGTACTTCTTAGTTTGCTTTGATTTCCGATGATTTTACAAAGTTTGGTAGAAATCGGACATCTATATAGTACAGCTGTCACAGAAAGGTAGAGTCTGAAAAGTAGTCTTAGTGAAAAAACCTTTTTTGTTTTTAAAGGAAATGTCTTTAAACTTTGCATTTACTTATTTGATATGATTTCACACAATTCTACAACGTTTTGTCAAAATCGGATGACTATAGCATATAGTTGCAGTACAAATAAACTTTCGAAAAGAAGTTCTATTGAGGAAAACTCATTTGTTTTCATAGAATTGACTATAACTGTCTTACATGTTCGTTTGTAGGGCTTTTGCAAGATTCCACTTAGTTTGGTCGATATCGGACATCTATATAGTATAGCTGTCATAGAAAAGTAGAGTCCAAAAAGTAGTCTTAGCTCGGCAGGGCCAAAGTTTATTACTGTAGCTTATTGTAGCTGCTCCGAAAACTCTTGGCTTTTATACAGCCGGCACCTTTGACAGCAACTGGCGTTAGGTGTAACTTAGTTTCACACTGAATCAAAAGATTAGCTTACAATTGGGTAGGAACCTAGTTAAATTTACATTATTTTATTCTACGAGAATTTTGTGCTCAAATGCGGACTTAGTCCGAGATTTTTACAAGAATTTCGCTACTTTGATTATCTTTCTGAGTGAAGGCTACTTCCCACTCTTTGCCAGAGTGGAGAAGCTCAACTTTGTTCCTTTGAACTCTTTAAAGCCGTATAGATTAGGTTAAATAGGCTGGATCGGTCGAAGCCGAGATCACCCAAAGAACTTTTGCTCCATCTATCTCTCTATTAACAATATTCCGAGGTCTTCTAGGGGCAGGTCTTCAAGGAATGGTGTACCCAAATACCGAATGCCTTTCCGAATACTAATTTAAAATTTTCTTCTCTCTATATCTTCTAGCCCCTCGTTTACCCTGGGCAGTGCCAACATTTTGCGTCTAAACTACGAGATCACCAACAACGGGGAAACGGCATATCTGCCTCAGTTCAATGTCTCCAGCTCAAGTCGTCTAAGTTTCGCCCAAATACCCTGGAACTGCAAGGTTATTGAGGCTGTCATGGTCTGTGATCTCAACGGTGGGCGTCCACTGGCCAAAGGTGACAAGGATCGCGTCAGCATCAGCTTTGATGTTAGTAATCTTGGTGGTAGCGCCTTGATCATTAAAGCAGAGGTTTTCAGCACGGGACATGAAAAGAATCCCATGGACAATGTTCAAACCAATGTGATCAGTCTGACGGAGTACACCGATATAGATGCCACGGGGTAAGTAATTTGTGGGAGAAGAAACTGCTGGAAGTATTTAACCTACGTTTTGATGTTGCAGTGGCCAGACGAATGCCCAAATCGATTTGGAACACTACCAGAACTCCGCCGTCATTATCAATAACTATGAGATCAAGAGTAATGGCCCCAGTACCATCGATGCCATGGAGCTGGTCTTCCACATACCTGTGGCATACAAGATAGCCGGCTCCACGGCCACCATACCCATCATCAGTGTGAGCAATCTCACCCTGCAGGCCACCTATGATGCCCAACTGCTGGGCATTGAACTATTGGATCAGAACAATACCCAGCTGATAATGAATCCCATTGAGATCTCCGCCATGAGCACTGGTCAGAACCAGCAGAGAACTGTGGTTAGCCAGAATGGCCATGGTTACGACATCAGTACCAGTGGCCATGTGCACGAAACTTGGCAGGTGCTGGATGGCGACTCGGTGGCCACGGCTTCCATGACTCGCAAGCGACGTGATCTGAAGGCTCTCACCGCCAATCGTGAGCAATATGCTCGCATTTCCAATGTCAAGGCCCATGATCTGCTCAGCGAGGATTTCAAGGGCAAGCTGCCGGTGAACCGTACAATAGTGTTCAATTGCAGGGATCCCGAGATGACCATCTGCGTGCGTGCCGTGACACGTGTGTATAACTTTAAGCCGGAGAAGTCGGTGAACCTGAACATGCGCTTTAGCGTTGACCTCAACGAAGTCAATGCTCTGCTGGTGGATCCATGGGAGTTCTTTGTCGTACTCATTGATCTGAATGTGCGCAAAGAGGGCGACCCCAAGGCCAACACCGTGTCCATCAAGCGCAAAATCGAGCCAAATGTTATATCCAAACACCTGGTGTCCAGCCTGCCCATCTGGATTATCATTGTGTCCGTGCTGGGTGGATTGCTGCTGCTGGCGGCCCTGAGCTATGGCATGTATAAGGTAAGAACGCGAACAAGCTGCAGCCAGGCCATGTTCTTACCCCCCTTCTCTTTCAGCTGGGATTCTTTAATCGTGCGAAAAAGGAAGAGCTGGACCGGCTGGTGCAACAGAACCCCGTCGAACCCGAGGCGGAGAATCTGAACAGCGGCAACAACTAATGAAACAACCACCCATGTGATCTTAGCCGTATACATCACACATTCTAAATGGTCTACTGGCTGCCAATAAGGAATGATACCAAATCCTATGTAGAATATTAAGGCCTCTCGATGTGTTTCCGGAGTCATTCAATATTCTTTGTTGGTCAACGACGAGTGCCTTGTAATTTGTAGTGTAACCACAATTAAGTTAGCCATAAGTGAGGATGAGACCAAGCAGCAGTCAGGCCATATTGCCATAATGTGTAAATATTTATTGAGAGAAACTGTTTAATTTTCGTTTTGTTGTAAAGATTTTAAGTAAGCTATAGTACAGATGGCAACGGAAAAGACTTTAAAGTTGTGTAAATTGTGAAACCGAGAGCTAGATTATAAATGAGCGCAATATATTTGATATACGAAACGATTCTAGTATTATGTTAGTAGTTAGTATTTAATAAAGAGAAACGCAATTGTTCCATTTTATACATATTAATTAAACATTTCAAATTACCAGATGTCGCCCAAGTACCGAGAAGGGAAAAGGGAAAGGCCGCCGCACCTTAGAGAATGCACCAAACTCTTAAACAGAATCGCCGGCTATATTTCTTATCTGAATGGAATTGATTTAGTTAGCTATAGGTCGGAGCCTCTCCTCTCGCTATTGAGTATCCTTCTACTAAGAACTGCACAGTGGCTTCTTATGTGGCGCTCCGAGTGAGGTTAAGGGTAAGCTGCTAACCTAAGACCGAGATATGGAATCCCAGTTACTTTGCAAACCAGAAGGTTACGTAAGGCAACTTGTAGCTTCACAGATACTTTCAATTTTCATTTCCATCCCTAAAAGTATGCTGTGGCAAATAGAACATGTTCACTTGTTGATCTGCACTCATTTTTGTGATTGATTTCAATCCTTTTGGTTTTTATTTTCAATCTCAATGTAGAGGAATCTATATTAGCTGGTCCATACGGATGATATTCTTTCGGCGCTAAAACTGCGCATCCTTGACTGAAAGTAGATCAAAGTTCAGCCTCCATGATCTATTTTAAGTCGTGGGCAATGATGAATCAGTCAGTCGGTCAACCGAACTTTAAGATTTGTATTCTGTTGTTTTTCTTTTCTGAGAAATTTCTAAAAACCGCGTCATAAAATGATGACTTGTGAGGGAATTGATATCATTAAAGCCTAACCGATGTCCTATATTGGTTGAGCTGGCTATTCAGTTTCATCGAGTCGTGGCGCAGAGACGGTTGTGAGTGGCTCGCTTAAGTTTTGGCTGAAAAATAGCAAGGTGGACGGACCCTTCTTTAAGTAACAGTAAAAGGTTTCCAGAAAATCGGAAATATGTTTGGACTAAATCAACTCTCGCGTCTTGTGTTAGTGCTCTGTTGGCTGGCATACCAAGCGAATGCCTTTAACTTATCACCTCTTCCGAATATGCAGATTAGGGACCCACAACTTGAATCCTATATTCCAAAAGTGCGTGCCTCATATTTTGGTTACACCATCAGCCTGCGGCCCAATGGGTAAGTGTAAGGAAAAGAGTTGTCGCTAAGCTGGCCTTAACTTAAAGTTGGTTTCGCATTGTGGCAGCATAATTGTGGGTGCACCGCGTGCCCAGTCCACACTGGACTCCCAGCGCAGGGTGAATGAGACGGGCGCCATTTACAAGTGCTCGCTGCTCAATGGACTCTGCAGTCCCTATGTTTTCGTTTCTACGGGAAATTTTGATGTGGAGGAAAACGACTTTACCCTCGATTCGGAGCGCAAGGACCACCAATGGCTGGGTGCCTCCATGGACGGTGGCACCAACGACACCGACAAACTATTGGTGTGTGCTCCCCGTTTTGTGGCGCCCACTTCCGAATATTATCATATGCATGGCAAGTGCTACTGGGTGGCCGACACCCTGGGCGATCATCCCGAGAATGTGACCAAAATCTCGCTATTGAAATTGAAAGCTGATCAAGCGGAGGGGACAGACGATGATATTATATACAATCATATGATGGGCGAGCAGGGTTTCAGTGCTCATGTCTCGGATGACAATACCCAGTTCCTTATGGGCGCTCCCGGTGTATACAGCTGGAAGGGATCGGTTATAAGCTACCGGCTGACATCAGGCAGTCGCCGACGAACTCGCAGTGATACCTCCGAGTATAAACCGCGCGAGTCCCAAGTAACAACTGTACCTAGACCCCTGAGTTTGGGTCTGCCGAACGATTCGTATTTCGGTTACTCGGTGAGCTCGGGTTACTTTGATAGCTCGAACCTGGAGCGTCTGTTGTATGTGGCCACTGCTCCGCAGGCCAACGAGCAGTCCGGCGAGGGCTACATCTATGATATGTCGGACGAAAACATCATCATGTATTGTACATTAAGGGGCAAACAGTTTGGAGAGTATTTTGGATATGCAGTGCTGGCTGAGGATTTGAATGGAGATGGGCAGACGGATGTAATCATTTCGGCTCCGCTGTATGCCTGGGAAGATTCCCTTGAAATTGGGGCCATATATGTGTTCCTCAATAGGGGTAATGTGAGTAAGCTAAGAACTTCACTTGGTACGGGAAGTGACTAATCATGTTTGATCAACTGTAGTTCAAATTCGAGGCGAAACAACTGCGCTCACCCGTCAGCAGTCCGGCACGTTTCGGCACCACCCTGACCCGCCTGGGCGACATTAATCACGATGGCTACAATGGTGGGTAATTAGTCAGGGGTTGGCTTAGCCACTTGCTAAATTCGTTCTCTTCCAGATATTGCCGTGGGCGCACCCTTTGCGGGCAATGGCTCGGTGTTTATTTATCTGGGCAGCGAGCAGGGCTTGAGGGATCAGCCCAGTCAGCGCCTGGATGCTCCCTCACAGCAACCCTCCAAGTATGGCTCACACATGTTCGGCCATGGCCTCTCCAAGGGCTCCGACATTGATCAAAATGGCTTCAATGATTTGGCGATTGGTGCTCCCAATGCTGAATCTGTGTACCTATACCGTGCCTATCCCGTGGTCAAGATTAACACCAGTTTACAATTGGAGCCGCTCAAACTTAAGCCGGAACAGAAAAAGATTCAAATCAAAGCCTGCTATAGTCTAACCCTAACCACAAAGGCCACAAGTCCATTAGTCCAACAACAGGAGATAAACATGACCCTGGTACTCGATCCGCAATTTAAGCGACTCTCCTTCACCCAGACTCAGAGCAAGGAACATAAATTTAAGGGAGTGGCAGGACTTGAACCAAACTGCAACACCTTTGATATTGATGTCTTCTTCATCAAGCAGGCGAACTTAAAGCCCATCAAAGTGGAGATTCACTATGAGCTTACCCAGAAGATAAAAAAGTCAGAAGGTAAGAACGCCTGACAATGCCTGTCCAGCTCACTGAAATACAAGTGTTTTTAACCCTAAACAGTCTTCTGTCCGACCTGTGCTGCTGTTGATCCTGCGGATCCTAAGTTCCACATGCAGAAGTTCAAGTTTTTCAAGAACTGCACCAGCGAGAATTGTTGGCCTGACTTGCAGGTTTCTAGCAAGAATCAAAGGTGGGTGTGGCTGGAGGTAAAATGAAGCTACTTGTAATCTCTGTCTCTGTCTGTTTTATAGCTCCTCATTTATCCTGGGCAGCTCTGAGTGCTTGAGTGTGCATTACGAGATTATCAACAATGGGGAAACGGCGTACTCGCCCATGTTGAATATAACTAGCTCCAGAGGCTTGAGACTCTTCCAAATACCTAGATCCTGCGAGGTTATAAATGCCATAGTGAGTTGTATGTTAGCGGATGGCCTCTCACTGAATCCAGGCGACAAGACCAATCTCACCATAAAGTATGATGCAAGCAACCTGGTTGGCAGCACTTTAGGCATTACGGCTGAAGTTTACAGCGATGACTTGGACAAAAATAATAGGGACAATGTGCTGGAAAGTGTGATCAGCCTGACCAATGACACCAATCTAGAGGCCTTGGGGTAAGTAGCTATTGTGGCAAAGGACAACAAATATTTAACCCCTGTTTTCAATCAGTGGTCAGATGGGCCAAATTCAACTGGAACACTTTCAAAATTCGGCCGAAATAATCAATAACTACGACATCAAGAGCCAAGGACCCAGCCCCATTGATATGGAGCTTATCTTTTACATACCCGTGGCATATAAGATGGCCAACTCAACAGACACCTGGCCCCTCATTAATGCGACCAATCTTTCGATAGAAGCCAGCTATGACAACCAAATGGTGCGATTCCAATTACTTGAACAGAACAACACCATATACCGAAGAAACACTTTAACTTACGATACAAGCGAAGCCTTTAAAGACAATCCACCTGTAAACCGTACGGTTGTGTTCCACTGTAGTGACCAGAATGTGACCGTCTGCCAGCGTGTCGTCGGAATTGTGCACAACTTTAAGAGCGACACGTCGATCAATCTTCAAATGCGTTTCAGCGTCAATCTCGCAGGTTTCACTGCCCATCCAAAGGATCCCTTGGAAATCTTTCTTGAACTGGGACTAGAGTTGCGCCGGAGCGGCGATTCGTCAGCCAACACAGTATCCCTTCAAAGCAAGATAAGGCCAAATAAAATTTCGTTGCATTTTATTGCCACGGAAGAGTTTTCTTGGTGGAAATTGCTTGTGTCCGTGCTTGGTGGCGCGCTGATACTAACGAGCATTGGCTATGTCATGAAGAAGGTAAGAATGTGATAAAAAATTAAAAAGGTAATTGTTTAATAATAAGCTTATCCCACAGAGTGGATTCTTTAGGCGCACAAAGAAGGAGCAGCTGAATCTATTGCGAGCGAGTCTTATCCTACCGACGGTGGAGCCGCTCAATGAACTATTCAAGTATATAGAGGAGGAATAATTGTATAAGATTACGAAATCTCATTATATTTCTGACATAAGTATTTATATATTAGATTAAAAGTATTGAAATTGAATCATTCCCTAATTTGCGGTCAATAAAATCAACCAAATCTTTTATATTTATAGGAATGAATCAGTTGCTTTGCAAGAAATCAAGACACTCTTAATAAAACAATATTTGACCACAAAATGAAACATTGTCTTATAATCTTTTCTGCATGGCAGAATGATGGCGATTTTTCAACTTGATTTATTTACCAACTGCAATGCATAAAATCCCTTATTAAAACAATAGCTTTGCATTCCTTAACCATTTTAAATGTAAAGTTTCATTGATTTCAGTTATTCTTAATTTTAAATAATAACTTGGCAACTTCATACTGCCAGCAGAAATATTTAAGCTTGGCGCCAAACTATCGCCTTCTGCCGTGACAACGATAACGATAAGTAAGCTTCGCGATTCTCAGCGCGAGCCAACCACTTATTATCGTCTTACTATCGATAAGTGCTAAGCTTATCGCTTATCGCGTTTACTGCGCCACATAAAAAAGAAATCTTCACGTAAGTAACACGGCTTTCCCGGCGTTTCTATATATTTGTGTGTGTATATATACTTTTCTTTTAAACAATAAACAAATATGATATACACGTACATATATTTGAGAGGAATGGATTTGCTTGTTTATGCAGCTCACTCAGTTCAACACACTGGCAAATTCATTTCGTTTTTAATGGCTGCGCCCCGTCGCCCCATTTCTGGCAACTCATTGCGGTGATTATTTATTTGCAATATATATTTGCAGATCAACCAGTTTAACCCAAAATCAGCAACAGAATGTTCGTGGTGCGTCGTAGCGTCAATCGCCTGTATCCCAGTGGAGTTCAGTAAGTAGTTTCGCTTTCAAAGTGCTATGCTGCTCCGATAAGATAATCAAACTCGTTTCCAAATTTCACCTGACACCTGGCCCATGGGGGGCGGCTTTGTTGCGTAATCGTTGAAAAGAAAATTGCTTCTCTTTCAGGCTGGCCAAGATGAGCAACAGCCAGTTGGGTGACCTGGGCAGTGGTGCCGGAAAGGGGGGTGGCGATGGTGGCTCCATTCGTGCGGCCGGTGGCGCTTTTGGCAAAATGGAGGCTGCCCGCGAGGAGGAATTCTTCTACAAAAAGGTAAGTCGTGTCCCATCTCTTCATCTATTTATTTGAACTAAATTTGTGGGATTAACTAACTGCACATTAAAAGCAGGGTCTGCCGCCGAGCAATTCGTGCACTCCACACTTCTGTATGCGATAATTGATATCCTTAAAGTTGAGTCCCCCAGAGCCAAAGGCTTTCTGCAGGCGGTTCGATAATATCCACAGTTCCTCCTTGCCCTCATGATTGCGGACGATCTTCACTCCGCTGGTAAACTGCAAATTCTGCTCGTCCTCTATCAACATCACCAGATTCTGGTGTGTGTACGGTGTCCGGATATTCCAGGCCAGAATGCTTGCTGGCTGCATCAGGCCACATAGAAGCATACCCGTCTCACTCATGGCAGCAGCCACACACTGATTTCCCCGCTTGCCCAGCACCACGAACTGATCCAGTGCCGCAGTGACATCATTAAGCTTCCAGATGCTGCCATTGTTGACCACATCCAGTGGGATGGCCATTTGCCAATCACTGGACAGTGAATGGAAGTACATCATGCGCTTTATGCCCAGCGTGTGAGGAGTTAATGAAATGGACACTGTGCCATCCCAAAGCTCGAAACTTTCGCCTGCAACGGTAAAAGTTCCGAAGTCTGGATGGGGATAGGTGTACTTGTTCTCAATGCGCCACGATTGTTGGCCAGCCACATCATAGACCACAAAGCCAGCGCCAATGGAATCAGCCATGTACACAAAGCCCACATTGCAGTTGTGCGGATCTAGCTCAATGGTGGGCATGACAAAGCGACTTACGCCCTCTTTGAATAGGCGCTTTGGCATGCGGTAGTGGTGGACAATCTGTCCGCTCTCCAGATCTATGGCGTACAACTGCGGTGGACAGTGCTGTATGAAGTCAATTTCCCCACTATCCAGAATCCACATGCGTCCGCATTCATCTATCTGAGTGCGAAAGACCGAAGTGAGGCCATTGCAGTCAGCTCCATGTGTCTTGTGCCACTCATAACTGGGATACGCCTGCAGGAGTGTGCCATTAGGTCGCGCCTCATTGGTTACATAAGCTAACGAATACGGCACACCCTTGACAAAACGGGGAATGGTCACAAAGATGGAGGGAGTGGGATCGCCATCTGGGAAACTCAAACCATAAGCAGAGAAGCAGTGGAGAATCCTCAAGAGCACTCACGTTTATAGTACACATCCACATCGATGGGTATGACATTGTCTGGATCGAAGAGCCCCTCGGCCACAACTCTGTCCCTTTCCTTCAGCGAGGGAAAGGCCAACTCCAAATTGCGTGCCTCGAACACGCTCTCCAAGGCCTTGTTCTGCTCCGCATACTGGCCGATGCACAGAGTCAGCCACAGACAGCAACAGCTAACTTTCATCAAATACTGCATTTCGGTAATCCTTTCACTTTCCGTTGACCGTTGTGTGCTCCACTTAAAGTCCAAACGGAGACTGCGCCTGCATGGCCAGCAACTGGCCCATGTCTTTTCTGCTTTAATCTGGCTAATCGGGTCAGCTTGTGTAACTGGTTTAATTGCACACATAAACAACGTTAAACATTGTGCATTGAAATTCTTGTTATTTACCTGGAAAACGAGTTGCTAGTGTTGACTAATTATGCACACTCCGCCCGACATCCAGAGAGACGGGCCCGCGTCAAAGTGGTTCATTGGCCGATTAAGTGTGATCAATCAATCCACGCAGACGCCTTACATCCAGTTTTTGGTAGTCGTTAGCCGGAGGGGGAGCAATCTATGCATAATCGTTTTTAGTGATAACACCCAGAATGAACTTTGTGGCCAAAAATAATCCATAATAACGAATGAAACATGTAGAAATATTGAATATACAGTGGGGACTGTGTACAAGAAATGGGATGTAGATGTGGAATGAAATGTTGAGTGGAAACTTGAAGTCGTATGTAGAGACATATGATACTATATATAGTCTTTACCAGCTTGCCATAAATTGGTCGAAACTGCGGCCATGAGATTGAGAGAAGCTCGGCCAAGTTAAGTTGGCTTTAATCTAACGTTGTTTTACGGGACTTTGAACCTGTTCTCCTTCTTTCCACTGTTAAAGACCAGCGATTGTCTTTGCTTAAATGGCAAATTCTACTGCAAATAGAACCGGCAGGTTCTCGAAACAGCTGTATACACGATTAAGTGGCGTTGTTGGTGACTTGACACAATATAACCTACATTTATCTTACATTTATCAACCAAATTTGTTACCTATGAAAGTTCATTATACTCTCGATTTTCCTGGGGTCCCAATCGGGTACTATATGTGAAGTCATTAAAACCCTGGAATCAAACTGGAACCTATATCGGTTCCGGTTCCCTTTCCTATGACTTATGTTTTGCTAAAACGTTTTGGGAACTTTCTAGTTTATTTCGGTATTTGATTCCGCATTGGTTTCTTGTTTATTTTCTTTGATTTTTAAGTTAAGGACTAGGCAACCCACATACTTTCAAAAAAGATCAACTGGAACGGTGAGAAAATCTATAGATGGCTTATCATATAAACTGCATGGAAGCCCAGCTCATTGATTAGGTAGAAAGAACTACATAGCTGATTATCTGGGACTTAATCAATAGAAAGCTTTTTTATGCAGTTGCCATGGAAAGCATCCGCAGTCTTCAAAAATCCCAGCTCAATGAAGATGTACTCCATTTTCAATGATCTTGCAAGTCAGCAGATTCGTATCTCTTCGGGTATTTCGTTCCAAGAACCCAAACAGACCCAATTAAAACTGTTGGAGCTCATTTCGGCAACTCAGATCCGATGTTTTTAGGATTCATATTCGCTAAGAAAGCCTTGATTAAAGCGAACGAAGTATAAGAAAAACTCGGTGCCAAAGCTGTTGTGATTCGATGTTTCAGATTTTCCCCTATCTTTTCGCTACCAAAAAATCGATTATCACATATCTGTTCTCCAGATGTTATCGGTTATATGGCGGTTTAGGATTTTTAAGTGGTTCCTTTAATAAGTCTTCACTTATAATGAGAATTTCATATGGGATTAATGTCTTTTAAGAACACGATTTGATCAATTTGTGGATTAATTATGGTAAGAAATCGATTCTGCACCATTATTGCTATCAACTTGTTGCAGTCTTGTTGAAATGGGAACCATTGGTCCTTTTTTTTTGTAGTTATTAAATTTTTTTTTTCGAAAACAATATGCTGTAAGCTGACCTAGACAAAGCTAACCCGTGTTAAAACTGCTTCTGTCGACTGTTGAGTTTCGAAAAAAGCGATGCAGCAGCAGACACAGTCTTTCCTTTGGCCGTGCTTCTACAATCAAGATCAAGATCGGGTGAGCAATAGTCGAGTTATGGGAAAAGTGTGGTTGCAAAGGGTTTGGGGGGTGCTTTTCAGGTGAATGTTGCCAAAAAATGGTGCCTTGCCTGTCAATGGTGCCAATAAATGGTACCTTGCCTATGAATGGTGCCAAAAAAGGCATTCATGTGATTCGTTCGCAAAAAGCGTGTTTTTTATGTGATTCGTTGCCAAAAACGTGTTTTTCATACGAATGTTGCCAAAAAATGGTACCCTTTAGAACCCTATAACTGGATACATAGGTTTAAAAGTGGGGAATTAGTTCACAAAACTCAGTAATCGTTTATAAAATCCACAAAATGATTCAAAATAATCTGCTGGAGAAGGTGTGGAATCTTGTTAAAGTCACATCCTTGTCAATTGAATGATAAGGTAAGTTGGGTGCCGCATTTGCTGACTCACTCGTCTGCTAGTTTGAATTTTAAATACATCTCAGTCAAAATTTCAATTCTCTAAGCAGAACTGCCTCCCCCAGCAGTAAAATTGTTTGTGTAAACCATAAGGACATAGGCAAACACATAGCAATTAGCTGTACCCATATTCCCTCATTCCAAGAGAGTCCGCCCTTCTTGACCTCAAAACAAAGTTAATTTCCAAGCTTTATATATTCAGGGATATTCTTATATGAGTGTAAACTCTAGCTAAACACCAGCCGGTTGGTCAGCTCGTCATCACTGGCAAAAAATACTCCACCCTGTACATCATCCAGAGGGCGACGCAAAATGCGAAAGTTCACCTCATTCGAATTTAAAGTGCCAGCAGCAATTTTCTGGAAAATATGAAACAATGACAATGGTTGATCCTCCACCAATCATTTCAATACACCCACCTGAAACCGATTGGAGAGCAGCCAGAGTTCCTCCTGTCCCGCATTATTTCGCACCACTTTCATTCCGCTAACAAACTGCAGCTCATTGGCATTGGCGGGCAAGTTGCCAAAGTTGCGTGTGCTGTACGGCGTATTCGTATTCCACACAAACAACTTGATGGGATTGAAGGTGACACAGTACAGATTGTTTCTGCTGTCCATGGCCGAGGCGGCGCATTCGCTTCGCCGTCTGCCCAGCAGCACAAACTGATCGGCCTGAGCCTCAACACCGTTGGCCCAGTTTTCCCGGCGATTGAGAACGCTCAGCGGAACGGCATACTCACTGACACTGGCCAACGGATGGAAATACAGGCGGCGCCGATCATGGTTAACGGCAAAAATGCCATCCATCAGTACGAAACTCTCACCGGCAATTGTGTGCTGGCCATAATCCGGATCGGGATACATGAAACGATTCTCGGCACGCCAGGCGGTCTGAGCCTGATGATCGTAAATGACCAGGCCGTGATAGCTGACATCTGCTATGTAGATCATGGTGCGGGCACAGTTGCCACGCGGCGGAGGATCTTGGACCAGGACACTGGGCGCAATGAAGAGCGAGGCACGTGGAATGTAGGTGTCGTTGGGCAGCCGAAAGCGATGCAGCAAACTATCGTTGTTAAGATCGAACTGTAGCAGCTGGGGAGGACAGTGCTGTACACCAGCAATCAGACCCGAATCGATGACCCACATTTGATTACACTCGGTGATCTGAAAGACACATGGAGCATTGGAGCAGCCCGAGGGCAGATGCTTAAAGCGACAATCAACTCACGGCCACGCGGAAGGCGGAGGTGATCAGGTCACAATTCTCGCCATTGGCATTGTGCCAGCCATAGTTGGGATATGGCTGCAGCAGTGGACCATTCCGGCCCCGCTCCTCGCTAACGGTGGCCAGCGTATAGGGTATGCCTGTCACAAATCTGGGTATGGTGGTAAACACTCTCACTTGGCCACTCGAACTGTAGTGAGCCTGCACATCAATGGGAGTGCCATTCTCGGGCACCAAATTCCCCGCTGCCTCTGCATTCTCACGATCCTGTGCATTGGCGAAACCGAATTCCAATTGTCGCCATTGGTTCACTGTTTCGACGACACGCACCGGTCTCAGGGGTGGACGTGCCTGCAGAGCGGCGCTTTTATAGGAAGCGCTTGCCAGGGTCAACAGCAAAGCGAACACCGCAATCCGGCAAAGTGACTCCATCTCTGAGCTCTGTTGGTTGGTTAATGTTCTAAACAGACTGGTGGCCGCTGCTTATCAACCACCCAAGTGAAAAGTCGAGGCCTGACTTTGAATATTTTTCGGAGCTGATAAACTATTCGGCTGGAAGAGAAGGAGGAGGAGGGGCAGAGCTTGTTGACACTTAATTAGCAGTATTTACGCCTATGCACTATTAATATTTGGCCAGTTGGAACGATCGATGAAATGCGCAGGGAGCGAGCTTGACCTCAATTGGAGACAAAACAACGATATAAATATGAATCACACTTTCTTTTGCCACTCTTTTGTCTGGCCTGGCTTGGCTTCTTTTCGAGTCCAACTATCAACTGAAACTGGCCAGAGACCAGAGACTGGTTCCTGCTGCTGCTGCTGCTGCTTGGCAGATGTGCGGCAGATGACAGCCTTTTCACTTCACAACTTATTTATATATTTATGCTTGGCCAATTTGCATTTTGTTTGCTCTACGAGATTGTCAAGTGCGTGCTAAAAAGTCTACAAAAACCGAAAAAAACATTACTTATTTATTTGTTCTCGACTTTGGGAACTCAAGCTTGGCCTTTTATACACTCGTCAACGGTTGGAAGCGGCAGTCGCAAGTCAATAATAATGACAAACGGCGTTGTTGCCAATTATTGGACGGCGGGAGGGCTTCTAATTAACTTTTAACTCACGGCTCACGCTGCCATTTGTACGTAATCTCTCGACTTATCTTTTAATTACAGCAAAAGGAACAACTGGATCGCCTGAAGAACGACCAGATCCACCAGGCCGAGTTCCATCATCAGCAGATCAAGGAGCACGAGGAGGCCATTCAGCGTCACAAGGATTTCCTGGAGAATTTGAACAAGTAAACTGCAAACCGTGCTAAACACGATCCGGTGCATTCAGCTGCATTTGCTTGAATTAAAAAGCTTTTCTATACAATTTTTATGTGTCTCCCGTATGTGCACACTCCTCCACACACACACACACACGCAACTGTTATTTTTGCTTACTTATCTACCAAAACATGAATTAATAAACATTTACAACAAATATTTATAGACTGGATTAGCTATAATTCTATAATTTGTCTGCTTCACGTGCGAGAACTGGTTATGGTTGTATGTGATAAGACCGACAATTGATGGGTGCTTATTAAGAGGTTTAGGCAAATTTCAGTACATATATCAATGTGATTTAGAATTGAGACCAAAACCGGATTAGCTTGTGTGGAAGCTGGAAAAAGTGGCATCAAAACAATTGACTTGGAGTAGGAGAAATGGCAGAAATGCAATTGCAGTCTGATCAGCTAATTGCTAGCAGCCTTGAGCAGTTAACAACTCAGGATTCATTCAACTTTTCCATTCACTACGAACCTGGCATAGTGTCCACCTGTGTTAGACGGGATCTACCCATTGAAGAACACTTCATGAAGTTTTCTTCGTAGCAAATGCTAAGTAAAGCTGTTTATTTGGGTTCTTAGACATAACCTTGCCTCAGTTTAGTTGCGTGTACTGAACTTTACCCACTTGGATCTTATAATATAGCTTATTGATGTGAAAATCTCATTTTTAAAGGCCTTGACTGCTGGGAAACACGATTGCTGGCATGGAACTGCTGATGATTGAGTTAGTTTTTGCAGAAAATATGTGTTTGTCCCTTAAATGAATGGATTTTTGACTCGAACTTTTCAGATATTTATTGTACCTATATCCCTTAACATTTATTCGAAACTTACACAGATGTAGGCAAAATGTTGTCAATTAATGGTATTAGTTAAGGGGATAAGTTAATTTCGTTTTCATTTTCCAAGTTAATTGGGTCTTCTTTTCAGCGGAAGTATTTGTAGCTCCGTTCTTGTTTATGTGCCTTCTTCTGAGCAGATTTCTAGCCAGGATGTTTGGATGATGGGCTAATTTATTCAGCCAATTGGCCCCATATTGTTTTTTAATCTTACTCCTTAAATACCCCTTTCCCGATAAGGAAGGCATATTCCGATGGACACCAATATGGTTTTTAATATAAGAATTCTGTTTCAAAAATACATTGCAAATGAAGCCAAGTCTTGTTTTCTTTTGTTTTATAATAATTTATTAAGTCCTAAGCGTACATGTTTTTCGCTTCACCGGGTCTGTACAGAGGCGAATCGAAGTACAAAGGCCTTCCTGGTGGTTTTGGTCGAAACGGACCGGTGGATCCCCCTGGTGGTCCAGGTAAAGGCACACTGTGACGTGAAGCTGTGGCCAAGCTAAAGCCCAGTATGGCCAACAGCAGACTGCAGAGCGAGAGTAAATTCATGATGAAGCGTTTAGTAATCAACTGATACCAAATCTGTGTCTTGTTGGGGGTTTATATACTAGCAGATTCAGACTCAGGCCGGTGCTTTACATTTCGATAAGGTGGCGAAACAGAAAACAAAAAAATCACCGCAAGCTGATGCTGATTGTTTATTGTGCGAAACTGAGCCGCCTAGTAGTTCCTGTGGATCATCAATGGAGATTTTAAGCGAGATAGGCTTGTAGCTGTTATTAGTTTTGGTTTTTACATTTAGTTTAGAATTGAAGAATAATATCAAGAAACTGAACATAGGCCGCTTGATTAACAATTCGATTAAAAAAAAAACCTTTAATATTGATTGAAACGATCTTCGGCGAACCCCAGTGCTGGAAAGCGCCGCACCCGCGAACCCCAGTGCTGGAAAGCGCCGCACCCGCGAACCCCAGTGCTGGAAAGCGCCGCGCTGGCGTTTTGAGTTCCCTAAAACTTGCTATAAAACATGCCGCTTGAAAGTATGCAATTCAAATTGCACGGCCTCACCTAAAACGCCAGCCAGAAAGTATGCAATGCTTATTTACTAGCAGCCCTGCAGAGCAACTGGCAACTAGTAAAACGAATACACTGTCCCACACACACCTACTTATAAAGCAACGGTATAGTTGGGCAACTGCGCAGCGACGGATGGCAAAGCTTTTGATGCTGAATAAGTTAGCCCTTCATCCAAACATCGTGGCTAGAAATCTGCTGAGAAGAAGGCACATAAACAAGAATGGAGCTACAAATACTTCCGCTGAAAAGAAGACCCAATTAACTTGGAATTGATAACGAAATTAACTTATCCCCCTGACTGATACCATTAATTGACAACACTTTGCCTACATCTGTGTAAGTTTTGAATAAATGTTAAGGGATATAGGTACACATTACAGACTGGTTCCGAAGATTTAGGGAATCATTTCGTCGATATCCACGGTGAGCTAAGAGCACGGTGAGTTAAGACCACGGTGAGCTAAGAGCACGGTGAGTTAAGACCCACGGTGAGCTAAGAGCACCGTGAGTTAAGACCACCTGGCGGCCACTTTTTTAGACACTTTTTTCTTAAATTGAGAAAAGACAACCCGAAAAAATCTTTTAAAAATACAATATCTTATTTTTAGAAATTTGTTGATATTTTTTCTTAAACTTGGAGTAATTTTTCTAGACATTTTTCCAGAGATGCAAACCACTCGAAAATAAGTACTGGTTCGGTTCAGTGGTTCGCAGAATTTCTGAACCGCCGGTTCGGTTCAGTTCATGGTTTTAGGAGCTAACTAAACCGCGGTTTCGGTTCGGTTCAGTGGTTCACAAAGGCACATAAAGAAATATTTTAATTTCTGTAAAAATGTGACTATTCGAACACTTTTGAAATTTAATTCTTCTAATCCATTTGAATATATTTAAAATCTTTAGAAGAATGTGCATATTATTATGTCGGACTTTGAGAATTCGTCTATAAATTCTTTGAGGAATGCCCTTCGAAAAGAGAGAATGTCAGCTAGAAAAGAATTCGTTCCATGCATCTTACATACCCTATTAATCATATCATACGAAAAAAACTCTGCTGTCTAAGATTGAATTAAGGTAAAAAAGATTGAATTTGAAAATATTGTCTACTAGAGGAAAAAGACATATTGATGACAGGAATATTAAGCGATAGGCGGGCCATTGCAGAAGACTTACAGTATTACAAGTTGTAAAATTTGTGCCAAGTCATCCTATGTAGAGGATCGAACGAAATGTATAAAAATTATCTTCGATTCAAATTCCCAAATTAATCAATAACATTGGGGAAAGCGATTTCAGTTAAAACTCGTGGGAAAGCTGAACCGAACCGAACCGTTTTCTTTTGTGGTTTTCAATTCGGTTCAGCAATTTTGATAGGAAGCCGGTTCGGTTTGCGGTTCGGTTCACTAGCTGGAATATGCGGTTCGGTTCGGTTCAAAACCGGTTCGGTTCAGAACCGGTTTGCATCCCTGCATTTTTCTAAAAACTTTTTCAAAATCTATGGCAAATTTATCCTTGAATTAAGAAAATAAATACATTGCACAGTGTCTTAGAATAGGGCGACCTCCGTAAAATCGTAAAATCAATTTCAAAACGAGATCTAAAATATAGAAAAATTAATCTTGAAAATCGCCCTAAAACATTGCTTGTAATTCTCAAGTACGTATTCCCCGCTAATTTGTACTAATTTGTATGTGTTGTGTTTTTCAAATGGTTTAGAGAACCAACGGGTAGAAAATGTACAAAATTATATAAGAGGTCCATTTCATTTAAGAGAGGACGCTATTACGCGTCTTGGGGTTGTCCCTTCCAATTCTCCCTCACATTTATTTCCTCTCTAATACTTAACAAATATTTCAAAAAATTATTTTCTAATTAAAATAATGCCATAAATTTGCATAAATTTATAATTAAAATTTAAATGAAATAATTATATTTTCAATTCTGCCTTGAGGATGCAGCAAATATTTGCTTACATGTAGTACTTAAATTCTGAATACAGCAGATATGACATATTTACGCGACCTTACCTCTCAGCTGATCTTTCGTCTATGTTGGGGTAACCCCGTTTAAACAGGCTTCTGAATAGCCATCAGAGCTACTCAGTCAAACTATTAACTGAAATTAAACCCCTTTGCTAACACTTTCAGTCTCAAAATTTTTGTTTTGCTTGTATTTTAATAGATAAAAATTACTTCCCCGCACCCAGCCATAGAAATGACGGAACTAGTACGCCGCTTGTTAGGACAAGTGCAAGGTCTTACCCTCTGGTTAGCACACTGAATACCTTCGACTCTCATCATGATCTAAAATGCCTTCCTTTTCACACAGGAAATATCTGATAAGGACCAACATTGGCTTGACCCAAATCAGGTCTAATGGCAAGACATTGGGCAATCAGCTGCAGTTGGAAGAGCTGCTGACGGTAAGCTACTGACTAAAGAGCCATGAGTTAATCAATTATGTTCCAAATACTGCAGGAACGACACGAATTGGAAATGCGTTCCAAGGCATTGGCCAAACAGCAAAGGAATCTCGAAGTTATGTTGTCCGAATTGACCCGCTGCATCAGACGCATAGAGTTTGATGCAAACCTGCAACTACAGAAGAAAAAGCAAAAACAGAAGGGAAGACCCCGAGCAACAGTTTCGAATGCCTCGTCAGACAATAAATAATCAGCATCAGTTTAAGGTGATTTTTTGTGTGTGTGTGTTCTTTTTTGCCACCTTATCAAAATGTAAAGCACCGGCCTGAGTCTGAATCTGCTATATAAGCGCCAACTAGACACAGATTTGGTATCAGTTGATTACTAAACGCTTCATCATGAACATACTCTCGCTCTGCAGTCTGCTGTTGGCCATACTGGGCTTTAGCTTGGCCTCAGCTTCACGTCACAGTGGACCCATGCCAGGAGGCGCTGGTGGAAATCCGTTCCGACCACCGCCACCACCCAAGAAGCCCTTCTACTACGATTCGCCAGTGCACAGACCTGGAGTACCGAAAACCATGTACGCTTAGGCTTCAATAAATATTGAACAAAACCTTACAAAAGTCTTGGCTTTTCTTTAGTTATCACTAGGCAGGAATTTAGTAACAAATTTTCAATGATACAAATTAAGCAGCTTGTAAGTCAACTGATGTGCGGAAAGGCGCCTCCACAGAAGAAGCAATTTTATAGAAACATTAAAAAGTTACCTAATTTCTGCCTTACTTAGTCACTTCTCTGACAACCATGGCAGAGGCCAGGAGAATGCGCACTTTCTGAAACTGGTCGGCTCAATCCTCCTCCCCCTTAAATGTACAACCTACTCACAGCCTTCCTTGACTCCTTAGCAACGTGAACAGCTGGGAATTCTACGTGCCAAAATTATCAAGCAGATGGAACAGATCCAGCAAAAAATCCAACAGTTGGATGAGAAAATTGAAAATAGCCAGAAAAGGCAACCAATTGAGGAAAATGATAAATCCGACTAGGCTTTCCATCAGGTGTCATTATTTTCACAAATTGTTTCGTGTGTTTGGATTATTCCAAATTTTTGGTGTCCGTTCATCATGCAAAGGAGTTTGTTTTTGGCTTTCAGAACCCTGCCGCTGCTTACATACAAAAATGCTGGGACCCTGCGCATCTACAGGTAAGTTGTATGGGTTTTATTTTAGGCAAAAGAGGTGACTTTTGATTGTATTATAACCAGGCGGCAGATTAAGGACTTATATGCCAAGGGACAGGGCGAGGAAAGGAATTATTTTTCTAAAATTGTAAGTATTTTGATTTTTGTGTGAAAAAGTGGAAAAAAACCAAGGTTAAACAATATCAGGAATGCAAAGCAGCGGGTCTAAACTAAAGCCGAACCATAAGCCGAATCGGCTTTCTCTATTAATTGCTAAACCCAACCGAACGTCATTTCAAAGACGTAAACCTTTAGACAATGTGAGCAATAATTTTGTAATATTTTATCCATTCTCTAAGCTCAGAATAAATCCGACTTTCGGTTAAACTAACATTCGAACTGATCCTTAGCCATTTTGACTACCTGATATCAACCAAGTCCTGCTATAACCCACTGTCCCTTGTTAAATACCTCTCATCAGACTGCATTTCTTGTTGGAAGTTGTTTAGTGATTTGTGTGAATCTCCTTTTCTCTGTGAGATCAAAGTTTAGTCAGCAGATTATATGCCTAAACTTTATTTGATGTTTGTAAGAAGCAGGGCTGCAAACCTGTTTTGAACCGAACCGGTTCGAACCCGGCATTCCGACTTTTATTTTACTGTGAACCGAACCTTGAACCGAACCTTTTTAAAAATTTAAGCTGAACCCGAACCTGTTCCGTACCTAAAATTTCGGTTCGGTTCAACAAAAATGACAGACACTTCATCTGTTATATGGTGCGACTGACTCTTAAAATGGGCAGGAAAGCGAAAAAACAATCTGGAAAAACATTTAGATTTCCTTATAAAATCCCCACCCAAAACAGTCTCTGTTTTTGAAGCTCCTTGAGTAAAGCTTCTTAAGTAATTCTCAAAAGCAAGAGTCTAACATTATTTTGGTAATATTTTTCTACGTAAACCACTAACTAGAATTTCGCTTAACTGTAAATTATATAATATATTGGATATTTCCATGTGTTCTACTAACCCACTCCGACCCAAAAACCACACGTTTCTCATACAATTTGGGAAGATTTTTAGATCGCATGCTGTTTTTGAAACACATAAAACACAAACATTATTAATGTTGTATAAAGCATTGACTGAACCAAGGTTCGAACCAAAACCTTCTCCCAAAAACCTCGAACCAACCTTAAATTTCCGAACCTGAACCGTTCCTTAATTTGGGTTCGAACCAGTGTACCGGAGATCCGAATATTTTTTTTGGTTTGCAGCCCTAGTAAGAAGCACGGTACGAATTTCTTCCGTTTGATTCAGCAAGCCGACATATCTTTGCTGTTCTTGCCCTGTGCTGGCAAACAATCCTATCGAATGATAGACTAATTTCAATGTGAAATCCTTATGGACGAAGACTGAATAAAGGATAAGATATTCGAGAACGAAACAGCCTTTCATGAAATACCAATTTAGAAGATAGTGCACATCTGAGCCGAACCAAAACCTCTCAACGAATCGAACCGGCGGTGTAGAAACTGTGTGAGTCACTTAACCGAACCAGTTCATATATCCGAGCGGCTTACAAGCCTAAAAAAATACAAATTTTAAATACTGAGATGAAAACTAAAAAGGGAAATAGTAAAATTCATATTATTTACCCTTTTTTTTCTTAACCTGTTTATACTCTATTCCCAAGCCAACCAAAACATACAAAAGAGGTGTTAGCTATTAGCTGTCTTTAGATTATTGAAATGGATTGACATGGATCATTTGTATTAGCCACAACTGGTCCGATAATCTGAGTGAATGTACCCCAGCAAACATTTTACTGAAATATTTGAACACATTTGAATGTTTTTCGATGCCTCGGAGAAAATGGTACTTAGTTTTTTAACCCGTTCTGCTGATCAGTTTCGACTCATTTGCGAGTATTTTCCTATCTCTAGAGATATCTGGGACATGTTTAAAAATGCATAAATTCACAGAATTGCTTGGGATAGTTTAATTCAAGCCTAAGAAGTAAGACTTTATAGTAATATTAAAGACAGTTAGGTCAATAGTATAGGTTTCCCACAAAACGTTCCCAAAAATGTTCAAAATAAGCGTTTTAAGCAACCTGAAGCTCAAATTACCAAGCAGTTACACGTGATGAAAGATCGGAAACCGATTAATGTTCAGTACACGAAAATTATCTAGAATCACCACCAATTAATCAACGTACAAGACCTTAATGTTTGCCTAGTCTTCTCTTCCTTTCTAAAGAGCTACCCTAATGATGCGGTTGCCTTTCGTTAGGTAGAGGTTCTTTCAGCTGCTAAGTTGGTCCATCTCGTAACATATTTCTATACTGCTTTATTGTGACCACAACCAAAATAATCAACTAAACAATATTGCTTTCTTTTAATACACATTTTTCCGTTCCTTTTACCCTATGCTTTCCGAATCCAGCAGCAGGAGCAATTGAAGAGGCTTCGAGATAAACAGATTGAGATTATGACCAAGCAAATGGAGGCCCTAAAAGAGGAAATCACTGCTTTAGCCAATTCCCAGTTGAGTGGTTGGCAGCGCAAGAAGCAAGAACTGGAGGGTGTGTATGAAAAACTGAAGAAAGAAGTGGACGCGCTTCGAAGGGCCAATGAGAATAAATAATAAACGATCCAAGTAAACTTTGTAAGTCATTCTTTTATAGTAATCTGTCGAGTCAACACTTTTCTGAAAATTTGTAAGAATGCCTAATTTTCTTCACAAAAGTTCCTTTCGCCTCAAGAACCTGCCGCAACATTTATGCGGTTTCTATAGCCTGCAGTGGGTATTTTGCATATGATTAGCCAACTTTTTTTCTACCTTGTTTTCACCCAGGCGCCAACTGAAGCAATTTGCTGATAAGGGCAGAGCCGAGGAGAATGTGTTTTTTCGAAAAGTTGTTTGTATCTGGACATAAGGGTTATACCTGCATTCGATAACATTTCCTTTCTACTGCAGCAACAAGAACAGCTTTGCAATCTGGGAGAAAGTAATAGCGCCTTTCAGCGAATGGTGAGTGTTGGTAAGATAATGCCTGCATATATATATATATATATGCTGTTCCTTTAGCGATGTGAACAGCTGCTGCAGGTGCGAAACAAAAAGCAACGTCAGAAATTACATCTGGAGCAGAAGATTTCCGAATTGACAGAAGAGTTGGAAGAACTGGAAATGACAATTAGAAAGTGTCGGAAATCGTGTGGCGAATGGAACTTGGCTGAGAAGTAAAGGAGGCTGTGTGTGAGCCTTTTAAAATGTCGAGTCAAAAACAAATTCCAAATTGCAAGTGAAAACTAAATTCTAATTTTGGACTTTCTTTTATTTTTTTACAAAATTCTTTGCCTGAGAGGATCAATATGCAGCGCAATCTAATGAAACCTTTGCTGGCGTTGAGTTCTTTAAGGGTTTGCCCGGTGCAAGGGTTCAAGTAAGTAGAAATCTAGGTGCTTTGTTGTTGTAGCTTTTGTATGTTGTATTCCTACCTCCGTCTCTTTAGTGACTATGCCAAGGGTCTGTATGATAAGGGCAAAGCCGAGGAGAATGTACACTTCTTGAAAGTTGTAGGTATTCCCCTTGATTTGTACTTTCTTTCTATAATTCTTTCATTTCAATTAGCAACGACAACAACTGAAGAATTTGCGCATTAAAATTCTGAATGAGAAGAAGCAAATCAATACCAAAATAGATCATGTGGATAAAAAAATTAGCAACCTGACGAAATGACACAACACCAAATCAAGTCAGCTTTATCTCTTCGAGCATATATCCGATACTCTCGATTTAAATAACTTTCAACATTTTGACATCTAAAATTTATTAAAGAAAAACAAATGAGACCAGCCAGAGGGAAGTAAATTTAAGAAGTATCATTTCTGGGCAGGGGCTTAAGATGAATGGCTCTATTCTAAGCCACAACCACAAGTTTACTAGCTCCTACACGAAAGAGTAGGTTGTCTGTAAAGCTATTTCGAAGATCTTACGAAAGTAGGAGGATTTTAAGTTGGTCTACAATGGATTAAGTTTGAAACCGGACATCCAGCCACGCGAAGACTTAAAACTCTAACCAAAACTACTTTTCGGACCTTACTTTTCTATGGGAGCTTTACTATATAGATGACCGATTTCGGCCAAACTTAGTGGAATCATGCCTAACAAACGAACATGTAAGAAATTTCGAGTCGATTTCATTTAAAACAAAGTTTTTTGTACTAAAACTAGTTTTACGACCGATCATTCATACTGCAGCTATATGCTATAGTCAACCGATTTTGACAAAACTTTGTAGAATTGTGTGGAAGCTTATCAAATGATTACATGCCAATTTTAAGAACATTTCCTTGGAAAACAAAACTGTTTTTCTCACTAAGACTACTTTTCAGACTCTACTTTTCCATGACAGCTACACTTTATAGATGTACGATTTCGACCAAAATTGGTGAAATAATGGCAAAGCATAGCAAACTAAGAAATACAAAGTTTGGAGGCGTTTCCATGGCAAACAAAAATGTTTTTCTTACTAAAACTTATTTTTCGATCATCAGATTTTGACAAAACTTTGTACAATTGTGTGAAAGCATATCAAACAATAACATACCAGCTTTAGAACTTTGCAGACTCCACTTTTCCTTGACAGCTATACTATATAGATGTCCGATTTCGAACCAACTTAGTGGAATTATGGAAAAGCACAGCAAACTAAGGAATACAAAGTTTATATATACTTTCTATGGTCGTAGTTGCTTTCTACTAGACGTTACAAACATCTCTACAACTTGTAATACCCTCTGCAAAGGGTTCTTAACAAGTAAAAAAGTCTTCCAAGTTCGATTATATCATAATCAGTTTGTTTTTATAATGCAGAAACATTTGTTATTCTGAGAACAGAACTAGCGGAGAGATAGTTAGAAATTTTTCAAAAGAATCCCTCACACCTTACTTTCTGGTCTTGCCTCATCGGAAACTATTTTGCTAATGCTCATAGCTGCGCTTTGTAGCTCTACGTATCACAATCAAGTGTCGTCTAGAATAGCTCCAGTACAAATAAGATGGAACCGAACTCATGTAAGCAGAAAGATCTAACTTTTAAGTAAGCCGACAGATACTTAAATCGAAAATATACATATTTATACAATTAATTTACAATGATAAAACATTCTTCACTTGATTTCATCAGCCCCCAATTTAGTTCAAACCTTGCAGACTTAAGTTTTCTGGTTTTGTTTTTTATTTAAAATAATTTGTATCTTTCATTTACATGCTTTACCATGAAGCTTTCCGAAGTTGTGGCCTTCCTACAAGTATATATTTCTATATAGTATATAGGGTAACAGTTTTTTGAATGGGACAAAAATATATAGATATATATATATGTGTGTATATACATACATAAATATAATTTGTGTGGTTGTTGTATGGCATTTAAACAAACATAATCATAAAACTAGAACCTATACAAAGATAAAAATAAATACTGCCTTTCATATGCGACAGATGGTTATACAGTTTTCAAGAAGCATACATAACTTAGGGCTACAAAGGTGTAAGTGCGGGTGTGCAGAAAGTGGTTAGTCAAAAGAGCATAAGTACGTGGGTCTGGTTGAGTGAGTGTGTGTGTGTGTGTGGGTGTGGGTGTGTGTGCGTGTTTGAGCAACTTGGAGAGTCTTTCTATAAACTAACAACTAGAAACTACATTTGAATGCTGGACTGGCTTGACTTGGTCAAGTATATCGCTCTCTGGGTCTCTCTCTCTTGTGTGTGTGTGTGTGTGTGTGTGTGTGTGTGTGTGTGTGTGGCGGTGTGAGGTAGCGGGAGTCTGTTAAAATAATATGGCATACTTTTGAGCGCCTCCTGGTGCACTCTTTCATGCAATTGTTTGGGATGATTTGCTTCTAGCTTTATTTTCTTGTTTCAAAAATAACAAAAATACTGATCAACAATGCCAGGAATGTTGTTGTGTAGCATGTGTAACTCTCTTTTTCTCTGTGTGTGTGTGTGTGAGTGTGCCTGTTTCTGTGTTTTATGTGTTTGTGAATTGAACTGAATCTTCTTTTGGCTTAACCTAGTTAACTCTAGCAACGCAAAATATCGAACTAAAACTAAAACAAACATGAAACCACCATCTCTTCTAACTGGGCAACCGCTTGCTGGCCAACTCCTGTAGCTTTTGCAGGGCCAGCGTCTTGTTAATCTCCACCAGATCGCGACTGTGCTTGGCCGCCTGCAATTGCACCTCGAGTATCTTCATGCGCATCAGATGCTCCTTGCTCTGCATCTCCATAAACAGACGCAGCTCAAAGTTGTTGCTGGCGGTGTTGCTGCCACTGCTGGCACTGCCAGAACGCTCCAGCGCCTGGCTATCCGTGGCTGGAGGCAGGGATGTGCCGGCTGACAGAGGCGTCTGCTGTTCTTCGGGGACCAGGCCGCTGCTGTTGGAACACTGGCGTTTGGCCAATGGCTTGGGCAGATCATCCTCTTCCTCGTTGTTGTTGTTATTGTTGTTGTTGTTGTTGTTGTGCTGATGCTGCAGCGCCACCGCCTGTGCCTGATGCTGTTGTATGGCCACAGCTGCGGCCGCAGCTGCACTAGGAAATTGGCCTGATCTTAGGGCATTCAAAGCCTCCAGCGTGGCGGATATGTTGTTCATATTGAAATTGGCCTGAAAGCCGGACATGTCGCCGGCCCCGGCGCCACCCAAAAAGGCAGCGCTCGCACTGGCATCAAGAGCCGAGGCTGTGGACACGGTGGCAGGACTTTCAGCCTCATGGATGCCATTGCGACTGTGATTGGGTGAGACACTCAAGCGATCCGCATTGGCATGTACATCGGTTTGGCTGTGATGATGATTGTTGTAGGTCTCGTTGAAGGTCTCGTTGGTCTCCTCCTCCTTGATGTCCACATCGCACAGCTCCTGGGGTGGGGTACGACTGCTGCTTGGGGAAAAGATCATCCGTTGAGTACGGTTTTCAGAAAGAGAGTCAACTTTTTCACTTACTCATCCATGTCATGATCATCGGCTGTGTAATCTCCGCGATACTCGAAATCCTCCTCCAAGGCCAGTGGAATTTTCGAATAATCTATGCCATCCAAAGCCTCCGACTTGCAGGCTTTCTTGGCCTCTTGCATAAAGTCCCACACCTCGAAGGTAAACGGTGAGGGCTTCTTCCGATCGGCCACCTCGGCACCAAATCTACCCAGACGATTGTTGTAGTCCAAAATCTCATTGCGTGTGCAGGCTATAAGAATACAGGAGATTAGTTACAGCGTGTTCCCCCAAGCTTACAACAGCACACTCACCCTTCATGCGACGCCACTGCTCCTTCAGGCGATTGCAGGTGCGATCTGTGCCAAATTGGTTGGAGAACTTTTGGTGTATTATCTTCCAGGCCTTGTTCTTAACCGCCGTCAGGCCCGCATCCAAGCGTTTGTTCTCTATAATCCGCATATCCTTGCGACACAAGTCCAATAAGTATTTCTTCTCCTGATGATTCCAGTTTTGAGTGCGTTCCCGTTTCTTGTACATGTTCATGGATGGGCTGTTCATGTACTGTGTCATTTCTGGGGATTGGTCGAAGGGGTTAGAATCCATTCTCGAGGGGGCATTTTGAATTAAACACTCATCTTACCCGTCTTCAAGTCGACGCCCTCCAGCAAATTGTGATTGGAATTTTGCCAGTTGGCGGCGATCTTCATAAAAGCCTCCAGATCGTTGGCTGTATACTGTTTGTTGACCTGCAAAAAGTAATAAAAAAAAGAGTTCATTGATTAAACTTGGAAACAATTTGCACAAGTAACTCCGGGATGGATGGCGTTAAGCTACTTGAGCATGCACAACTTGTGCCACATTCCCAGCTTAAAGATACAATGAACCGAACCTGATGTACGAAAATTTCACATCGATTAATTTGGGATTTCATTTTGTTGTTCTGTACAGAAGAGTCAAAGAAACAAAAGGATTTTTGTGCTGAATGATTTCTGATGCTGACATAGCCGATATGGCTGGGATCTGCACACGGAGGAGGAGGTGGGGAGTGCAGTCACATTAATTGATTTTCAATTAGCAATGTCTAGAGACGGGGGCCAACAAAAGCAAATGTGGCCAGGCCGCATCGAAAATGGCTAAGAAAAAAATATGAATAACAATCAAATAAATTGCACGCCATGAAACGCGTTTTAATTTATAAATTAACAGACTCACACACACAAGCACACACACACAATCACAAGCAGCTGCCGACATTTTGTTCGCTGTGTGCGAGAGAGTGAGACGATCAAAACGTCGCACTGACAGCCAATTATACCAAGATCGAATACACTCACAAAACTTCTACAAATTCATCTCAAGCCTGTTGTCGATATACGACTCACATGTGCCACTGTAAAACCTAACTATGCGGAATCTTACCATATGTCCAGACAGTCCAGTCCGGCCACAATCGGGCGCAGGGACATTGCAAGTAGAAGCAGGGCACACTACCATCTAATTCCTTTACGAAAAAGATACTGTCTGTATGAATAAAGCAACGTGCAGGCTTATTAGATGAAATATATGCAAACCTGTCAGATTTACAGGGCAAAACTATCATTGAATAGAGCTTGGCTGGAAAACTACTCACTGGCTACACTGGGCTAACCACAGCGACTTCTGCAGAAGCCGCACAGACTAGGAAGAATCTCATTCTGTTCGTGAACTGCCAAGAACGGACGAAGACAGTGAAAACCCCTAAGCAGTTCGCAAGGTTCATCAAGGCCTCCGAATGGGAAGGTTTGGGACTGGCAATAAAACATTATTCTGTATACTAAAGACTAGAGAAAATTGGCATTAAAAATCAAATTCAAAGAAGCGATTCTTTTAAAAACCTTAAGAATCTAGAAACCCTAACAGTTCTCCAGGTCTGACCATTGGGAGTTGCTGCAGATTTCCTTGACAGCTTTGTGAATCGTTCTTCCAAACTTTACGAATCTTTTGGCGAATTAATATATAAATTCTGATTACTAAATATGTTCAGAAGGTACAAGGCAAGGTACAAGAATAGAACATTAACCCAGATATCTAGCACTACTCTATAAGAATAAAGAATAATTCTTTTAAGAATAAAGAGAGAATAAGGGACTTCTACATGCGATTTGGGTTTCAATGCAAAGCCACCACTATCTTCCACAATGTAAACAGCCTGGACTGCAGTTCAAGCCGTGGTAACGATAAGATTGGTGGGTGTTACACCCGTCATGATGTGCCTCTTGCATCAAGCCTCTTGCGCGAAGTAGATAGGGACAGTAGGAATATCTTAAATCCAACAAAATTTGATAGAATTTTATATCCATTCATCTAATTAAGATGACAAGGCATTCTTGTAAGAATACAACAAGTATCCTTTCCCTTCCTAGCTATACAAATTATTATCCACAAAATGCACCAATTTCCCGTATAGACAAGTTCAACTGTGCGTCTGGCTCTCTTAATATTATTTGATTGGCCCTACTTCCCCCCGCCCATCTGCACAGCTCTCGAACAATCGTCAATGTTAAGTACGTTTTATTTGTGCTTTATTTTATTTCAATTTCCATTCGTCTTTCAACCCTCCCCCCCACCCAGTTTTACTCCCACAAGTCTTTTGCGCCATGTGTTCAATATTTATGCCGTATCTGATTTACAATTTATATAAGTACAATGATTCTCGCACACACACACAGACAGACAGACGTACAGAGGCAGTCGGAGAATTTATCAGAGAGCGATATGTCTATGTATGTGCGAGTATTTGAAAAGGAAACTTTGACTCATGGGCAGCGGCGCGTGCGCTTATTATTGCTATTATTTATACGTATATGTATTTATTAACAATTCATAATTATTATTATTATTAAGGTAGAGCTTAAACTTAAGTTCTGAGCTGGCTGGCTGGTTATTTGGCTTGGACTTGGACTTGGGCTTTAAATCAATAAGAAGACACGATGAGAATCATTTAAATTCTGGTCAAGTGGCTTCACAGGGTGTGGTGTGGTGTTTTTTTCTTAGTGACTGAGTTATTATTCATTTATATTTGTAAGGGGCGGGTGTAGAGTGGAAAAAGGGAGCAGATGAAGTTGGGAAAAGTTTATTAAAGTAGGAAAGGGGGAAAGGTAACACCTTTCAAGGAAATTTCATTGTTTTGGGTATGATTTTACTTAAATAACTTTGTGTTTGGAGGAGCTAAGATAATATAACAACCAGAAGTTATCCCTTAAAGCAGGTTCAGAAAGAGAGTTCCTTGCACCGAAACCCACAAACTAACTCGAAACACCCGAACAACTAAAGCTTTTAACAACTTTACTAAAAAAAACTCAAAAAAATGTCCTTTCCTGCCTAAAAATGTACAAACTTCCATGCTTTCTTCCTAAATTTGTTCAAAAATCGCTCAAAATAACTAACTGCCTGGTCCATGTTTATTAACCTGTCCTCGGACCAGCACACAAGCATTCATCACTCCCATCGATATGACTTCTAGGCATTGAAATTTAACAAGTAAACTGGTTTAGGCTTTTTTTCTTTTATATACATACACAAAATATAATTACTGTATCTATCTACTTGCTTTACTTTACAATTGCTGAACCTACACACAACATCAACACACAAAAGTCAACCTTGTGCCTTAAAATAAAGCCAAGCATTGTTGCCCACCACGACCACGCCGTGCTCGAAATAAGCCATTGGAGTAATTACCACAAATTAACAGCAAAAACATTGTATATTAGTACACTGAACTATATTTTTTATACAATTTGTCAAATGTTAAAGTCGCGTTACACTCCCAAATGTAAGTGTTAGAGTACAGCCTGGCCTATGCCTTAAACTCGTAAAACTTTGGAGCACTTGAAATGATTTTACAATTTTTTTTTGGTTTTTTGGTTTTGTTGTTGAACTGCGTACGTTCTGTAGCATAAATTTATGTATTATAATAATTACATATACACAGGAGGGAGGGAGAGTGGAGAAAACTAAAAACGAAATGTCATCGAACGTTCAAGTGGACGAAAAGAGCTCGAAACCCCCGACGAATGCTACAGTTAGCAGGCAGGCGGGCACAGGGGCAGGCAGGGACCGGAGATTCGAGTGGCCTGCCAAGGCAAGAAGCATTGATTTGAATGTGTTTTTCGATGCTTAAACAACAACAACAATTTTATTATTTTTCATTTTTTTGTGCCCTGTTTATTGTTCTAACGTTTGAAGTAAGTAGTTGCGCTTAAGTGGAACAGCCGGAGTGTAAAATCCAAGCCGAAACCGAGAAATTAACCCCAGGCGGCTGCATGGCTCTTACATACGTTGAATTGAAGGCCGCTTTCCTTCGGTTTCAACTACGTAGATAAGCAGTTGAAAGTTGGGAATTGAGAAAAGTCAATAAATTGAAGTGTTTGCTATTCAAAAATGTTTGAAACTCTAATTAATAGCTGGCTGGGTGAACAGTTTAGGGCTGAGTTTTAGTTTGTTGTAGCATTCCGGTTATTTTGAACCGAACCAATTTGCGGCTTAAGCAACCTAACCCATATTTACAAATTGCAAATTAATAGAATTCTTGGTGTTTATTTCGCTGTGGACCCACAATTTTAGATATGTGTGCTGTCTGTGTGCTTATTTGTTCTTTGGTTCTTCCAATTTGAAGACTCAGCCTGTATCAAAAGCTATAGAACTAATTAATGTGAAAGTCAGCTAAATTTGAAGTGAATAATTTGGCTGTGGACCCGCGATTTTAGATATGTGTGCTGTCTGTGTGTCAAATTCGACGCCTCAGTCTGCATCAAAAGATATAGAACAACTTAATGTGAAAGTCAGCAAAATTTGAAGGGAATAATTTAGCTGTGCATCCACGATTTTAGATTTGTGTGCTGTCTGTGTGCTCATTTATTCTGCGGTTCTTAAAAATCGACAACTCAGTCTGTAATCAAAGATATAGAACCACTTAATGTAAAAGTCAGCGAAATTTGAAGGGAATAATTTGGCTGTGGACCCGCGATTTTAGATATGTGTGCTGTCTGTGTGCTCATCTGTTCTTCGGTTCTTCAAATTTGAAGATATAGAACTAATTAGTGTGAAATTTGAAGAGAAATTTGAGCAATGTGGACCCTCAATTTCACATATATATGCTGTCTGTGTGCAAAGTTTGCAGACAAAACAATTTGGACAAATTGAAAGGAAAATTTGGAATGTTTAGGCAAAGTATATGCATGAGGAACCATAGCTTAGGCCTTAAATCATAAAAAATCTGCATTAATGTCTGTTTAATCAAATTTTCATCAAAATTTAAGCAAATTAGCTTTTGTTAGTGACAAATTTAGAGCCTAACGATTTAGTTTTCGAAAGCTGAGTGCTCGTTTATAACCATTTTAGGGATTCTGTCAAGTTAAAAGTGCCTCCAACTACTTGAAACCAAATTGGTTAGTTTTCAACTTCAACTTTTGATAAGAAATAATTCTACAAATCCAAATCAATCAAATAAAATATAGAAAAAACTGCATACATATGTAAAAAGAGCATACCAGCTTCGTGGGCTGCAACTATTTGATATTTGGTATTTCTTTTGTTCGAATAAAAATTTGGTGGCAATCGCAGCCGGCTGACGGAAATTGACTCATGGCAGCGAATTATGCTCCAGGTGTGCATGACACGGGCGCAGAAACAACAAATTTATTAGAAATTGCACAGACACACACACACAGACACACACTCGCACATTTATGCAAACAAATAAACTAATTTCATGACGCACACGCGCGCGCCTGCGCAGTTGTCAGCACAAAACTCTCGGCGGGCTGTGCTACTTACAATTGTAACTAGCTAAAAACTGTAAGATTTTTGTTGTTGTTGTTGAGTTTGTCAAACGTGCCTTTGTCTACCGGGTCTGGCCTACACCCAAAAAACCAAATGTATACCTATATATATATATACAAAAAATAGGGTTCAGTGACTCTTCCATTTCGCCTGGCAACGTCGACAAATTGCGTTTGCTGTGTGACAATTGGAAGTCTCTCTCTTAACGGGCGCATGCGTAGGTACAACTTACTAAATTATTGTTGTATTTCATTAGTCAGCCCACAAACCCAAGCCCGAAAACGAAAACGAATCCGTACCCAAAACCCATACACATTCCCAATTGCTGGCTGCTTAAATTGCGCAGCTGCGCATAGTTTCCAGCTCTGCGCGTTTTGCGTTGTCTGCCGTTGTCTGTGACAGTTACCAGATATCGGCAAGTCAAATGGATTACCTTTGGCTCAATCTGTGTTAAGGGGAAACAAATGGAGCACCGGGCTCGCTTGAGGAATATGTTGTACTTGTGTTTATTTGTTTGTGACTTTCTTGAGCGCACACCCTAAAAACATGGCTGACAAGTTCATTACACTACACATCGCCCGCCCGCCCTCGCTCTCGCCCTCCTCCAACCAACCGCCCGCCCGCCAGCTGAACCATTTAACTATTCATGACTCTCGCCCTGCCTAAGCATCGAATGGCTGCCAAGCCGTCACCTTATATGGTCTTATTGATTGTTATTGTTTTATGATGATTCGAAGAGTTTGTCATCCATATAAACTAATTTGTCAGATTGCTTATTTAGATCGTTAAAAATGCAATTTAGTATAAATGGAACTGTTATTTCACATTTTTTGTGGAAGGACAGGCTTTCAGCTAACCTTTAATTGATAGCAAAAGTCTACTGATGATGGAGCTTTAAGATTTTAGAGCGGCTGTATTAAGAAACAGCTGCCTTTAGTGTTTTATAGAGTAGTTAAGAGCCAGATTGACTGGATTTACAAGGCGAAGCAAACTTCCTTAAGTTTTTCAAAAAACTTTCATTTGTAGGAGAGAGTTGTATTGGTGTCGCTTGCCCCTTGACACCTTTTTCCTGAAAGCAAGAGCTTTTTAAGAGCTTTTTAAAAAGCTTCATGAAGTTTGCTTCACCATGTAAATCTTGTCTCAGTCGATGGAAAGCTCAAGTGAATATTATTCTAAGGGTGAACATCTCCCCTGATTCTGTAGCCTCACCAGAAATACTCATGAAGCTTACTTCAACGTGTAAACTCCGACCTGGAGGAAATATAGAGAATTAAATACTTGTATCAAGCATTTTCTATGGAAAATTCATGATTCATCAGCTTAGTACCCTATACTCTCTAACTTTAATGGGTCTCTAAGATCAGTTACTGCTTCAGTAGAAATTCATCTCCATTTTATACAGTTCAAGAAAGAAAACATGATTACACGAGTTATTATTGTGGGGTTGTATTAGGATTATGAAAAATTTGGTTATATTTTGGTATAGCGTTATTGGTTTCGTGTTAAATTTTTGGCTATAACATAAAAGCTGTATAGCCTTGCGCCTTCTAGTTTCTAAAAAAGTTTTAAGAATATTTTCTTATAAGTTTGATACACCAGAGTACCTAGTAATCGCAATTTTTGGTTTCAAATTCGTCGAAATCCACTGCGCAAGCAGCAAGCAAGGATAGCATGGCGCGCTTTATAAAACCTGACTTGGGACTCAGTGAAAACAAGAGACAAACAGGACACTTGCTCGCAACCACATTGAAATAAAAACGCAAAACAAAATCGAAAGCATTGCATGGCCAGTGCGCAAACAATGCCCACAGGCAAATTCCTGGGTGGTTGACAGGCCACTTATCTCAACAGTATCTATCTCAAGGCAGGGAAACTATAAGTGTTGACATTTTTAAGGACCTTTGGCCTATTTCCAGTACCAAAAGTATCAAAAGTGTCACCGAATCATTTCGTATTGGTGACCTCCCGAATCAGAGACCCAATCTGCAGATTAATATAATGAGGTCCAATGTCCAATTATAGGTCGAATATATCAATGTTCATTTAAACTATTGATTGGCCGATCTAAAGGCTTTTGAATGTATTCAAAGCTTCAAATAGAATCTTCTTCAAAATAATGCGGTTTCCCTAAAAGCAGGCAATATCACTAGCAAATAATAACTATTTTTATTGAAGATAAGAACTGATAAGCCAAGAAGAAAACGCTAATTGCGGAAAGTTTTGACTGTTGTATTCATTTAAGGAAAACAACTGGTAAGAGAAGTGAAATTTGGCATTGAAAATGTTGAATATTATCAAAGAAGGCAGTGGAGGATACCCTCAGTAGCTTCTTCTAGACTGCATCCATGAAAGAGTCCATGTTTCGGCTTAAAATTTCATAGTTCCAGCTGTGATCTTTGAGTGGAGACTACTAAACATGCTTAAAAACATTGAACCATTGCTCTAACTTTGGTTTGACTTGGCTTAAAGCCAATCTGCTGTGTTCTCCTCTGCTCCTGTCTAAATGACATTTGTTGGTTTTCCCTTTTGGTCTCCAGACAATTTCAAGTTAAAAGCCAACAAACCATTTTTTTTTTTTTGCTTTTATCGAATTTCTATTCAAAAAGTTTCTTTAATTGTTTATAACTTTTAGATGTGTGTGGCTGTGTGTGTGTGTGTGTGTGTGTGTGCGAGTTGAGATATTTTTTGATGTGGGTTAACATCAGAGCCATCAGGCTGTCTGTTTGGCCTCGCTTAAGCATTTCACTTGGTTTCCAAACTCGATTGTTATTATTATTATTACTCTTACCCAAACCCCAGTTTCTCCCCTCACCCCCCCACCGCCGAATTCTAAGCACTCGCCACATTTTGGTTTAGTCATTTTCCAAAAAATTCATTTGAATATTGGAATGTCTTTAGCTGAGTGTGTGCGTGTGTGTGTGTGTGTGTATCTAATTTCTATTTCTATTTCTATTGAGCATTCAATGCTTCTTTTTTTGGGGGAACGTTTTATAATCGCATCAAGTCATGATTGCGCTACAAACTTCGGCTTTGACTTCGACTTCTCTCTCTCTCTCCCTGGTTGGTTTCTTATTTTTGAGGCACTTGAAGGCGTTCAAAATAATTTCTGGTTCCATTTAACTTGGTCTTAAAAACGAAACGAAAACTGAAACTCTTCAACTTCTCAACTACTTACACTTACACACACACACACACACACACACAGGCAGACAAGAAGTAAAAAGAAAGCCATTTGGCATTAATTGTTCCATGAGCCGAATCTAAGATGAATGGATTGAGAGTTGAACGAACTTGGTTCGAACCGAATCTGAGCAAATGTAAATTATGGCCCAGTGATTATCGTTAAACGCGGGCGAGGGGGAGGCGGGGGAGCGCCGCACCATTTAGAATGATTTGTGCAAAGCTTCCCAGCCAATGGCGAATATCTCGTATGCCCAAGCCACGCCCCGAGCGAACCGCCAGCAAGTAGCAGTAGTCGCCATGTCATGTCGCAATGCGCAATAATAATTACAAATGATCAGATGTCAATTTTTGTGGCGATATTATATTACAGGCTGTGCGCCGCCGCCACCGCCGCCACCGTCGCCATCTCCCTGCCACGGCTCCCGGGCAATTGAGGCGAACTTTTTAAACAAATGAAATTTATTGTTAACGGTTAGTGACCCGAATTACACGTATCGCTTATTTATATCTATATACAACACACACAACCACTGATCGAAGCTCTCTGGCTGCTCGAGTGTGTGAGTGTGTGTGGCAAGTATCTTTAAGTAGCAGGCGAACGAGTCGAATCTGACGGATTGACGCAGTGGCAAACTCACTCGCCCAAAAGCCTTAAGCGTTTTAATTGCGCCCCAGCTGCCGCCTACAATGCTCCAACTTGACGATAATGTATCTTTGTATCTGATCTTAATGCTCAAAGAACGCCACAAAACACACACACGAACACACACACAAGCATACTTGTTTAAGTACTGATCACTAATCTGTGATCATTATATCAAATGGCGTATCAAAAACACTGACTAATTCAATCAACCAGTTTGGGTCAGATATGGCATGGCAGTTGGGGATGCTTTTAACCGGGGGGTATCCTTTAAGTTTTAAGTTAAAGTTTAAATAGTGGTTAGAGGATATTAAAAAGAAATCCTTAAGTGATTTCTCTTTCCCTTTCAATCATCCAAAGGATCTGAAAAATTATTATCCTTTGGTTGTTTTTCAGCACCTTTGAATGATTAAAAGGTTTTTAAGGACAAATGGATCTTTTTTGCATCTTTTTTTTCTTCTGTGTACATTTCAATATGTCTAACAGAGCTGGCCTGTTCAACAGCCCAACTTGGTTTACTTAAGTTCCAATTTGACAGCTTAGGATCGACTTAGCTCAAATTTGAGAAAGCTACAACAACTTCAATCCAAGGTTGCTAAAACTGTTACAAGTACACAACTTTTACACTGCCAAATAGATGTGCCAAGAGTGTGAAATTGACCAGAATGTCATACCATGCCGTCTGCTAATCAAGAAAGACTAGTCTTCTCACACTTTTTTATCTGATACCTCAACTGACCACCCAAACCATACAGGGGCAGTCGATGGGTGGATTATTTTTTCAGAGGAACAACTTATAGCTGAACCAAGTCCTTGAGGAATCTGTATGACTTCAAGAGCGGCTTGAAATGAAAAACGAGAAAGCTAAGCTAAATTTTTATACCCTTGCAAGTGCTCGCTTAAATATTTTCAAAAAATACTCTTTTTCACATTTTTCGACCAATCGTTCGTATGGGAGCTGTATGATATAGTCATCCGATTTGGCCAAAAATTTGTAAAATTATGTGAAAGCATGTACAAAATTGCAGGATGCTACCATTAAAAACAAAAAAGTTTTTCTAACTAAGACTGTTTTTCAGACCTATCTTTTGTATGGCAGCTATACCATATAGTTGGCCGATTTTAATAAAACTTGGTAGAATTATAAAAAAACATAGAAAACCTACGATTACAAAGTTTGAAGACGTTTCCATTGAAAAGAAAAAAGTTTTTCTTACTAAAACGAGTTTTCCGACCGATTGTTCCTATGAGATCTATGAGATATAGTCATCCGAATCGGTCGGTTCCGACATATTAGTAATGTGCCGCAAAAAGAAGACTCTGTGCAAAATTTCAGCTCGATAGCTTTAAAACTGAGAGACTACGTCGCGTAGAAACAGACAGACAGACGGGCACAGCTCAATCGACTCAGCTCGTCACACTGATCAAGAATATATATAGTTTATGGGGTCGGCAATAAATATTTCTATGCGTTGCAAACTTCTGGGCAACATTATAATACCCTTTGCAAGGGTATAACAATATAAACTTAAGGATTCTCTAGCATTATCCCTGATCAATGATAAAATTCCCAACTTTTGAACTCATACACAGAGGGAAAAGGCCAGTTCTTAAAAAAAGGGTGGCCTTCAACTCCAATTTAGAACAAGATGTTCTCTCAAATTTGGTTTGAAATGAGCACAATTCAACTCAACTCAGCCAGCGCACAGCTAAGTATAAGCAAACATTTGTAATTAGGTCGTAAAATGGAGCAAAAAGTCTTGGGTCCAACAAAAATTGGATTTTTCTTTATCAGATGAGCTACTAAAGCGAATTTGGATTGTCTCTGAAACTGTTTTACCCACTAGCGATATTTCACATTCTAGGAAAGATCAGCGGACATCTTTATTGCTTGTAAATGGTATTAACTCCCGAGCCGATTAGATGAGATTGTCCAAAATGTGAGACCCCTAACATTCCAACTAAAAGCAAGTTATGGCATTCTGTAAATCTGCAAATCTGTTCTTGAAATGAAAACATTATACTACAAGTGAGACGAACCATTCATGGCCCGTTTTGGGTAACGATTGTGCTTATGTTGAGTCCATTGATCTTGGTTTTTTTCCTCTACTTCTTGCCTCATTGAAAATATAGGTATATAATATAGGTAAATATAGGGCTAGTTTTTGGTGAATGCATATATTTTTACCTAATTTATATGACACACTTTTCTTCTTATATTGAGCTGACTCTTTTATACCCTGCATCCATTTAAAATGTTATCTAAAGGGTCTTTAAATTGTTGAGAAATTGCTTAAAAGTTTCAAGCAAGAAAGTATTTTATCGAGCAAAAGTCAAAAACTCAAAAGACAATTAGCCCAGCTTTATACTACACCAAAGCATAGCCCAAGCGAAAGTATGAGAAGGGGTTTAGAAGGAAGTGGGTACAGAAGGATGCAGAACCAAATCCTCTTTTAAAATTCAACAATTTCGATTCTGATGAAGTTTTTAAGATTTTCTAGAGTTTTTGCTTGACAAACTAGAGGGTATGTATTTATTGAGATTTTAAAAGCTAGGGTGAGGTTGATAAAGAAACATAGCTGAAATAGCTGTACAGACAACCTTCTAACTGCTAACCACCTTAACAACTTCTTCGATATAATAAAATTAATCTAAACCTTTCTTATCAACTTTCATCCTTTTCCAATCTTCACAATTCGTTTGACACGACTTTTTATGGGCTTTTGGCATTTCAGTTATGCAATGGCATTAATTAACATGAATGTTTGTTCGAAATCAAAATGGAAAAGTAGCCACGCACATTGCTCGAGCTTGTCAGCAAAAGACAACTTATGTTTTGTATGTCTGTCTGTCTGTCTGTCTGTCGGTCTGTGTGTATCTATGTATCTGTGCATTCGTCTTTGTGTTCTCATTAAACTCAGCAGCATATTGCATATTTGCGGCTCATGTTGTCAGTTCTTATGGGTTTGCACGTAGTAGACATAATCCCCTAACCCCATGCCTGGCCACATTGTGGGAATCGAATTTGGTTTATAACAAAAAAAAAAAGAAAAAAACAAAAATGTACTAAATAAATGCAGCTGTTTTCTTATGCTTATTCGTGTTGCCCTGTAATCTTCTTATCTGCAGGAGACATAAATATTGCAAGTATCTATTGTCTGTCCATGGTCTTGCCCTGTACTTTGCATTGCAATCGCAATTTAAATGTTTGTTTAGGCGTGTTTATGGCTTATCAGGGCAACTTTTGTGCCTGGCGTCGGCTTTGGCCAAAGAGAAATTAAATTAAATGCGCATAAAGTACAAATTGTTTAATTATGCTGGGCAGCAGAGGGCAGCAGCAGCAGCAACAACAAAGACAAAAGTGTTAACTAATTCTAGGCAATTGAGCCCAAAAAGAAAAAACCAAACATAGCTGATAAAACGTAACGAGAAACGCGCCCATGGCAGTGTTTATAACTCTTTTTCTAGTTTTTTGTTATTTACGTAAAAAATAAAAGAGCGGGTGTGCCCGAAATAGAGATGGCAATGTGAGATTTGGTAAGAAATTGAAACGGGAGCTATCGAAGGGAAGGAGTTAGCAAATTGGCAGTACCTTAGTAAAGTAAAGTGTCAACTGAGGCTTAGAACATGCGGAAACATATCAAAATAAATGTGAAATATATTTTTGTATATTTCTGATATAATTTAAGGTCACTTTTGATCATTTCCATTGAAAGCTCTGAAAATTATGCTTGTTTTCTTAGCAAACCTACGTCGACCTGCTTGTTCTGATGCGCGGAATGCGACTAAGAACTTTTTATCCACGACATGGAATCAGGTTTGACTTTGGCAAGCCTAGTTTGTTATTTAAAATGATTTTCTTGCATTTGGTATGTAAAATTTGAAACATTTTTAGAGGTATTAGTTTGTATATGCAACTCTATTGCCCTTACATAAAGAAAAGTATCAAATGAGAGCTGTGATAGGCTATCAAACTGATTCTCAGAGCATTTCTCATATGAAAAGCTTCATTTAAAAACTCCGTAGTGAAATAACAGCTAAAATGAGAGTACAGCCGTGTCAATCAGCGGTGGGCGCAGCAAACGAGCTGCGCCGAAATCTATCAAAAACTTAAATTTAACACGCTGCCATCTCTAACAAAGTGTTTAAATGGTAATTTACATGCAAACAAGGTTTAAATTTTAATTAGGCACAAAAATAAATGGGGAAAATTGGTATCAGTGACTTGTTAAGTAAATTTACACAAGAAAGCTGAATAAGTTCCAATTGATGGCATACATATGTACACAAGTGCGCATTTATAGGTGTACTCGCACATACACACATACATATAAATATATATCACATTATACAATAATTACCTTGGCGTTTGCTTATCGAACTAAATAAATATTAAATTGTAATTAAAGTCATGGGAGTGATTTTCGTTTCAATGTACGACACATGAATGTGTGTCGGTATTTGTTAACAAATGCTTAAGCTATGGGGTAGGTAGGTAGGTAGGTGCCACAGAATTTTTGGTGCGGTTCGCTGAGCTCTTTTGTTTATCTACCCTCTCCTACACCTTGTGGTCTGTCCCTATAATTGATAAATAAGTCAAATGACTTTTCTTTGCATTAGGCCAAGTGAAATATAATTGCTAATTGCATCGTTTAGGGGCTTAGTTTTTGGTCTAGAACTAGGAAAGCGTGTGACAGATAACCCTAATTAAGTTGTCTTCGATTTCCAATGGAACGAACGGCTGGAGGGAGGTGACAAATGCCCCCCCAAGCACTCAATGGCATAACCGCAAATATTTACAACAAATTGTAGAAGTTTATTATATTTGTTGCTTGTTTTTTTGGACACAGCTTGCACATTTTTGTGTGTGCTGTGTGCACACCTGGACGCGGTGGGTATCTAGAATCTAGCCCGGCAACAATAGCGCCACACAACTGTGGGGGCAACTGTGGAACGTGGAGTCTGCGTCTGCGTCTGCGCCTGCGCCTGGTTCTCTCCTTCTCTTCCAGTTATTATGCGCAAGTGTGACGCATGAATCATATATGGAAGCCATATGCCAAGTTTTTGCTCTACAAGTCATGCGCTTTAAGTTTTCATAAATTAATTTTTGGTTTAGTTTTTTTGGTTGACTGAGTGGGTGACTATTACACTCTAGTTGTGACTCCAAAACAACTGGATAAGCAAATTTGAATGTCAGCAGCACATACAAATAAATATCGTATTTATTTTTCTAATCAAGTTTGGGGAATTGTTCCCATAAATTAAATTGCTTTAGATTGAGTGCATTTTTGAGGTTTTTAAATATGTTTAAAATAATGTTTTTGATAAACTTTAAGTGCTTAGTTGTGGATTTATATGGGGAAATGAGTGAACCGTTTCACTTGAAATTGTTTAATAATCAATTAGTTGAGTTATGGTAAGTATTTGATCAATTTTACTGAACAATTTATGATGCCATATGCCTAAGCAACCATTGATTACCCTTTGAAGTGACAAGATTTGAAAGTTATGTTATCTAAAACAAATCCTCTTTTTGTAATGTTTGAGTAATCTATTATCAAGTCAATGCATGGGGAGCTCTGGCTATCTTCGACTTAAATCAATTTCAGACAGAATCTGATCTCGGAACTTTTCAAGCCAAATACAAAAGGATTGACTTGAGCACGAACGTTTCAGTTTTCCCGCGCCTTAAGCTCTGTTCAGCTTGATTTAAGCTCATAATTAGCATATTTTGAAAATATTTAGGCTTGTGTATAGCTTTTTATTCGACATCGACTTGTTGTTGTGTTCTACAAATGGATTCCCATACGATTTCGGTCGTTTTTGATTTAAAAGCGATTTGTACAACACTTGGATATCATCCATTCGAAAAAAATAGCTACCAAAATGCCAAAGAATGACATTAGCTCTATTTTAAAACTCTTTTAGATCCCAAAATAGTATTTTTAAGGACTTGCCAGATTTACAAACTAGCCAGCACATAGCTTTATAAACAAAACACCCGAATGGAGGTTCTATCTTCCATAGTTACTATTTTTAAGAGGTTCTATCTTCAGTAGACCTTGCCCATCGACTGCAAATCAGCAGCTGACTTCTGCTGCCAGGATTGCTATAACTGGTAAGGAATTTCAAGGCAGCAGTTTGCTTAGTTGGGAGCAACACTTTTTGTGTTTGAGTGGGTACACATTTAGTCTACTGTTTTAATGCTCTCGGTTTTTTATGAGCTCTTGCTTTTTTACCCTTGCAATTTGTCCGTCCGTCCGTCCGTCCGTCTGTCCGTCCGTCTGTCTGTCTGTTTCTAAGCGAACTAGTCTCTCAGTTTTAAAGCTATCTAGCTGAAATTTTGCACAGAGTCTGCGGCACACTACTAATATGTCGGAACCGACCGGATTGGATGTCTATATCTCATAGCTCCCATAGGAACAATCGGACGGAAAACTAGTTTTAGTGAGAAAAACATTTTTCTTTTTAATGGAAACGTCTCCAAACTTTGTAATCGTAGGTTTTCTATATTTTTTTATAATTCTACCAAGTTATATTTAAATCGGACAACTATATGGTATAGCTGCCATACAAAAGATATGTCTGAAAAACAGTCTTAGTTAGAAAAACTTTTTTGTTTTTAATGGTAGCATCCTTCAATTTTGTATTTGTTTGTTTCACATGCTTTCACATAGTTTTACAAATTTTTGGCCAAATCGGATGACTATATCATAAAGCTCCCATACGAACGATCGGTTGGAAAATGGGGAAAAAGAGTATTTTTTGAAAATATTTAAGCGAGCACTTGCAAGGGTATAAAATTTTCGGCAAAGACGAAGTTAGCTTAGCTTTCTCGTTACTTTGAATCTAGATGAAGGACCATATGATTTTCAAGTAGACAGAGAATCAAGGGTATTTCTTGTTGATCCACTGAACAATTTTAGTTTCCACATGAATAAATGTACTTTATATACTTTTATTGGTGTTGCAAACTTCTGGGCAAAATTATAATATCCTTTGCGAGGGTTATACAAGGATATGACAATATCTATTCTATGTAGATCTCAATAAATTGTGTTTTTAGGCTCTTTCAGATTGAAGTACGTATTCAAATGTTGCTCTAGTCCTTTCGGACTAGTTTAAAGAACAATCAAGTACGATTAACTCTTATTTTTAGCTTGACTTAAGCTACCCATTTGATATTTTCTGTGTGGAGATCTATTTATCAAGCCGAAAATCTCTATGGAGATATCTCGGGCAGTCACCAAAATGGCTTAGTTATACAAAAAACGAATGAATTCCCCGGGTAACGTTTCTACTTACCCATTTACGCATACTTAACCCACCCGTTTAAAAACCTAGTGCTTCATTTAAGCACCAAAGATACTTGATTTGTGGTAACAATATAAATCGCATTGCCTAATCGGTTAACCCAACTCAACTGTCAACCATGATTCCCACAAAAACAAATTAGTGATCAACACTGCAGCTGCAGTGTTTTTGGGTGTGTGTGCTTCGATTTGAAAGAAATCAAAATCAATGCCAAATGGAGAACAGTTTTGGTTTTTTTTTTCAGCATAAAAAATGCTGACGACATTTTTAATCCTAAAATTGAGACTAAAATCAGGCAGGAAATCAAAGAGCATGATGAGCGAGCGAGCAGTCAAGGTGGGGGAGTTGACTTCGATGGCATACCTGAGTCGTCTGTTTTGGGGAGTTCGTGCGATCGCATCAGTAAGACATATTAAAAAAAAAAACACACAAAATATACACAAAACAGAGAGGCGAAAAAAGAGACAAAAAAGTGTAACTGAAAAATTGTACAATCAAGATTAGGTTTTAATAATTCAAAGTGAGTCGCTTGCTCTTTTTTCTCTCTCACTCGGTCTGTCTGTCTCTCTCTGGGATTGGGATTAGTGTGTGTGTGTGAGTGCGTACTTCAAATAAAAAACTGAAATCATGTTACGTTTTTTTGACAAATTCGAAAGAAATTAAACAAGCCAAAATATCGGGAGGGGTAAAAGGGTGTGTGTGCGTGTGTGTGTGTGTGCGAGCGATACGAAAGGAAGTGGCAGCAATGCGCAAGCGTTTCGGGCTCTATAGAGCTATTAAAATACAGAACACACCCAAAAATATTTTAACGACAACAAAAACAATCCAAAGAGAAGAGAGACACCAGAGGCAAGTCAAGCGACGACGTTGAGGATGGTGGCGATGATGATGATGATGACAAAAGGCAGATCGGGGTGACGGCGCGATTTATGCTTAAATTGTACGCGTTGATGCATAAGTTATGATGCCCCCACGGACGGCAATAAGTATCTTACAGATACACAAATGCAATTGCAATGCTTAGTATCAAGCTCTTAAGGACAAATGGTCTTCTTTGTCATATCACACAGCTGTCATTATTCCAATAACTGGTTACACACAGACAGAGAGAGAGAGAGAGAGTGAGCGGGGAGAGGGGCTACTATAAAATGTTAATCCTATTTTATTAAGTGCACGCCCAAACCGTAGAAAAGTTGAGCAACGAAACTGCTGACAACCCCTTTTTTTTGGCTCATTTGCCTAGTATTGCGCATTTTTATCTCAGGGTTCACCGCCAGCTGACTAACTGGATGCCCCCCACCCCTTGCAGATGTATTCAAATGTGTTAATCTATGAAAAGAGAATTTCTTATTAATTGACCTTGCAAATGGCAGAAGACCCAATCAAAATTCCTGCCAGTTGTCTCACTAATCTTAATAGGATTTTAAATTTTGAAGCTTATTCCGTTGAATACAAGTCAAAGTTTGTTCAGGCTTGAACTGAATATTCTAGTAATAAATCAGGCAAATCTTACCGAACTTTGTGAAATTCAAGAAACTTAGCATTTGAAACTAACAAAAAGTTGGTGGAAAGTTCGATTCGGGGGTTAGTTGGGTTCGGGTTCCCGATTTGAAGAAACTTTGGTTCAGGTTCCCGATTAACCAGCATCTTAAGGATATGTTTCGAGTTTTGATGCGTTACCTATTGGAACACTGGAACATGGGAACATTTTTGACAAGATTATCGAGGAATGCAGAAGGGAAGGTTCTGTTTTATATCTAGATCATTAACTTATAAGGCTTAGTTCCTAAAAACCTACAAAACATGTAACTAACACCCAAGAAAGTGGGTCAAGCTCCATTATAACATATCCTGTAACTCTTTATGTATATTTTAAGAAGTGTGCAGTGCTGCCTATCAACGTAGCGAACGGTGCTGCCCAGCAAAACGGTTTCATTTCCTTATAACTGGACAAACGTACATCCGATCTCTACCATTCCATTGGCAGATCAATATATAATGTTAATTTCTAAATATGTGTAGAAGGTACGAACTAGCTATCCTAAAATCTATAGTAGATATCGCGTTTTTGGCAAAAATTTAAAATATATTTCTATATATTTGTCCCATACAAGTCGAAACTCTATCCCATATCGCTGAGTTCTGTTTGTTCATATGTATACTTAAGAGGGTCGGAGATGCTTTCTTTTGGCTGTTTCAAACTTTTGCAAAACCTTAATATTCTCTGACTACCTTTGGTACAGATGGATACAATAAATAGTCAAAGAAATTTTATATTATATGTTGAGTGAGAGAGAGTAAACTTTAAGATGGAAAAGCCACACAGAAAAGAAAATAAGATATATTTGGACTGGATATGTTTTTAATATACTTTTAATCATCCAACAGTGCTGATGATGATCTTTTATCATATCACGTGGATGTTTTTCAGCTCTGTTGGTTGGTTAAAAGTATATTTAAGTCAACGTCAGTTCAAATGGATTAATATAGTTTTTCTCTGTGCAACAAAAGGTGTAGCTATAAACTGTTTACATAATGTGATATGTCCAAATCTTTAGGGTGTTTGATTCCAATGGTACTGTAAAGCCGTCGAGGGCTCTAATCATATTTTCCAGCAGATTCTGAGACTCTGTAGGGAAATGTCGACCAGATGATAACAAAATATCTAGGAAGATTATACTTCCGGGATCGAACCGCTGGGCTCAAAACCAGTTTGCAGGCCTGCTTTCAATACAAAAATGCTTAAAATCTTGGAAAAATATTAAATAATAGTGCCTTTTAAATAGAACTTAACATTTCCATTAAAAAGGTCTCCTCAAAGTCTCATTTCCCAATTCCCACACTGATTGTAGTGGAATCCTTTGGACATTGGAATCGCAGCCAAGATGAATTATTGAGTTTTAAACTCTTTTATGATGTGATGATTAATTATGCACTGGCGGCTGGCGGCTGGTTGACGGCACCTTCTTCTGATTTGTCAAGAAGAATTCTTCTTCAACCACATTAACCCCCGCGCCCCACCCCATCCATCCATCGCATCATCCATCTCTGTTTCTCTTTAAATGTTTGCTTGTCGACAAGTTGGGGCGTTACCACGGGGCACAAAGCTACCTGGGATTGAGGTGAATTTGGTGTCTGACGGAGCAGAATTATAAATATTGTTTAACCAAAACTATTTCTTATTAATTGAGAGAAGGAGACTTCAGCTTCAGCTTTTATTGTGACTAATTGCGATTGGTTGTCAATTGGTTTGCATGTTGCAGACAAATAAATTAATGGGCCGGCTTTTTTCTTTTCAATTTTTGTGTGTTCTTTTCTTCTGGGGTTGCACAAGACTGGGAGCGGAGGGAATGGCCCGCATCTGCAGCCAACTGGCGGTAAAATAAACATTAGAATTTTCGGTGGCGTGAAAAACTTTACCCTAATTATTGTACAGGAGCGGGTTAAGGTTCCACACAAATTGTCACATGAGCCCACCCTGAGGGTACCCCCATCACCATCACCATCATGGCATGCACATGCCATCCGTTTAAATGCTATTAATTCGTTACTTAATTGCTTCTCTTATCGTAGCTCCCAGTCTTAGTTTGTGCGCCTTGAAAAGAAATTTCATTTCATAGTCGCTCATTGAAAATAATTAAAATTAATTAAGCCATTTTTGTTGTCTCCCTCTGATGGATGCATTGGGCCGCAATCGCGTATCTATAAATTTAAATCGTCTTTAATTGAGGCAACTCGTTTTTGGGTGACGCCAGCCGACGACCATTTTGCGCAATGTTTTTAATTAATATTTAATTACATTCCATTTGTTGTTATTGCATTGGCCCAACTAAGCCTTAGACTGACTGATTTGTCCAAGAAGTTGGCGGCATAATCAAAAAAAAAAGGCACGAGAAAGAAAGAAATTGATTGATGGGGCCTGGGTCGGGGGGCTTAAGATACACAAACTCAAATTCAAATGGCGTTGTGTGTGTGTGTGTGTGTGTGTGTTTGTGTGTAATTTCATAAAAGGATGACGGACTGACTGGGTGATGGACATGCATTGTCTCTCTTCTACCATTTCCCCCCTCTATTTGAAGGAAAACTATGTGAGTGATGGAACGAATTTGCATTCGACATTTCCACATTAATATGTACATCTGGATGTATGTATGTGTGTATGTATATATTGAAAAAAACAGTCGCTGGCCATAAACAAGGCACACAATTGCCTTTCAGCATCAACTACTTAAAGGCTTTCTCCCTTTCTCTCTCTCTCTCGCTCTGTCTTGGGTATCGAGTGTCGATAAATAAGCCAATTGTTTATTTCATTTAAAGCCTTTTAAATATTTATAAGCATGGCCACAATAAATAAGCCAACTTATTTCAACGCTAGCCAAAAGTGATCAGCTGCATCATCATCATCATCACCATCCCATTTTTATGGCACATGGAAATTAAGTAGTCAAACACATCCAGATGGTGAAATGAGAATTACGAGTGAAGATCAAGGAGCGAAAAGCCATAAAAATAAATTCATATAATTGCCATTTGAATATAGATGATATTGGGGGGCCAAGGCACAAGCGAAGGCCCACTGATTGACAATTGGCTAAAGAAACATTAATGAAAATTGGAATTTTGCTTCATGAAATGCCAATAGTTGACCCCCCCCCTCCGCATAGAATTGAATCTGTGGTAAAGCAGTTTTTCTAATTGTGATTCAATTGTTCTATTTTACTGAACCGTAACCTTATCCCTGCAAACTTTCTTTCTTTGCTGTAGAAACCACTTATTTAGGGTATTTCAACCTTAGTTAACCTTAATTTAAGTTTTTTCTAACATTTTGCATTGTAGGTATCAGTATTCCCCAGCCTTGCCCCAGAGGCCGAACACTTTCGGCAATTCAAGCCGAATGCTTGCCGAAGTAATGCATCAGTGAGTGTCAAAGAGAGACATAGAGGGACAGAGAGCCTCTCTTCTTGGGGAAAACTGCTTTAGATCTCAAGTTGAAGTCAAAGACATAAATCAGACAAAATTCCGTAATCTAAGGATTACCTTATCTAAGGACACATATGTTTATCTAAGAAACTGATCAGTTTAAAATTTTTGGTAATTTCAAGGGTTTACTTTTTGTTTTTCAATGGTTTTTTGAAGTAAGTTTTCAAAGGATATTTTAAAAAAACGACCCCTTTAAGTAGGCAGAGTAATAAATCTACTTTTTAAAGGTACACGAAGGTACCTACCCTTTAAAGTACCTGTACATATATTCTTGATCAGAGATGATAAGACATAGAAGTTCAACATGTATGGAACATAAACTTCTTATACTTGCAGCCTGTTAAGGTATATTTTCAATATTTGCCACGCCCCCTTGCGCCCTCGAAATTTGGTAAAAATGTCATATCTTTGAAAGTTTTATAGAACCTTGGTTCGTACTTTCTGTACATATTCAGTAAAGAAGAATGTTTATCGATTTGCCAAAGAGTTGGTACAGATCGGCTGATTGGTAGTCGAGTTATGAGCAAAAGAATGTTCGCTGCTGTAGCACAGTAGCAGCGCAGCTTTCAGCTTTGACTTTGTGGTCCTAATATCAATCTATACTAAAAAGCACTATAAGATCCGATAAGAATCATCGAAGTTTGACTTATTGTATATCTGCATTCGGCTAGAAAACGAATGAAAACAAGCGAACTCAAATCAGAGAGCTCGACTACAGCTTGAATAACTTGTCCTTAGCCATATTCCGCCTCGTAAAGTTGAAATTAGATAAATTTTCAAATGATTCCCAAAACGTAAATCAAATATTCAGAAATTTTTTTAAATTAATGACGACTCCCCCTCCCCCTCTTAACCATTAAATGGTAATCCGAGTTGTTTGCGCCATTATGCTTATGATTATTCCGATATTGCGATAATGTATTCCACGTTTATTGAGCTCAAATTCGTTATTAAATGTGGCAATTAATGGAAACAAATGTGAATGCGGCTATTTTCATCTTGAATATTGAGTTAAAACATACATTGCCTTTAATTATGGTACACCAACACAACAACAACGGCCACATTTTCGTTTTTCAATGAAAACACAGAAATTTTCAAACGAAAAAAATCAAAATCAAAATGGGGAAAACAAAGTTGAAAGAAGCGCGCGCGCGCGCTGCTCCCTGCCATTGGGGGGCAGGCAGCGAAATATGATTTGTGGTGTAACGTAAGTTTCAACGCTTCTCCTTGGTATTCAGCTGTGATTAAGCACTTTAAGTGTACTTTCAGTTTGCATTCGTATGGGTGGATTGCACTTAAAAATAGCCGCATTCGTCGAGCACATGCTAAACCATAACTAAAATCTTTATGGCCAAAAGATCTTGTTGGTACGCCAGATCTGGCGACTGGCAATAAGAACGGCGGCGGCGGCGGCGGCGGCTGCTTTAAGTCAATTTTTGAATAATTATGAATCGTTTTTCGCTTTCGTTGTTCTCTAATTATAACAACATCATAATCATAATTTCATATTTGGCTGCTGCTGCTGCGCCTCTTCGTTTTCAGCTGGTGTGGTGTGTGCTTAATGTGCCAAAATTTATTTGTATCTAGATACATATAAGAGGAAAGCAGATATAGAAGCCATATAACGAATCGTATGGCACATATGGCAAGGAATTTCATAATTTAAAGAGGGTGGGTTCAGGAGTTGAGATACCCCTGGGCGGTCTTTGAGCCTTTTTGGAAAGTTTTTGCAAAAAGTTTGGAGATTTTACTGCTACTTTATTCAACAGAGATCTTTAAAGGTTTGAAGGACATTTTTATTCATATACCAGAAGTATATAAGTCAGAGAAGAACCTTTGGTTTGAGAACAGCTTTAGATACAGCGTTTTTCACCTTTGGTTTGGTTAAAGGATTGTACTATATGTTTACCGTGTCATAGTCGGTTTGCAGCCCTTCTAGAATAAAGACTTCACGGTTTCAGCTATACGACAGTTTAAAGTTACTTAAAATTTCAATCTGAAGATCGGTGTTCTGCAAAAAAAAAACAGGTGTTTCTCCAAGTTTTTAAATTTTCGTAACATAAGAATCCACTTTGTAAAGTCCAAACGATCCTGTTAATACCTTAGTAAGGAACTGAATCTTTCTGAAAGATCAAATAAATCGTTTTACAATAGAAAGCATGAAAAGAATCGATTGAAGAAGGATCCAAGGTTTTCAAGCTTGGCCACGAATGAACCGCTTCTTATACGAGCTCTCCTAAAAAGAAAACTCCGACTCAGTAGGGACCATCATCTAGACTCAAAAGGGAGAATCAATTGCAATTCACAAGACAGGGGCAACATTCATAAATTGATCACAGCAAATTTGGAATGTTAACAATCCAACAATTTTATAGTATTTTTTTATAAACAAATTGCAAATCTATTAATTGAAATCCCTTGTTTTCTATAAAAACTACTTTAAGTGTGTATTTGGCCAAAATGCCAGTCGCCTCTTAAGGTCTTTCAGGCAAACTCTACAATCCGAGAGCGGGTGAATGACTACCGGGTACGGGTACCAAATAACCAACATAGCTCAGCCAAGTACAGGCCTTAAGCCCTTAGTGGTTAGTCCTTTCGTCAGCCCTAAGCGTAAGGCATAGCGTCTTAGCACCTGTGAGTGTGAGGGAAGGCGAAACTATGCTTTAACTGAAAAACTGGGCAAGAGGTGATGTCTAAATAAGTTGTTTATATCAGGATTTTAAAAAATCCACTTCATTTTAAACCTTTTTCCAGCAAATATAACATCGTTAATCCTTCATATTGATCGTAAAAGTGTTTTAGATGGCTTTAGGTCCTGTATAATAGAAGCCCAAAAAGAAAGCAAGTTGTCTGTACAGCAGTTTTTAAAGCCCTCCCGCTGGCGTTAAAAGCGTTCTACACTGTCTTTGCCAGGATTGCAGTGCATAAGTCGGTATTTAAACTGTATATTCAAGTCAAAAGGTAGTAGTTAAGGTACCAAATAGGAAACTTGTGTGCAGAAATGCAATAAATAGAAATTAAAGTTCTATTCTATTCATCTTCAATTTCGAAATAAATCGCAACAAAGTTATATTCCGTTGAAATCCTTAGAAATTACGCAAGATTTCATATTGGGAAGGACAGTGCAGGAAAAGGATTCAGAAAGATGCTACCAAATCCAGTGGTATCGGAATTGCCAAGTGTCCCTATTCCATTCCCAAGGCAAGTTTCCTTTCCACCCTCGCTGATGTGTGAGTTTATCTGAGTAGTATTTGTAATGGCGTTTTATGGCAATTAATAAGAAAATCTGTATCTGAGGGCTAAGGCACATTTGCCTTAAGCTCCTACGATCAGGCGGCTGATGATGATGCTCGGCTAAAGCGGAAATAGTTTCAATTTTATGGCTCCCTTCTAAGGGGTTCTAAGCACTTTGTTAATCACATCTGGTAGAAAAAACAACCGGAAACTATTGATGCCAATATAAATAAATCTAAAATGAAATCACATTTAATTAATATGCAAGCAAAGAGATTTAAATTTGTTATGTACGTCGCGGCGTTGAATGCGTGCCATAAAAACAAAACAAATCTTTATAATATGCAATCGTTATAAACATTTGTAGTTTGTTTCTCTTTCCACATTTGCACTTTCCGCCTAATGACTAAGACTAAGGAGCGGTCGAGCACAAAAAAAAATGTATTTAGCTAATAAAATAGAAATTAGCCATGTTTCGTTTGGCGGCTGATTCATTTGGGTTTCTTGATATTTACCATTTTGTGTTTGTTGGTGGGGGAGTTGGGGATGAGGGGTTTATCCTTTTTGGAAATGTTGTTTCACTTTGATTTAATCCTGGGGCACAGTTTATGTTTATTTATATGTTTTTATGGTGGCACATATTTTGTTATTTGCTGTTGCTTTTGTTGTTTGGGTTTTATGCACTGCGTTTGGTTGCGCGCGCGTGCCGACAGAATTTAAAGTTGTATTGAAACGGGAAGACTGGAAATATGCCGCTGCGCGCGTTCGCACTGCTGCACGTTTAGTCAATGACTAAGGGCGGGCAATTCAAAATTTTTTTAAATTCATCAACGACTGCGGCAGCAGCTCAGCCAACGCCAGCGCCGGCAGCAGCAAACACACAACAAAAACCAAAAACTAATAAAATCAATTACAAACGCACACACACAGACGCAGGCACCGCACAACAGACGACAGCCCGAAGAGCCCTGAGAGTGGCGCACGAGCACGTTCACGAAGTTCTACTCTGGCCAAAGGAAACGGAACATGGAATATGCATGGTGGCTTTGGTGGGGGTATGAATTATGAGCTGCAAAGAGCGAAGCCAGCCTGGTCTTTACTCTTTGGCCAGCTCTCGCTCTCCCGCTCTCGCTCTCTGGCTAGCTCTCTGGAATATGTGGGCCAAAAGTAATGACAATAGCGGCAATTGTTTTGTTAACTCTCGGCTCTCCCTGGCTTACTCTCTTGCCGACTGAGTGGGCGAGAGAGCACATTCGCATTCGTTTCGGTGTGTGCCAAATGAGCCAAGCAAAACAAAAAGGCAAAAATATATATGGCTACAGAAACAACAACAGCAAACACATCAAAGTGCCTGCAATTTGATGCATTTTTATTGAATTTCTTCGCTACTTTTTATTACTGTTCAAAATTCACAGATTGCAGCTGCATCATAGCCTAATTATGGGCGTTGCGCTGCCTACCTACCCCTTCTACTTGCCCAAGAACTGTGTCCTTTTTACCCTCATGTCAACGACCGTTATTTCTTCTTTCATCAATTGCCCTCCCATCGAAATTACACACGAAAAAAACTTCCCTTTAAGCCGCGGAGTACAGCGCATAAATCGCAATTAATCAAGTGCAAGCCAATGCCACTAAAAACTCTTCTAACTCTCCTCTACATATTTCTAACCCTGTGAATCGACATAGCCAAGGACCGACGACCACCCCTTCTCATTTCATTTCCCAACAACAAGTTCAACAATTACAAGGCAAATGGTTCAGCTCTCACTCACACACACGCACACTTGCTTGTAAAAATATTGCATATTGCCCTCCTGCTTCCACACAGAAAGCTACTAAAAATGTAATCATTATGCTTTATCGTAATAATCAGCAGCCACAGTAAAGCAGCAAAACTTTTAAATACCCTGTAAGGATGAATGGCATCAATATTTAGGGGTATATGGAGTATATGGAGAGCAGGCCCAGTTGCGGTTCTTACTGGGTCAAGAAATCTACAACAAAATAACTTTTAGTAGAGGAAAGTTCTTACCTTAGGCTCGGCAGAAATTTATACACCTTGCAGCACTTTTTTCGAACGAAGACTACTTTTCGGAGCTTACTTTTCTATGGCAGCTAAACAATAAAGATGTACGATTTCCACCAAACTTAGAGAAATCCTGCAAAAGCTTGACAAACGAACAGGTAAAAAATTTAGAGTCGATTCCATTTAAAACAAAAAAGTTTCTCTCAATAGAACTTCCTTTTCGACCGATCATTCGTACTGCAGCTATATGCTATAGTCAACCGATTTTGACAAAACTTTGTAGAATGGTGTGAAAACATATCAAATGATTTAAAGCCAATTTTAAGGACATTTACATTGAAAACAAAAAAGTTTTTCTCACTAAGACTACTTTTCAGACTCTACTTTCCTATGACAGCTATACTATATAGATGTCCGATTGCGACCAAACTTAGTGGAATCATGGGAAAGTATAGCAAACTATGAAAAACATAATTTGGAGGCCTTTCCTTGGAAAACAAAAAAGTTTTTCTCACTAAGACTGCTTGTCAGACTCGTCTTTTCCATGACAGCTATACTATATAGATGTCCGATTTTGACCAAACTTAGTGAAGTCGTGAGAAAGCTTAGCAGACTAAGAAATACAAAGTTTGGAAGCGTTTCCATGGAAAACAAAAAAGTTTTTCTCACTAGAACTAGTTTTTTGAACGATCTTTTCTATGAAAGCTATATGCCATAGTCACCCGATCCGGCCGGTTCCGACAAATGTGCAGCGTATTTGTACTAAAAGATTTCGTGCAAAGTTTGGTGAAGATAGGTTTCAAATTGAGGGAGGAGATGGCATAGAAACAGGCGGACATGGCTAAATCAACTCAGCTAGTCGTGCTGATCAAGAATATATATACTTTATTTGTTTGGAGATGCTTTCTTCTATGCTTTACACACACCAGGACAATTTTATAATAACCTTTGCAATAGGTAAAGATTTGTATGTCTGTTACTCAATTGACCAATATAGCCTATTATATAACTTTTAGATTAATGCTCTTAAAGACCAAAAGTCTAGGGTATCAAATAGTCGCTCCATGTCCTTGAAAATCAGCTCACTTGTTCTCCAGCTGCCAGAACTAACGAAGGACTCACACACAAATGCACACACATACAAATTCAAGCAGAAGTCAGTACATACATACAAACACTCATACATAAGGAGGAGAAATACTAGCCAACAAACAGGCAAACAAAACAAACTAAATTACAACAATTCCAAAAATTTATAATTGTGCTGAAGCGCACACAAACACACGCACAGTTCGACAATCTCAACCTCAACCCACCACCCAACTGAGCCACCACCCTGCCCACCCAGCAGCCCCCATTGCCTAGCTTATTGCCACACCATCATCCTCATCCTCATCATTATCGTCATCATCATCTGGCTGTGGCTCTGGTTTGCCTTCTCGCCTTATACCATTCGCCATGCCGAGGACGACGACTACTAACAAACAACAGCAGCAGCAGCGGCAGCGGCCAAAAAAAAGGCAGTTAAGTTAAAATGTACTTAGAGTTTAAGCGTAACCCCGAAATCCCAATCCCAAACCGAACCCGAAACGAGATTGTGTGTTTTAAGCGTTTTAGTTTGCCCCTTTGCTCGCCCGGCCGCCCAGCCACCACCCCGCCGGAAAGGACGCTGGCAGCGCTGCCCTTGTTGAGTCAGTCAGCTCAGCCCGAGTCAGCCATCTTGTGCGGCGTTATTAAATTTTATACAAATACTAAAAATGAAATCAAAATTTTCTTATTACAATGACTATTTTGAGACTTTGCTTCGCTCGCTCTCTCTCTCTCTGTCTTTCTCTTTCGGCAAAAGGCACAGCTGTGTGCCTGGTGGGTTGGGTTGGGTAGGATTGGTTTGGGCTCGGACTGGATTCGGGTCTGTTGAATGGCAAGGCGAAGCAAGCATTTCATTTTTCGTCTGTATGTTTGTCGAATGAATTGTACTTATGCCATACTTATCGACTGCATTGTTAGAACTCTGAAAAAGTTTTTGGTTTTCATTTTTAGTTATTTGGTCGTCGTTTTTTTGCCGTTTTTGCTTTTTTGGGTGTTGGCATTTGAGCAATTTCCATTACTGGAAGTCCTGCAAATCTTTTCATAATTTCCAAGTGCAGCAGCCATGAAAACGATGCATCAAATTCAATTTAAGAGTTTTTACTAAAACTGGACAAAGTTTATGGCATTTAAAATAAAGTGCTGCAACGTATTCTCTTCGTTTGCTTGTGATAAGAATGATTTGGTACAGTAATAGATAAAATGAAAGAGGGCAACACATTCGGGATGAACCTGATTTTTGATGATTTTTGGGTCTCAATATTGCTTAAGTGTGACCGTACACTCTTTTCATACTTAAAATTTGGTGCTTTAAACTCTGAATCTAACAAAGTAGTCAACGAGAAGGCAATACCCTTCAAAAATAATCGTTTTCCCACAACGTCTCATTTTCCGACCGATCGTTCGTATGGTAGCTATATGATATAGTCATCCGATTTGGACAAAAATTTTTTTAGTATTAAGTGAAAGCATGTAAAACAAACATGTACAAAATTTCAGGATGCTACCATTAAAAACAAAAAAGTTTTTCTAACTAAAACTGTTTTTCAAACCTATGTTTTGTATGGCAGCTATCAAAAATAGTTGTCCGATTTTGGTCAAACTTGACAGAACTATAAAAAAAAGCATAGAAAACCTCGGAATACAAAGTTTGGAGACCTTTCCATTGAAAAGAAAAAGGTTTTTCTCACTAAAACTAGTTTTCCGACCGATTGTTCATATGGAAGCTATAAGATATAGTCATCCGATCCAATCGGTGCCGACATATTAGTAGTGTGCCGCAAAAAGAAGACTCTAGGCAAAATTTCAGCTCGATAGCTTCCACACTAAGAGACTAGTTTGCGTAGAAACAGACAGACAGACGGACGGACAAAGCTCAATCGACTTAGCTCGATTCAGCCTGATCAAGAATATATATAGTTTATTAAATACCCTTTGCTAGGGTATAAAAGCTATATTTTTTTTGGAAATTCTTAGACTTTTCTATTTTCTAGCTTTAAATAGTACATAAGCCGATTTATAAAGATTCTTTTTAATATTTATTAAAATACTAACTATGTGTAATTTAGTTTTTATTAGAAAAAGTTATTAATAATTTAGATTTTCTATGACTTAATAGGCAACAGCGGTATATTTTCCTCTTTAGTTTAAACCTATATTCATCTCCTTCCGAAAAAAACAAAGTATCCTGCCATCAAACACTATTAGTTTGCGTTTACATACACTGACAGGTTGTCATATTTAAGTTTGCCACTTATCTGACAGTCTGTTCAGACAAGTAAAATACAAGAGAATGTGGTCAGACTTCTCTAGCACTACACTGACAGGTGTGCACACATGTATGGTAGCAACTGGCACCTAAATATATGGCAGGCTGCCAGTATCGGCTTGGGAATCAGAATGTTTCTTTGATTTGGAGCAATATTAACTTGAAATTGTTTTACCTAAGCCCTTTTGTCACTAATCAAAATTGGAATAAATCTTTGATTTACTTGCAAGTGAAAGAAATCTTATTTTTATAATCTTCGATGCTCTAGCTCTTACTCCCTCGGAGATCTGTGCCAACTACCTTTGCAGGAGAGCAAAAATTCCTTAAAAATATTGCATTAAAGCAGCAGAGCACCTGTCTTTATGACATTTACCCAAAACCAAACAATCCACTTGTAAAAAATCAAGGAAATGCAATGTTTTTACGACTTCCTGTAGCAACTAAATACTTGAATTTCCATTAAATAAACCTTTGTGTTCTACCTAACCTGTAATCAATCCTGTCTACCTGAGATAGACAGCGGCACATACTTAAAATTTAAATTAAACATGCCAAACAAGGAACCAAGAAACAACAACCAAAAAGGTAGAAGTAGAAAATGTGCGCGCCTAAACAAATCTAGTGCTGATAAGCACTATTCCAGAGAGAGTCCAGATACCCATACACAAATGCTCCTCGACTGAGGACAAGTGATGAATAATACCAATCACGTAGAGCGAGGTACGCGGGGGGTGGGGGCCCACCTTGAAAGCCTAATCAAAAGAGCATTGTAAACTAAGCCAAGACAAGACAAGCCGAGAATTCTAAAGGATCGACAAAAAAAAAAAAGAGAAAATAATAATAACAACAACAGCAAAGATCAGGCAAAGGTCTGCGCATATGGTAAAATGCGTAATCTCACACCAAAATGCTGTAGACAAAAACAACAAATTAAGTGCCAACACACACACACACTCACGGGTATATCTATATATCTTTGAAATGAAAACATTTTTCATGCGCAAGCGCAAAGGCTGACGAGAAGCAAGAGACATTTGGACAGGCGGACAATTAGTTCAGACAGGCTTCCATCTCTCTCTCTATGGCTGAGCTCTGGGGTCTTGTGTTAAAAGGTCAGCCGACTGGTCTAGGCCTGGTCCGGAGGTTCTTTTGATAGCCATTGATCCATTGTGTGTGTGTGTGCATTGCTTTTTACATTTTATACGCTTGGTTCTTGTGTTTTTTCATCTTTTTCTCCTGCTTTCCGAGACTAAGGTTCGTCAAAATGATTGATTTGTAGGTGATGAATTACAACAACAACCGCAGCCAGCGCATTCTAAGGTTTTTGGGTTAGTTAAGAGCACACCGACACATGAGAAAGGTACATACATACATGCATACACAGATAGATAGATATATGGTGAGGATTAACTACGAAATTCCATTTAAAAAAAAAAACTAGAAATCTTTCATTGTTCGTTGGCAATCGTTTGCTCTTTTTTTTTTAGGGGTGCAGCTTAACATTTTTTGTTCTACAGATAAACTGATATCAGGATTTGGGAAAATTAATTATTGTTGTAAAGAACACAGAGAGTGAGAGAGAGAGGGAGAAAAGTCATGTGGCTGAGGGATAGATGTCATTTAGTTGATGGACTTTTATAAATGTGATTCTGAGGGGAACATGAAAAAGTCCTTAACTGTGCACTGAACTGACTGTACCACTAAGCCTGTTCCACTGGTTGAGCCCTATAGGGTTAATACTTGCTGAAATAACAGTAAACCAAGGCTTAAATATGTTGCTGTTGTTCTAGCCTTTTAACCATTTTGTAGCATGTAAATCATTTTGTATATATTTCCAAGGCCAGAATTGGCTATAAAGAATTGGATTGGTATTAAAAATCATATATATATCATATATTTATAATAAACTCAACAATGCCTAGTAGAGCTGTCAACCTATCCTTAGAACTATTGATCAGGGAATCCAAGCGAAACGATTTCAGGTATCGGTCGAGCTGTCTATCTCGAAAAATAGCTATATTTCTCTTAACGTTATATTATTGGGAAAGATTATGGTTTAAGACAGTAAGAAAGTCGGTCAAGACCAATTATAACATACTCTGTACCTCCCGAAAAGTTTTTTATTTATCACACAAATTGTTAAGGTATGTTAAGTGCTGCCCATCGCTGTGCCAGCTGGTGCTGCCCAGCATAAATGTTTGTTTTGCCTATAACTCGATTATCGTTCATACGAGCTTCACCATTTCTTAATAGGATAGATAAATAGGTAGGTAGGTAGTTCCGGCTGACCCCAGTTGGGGTCACACATAGATCTTGTGGCCTGGTGATAGACCTTCTATCTAAACAACTGTCGTAGATATGAGATTTTCCCTGCATTGCGGGGGCTAGAGAAGCATAGCTACACAGAGAAAAAAAGGATATTAAAGAATATCGATTGGATGATTTCCGGTATCCATTTGGACGGGATATGTCTAAAATATCCCTTTAATCATCCAATGGAGCTAGAAATCATCCAGAGGATATGAAAACTGATGATCATTTGGATGATTTTGCAGCTACGCTGGATGATTAAAAGGATATTAAAGACATATCCATTCCAAATGGATCTTTTTTTTCTGTGTAGAAGTAAAGCATTTCACAAAACATAAAGTACATTTCAAAGTTTCATATGGATTAAACTTTTTGTTTGTAATATTCTTAAGTCAAGACGGTTAACTCTTGATATAAATAAAATATGCTAATAAATTCTAAAGTCAACGCCAAACAAAACAACGCCCTAAATGTTCATGATTTAAGTCCATTAAAATATACTTAAGCTATTCCAAATTCATTCTAGAAGACTAGATAGATTCATACACCAAAATGGTACTACTGTAGTGGTGAAAACCACCATCACTGCATAACAAAAGTTTTAGAACCAGTTGGGAATTTTAAGAAAAAATACGCAAAAAAATATGTATTTTTCTATGTACTTTTTTTGATTGTGAGTCTATTTTGTATTACATTGCAAAATGTATTGTACTTGAATTAAGAACGCGCTGTTTTTAGATTTATCGGCTTCCTGTAGGTATAGAAAGTACTTGATTCAAGAACGTTTATTCTCATTTACAAATGTATTAGCGGCCTTTTTGGATTTTTGAATGTCTTGTACTTCCAAGAACAAAACATACCTTTAAGTCTTGCCTATTGGTTTGAAATTGAACTACAGCTTGCATATTTTTCCCTTTCACTTGAAATTTTAACGAGGGCGTAAGTTAAAGTCAGCCTTCGATATAACCGTTACTCATGAGAGTAAATGCTTGTTAGCCTCTACTTATGTTAATTTACAGAGCATTAACATTAGTGTGAACATATTAACATTCTGTTAGAAAACAGCGCATACGGCTCAGGAAAGTATGCAATGCTTTTAATAACCTTTATAGCTGTGCAAATAATTATCCAATCTTTATGAAGATCAGAGATTGTACATATGGGACACCTGCACTACACATTGCAAAATATGAGCTAGACATGTTTAAAATTGTTCGAGTTTTTCAATTATTTGGTCGCTCCAGCTCCGTCTCCCGTCTAGTCTCGGAGATCTAGGTGTTCATACAGACAGACGGAAAGGACTAACGACTGTCGGCTGTTGATGCTGGGTCGGAGAAGCTTCCTTCTGCCTGTTACATACATTTGCACGACTTTAGTACACCCTTTTTTACTCTACAAGTAACAGGTATATAATAAAGAGTTGCTTAATGCCTTTATCTTTTCATGCGATCAGAGAAATTTGACTTAGCATATAGTTCATTGATCATTTTGAAGGTTATGCGTTTCACAAGAAGGAAAGTCGGTCAAGCACGACTCTGTTCGGATGTACACGAATACTCAGAGTGTATTTTGTTGCTATAGCGAACTTTGTTTTGTTCATAGCTTGACTATCTATTACACAGTACGACAAAATCAAACTTTTGTAAAAAACCCGGTATGAGACCCTTAAATTCTGATAGAAGGCGCTTCTGTAAGCATCGCCTCATACCCAGATTCTCAACCCTACCCTAGGATCGCGTTCTATGGGTACTTTTGTACTAGCAACACAGAGCGACAACAATATTAACTTAGCAGTCAATGGTACAAGATAAAAATCTACAAAATTCAGCAAACCAAGGCAGGGTCATTGGGAACTTAATATCAAAAAATCGCGTTATTCGTACAATTGGTTAAGATACCTCCAGAAGGGGTCAAACCTAAATTCTTGCATATCTTTAAAAGCGCACGGTAGAGCTTTCTTAAAAACTAAATTTATGATGGCATAATGGGCTATTTCGTGGGCCTAAGAGATGTTACTCCTCAGCCAAAATACCGCGAGATGAAGTACCATTTAAAGATCTACCCATGAACCACGCAATATGGTCCATTAACTAGACTAAAAAATAGACCGAACTGCGTTTTCAGATTTTCTTACGATCCTTACAATTTTTTGGGCAGATTACTTTATAATTCTGTTTACAACATAGGTCTAGAGGGTACGAACCTACAAATTTCTATCTTCCCTTGCTAATTAAGCTTTTTAAAACCGGTTTTTGACCCAAGTGGTTAGAACTGATCCGTCAAAATATTCATTTTGGCATAGTCTTCCACTGATACTAAGAAAAACAAAATCAATTCAGCTCGCTAGCCTTTTGTTGGCTTAGTATGTCGCTGTGATGCAAAGATGCAGATGTGATGCAGGATGATCTCTTTTCAAGGCTAGACAAAAGGTCATCGAATATCGAATAACATTTGGCACAAATTTTTAATTCAAGAAAACTCTACAACGTCATAAATCTACAATAGCAAACATAAATAAAGATGCCCTGGCAACAAAATTAAAGCCGAATGCCCAAAAGGCATTTATAAAATATAAAACAAAAAAACCAAATCCCAAAACTAAAACTGAACCCCCTCGCCGTACACAAATCGTGGACTACCTGAGATGTGAATTTTTGGTACGTCATCAAGTTCCTGGTAAAATTTTTGCGTCTTGTGCAAACACTAGCTCTCACTCACACACACACAGGCGCAGACACAGCCGACAATGGCTGAGAAGAACACGTTATCCTTTTTTTAATGGTTTTGGTTTCCCTAGTGGAACGAGAACAGGGGCGCACACACCGAGGCATATAATAATAACAGCGCCTAATGCTGAAATCTATGCCAATGCTGAACTCTGTATCCGAATCCGAATCCGGCTGCCGCTTAAGCTAAGACTGCGTGCCAAAAGGAATTTGTGGAAAAACTAAATGCGTCTTTGTGTGTGTTTCCTCTTTCTTATTTTGCGCAGCTGCTTTTCCTGCATTTGCCTTTTGTTTGGCAGATTATGTTTTAGTTTCCAAAAATCTGTCACGGAAATAGATCGAATTTCCATCAGTGGGGCAGGCAGGCAGGCAGGTGGACAGAAATTGTTGAAAACTTTTCCCTCTGCTAATAAATGCAATCAAAGTGGAAACTGCAAAACTCTCAAAGGGCTAAACTATTATTAAACAAATTAAAATGTCTGCAAGAGTTTGGCATTGTTTTGCCACAGGCAGGGGGCAGGGGGCAGGGCAGGGGATGGGCAGGGTGGGCGAATTATGAATAGCTCTCAAAAGTATCTACGTTTGTCATTCGTATCCGTATCTAGATTTAACAGCAAACTGTACATATTTGAAATTCAAATCTAACTGTTAAAAGCGTATTTGAATTTCCCTTTGTCAGAGCTGATTGAGCGATTTCATCACACACACACACACACAGCCACACAGCTCTAAAGTTAGGCAAATGAATTTACATTTTAGAAAGCGAGGAAAAAAACGCACAAAGATACTTTTAGTGCAGGGTTGCACATAGACACAGATAGAGCGGGGCCTTTAGCTCGACGAGCTGTGCTAGATGTTTACCCTGAGATATGAATACGAAACATCTGAAAAAAGGGGGAACTTTTCAGCCCAGGCCATAATCATAATACCCATCCACACACACACACACCCAGTTGTCCGTCTGTATTTGCAGCAGAAATAATATTAATGAGCAAGTTTTTTGATTACGCAGCCATTAGCCGAGAGTTTGAATTTCGTACCGACTCCGCCCGCCCTCCGTCTCCTACCCCGCCCTCCGACTCCTGCCGTTGCGTATTGTTTCATAGATACAATTTGGGTTTTATTGTCTACTTTTGTTGCTCCTTTTGCGCATTTCGGTGGCATATTTTGTGGACCGGGGCGAGTGTTTGAAAATTAGAGCAGAGTCTTGATTTAATGCACACCCTGTACCAATTTTCGTAATTTTTTTTCTCCTTTTTCCCCCAGTTCCTGAGGGGTGTGTTCCAGGGGGTTGTTTAATTTGAATTTTACATCATATTAAAATTGTTGCTCGAAAGTGCTGAAAGATGTGCGAATTAGTTGCACCCGAAAGGGATTTGAGGGTGGGTTGAGTGCCAGAATGGAACAGATTGCCAAATTGAGTTGTCAAGTGGCCAAGTTGGAGGTGTGTTAATGTTGCAAATGTCATGCAAATAATATATGTATATTGTGTTCGTTGTAGCTTGGGTCCTCGCTTGCACTAGAATCGCTTGCAGCATTTGAAATGGTTTTATTTTGCGAGAAATCTAACCCAAACATAAAAATTTATAGCTAGAACTTAGCTAAAATAGTGTCAATCAATTCAAGTCGTGGTTTTGGTTCGGTTCATTGGGTTACTTTCAGTTTTTATACTCTGTACCGTAGGTACATAGAGTATTATAAGTTTGTGCAAAAGTATGTAACATCCAGAAGGAAGCATCTCCGACCCCATAAAGTATATATATTCTTGATCAGCATCAACAGCCGAGTCGATATAGCCATGTCCGTCTGTCCGTATGAACGCACAGATCTCAGAGATGGTAGGAGATAGAGGTTTGACGTGTATGGGACATATGCTTCTTATGTCTGCAGGCAGATCAAGTTTATTTTCAATTTTGGCCACGCCCCCTCCCGCCCCCGCAATTTAGAAAAAACGTCATATCTCCCACAGTTTTGAAGATAGATGGCTTGTTCCTTCTGTACATATTTAGTTATTAGAATAACTTATCGATCCGCCAAAGGAATGAAGAAGATCGGATGAACGGTTTTCGAGTTATGATCAAAAGACAAAATTTCTTGGTACAGAGTATGTTATAGTCGGGCTTGACCGACTTTCTTTCTTGTTAAGTGTTAAATTTCTGATATGAAATGTTTATCCAAATAAAAAGTAACTTAAGTAAGACTTCCATCAGCTTAAAAGAGCTGAAATGCTATAGATATCGTTAGCAACTTAGGAAGAATACAATTCTAGGGGATTCTCATAGGTAGATTTGATATAATTGATCACAATTTCAGTGGCGCAGAGGTGAATGAAATTGGTCCACAACAAGCATGTGTGGAGATTCTATACACCTAGCCCTAACACATTGTCTAAGCTGTGGTGCTCAATGTCACCTAATGATCGCGCATTCACTAACACAAGTAAGAAAATGTGTTGTTGCTCACTACAATAACAAAACCCACGCTGCAGACAACGCGCATACATTTTGTTGTTGCATTTGATTTAGCAAGAGGCATGGAAGACAATGAGAAGAGACACATATACCAAGTTGTTGCTGCAATTTCATTATGCCTGAGCCCTATACGCTGGTAGTCGCTTTGCGCATAAAAACAACACAAGCGCCTGAAGCGTATGGAGAGCGTGCACTTCTTTTTTAAAGATTTGTTAATACAACTCCAGAAACAAAGTGTAAGGATGCGTGCACAGCTAATCCACACACAGATTTCCAAATGGTGTGTCGTCTTGTGAAGTGAACGCATACTTCTTCGATAACATTTCAATGGTGCATTGAGTAGAAGGGTTTTCTGAAATGGACATTTCTTTCTCCTTTCAATGGCTTCAAAATAAACTGTTCCAAATATTTCTGTGATTTTTTTGAGAGCACATAAATCCTTTTGAAGACTTGTGCTCAAATTGACCATATTTTATAGCGCCCATTGGTATGCAATGAAAATTGTTTTACATTTTCATAAGAGTTCAAATCAAATGACTAGAAAAGTATGACAATTTTGCATAGCATATTTTAGGGCAGTATAAAATTTAATGTTTTTGAACACATGTATTCAAAATGCTATATCTTAGCTTTAAAAAATCGCAGAAATATTGCGGATAGTTTATTTTACAGCTAAGAAGTAAAACTTAAAAATAATATCTAAGAGAAATGAAACACTGGCAAAAATTGCCTAAATAAAGTGACGAAAAAGGGACAAAATATGCACTTTCAGCAACCTTAAGCTCAAATTTCTTAGGTTCCAGACGCGATGGATCATTTCCGAAAACAGATTCGGATTTTATCTAGAGTCACCAATATGCTGAATATACTGTTGCTTTGTTAAAGTCTAAGGTTGTGATAAAATTTTTGATGGCCCAAATGGAGAGAGCTGAAAAATGTGCTTGTGTTGGTGAGCACCAAAGATTGCAGTTCAGGGCTCACCGTTTCAAAAAGTCACCGGTACGTCTCAAGTGTGAAAAGACGGATGATTTTGGCCATCGTTGGATATGGGCTGGCTGGAACTGCCGTAGATCGAACAAATCTGAACCTAGAGGAATAAAGGTAGGCCAAGTAGAAGTTCTTGAAGAGCGCATTTAAAAATTACAATAAATTTTCTGTATGTAAGTCAGAATTTGTCGATATTTTGAGTAGGCCACATTAATTTGGGTATGATTTTTCGGAATAAGCGGTATTGTTATGAGGATGGGGTCTTCAAAATAGAATCCTCTATTAGTTTTTCATTTCAATGTTAGAGCAGGCGCTTAAAAAAGGTCGAATACAGCCCATTATCAACCAAAAGTTAACAAAAACTAGTGCAAGAATGTATTCCGTTTCCCTTGCAAGTTTATACATTGTACTAGCACAAATATGCAGGACCTGTTTGTCTGCTGACGGTTTTCTGCTCCTTCCAAGTAGAAGGCTCAACATGTGTTTGCTGACGCCAACTGTTGACATTGTGGCCTTTTTGTTGTTGCTGTTGTTATTGTTGTTATTGTTGTGGTTGTTATCAGCATCGGCAAAGTTGAGGCAATGCTGTTGTGACATGCCACAACACCTAGAGATAGGGCAGACACATGCCATCCGGCAACACACACACACAGACACACACACACACATGGACAGAGGTAGGGCCACTTCATTATATTGCATATTTAGTGGCATTTAGCTAACCATCCCGAGACCCATTCCTGACCTATGCCGCTGCTGCTGCCCCCGGCACATGTTGCCAAATGTGAAACCCGAAAAGCCAAAACAAAAACAACAGCAGCAAAACAACTGTTCCTGTCCTGTTATCCTTTGTGTGTGTGTGTGTGTGTGTTCCAGCTCTCACCTTGGCCGGGGTTCAGGGGCTGAGGAAGGACTCTCAGCATGTGTTGAGCCTCGGCTGCTATCGCTTCCACTGGCAAAGCACGTGAGTAACTGCGTCGTCTGTTGTCCTTTTTTTCCCATTTCAAAAAGGCAACGGCGCGTGTCCGTGTACGTCTGGCTCTGTGTGTGTGTTTGTGTGTAGCGTGAGAGCGAAAAAGAGAGGACGAGCTGCGTGTAAGCCTCAACAGGTGTTATAGTCGTATGTTTTGACTGTTGACCTGCTGTGTGAGTCCTTGCCCATGCTCCCAATTCATTGGGTTAAAGAAAAAACAACAACCAAAACGAACAGATGAGCCATTAAGGCAAACGAAACTGCCCAAACCAAAAATGTAAATGCATTCATGTCAAACACAAAAAATACGAAATAAAAACGATGACAGCAATTCAAACTTGAATTTCAAAAGCCAATGGCAAAGCACCAACAATAACAACAACAAACACAAATCAAAATGGGCGCAAGAATAATGGAAAAAGTTACTCAGCCTCTGTCTCTCAAGTCTCAACAAGTCAGACAACTTTGAGCCATGTACACACACAATGTACATACATACTTACATTTGTACATACTCGTTTCCTTCGTTTATATATGTATATATATATATATCTATCTATCTAAAGTAAGTACCTAAAACGAACTGAGAACTGAAGCGAAAGAGTAAAAGACAAATTGTTTTCAAACGTCGTAATCAAGAAATGATTTCTTAAAATATGCGTCGACTTTTTGAATTTGGATTATTACAATAAGTAGAAGAAAAACTAATTCCGTCACAGCGAAGTGTTGAATACCCTAAAAATGGAAATAGATAGGATAGACAATTACTGTAAAGGGAAACTAAAATGAAGCATGAAGGTGAAAGCAGATTAAAGTAACCTAAAATACCTCTAAAACTCAACTACCACAGCTCACAGCTTTTGTTAAGACGTGTTTAATGGCAGGGATGTAAGCCGGTTCTTAACCGAACCGCTAGCTCCAGTTTGTAAACCGATCAGCAAACCGAAGCGGTGTCCACTCGAAAATGCTGAACCGAACCGAAAGTCATAAATCAAAACTTTTCGGTTCGGTTCAGTTCACAGACTAAGCTTAAGACCTAAAAATGTTTGGAATTATAATCAGATCCCTAACATTAGTCTTTATAGATGCAGAATTTAGGTAGCTGGCAGCCATTTGATAAGATGTGATACCCGGATGAGCTAATTTAAATAGAGTTGGTTCATACAAAATCTGGGGATTAATATTCCTCCCCTTTAAAAGTCCAAGTTTAAGGACATTTCTGAAGGTTAGACTTAACAAGAAAGAAAGTCGGTCAAGCCCGACTAAAACATACTCTGTACCAAGAAAATTATATGCTCAGCATAAATTTTGATGCTGCAGTAGCAGCTGAAAGCAGCGCTGCTACTGCGCTGCAGCAGCGAACAGTCTTTTGATCATAACTCGAAAACCGTTAATCCGATCTTCCCTATTCCGTTGGCGGATCGATAAGTTATCTTGATAACTAAATATGTCCAGAAGGAACAAGCCATCTATCTTCAAAACTGTAGGAGATAGGACGTTTTTTCTAAATTGCGGGGGCGTGGCCACAATTGAAAATAAACTTGATCTGCCTGCAGACATAAGAAGCATATGTCCCATACATATCAAACGGACAGACAGACGGACATGACTCGGCTGTTGATGCTGATCAAGAATATATATACTTTATAGGGTCGGAGATGCTTTCTTTTGCTACATACTTTTGCACAAACTTATAATACTCTATGTACCTACGGTACAGAGTATAATTATGACTTTCCGAGCAGATTTAACAGGAAGTCGCAACTTAAGAAAGAGCTTTAAGGGTTGGAATAGGGTGAATTTAAGGGCAATTTAAGGATGTGTTTTAAAGCTTGTGTTTGACTTCCCCTTACCTTTGAAAAATGAAAGAAATTACTTTCCGAGCAGATTTAAGGTCAAATCGGTACATAATACTTAAGAAGGGTTTTAAAGGTAATACTAGAACAGAAATGAGACTTAAGCCGTAGGTTCAAAAGTTCCAAAAATAACTTTTCGTGCAGATTCATCGAAAAGCTTGCTAAAGGGCTTTAAGAATAAGCCAATCCGATTTACCCCCAAAAGTTCGGATACAATTCCATTCTAAGCTGATTTAAGGGAAAAAATGGATTATCTGCGAATATATACTAAGTTGAGAGTGAATCACTGAACCGAACCGAAACCGCGATTTGATTGGCCTTAAAAACCATGTAGGAAGCCGAACCTGCGGTTCAAATAATCTGTGAACCACTGAACCACAGTTCTTATTTCCGATCGGTTCGCATTCCTGTTTAATAACGTCTCTGGGTGGTAAAATAAAACCAGGTTTTCATCAGCAGACTTTGCTTTCTATCCCTAAAACTATTCTAGACTGTAGAGTAAAACTGGGCTCTCACAGCAACTCCTCTACTCTATGCTGTGTTTCCGGAACTTAGTCCCAAAAACATATTTCAAGGAGTGCTCTTCAAAAATCATAGGTGAATAGAGAGTCTGGGACACCTGAAAAGGAGATTAAGGAGTTGTTTGCTCACCGATTTTTCATATACATTAGAAAAGGCCAGCAGATAAGATATTTTGGTAATCCTTTCTCCCTTCCGGAGCATCTTTTCACTAGATCAGGGTCCGAACTAGAGTTGAGTGGGTGTTACGTATATAAATATATTTCCTAGCTTTCAAATCAAGTATGCCAAGTAAGTCTCCAATATTTTTCAGCGAAGATATACGTATTTAGATACATGAAAAGACAAAATTTTGAATAGCCTATAAGTATGCAATGGGTGCAGCTGTACCTTTGCATACATTTAGGCAGTAGATACTTCTGAAACTTTCATCACCTATTCAAAAGGGCATATCTTATCTTAAAAAAGTTGTTAAATTATTTAGAATACTTTACTTTAAAGCTGAGAAATATTAGTATGGTATAATTTCAGGAAAGGTTTGATAAAATGTGTAGGATTCCCACAAAACAAGCCTAAAAATGCTCAGAATGAAACTTTTAAGCATCTTTGACCTGAAACCTACCTAAAATAGTGATGTGATGTAGCTTTTCTCTACAGAAATACGGTGTTAAGCTTATTCAAATAATATAGAACTGCTTTTACTGCATATATTTCTTTGGTTTTGTGAATATAAGAAGAAGATAAAGCGAATTCTTAATATAATCATACAACAAATCTACCTTCAATCCACATTACAACACAAAAAAGTTTTAAGTAACTTTTAATAATGCTTTCTTTGATTTTGTTTTATAATAAACATAAAGTAATGTCCTTTTTAGGCCATAAGTATGCTACATAGAACTAATTTAGCTGATTAAGACACAATTTAACATAACAAAACCGAAAATCAGTTTCACACAGAGTACACCACTTGCTCCTTTGGCCTACGTACCAAGCATATTCATAATATCCTGCCCAGCAGACAGTGTATAAACAATAAGAAAAACCACCACGACATCTACAAAGCGATTCCGACTCAGTCGTCGCCGCCGTCGTCGTTGCCGTTGCCTCTTTTGAGGGATGCGCAAAAGGGATGCAAAATACATACATAGTTTGATAAATCACAGATAAAGATAGAATGAAAAAGGAGTTTTATCAAATTGTTCTCCAGCTGGTTTGTATGTACTGAAAGTACAGTTTATGTTGGCACCGCAAAAGACACCGAAAACATACAAAAGAAAGATACTTGAACCAAATTGAAAGCGTCGTTGTGCTACACGACGACCGACCGACCGACCGACCGACCAACCGACCGACCCTAATGGAAATTAATCGAATGGCATATAGAAAATATAAATTTATGATTTGATTACAAGAGCGTCGTCGTCGCGCACTCTCAAGTGTCGCGCAGTAGTAGCATCTTTCGGATACATTTGCTAATGGCTTTTGTTTATTTGAATTTGACGAAAGGGCAGCTGGCTGCAATGGATCGGATTGATTGGTGTTATATGGTGCTGTGATTGCTCAAACTGTGCTGCTTTGCTGGCGGCGCACTTGAGGGCCACAGAATTGTCGCATTTCAATGGTGCTCAATTTCGAGTTGTTGTTGTTGTTGGGGGGAGGGGGGTTAGGGAACGAACCATATCGCTATGTGGGGCAACGTGTTCCATTTCAGTTTTTGACGAAACTTTATAAGTTCTCCAAAATGTAATTGCTTAGTTTGATGTCAAGTGGAATTTGGTGGAAAATATTCCAAATTCACAACACGATTTGAAGTACAATATAAAATTTAAGTACAACATAGTTTAGCATTCTGCACATGAAGTAAGTAAAACGTTTGGAAGTGCAAGAATAGCCAGATTTCTAAGGAGATCCTTAAAGTAAACTTAGTAGATTATCCAGTCCTATAACCAATTAAGTACTTCCCCCTTCAACTTTTTGGTAGAATCACTGGAATACCCCCAACTCACTCCACAAATCAAACCGAAATGTTCAAAGTCTTTGGCTCCACCCAAGCGTTTGCTTGTACTTACTTATATACATCTGTATATAGGTACATATATATCGCTTAAGTGGCCAACCACTAACTGGTTTATTTAAATTAACGAATAAAAATGTATTATTAATGCGAAAACATGTTTATAACAGCTCTCTCACACACACACACACAACCAGCCAGCAGCGTATTCTTTGCCTTAGTGCGAAAGAGAAGGGGCTCATCAATTTGTTTTTTTAGTAACAAAAAAAAAAATATATATATATATGTATTATACTTGTACGTTTGTGTGTCTAAAGCTTAAGGCGGGGCACGACCACAAAGCCAAAAGAACAGCGAACCAAAAGTCGATAAACGCAAAATTGTGGCCACTTTATCTTAAAATGAAATTAATAAATTAGAATTTGGCGAGTGAGAGAATTGTTTATTTTTTTTTTTTTGTCGGGCATTGCCAAGCGACAACCGCAGCGAAATGTTATTAAAATAATTAATTTATTGTAAATTTTTGATTGTTGAATAGCAATATAATCACGTATGTATGCGGCTAAAGGTGAGGGGGTGGAGATGGCGGCGCATTTACTATATAAATAAGGTTCATTTCACAAAAATGACACATTAGTTGAATACATATCACCTATAACTAATTCCCCGAAATTCGAGCATAACAAACATCTTCAAAGGATTCAATTAACTGGAAACGAATCAGACATTGCTCCTTTATACAAAGGACCTGTACCCAAAAGGAAGAAAATCTTAAAGCCAACTGCTTAGGAAATAAACAGGCCACCTATATCCGTTTCTCCTTTAGACACCAAGACCAATTGCGTATGGACTGATTCTCGCAGTTTCAGCATATCCAATAACCATTTGAAGTTCCTTTAGAAAGCTTTAACGAATATCCATACTTTTCGTGTTCACCTTTTAGGTTGGCCCATCTGGCAACACTATATCATTTGACAGCGATGCCACATCGACTATGAAACGCCAGGCGAATGGCGCCTCGTCTATTGGACCCAAAAAGGTCATTGAACGGCTGAAGTTGACAAGCAATATTGACACAAAATCATTTTGACAGAAGATTTTTGTGTGGCAATTTGAAATCAATGGCAAGAACCCTAAAAGAACTTAAAATCAACTTCCGCTAAGGAAAAAGCCATCATTCCCGTCGAAATGTTGGCCAAAATCATGGTAAGTGCTGCATGAGGGGCTCAATACACCGCAGCCGTCAAGGTCTAGGCGATTATTTACGAGATATCTTATTTAAAAAGTGATGTCGTCTAATCTACTTGAACCCAACTTAATGATTTTTAACACAAACAGAAAGAATTTATGTTTTTCTTTGATCTTTTTAATAAAATAACGAGAAAGCTAAGCTAACTTCGTCTGTGCCGAAGTTTTTATACCATTGCAAGTGCTCGCTTAAATATTTTCAAAAAATACTCTTTTTCCCATTTTCCGACCGATCGTTCGTATGGGAGCTATATGATATAGTCATCCGATTTGGACAAAAACAAGAGAAACAAACAAATACAAAATTGCAGGATGCTACCATTAAAAACAAAAAAGTTTTTCTAACTAAGACTGTTTTTCAGACCTATCTTTTGTATGGCAGCTATACCATAAAGTTGTCCGATTTTAATAAAAACTGGTAGGATTATAAGAAAATATATAAAACCTACGATTACAAAGTTTGGAGACGTTTCCATTGAAAAGAAAAAAGTTTTTCATACTAAAACTAGTTTTCCGACCGATTGTTCCTATGGGAGCTATGAGATATAGTCATCCGATCCGGTCGGTTCCGACATATTAGTAGTGTGCCGCGAAAAGAAGACTCTGTGCAAAATTTCAGCTAGATAGCTTTAAAACTGAGAGACTAGTTCGCTTAGAAACAGACAGACAGACGGACGGACAAAGCTCAATCGACTCAGCTCGTCACCCTGATCAAGAATATATATAGCTTATGGGGTCGGAAATGAATATTTCTATGCGTTGCAAACTTCTGGGCAAAATTATAATACCCTTTGCAAGGGTATAACAAGTAAGAAAGTCGGTCAAGCCCGGCTTTAACTCTGTATACTGTGTATCTCCCAAAGTTTGTAAGTGTTGCCCATCATAAATGTTTGTTTTCCCTATAAGTCAACAATCTTTCATCCGATTCTTACCATTCCTTTTGCGGTTCGATAAATAATACTAATAACTAAATATGTCCACAAGGTACGAACCGTTTATATTCAAAATTATGGAATATTTTTAGCAATTGCGGTGGCATAAATTGTAAATAAACTGGATCTGCCTGCAGAAATTTTGGTTCCATACATGGCAAACTTCTATCTCTTGCCATCTCTGAGATCTGTGCGGTCATACGGACAGACCGACATGGCTATATCGATTCGTAAGTTCATGCTGATCAGGAATATGTATACTTTATTGCTTCCGTCTGGCTGTCACATACTTTTGCACAAACTTAGTTTAAGAAGATTTACCTAGAACCGATAAAAAAAAAGCTCCACAAAAATTGAGGATTGTGAAAAGAAGGTATAAGCCAAGGCGAACCCCTAAGAACCGATGCGGTTGGCGATTTGTGGAGTTAGCGAAACGGACCATAAGCCTAGCCCCTCACACTTCACAAATCTAAAACCGAACCGGACCATTTTTTTGAAAAATATGGTTTGGTTCACCAGTTTAAGTAATTTTTTCAACGATACACAAAGGAAAATGTGACCGGGTGTGGGGCAGCGGGTAGTGTGTGTGCCTGCTGTGAAGAAATATCACATTTAAAAGTTTTTTTCTTGAAAAAACTTACACACTCGGTCAACTTTACTCGCTATTGGCGCCAGCTTTAAAGTGCCTGGCCCTGGATAAGCCTCTCTAACTCTGCCGTTCAAATTCGGCCCTTTTTCTTGTTCAAAAATGAGAAGCACCCAAGCCAAGAGATAAAAAGGAGCTCGGGCTTGACCCTTTCGGCTGTGTAAGGCCAAGTATTTTACTTTTATAAAGAAAAATATTCGAAATCTCTGGAGTTTTTGACGTTGTATTGTGTGGCGAAGACAAGAAGAAGATATCTAATCCTATAAAATTTCTCTAAGCACCGATTTCTCATCTTTTAAATAGCTGCTATGTGTCAGAGAGGGCAGATTGTTAGCTCAATATTTCTAATGGAATGAAGGTTATAAGTTAAGTTATGAGCTTTCTTGCATGTAAAAAGCAAAGGTTCGGTTAAATAAATAAATAAAAGTTAAGCAATACGATGTTTTTTAAGAGCAGTTTAAGGAAGGTATTTCTTCCGAAAATTCGGGGGTTTTTGGTCTAAAAATAAGTAATTAAAGATCCAATTATTCGTAAGAAACGGACAAGCAACCTATGTTTCTTTTCCCCATTTTATAACCCTAATCTATTCACCTTAAGTGCCCTTTTATTATACAAAAACATATTCCTGTTATCAGATCCTCAAAATACACGTTCTCTGAATCCACCCTCGCTTGCTGTTTGGCTAATTTCGTCTGCTTCGGTTGCTCCAAATGTGCGCCAAAAACTAGTTTTGGGCTTTAACTTTTTGTAGTTGCGGTTGTACTTCTTTTTGTTGTTGTTGTTGTTGTTGTTGTTGCTTTTTTTTTGCATAAAAAGGCAAACATTTTAATTTCAAGTGACGCACAAGCATTTGCCTACGTCTGTATGGTATTGTAGAAACAAACTCGTACACATATGTATCCTACAGACACAGCTAGACAATACACATACCTTTGCCGCATACTTAACGCACTCGAGTGACAATAATTGAATTCATTACGAGTATTAGCTGAAAAATACCAACAACTCGTGCTTTTAGCCTGACTTGATTCGCTAGCTTGGCTAGGATTAACAATGGGCAGGTAATTAACCCGACAGATACATTGGCCTTGGAATAGACTCCAGAACTTCTTGTCACCAGTTTAGCATATATTTCGGTTAAGTTGTGGTACCATTATTTTTATTTGACTACGTGTGCGTTTTACATATGAGCAGCTGCTCCTAATTACCATACGGCCGTAGTTAGTACCAACAGAAGAGAGTGCGCGTCCGAAGCATAAACCTTTTTATATTGGTATGATCTTCGTGCAAAAGTTGTTGCCTCTATTTTTGCAATAACAAAAATCACAAATCGTTATCAGCTCTATAGGGGTCAACAAACCAAGCTGCTCAGCTCGGACTGTGTGTGTGTGTGTGTGTGTGTGTGCGTTGCTTTATCAGATAATGTAGGAGAAGACAAGCAAATCGCTTAACTTTACGTTGTACGTTGCTTGGCCCTGGGTTTGTGTAGTGTGTGACTCAAGCGTCATAAACTTAGCGCTGAGTTAACGGTTATTTTGCCATTATAAAGTCATTCAATGCTTTGATTTTTATTAGCTCAAATTTTTGAGTTATTATCTGGGCAATTGGTTTAGCAGTTTCGTTTGTTTTTCAGTTTGGGTATGCAAAATATGGTTATCAGTTAGTTGTAGGTATGCAAACCGGTTCTGAACCGAACCGAACCGAAAACCACAAAGCAAAGCGGTTCGTAGGACGGATTGTTGTATTTTTTTAAGGATGCCTAGCTTTATTTCCGCTAAGGTTATATAATATGTATCTACTTATATCTTCTTTTTTTTATAATCTAATGGGAATCGGACGTAGCACACTGGGACAAAGTGGAAAACTGACCGGCAGAAATAAATAAAGTCGTTGTCTTTGTGCTTAGACGTCTCTAAATCTGTACTCGAGCGGTTTTGAGGTGCTCTTATTGTATTTCTGGCCTTTTTTTTTGGATCGGGCGAAAGGGTCTTACTTAACGAGGAGGGAGAGGGCTAAATTGAATCAAGAACAATCAAATTGGGGCTTGTTTTAAAGAATTTTTTGTGCTCCAATTACATTTAAGAGCCATATTTTACGGATTGAGGGGGTAATGGCTGACTTATCGAGGGGGATGGAGGGTAAAATTAAAAAAAGAAAAAATAGAGGAAAGTTTCTATACCCTTGCAGCACGTTTTTCTAGCTAAGACTACTTTTCGAAACTTACTTTTCTATGACAGCTATACTAAATACATGTCCGATTTCGACCAAACTTAGTAGAATCAGGCAAAAGCATAACAAACGAACATGTAAAAAGTTTGGACTCGATTTCATTTAAAACAAAAAAGTTTGTCTCAATAGAACTTCGTTTTCGACCGATCGTTCGTACTGCAGCTATATGCTATAGCCAACCGATTTTGACAAAACTTTGTGGAATTGTGTGAAAACATATCAAATAAATATTTAAAAATTTTAAGGACATTTCCTTGGAAAACAAAAAAGTTTTTGTCACCAAGACTACTTTTCAGACTCTTCCTTTCCATGACAGCTGTACTATATAGATGTCCGATTTCAACCAAACTTGGCAGAATCGCGGAGAAGCATAGAAAACTAGTTAATACTGAGTTAGGAGACGATTGAATTAAAAACAAAAAAGTTTTTCTCACTAGAACTAGTTTTTCGACCGATCGTTCCTATGACAGCTATATGCTATAGTCATCCGATTCGGCTGCTTCCGACAAATGTGCAGCGTATTTGTACTAAAAAACTTCGTGCAAAGTTTGGTGAAGATAGCTTTCAAACTGACGTACACAGAAAAAACAAGAAAGAAAGTCGGTCAAGCCCGACTATAACATACTCTGTACCAAGAAATTTTGTCTTTTGATCATAACTCGAAAACCGTTCATCCGATCTTCTTCATTTTTTTGGCAGATCGATAAGTTATTCTAATAACTAAATATGTCCAGAAGGAACAAGCCATCTATCTTCAAAACTGTGGGAGATATGACGTTTTTTTTAAATTGCGGGGGCGGGAGGGGGCGTGGCCAAAATTGAAAATAAACTTGATTTGCCTGCAGACATAAGAAGCATATGTCCCATACACGTCAAACCTCTTTCTCTTACCATCTCTGAGATCTGTGCGTTCATACGGACAGACAGACAGACGGACAGACGGACATGGCTATATCGACTCGGCTGTTGATGCTGATCAAGAATATATATACTTTATGGGGTCGGAGATGCTTCCTTCTGGATGTTACATACTTTTGCACAAACTTATAATACTCTATGTACCTACGGTACAGAGTATAAAAATGGGGAGATAAAGTCAATCCCAAAAAGTCATGATTTTATCTCGACATTCGGATTGAAATCTCAAGCAAAGGTCGTTCTGGAGCCGAGATATCCGAGATCAACCCAATCCAATTCGTACTTGGAATGAGAAAATCCGGGATTGACCGACTTCTGACATCGTTTGGGATTGATTTAATCCCGGATGGCTTGATTTTTTTTTTCTGTGTAGGAGATAGCATAGATACAGACGGACGGACAGATCGACTCATCTCTTCATGCTGACCAAGAATATATATACTTAATGTGGTCGGACATGCTTCCTTCTATGCGTTACAAACATCTGGACAGTTTTGATATACACTCTGCAAGGCTATAAAAGCAACAAATCACCTATTGTTGTCTACCTTATGACTAATTTTATAACTTATTCTAGAAACTTGAATAAAAAAGTATTGTATTAGCCAGGCGATTTCGAGAATCGTTTCATTCTAAAAGCAGATTTCTCATCTTCTAGATAGCTGCTATGTGTCTGAAAAACTCACAATTTAGTGACGATTTCTCATCTACTAAACAGCTGCTAAGTGTCAGATAAACTTAGATTTTGCTCTGCTATTTGTAGGTTTATGTGACAGTTGGCTCTAACTAGAAGATTAGAAAACGGGCCCTAACTCTGTTACAGACAGAGACAGCTCTATGTATTTGAACCGAATCGAAATATAGGTTGGGAACAGGTTGAGGGTTAAAGGTTTGTAACATTATATAGAAAACCCTAATGAATCTTATGTAAAAATGTGTTAGTTCCTACTCACCATAAATTAAAAAAGGCTGCCAAATGTTTGCTAGGTTGATAAACAGCAGCAGGAGTCCATTAAAATGCTTTTCTATTTACTTTCCACATTTTTGGTTCACAAGATACTGCACTTCCCGCACTACGAGGACACCCTTACGGATGGCGGCAAAACCAAGCACTGAAAATCGCCAGACGGAGCAGGAATTGAAGAATTAAAATCGCCAGCGTCGCGCTTCACATAAATAATAAATAATATCTAAATCATAAAACTAAACAAAAGTCGCGGGAACTGCTGCTGCCTGTGCTTCTTTTCCATTTTGTGTTCTCTTGCGCATTTGAAGAAAATTTGCTGACAATTGCAATAGAATTTGTGTTTTTATTTTGTTTTCCCTCTTCTGCCTTCTTTTTTTGTTGTTGTTTTTTTGTTTTGCTTAACTGTGGCAGCAGCCCGTGGTCGAGGAGGAGGTGGTTGGCGGTGGCGCAGGCAAGTGGGTCTTATTTCAATTTACAACCAAGTGACGAAGTATCACAATTCAATGTTTAAAGTTTTTATCACGTTGTGGACGCCGACGACTCGCTTACACTCTCACACTCACTGGCCAATACAAACAAACAAATATGGAGCACAAATAAATGCAACTCAAACTGGGGGCATGCAAAAGCCCCTTTCTCACTCTGGAGCTCTCAAGCTCTCCGGCGGCTCTGGGGGTAACAATATGGTTAATATGGCGCGACAGTTCGCTGGCGTCGTTTTGCTGTTCGCTTAGTCAGCCCGCTTTCTGGGCACTAAATGTTTTTAGTAACCAACTGAAATAGTAGCACCCGTGTTAGTATGGGTTCATGAAAAGCACAACAACAACAGCAACCATTTGGGTTTACATAGAGTTTCGCATGTAGCTACACGACTTGCACTTGGATTTGAATATGCATACTCGTATATGGATGAATGGAGGTGGAGGGGGGAGGGGGCTTGGCAGCCAAACGACGTCAGCGTAAACTGATTACCCCGGCGATCTATGGAGCTGCACAAGCGGCACGTACACGACGATTTGTTCTTTCTTTCTTTTCTTCAATTTTTTTTTTTTGCTTTTTGGTCGTAGAAGCAGCTATGGGAAACCTTCGTTTTGGGAGTTTGTTTCCCAACGTCAGAGCGTGAACCGGTGACAAATCATTTCTCGGGTATGTCCAAGTTCTTATTCTGATGACATGCACATCCAAAGTATATCTAGGAAGTCAAAGTTAAGACTAGAGTTACACGGGCATCGTATGAAATTGATGATTAAACTAAACTAGAAATTAAATACAGGTGACAGTTGGTTGGGGTTGGTTGGGAAGAACCGCTATGGAAAAACTAGTGGAATGATGACAGAAATATCGGGATTGTAGTTTTTCATATCCTTTGGATGATTTTCAGTTCCGTTGGATGAGCATTTTAGATCCATTTGACATTAAATGGATATTTTAACATCCAAAAATGGAAACTAAAATTTTTTATTTTTTGATATCCTTTTGTTTTCTGTTGAAGGAGCAGCTTGATGATAAAAAAAAGGCCATTACCAGCTTCCTGAAAAGCCTTATGAGCAAAATAACCTTTAATACGCTATTTGAAGATGCCGAAAAAGTAAAAGAATCTTACAGTTGCCTTCAAATACCATCTCGATACGGCAAGCCAGAGAAAGTAGATCACGAGTGGATTACAGACGATGTGGTGAAACGCAATTACTAATAGAATATCGAACATCTTCACAATAAGAACCGACGTACTTAATTCAAGAAAAAAGAGGGGGGCACCCTTTTGTAGAAAGAGAAGATATGGTCCAATTATAAAGGAACTAAGAACTCGAACTTAGGGAAACCTCCCTATATCAAAGCAGAAACTCATATGCAAAGTTCAAAACTGAAGGAATTAGGCAAAACATTTATGTGGGACACCTTCATAGACTAATTTTTTAAGAGTGAAAGATCCAAGAAGGTTCATTTTTCATTCATTTAAAGAACAAGCTTCCAAAAGAATTATAACAGAAGCAGTTAACTCCAGAAAACATTCAAAAAGTTCAAATATACTTTTGTTTAATAGTAAAATTAAGGACCTTGAGATAGCTGAAGCCGTAATGGTATCAGTAGAGTCTGCTAACACAAATTTACACGAATAGTTGGGCATGAAACAAGTTTCGGAGCAATGGGAAGTGCTTAAAGCAAAATCAGGGAAGCATTGATTCTATGGATGACACCGAAATACATCAATTCTCTTCAGAATCAAATCAAACTCCAGCAGAATGGTACGCATCTGGTGGAAGACATTTAATACGTCGAATAGCGTCAGTATCGTGGTATACTCACGAAAAAATGTTCGTCAACTACCTAAAAAGACATAAACCTTTAAAACCGAGCATTATAAAGTGATTTATGACTAAAACAGCGAAAAATTGGCCACAAATGCCTAAAGATCTAAGTGGTACCTCATCAGAACAACTCAACTTGACACGAGTCCAAGGAAACAATGCAAGCATTTCATCTTGAATTGCTTTCCAGGCTTCCTTTTTGCCAGATTTAGCCCCACACACATATTAACTGTTTCCAGCACTGAAAAAAGACGAGATTTTTACTATTTACTTCGATTACATGAATTTATCATCCCCAAAACCGATAATCTCCGAGGTCAATTTCTAAGAATGTAGGTTGGTAAGGTGCAATGCGACGACTTCTTGACCTATTTAGATTGCAAAAGAATGCCAGAACCTTTAATTCTTCCATATGATAGACACCGTTGAAGATCACAAGGGAGTATTGAGATTTTGAACTGGTTCAACGGCTGCTTTAGGACCCTACTATACCCATATTATTATTTTTTAAAGGTTTACGTGAAAATAAAATTTCTTAAATCCTTGATTTATTGAAAACAAGATTAAAAAATGTTCGACATTAGCCTTGCTCCACTTTCGCAAAAATCTTGCGATTTGGAACCGGTTTTCAAACGAAATTTAGTCTCAAGGTCTTAATCCAATCGCTAATTAAACGAAAGGGATGCCTTCGATAAGAGAAAAGAAGGAAGTAGTAGTTCCCAATTGGCAATCAAAAATCAATGATTAATGACTGAAATAGTTGCCTTGATTGGGGCAGACAACTAACACAAACATCTCAGTTGGAATAAGCCATCAGCCAAGTCAGTTCTTATCAATCGAAACAAGCAAACAGAAACCGGCAATAACTCACACTCGAATTCAACACCCACCGTTAAAACTGCACGTAGTGAAATTTAGCTGCCAACTAAACCAAACATGTTGCGATCTAGAAAATGTATCTTTGAGATGCAAACGCGCACACATCCACACACACAGACACAAAAACACACTCGGCCACCGCTGCCACTCAACTTGGCATTCCAAGTGACTTTGCACGAAAATGAACACGTGCTGCTGGCCTGTCAGGACGATGGTTGATAGCAGGAGGCGAGGGCGGGGGTAACAAGAGCTTGGGCCAAGTCTTGCTGCTGCAGACCAAAACAAAAGTTGAGCGCAGTTTCGTAGGTGACTCACTCTCTCTCTCTCTTTCTCTATCTCTCTTACTCTTACACTGCAGAAGAGCACTCGGGAGCGAGAGCGAGTGGGAATAAGCGATAAGAGCATTTAACTACGCGCCCGACTTACAAATTAGTATGGGGCGGCGGTTTGGCCCATGTCTAACTTAGTATAGAGCCGGGGGACCGGGGGAAAGGCTCCCCCTCAAGGGACAAGGCAAATGTAAAATTTTGCGGTGCGTCTGCTTCAAAACTTTAGTGGCCCCAGCTAACTTTTAGCAAAAACTTTTGATTTGAGTACCTGCCACTAACTAAGCAGAGCCGGCACACACATACACTGCACACACAAGCACACACGCACACAAAGTTCGTTACCACGCATTGAACTGTATATGAAATCACAGTAGAAGAAAACTTTGCAGACAGAAATTTCCAGCAATGCAGTTGAACAAAAAAAAAACACAAACGTCCACAACTTACCGCACTGCTCGCCATTACCATCGAAATCTCGGATGAAAGTCGAATTCCAGGAGGCAGCCGTACACAAAATTTACAGCTATAGTTTGAAATACCGCAAGAGCGCAAAAGGGAACAGGGTTGTCGCTGTATTTGGAGCAGGGCTGGGCAAATCAACATTGGGTACTGGTTCCTGAACGAAATACAGTTGAGGTGATTTTGGTTAATTGTTGATCTTGGTGAACTTAAAAGTTTACGTAGGTTCTCCTTACAGCAGTTTAATAATTTATATAAAAATATTCAAAATTTGTTAACCCTCAAAATAAATCTAATTGTTAAAAAACTTTGATAGTAGGAACTAGTTCTCTGCAAAACAGTTAAGTTCAAATATTCAACTCTTTTCAATTTGCCATTCCCAGACGGATCTAGGTTTCTCCCTTTACTTCATAAAAATAGCACCGTTATGTTTCCATTAAGCAAATCGCACATTTAATAATTAATTGTAACTTTCATCGGACTCTCCCTCCGAGTCGATGGCTTCATTGACATTAGAGGTATGCTGACTCAACATGGTGGCCGACAGCAAATGGAACCAACGAAATTTGCTCAAAAAGTTCTCAACGCCCATGCTAATGAAGTACAATTTCAATGGTCGCTTACTTCTCTGTGGATGCTTGCGCAGCTTTCGACGCACTCCATCCGGACCCACAACAAAATTCGGACGATGCGTCCACAACAGATCCAGTGCAAAAGTGCAGTGTAGATAGAAAATCGCTGCCGTATACAAGGCCAAGGTGGCATTCTGACGACAGCACACAAAGAAAGCATGCCAGTTCTCCTCACGATTCTTCAGAAATATCAAATGCTCATCATTCTCGGCCAGGTACATATTGGCATAAACGGTCATCATGTGCAGCGTGCCCAGTGAACCGCTAATGGAAGCCTCCAGTTTCATGGTGGACTTCTCCGCATAGAACATTCCCACAATGCTAAGCGTCAGTACGATGGCCGATCCTCCATAGGTGGCGCACAATAAAAATATGTGCGGGATTTGCTCGTTTCTGAAGCACTGTATGTGCAAATAGCAGGCCACACAGCTTAAGACCAGCTCCACCACCTTGAAGAGCAGCCATACCGGCTTCTTGGAGCGCACCTGCATGTTATCTACTAAGTAATAATATACTTTATATTTTACAGGATTGACTAAAACATTTAACTTAGAGCCTACTTGCGCCAGTACTGCGTAAATCTATGAATCTGTTCCACCAGGGCGGGCATAACAGCCGTTATAGAAACATCCAGCAGACTCTGCAAATGCTGTACAGCCTCCTCATCGGTGAGGCCCAACTGTAGATTCTCCTCCACCTTTTTGACCGCCTTATCCGGCTCCAGCGCGATGTCCGGCACCGTGGCATCCACCATCAGGGAGAACAAATTGAGCATAACATGGGCATGTCGTCGCAGATGCAAATAGGCGGTGTAGCATTGCTTGCGGAACTCATGATGATGTTCGGAACTAATGCCGCCCATGGCCTCGACCATTTCCTTGCTTAGTTTCATGGGTGGCGGCATGGGTTTGGGATCACGGCCCAGTATATAACCGAAGTCAATGTGAAACAGCTTGCCATTGGTGGTCAGCAGCAGGTTATCCAAATGACGATCGCCCACACCTGCAAAATAGTGAGCGCCATGAGACATAGTTGGGATTCCTGCATTGTTTACTTACCCAACAGATAGGTAATCACACAGTAACCCGCACAACTTTTGATATAGGTATCCATTACCTCGGCCGATATGCCATAGGGTCCGCTCTCACAGGGATGGTGTCGCCTAAAGAAATTGTGTATATTGCCCTCTCGGGCCAAAACCTCTGCCACGGTGCAGGATTCAATGTACTGCAGAAAACCATGCTTAGAACTGGTGGCCAGCACCTTGTAGGGTGTCAACTTGAGATCAAGATTCTCTCGTCGCAGCAGTTTGTCCATCAACGTAATCATTTGCAAGATGAGCTGATCCTGACGCAAATCATCGCCGTGCTTAAAAATGGCCACATATTCATGCTGAGCTATGGAGGTGACAAAGGTGAGCCTGTCAAGAAAGAGATGCTATAACATACAACTTCCTTGGATATGACAATAGCTTTCCACTTACTTGGCCGGCATCAGAGCACTCTTAAAGAGCGACGTACGCATGGGTACAATTTTGGTTATATAAATCTCCGGATCCAGGGGAAAAGGGATGGGCTCAAAGCTGGTAAAGTTCAACTTGAACATATCCTGTTCGCCCAGCAATTTCTGGAACTTTTCCGTCTTCTTGTTCCGATTGCCTGGCTCTTTGGCCACCAGCTTAACCAGCTTGACCAGCTCATCGATAAAGCGTCGCTGCTTGCGCAGATTATAGAAGATGCCACGCAAATGGAAATTGCCATTCTCCAGGACCTTCATAAACATCTTCAGCACCTTCTCGTACATGTCATGAGCACGTTCATCCTGCTTGCGCACCGACTCCATATCTTCCACCTCAATGGAGAGATACCAATAGAAATAGTTCGCCAAAGTGGCATTGGTGCAGGCGCGCTGTATCAGGAATGTGCAGAGATTGGCTGGCACCGTGCCCAGGCTAATGCCCTCGGGTAGAAACAGAGCCTGGGAACTTATATCGGAAGTCATGGAGGCGGCTTCTTCGGCTCCGCCACCGCCAGCGGTGCTCGGACTGACTGCCCGTTGATTGGCTGGTATGACGGATGAATGTAAAACACTGCTGGCTCCGCTCAGCTCCGAGAGGCTGCTCTGATCCAGCAGTGAGCCATTGTCGTCCAGTATGGAACGCACCACATCCTTTTCGGGGAAAATGCAATTATACAGATTGAGTATGTTCCGAGGATCCTCGTACTTCAGTGCCTGCACCAGTTGGAGTAGATACAAAAGCAAATCCTCGTCGGGCGCCTGGGCCAGACGACTTATGGCATATTTGCGCACACTTGGGTGTGTGAATTGAGGACTCAGCAACTCCAGGGCGTCCTCCACATCCATGGGTGCCCATTTGGCCAACATCCACAGAGCCTGCATCACCTCATCCTCCAGTTTCCAGTTGATGCACTTGAGGAACTTGGTTAGAGCTTTTTTGTGCGAGGACAAATAGAAGCGGAATTTCCACACCAAATCCTGCTCCTCACTGCTGAGCACATAGGTGGGCGGCTGTCGGTAGACAATCGTGTGCAGTTGGTCGCGTATCAGAGCCGTGGGCTTAGCGTCACGATCCGAGATGCCAGAACGCTCGGAACGCGCCAAACGATGATGCTTGCGCTCCACTAGGTTTTCCTAGCACAAAGTGAAGCCACAATTAGGGGGGAAACGGCAGCTGAGAGCAATAAGAAGCTTACCAGTTGGATTTCCGAATCTGGAACTGAGACCAAACGCGGCTTGGCAGGCAATTTGTATTTGGCATCGCCCTCCGGCTCAAAGTAGACCACCGAATACTGAGTAGAAGCAACTGGGAGTTTAACAAAAATTAAAATACGATTCTCCTCCTTCACTTACCTGATACAAATCATCCACCATGACAGCCGGAAACTCAATCATTAGAAACATATAGTCGGACATGCGTTTCTCCCTCTCATTGATCACCTCAATCTCTCGGAATGTCAAACGATCCAGCCAGTCCACCTTCTGCACCTGGCCATTGCGATGCTTTTTGGCCAGCTTGCCCAGCCGCTGCATTTGTGATTTGGAAGATTCCTTGCCCTTGCCGGGCGTTCGACTGGGAGTACTGCCATCGCCTTCCACACCCAGCCAAACTCTCAAATCGTACATGCCCTGACGGAACATGCCATCCTTGCCAAACATGGAAATGGTGGTGCCACCTATAACGGTCGTCTGTCCCGCTCCCGAGCAGTCCAGAATGGTCAGCACCATTAGCGCAGAGCGTGGTAGGTCAGAGAATTGCAATGGCAAAGTCACCCACTCATTCCAGCTCCAGCGTTTGCCAAACGCCTTGTACGAACTGTGCACGGGCAGACAGTAGGGCCGTCCATTGTTGTACACCTGCAGGCGCACCTGAAACGAGGGATACTCCTCGGAGTAGAGGCCAGAGAAGCGCAGAATGGGATCTTCCAGCAGCTTCTCATAGTCTGGCTGACGTTTTTTGCCCTCCAATGTGCCCCTACAAAGCGGGGGAGGAGGAAGGGAATATTAGATTGTGGATAGAACCACACCGAAGCAGTACTTACACTTTTATTTGCACACGTTCATGCAACGAGGAACTGTGTATGTAACGAAAATGATCATCGGGCTGGTCCATGGTGCGAGATAATTAAATAAAATTAAAGAGAACAACAAAGCCAACGAATTCCCATAACAGTGAACAGCTGCTTAGCTGAGCAAGTGTGACCAGATGTGGTAAGACTGGCGGAACTAGTTCGTTTGAGTGAGCTCTGCTCTTTTTTGAGTCTCAAAGCGGAGTCTAAAAGATGATACAAGGCCCATTTCGTTAAACGAAGAAACTTTTCAAGCGGCTGGCTTCCCAGGTTCGAACTTCACCTGCAAACATATACAACAACAGCTGTTCTCCCATTGCAGGCTCTTCAAGCCCGCTCTCTTTTATTGTGAACTAGTTCCGTTAGTTCCTTAGCCCTCGTGTCTGCTCCCAGCTGTTGCTTGTCGCCACATTGTTTATTCATTTCAAAAGTTATTTTCCATTTACTCTGTTAAAATGACCACCAATGCCACCATAGAGTTGGCCCTGGATCGTGTGGACTGGCATGCCCTAGCCGAGCATCAGGATCGCTTGCCACGCATTTATACGCCCGGAGAAGTTCTGATGCCGGAGGCGGGCTTCATGCGAGGCCATGGCACTTTCGTGGAGGAGGAGAACATTAAGGCCTCGGTTGCCGGCGTCATTGAGAAGGTAAACAAGCTGATCTCGGTGCGTCCCCTGAAGAGTCGCTATGTGGGCGAAATAGGCGATGTGGTGGTGGCCCGAGTGGTAGAGGTGCAACAGAAGCGTTGGCGAGTGGACACAAATTCACGCCTGGACGCTTGCCTGTTGCTGTCATCGGTGAATCTGCCCGGTGGAGAGTTGCGTCGGCGTTCGGCCGAAGATGAGCAAATGATGCGACGCTATTTGGATGAGGGAGATCTCATTTCAGCTGAAGTGCAGGTGAGTGGAGAACGCAGCCTTCAAAGAAACTACCTTGACTTGTTCAAATCGCTAGCAGAACATCTTCGAGGAGGGCACCTTGTCGCTCTACACGCGCAGCTTGAAGTATGGCAAACTTTCGCAAGGCATTCTGGTCAAGGTATTCCCAGCACTGGTCAAGCGACGCAAAATGCATTTCCATAATCTGCCCTGTGGCGCTTCGGTCATTCTGGGCAACAATGGCTATATCTGGATCTCACCCACCAAGAGTGAGGAGCAGGAGGGTGGCGAAGGTGGCTTTGCCCAGAATCTAAGCGAAGTGGTGCCGCGACCCGAACGTGAAGTCATTGCCCGTCTACGCAACTGCATTCTGGCCCTGGCCAAGTGTAAGCTAATGCTTTACGACACCAGCATACAATATGCCTACGACGAATCCCTGAAATATGAGGCCTACGAGCTGCTGCAGCAAAACGTTATCTATGATATAGGGGAACAAACCCAGGCGCGGCTAAGGGATGCCGATGAGTAGAAATAAATTTTTTAAATTTACCGCCTACATGAGCATTGTTTGGGGGTGGCAACTCTGGCCGTTTCTACCTGACCAGTCTGGCAGCTCTCATAGGGTTTGTGTATTGATGAAGGCAAGAGACGCGACCGCTGCTAATAATTGTTTTATTTTCCCACGCGACTGTAACATTACTTTGTGTTTTTTGGTGTTGTGTACTCAAATTGCTCTATAAAATGGATGAGCTGGCTAGTGCGCGCGAGTTGGAATTAAGTCAAAAGGAAATCTGCCGCTTCTGTCTGACGCAGCAAAGCAAACTGTCCTCGATTTATTTGGAAAATGCACGCATCAAATCAACGGCTACGTTGCCGCTACAGATAATGGCCATAACTTCGATCGAGGTAATTCAATGTGAAGGAGTTGGGGATGTGGTTCCAGAACTTGGCTAAGAATGTGGGGTTTCTGCATTGACTGCACGTTAGAGTCTTGGCTAAGAAAGCAGCCCAGCCTCCAAGGATGCACGGGCCAGCTAGGGATTAGTTATTAACTAAAAACTATCACGTTGAATTGAGCAAATTTGGCAAGCGAAAGTAAAATGCTCACAAAAAAATGGCCATAACTGTACATGACACACACACACACATGCACACTTGCATACGCACATACAAAGGCAAAGCAAATGTCAGTCAGCTGTGCAAGGGCTGCCACCTCGACCAAGTGGTAAGTGGCGCGCTTCGCCTCAAAATTTAAACAGGCAAATGAAATGCACTGCAAAACCATAAAACGTACTCTTGAGGTTATTAGGGTGTGTGTTAAGGATTTTTTGGCAGGAAGTGAGACCCACCCCTATTTGGTAGAGAAAATACATGAAATACGGGTTACATTTCAATTGAATTTGGCAAAACTTATATGTAAGGGGTAAGTGCCTTGGCTTCACCCATCCAAATAAAATAGTTTGTCTAATGAATCTTATCGGCAAATGCCGGAGCACTTGCAATGGGCTGCCACCTGGTTCCAAGCTGTAAATGGCGCGCTGTAAATATATTCAAAATGTAATTCACTTTTATTTTGTCTGCATATCAAATATATATATAAGCTTGTATATATGTTTATCTTCATGATTGAATCTTATCAACTATTTGTTGTATAGAGCGGCAAGTAATAGGGTTTTTTATAAATGATATTTATACATATATGAATCATTCTAATCGTTCATGATTAGTCACACATGTTAAACTAAATAACTACAATTAAAGCAAATGGAATCCAAATGTATCGATGAATGGAAGATGGGTGGGTGGTTTGTTTGGATGTGTGTGCGCGAATTGAGGTATTTTCAGCTTCTTAGCCCGCCTTATTCCCATTGGGCTTGTCGCTGAAGCGCAATATGCGCGTCAGCATGGATGTGACGCAGGGTATCTGCTTCTGGCGATCCATTAACGGAGTGCCGGGCACGTTCGACTCGAAATCCACAGCCACACGTTGACTGACAAAGGTCAGCAGCGTCAACATGTCATATTTCTTGCCATTTGTGTTCAATTCTCGTATAAGCGACTGCATATACCAGGAGCCGTTGTTGGTATTACGCCAGGAGAAGTAGCCTGTTGGAGAGAAACACCTTGAATAAATACAAAAATTCAGCTTAATTGTTCAAAACTTCACCTGGTATTGTGGAGTAGGCGAATAGAAAATCTGCATGTATGGGTATCTTATAGCTCATCGAAGATTCGCCATCCGTTTCGGTTATATTGCGCTTCTCCAGCATTACGCCCGCGTCCAGACGATCGCCCTGGCAGGCCTGTATGAAGAACAACTTGGGCTTGCCAGCCAGCGTGGGGCAAATGTGGGCAGTAAAGTAATGCCAAATGGCGTCCAATTTATATTGCACATCCTTGGCATAGATATAGCCATGTTCGCCATGCGACAGTATGGCAATGGCTATACAATCATTATCCGTATGATCCTGTGAGGCAGCCTTATCAATGTACTTCAATATGTCACGCAGCTTACAATCCTTGTGCACCGAAACATCAAAGCCTAGAGACTTGAGCGACTTGTGCAACTCCTCGGCATCCACATTGGTGCCGGCTCGAGATTTCAGCGAGGGTATTTCAAAGAATTCATGATTAAAAATGATGGCCAGGCCACGGTTCTTGTGGTTCATATTATAGTGGCTGGCATAACGCTCCACGGGCATACGAGCCACAAATTTATTGATCCCGCTGGCAGGAACGCTGCATGGAAATACATAAATTTGGGAACGAAGTTTGTTATCAACAGGTTGTTTTTGAATCAAAAGATAAGCGCACACCAACAATTAGCCAGAGAGTTTTATGAAGGTGATTAATTAGCTTTTATATATGTCCAATAGTTGTTGTTTTAGTTCGAATTCTATTGAAATTGTGTGGCGAGAGAATTCTTTGTGACGCTGGAATGTTAAATGGTTTTAATTAAAGTTGTGTCCTATAGACTATGCAGGTACAAGAAAATTCCTTAGCTATTCCACCTTTAGATTACCTAGTTCGCCCATTTAAAGTACATGAACATGAGAATGAGAACTATATGTTGTTCTGTCCTACCATTGATAAATTCTGCACAGAAAATCAAAATAATTTAAGAATTGCACGATTGTCAAGCCTCTTCATTTACACTACATTACTATCTAAAGCAGTGGTGGGCAGCAAATGTGAGTTTAAGGGTCAGAAATAGTCAGAGAGGCTCTCTTTGAAAGTAACTCAGGAAATGTCCATATACCATTTTGAAATCGGTTTACTTTCAAGAAAGATAAGATACCGATGAAGTGCAACTAGGTCCAGTATATTGAAATGTATGAAATATGTATGGAACTTATGGCTGCAAGGAACTGTGTGGAATCTGTTTTGTGGGAAATAGTCCATTAAGTCTACGTTTTTAGTAATTTTAGCTTAAAGTGGCTTAAAATGGATATTTCGGCCTATTTTATTTGTTATCTTTTAATTTGATAAGCATCAGATAATGAATCATAATAATGTTTGTCTTTGGGGGAAACCCCAAATCAATAAGTACTCCAATTCAGCCTTTTTATAGCCAAAAGAAACCTACCAGCTGTCAACACTGTTATCCAAGGGCACAACACAAACAAACTACGAGAAATGAGAGAGAGAGCGCGAGAGCGAGCGAACCAGCTAGAACATGCACTTACCTCGCTGCAGCAGTTGCACCACCAGTCGCGTTGTTACTCTCTGTACAGCCTTTGGCGTCGGTGTTATCATCATTATCACCCATGCTGCTGGTGCTGTTCCGATTGCTTTTGGTCTGTCCATTGCTGCTTTGGTTTTGGTGCAAGGCAAAGTTTCTCGTTATGCACTCGTCTGTCATTCTCTCCCGTTTTTGAAGTCTTTCGATTGTGTGTTTTGCTTCTCTCCTTGTTGCTGCTGCCTGGCCCTGCCTTTTGTTCTTTGCGACTTCTGTTGCGCCCTTCTTCCCATACACACACACAGGGGGAACTCTTCTATTGTTGTTTTTGTTATTTTGTATTATCAAAACTCTAACTAAATGCCATTAGCAGAAAGCAAACAGCTGTTTTTCCGATTTGTTATTGTTGCAAATTGCCTTTGCAATGGAAATCAAATTAGTTATAATGTCCTTTTATGGTTTAGCCGTGTTTGAACAATTAATTAACGGAGGTTAAGCGTGCTCCGCCGCCGCTCACGAAAACAAACTGAAATTGCATTTGTAGTTGTGCGTCTGTGTTCGGGCACTTGCCGCCAATTGCGGTAGTTGCCAGACAGTAAACGACCAGGGTTGTCTAGCTCGGGGATAGCCAGCGCTGCCACACCGCTAAAAATTAAATTTTCCGTTACATTTTCAGGTAAGCAACGACGATGGCATGCCCGGTGTCATTTGCTTAGACTGTCGTCTGCTCTTTGAGCACTGTTACCGCTTCAAGCAGATGTGCAAGCGGGCCGAGACCTTGCTGCGACAATATCCCCTGACTGGCGTTTGGCCAACGCGTCTGGAAAAGCCACGCGCTCCTCTGATGGCCAGCCAAACGAAGAAGGATTCGACGGCAAGGCCTATGAAACTCTTGAATTCTTTGGTTGGTTCCACCAACCTAACCATAGAGAATGTCGAGGTGATGGAGACCTGTTCATTGGCAAAGCCTAAGGCTAAGGCCAATCCACCACCGAAGCCCAATCCTTTGCCGAGCCAGGTATCCGTAAGGGCCGCTTATCAGGTTAAGGTGGAGAATAACCAGGAATTGTCTATGGATGATGTGCACAATCTAATAGCAGAACTCGAGGAAGGCAGGGACACCAATAGACCACCAACGCCCACTCCTGATTCCCCACCAGTGCCTGTTGAGAGCTCGCCCATTAAGGCACCCAAAGTTCTCAACAAATCTTCCATAAGAATATTGAACAAGGGCGCCTCCACTGATCCAGAGCCTTGCCTGGCCACGCCTCAAATAAAACGTGATGGGGTTGGTAATGTGTCCATTGTTACGGAAGTTTTGGATCGCCAAACACTAGAAAACTCCGAAGACCCCGTCAAGAATGCTGCTCCCGTGGCCACCAATGTATTCCCTTGTCCCGACTGTGAACGGTCTTTTCCGTTGGAGCAGCTGCTGGATATACATCGCTTAAATCATACCAGGAAACGCAGTTTCCAGTGTCCGGAGTGCGACAAGAGTTTCTTTTCCAAATACGATCTGCAGAAGCACAATTTCATACACACCGGTGAGAAGCCGTTCAAGTGTAGCGTCTGCGTGAAGGCCTTCACCCGGAGAGCTCTCCTGCATCGGCATGAGCGCTGTCACACGGACATACCCAAGTTGATATGCGTGTACTGCGAAAAGCCATTCATTTCACGCGAGGAGATGGAGAAGCATGCGGAGAGGCACACCAAGCGACGTCCGTTTCAGTGCACGGTGTGCAACAAGTCGTTTGCCTTCAAGCAGGGCTTGGAACGGCATGAGGTAAGTTGAACAGTGGATTATTGCATTTCCAGTCAGTCATTTTCCCTCTCCCATAGGTGGTGCACAGGACAAATCTGCCCTTTTCCTGCCAGCACTGCAATCGTAGCTTTGTCACCGCCTGCAAACTGGCTCGTCATCTGGTGGCCCATGCCGGCAGGCGTGCCTATCCCTGCAAATATTGCAGCAAATCCTATATGCTCTCCCATCATTTGTCTCGTCATCTACGCGTACACAAGCAAGGATCGGGTGCCTCATTTGTGTGCAGCATTTGTCGGGAATGTCTACAAACCTACGACGGCCTGATTGACCACTCGAGCCGCCATGCAGTCGAATCACTGACTTGTCCTCTGTGCAAGGAGAACATGCCCGATTTGGAGGCCGTAGCCAAACACATGCAGGCCCACAAGGATAGCGAACGATTTGCCTGTGAATTTTGCGATTTTATATTCCTGCAGCAAAATCAATTGCAAAAGCATATTGAGGATGATCATGTGGTTGATATGGTGCCCTACCAGAATGAGAGCGAGATTAATCTAGTCGATGACGATGATGAGGAGGAGGAGGAGAACGAGGAGGATGTAGACGAAGTGGTGGAAACTGCTTTATTGCAAAAGCTGCTGGGCGAGGAGAATTTGCCAGAGAAAACGACTACCTCTGCACCAGCAGTGAAAAAGAGGAAATTAAGTTTAACCGAGTCCAGAACAACGATGGAAGGCAAACGCCAGACACGCAGTCGAGATGAGCCACAAACCAGAATGGAGAAAAAGCCAACAAAGGTCAAGGATACAAAGAAGACAACAGAAGCAGTGAAACAACAGGGACGCACATCGACCAGGAATGTCAAGGCAGCCATTCCAGCCAAGAATCGAGCCCATAAATGAAGAGTAATTTAAGGAATATTGAAAGTTTCTGTGGAATCAAGCTGAATGGACAAATGATGTTAGTAAAGAACATGCATTTTTGAAATAAATCGAACAGAAATCCAGATTCTAGCTATTTTGGGAGTGCAATCTGATAAAACCCCAGTTTATGTTCTAGGATCGGCCGGAATTCTATTAAATCTCAACCCCGCATGTTATTTTTGCGAATTTTAAAGTCTAAAAAAATGACTAAAGCTCCTGAATTCAGCCGAATCTCGACCCTTAACGACTGTACCTAAATATAACGTCCCGTATCTGCCCTAGATCTGTTCGGAAAGTTATTTTTCTTGGACTTTCGAAGCTAAAGCATTCTGAAAAGTTTCTAACATTGCGTTTCTGTTCTTCTTTAGTATAAACTATAATACCCACTTGTTAAATCCTTCGAGGTGACTTGTAAGCCCACATCATTCCATTGTACCTTTAATTCTTTATTTCCAACTGCCAACGGCCGCCGCTTGCGTGTTTATGTGTGTGTGTGTATTTCCGCTTATAATAACATTTAAATACAATGTCGCCCACAGCATCAGAATGTGTATACGCCAGGCCAAACAACTGCTTCACTCGTCATCCTTCTTCCACACTTAATGCTCATAACCATCGGGCAGAGGGTTGACATGGGGGTTGTGGAACAAGCTCTTCTGGCCCTCACCCCAGGGGAAACGCTTCTCACGGCGGCGCAAGTAATCGTACTTGACAAACTCCTGGCGGGGATGGTCGTGCTCCTCCTGATGCTTAAGGTAAGCATTCAACATGCACAGACCAACGGCCGGGACAGCCACGAAGAAGGATAGACGCTTCCACACCTTGTAGCCACCTAAAAAGAAGAGGTGTTTAATGTGATTAATCATAATCAGCAGGCTCTTGCCCAACCAACCACATTACATAACTTTGCACCCGCACTACGAACTGATAGGATTTGGCGATTTTTGGCACAGTTACGGGCAACTTACCAGAGTGTTCACCAGCCACGGCAGCTGTGCCGGACATATTTCTGGCTCCAGTGGCCAAAAATTGGCGACGAATTGCGTGATTGAGTACAGCAGACATATTTTCAGGTGATTCTCGGATCGAATGAAAACTCTCTGTAACCTCTGTTGCAGGCTGTCATCGATATATATATCGATAGTTTGACACGAGCACTTGAGTAGTAACGAGTCAAATGGCAACAAGTCGCAACTTTCAAGGTATCGTGAAGTTAAATTGAAAAAGTGGCAAATCCTTTAAAGCAGTAAATTTGTTTATAAAAAGAAGCAATATATGTTAACAAAAAATCCTCGCAATAAAGAACTTGTCACAGAGAATCACCTTAGTCAACTTATTCAAGTTCCAATTGAAATTTCTTCTTGTAAGTGATCTGCGATATGTAACTGCTACTTCTAAGTGTGACAGCACACTCTCTAATTTTGGGCATTTCTACCAGTGTGACCCTATTGTTCGTCTCGGTATTTCGTATTTCATTATTGTTGTTTGCTACGAATTTGTTTATGTCAATTGTTTATTCACAATGTTTAATAAACCCATGAAATTGGACTTGTCCAATTTCTTTAACGATGAGCGGAGCTGCTCTTTAATCCTAATCGATGGCGCTTGGCTAAATATCAAGGATCTGCAAGATCATATACAAAACCTTTTCCAGCTGGTTAGTTAAAGTTAAGCCATTGTTAAGCCCTACTTCCTTACTCAACTTGTAGATTTCTTTCGCAGAAGGACATTAGCCTGCTGACTGGTGATGGCTTCTACTTGCCGCCCAGGGAGTCCATAAAGGTGCTCAGAAATGCAGACTCCTTGAGGTAAGTGACGCAGTTCATCAGTTCCTATGTTTATCTGTATCTCCCCCCTTAGAGCTTTCAAATTCAAGGCTCCCTCCGAACCAACATCTGTGGAGTTAAAAAAAACCAACAAAAAGCGTAAAAATCGCTCGGCAGATGCAGATAAGGACTTTGACGCCTCTACACCCAATCCTAAGCCCAAATCAAAGCGTTCAAAATGTAAAAATACACCAGACAGAAGTATTAGAGATGCGACCAGCACTACATTAGCATCATCAGATACCCCTAACCGCTCTAGACAGGCCCTAGTAAGCGCTAGCGAGGATTCAGTGTCAGACATTCCAGTACCGACTGAGCCCAGTCAAGTAGAGGCAGTCAAAGGCAAAAAGAAACGCTCACAGCGTCAAAGCAAACAGGAAGCAGCGGGCCAGGAGGACAGTCTCCAAGAGAAAACACTGGAAGCTTCTGTCTCGGAAAAAAGAAATGGCTCCAAGTTAAGGGAATCTCTTCAAAACTCTCTTCAGGATGAAGAGGAGGAAACCACCACTGTGGAAACACCCTCTGTGGCACCAGAAGTTGTATTTTGTTGTCCACTCATAGAGCTGAGCTCCTTGATCACACGCAAATTTCAACTGCCCCTGCAGCAGTCGCCAGTTAAGATTTTGGAAAACATTGTTATACCAGCTCCCACTTCAACCGTGGATGAGCCAGAAATTGAACCCATACGTGAGGCTGTAGAAGCGGCTATACCCACCCCAGAGCCAGATAGCAGCCAAGTTGAAGGCGATGAACAGCCGCAGCCGCAGTCAGCTACTCCACCACCTAAAGCCGTGGCAGAGATCTTGGACTCCGACTCTGAGGACGACATCATGGTGCTGGATGATACTAATGTGGTGGACTCGGATTCGGATGTTGAGACAGTGGTGCCAGGTACTTTCCAATCCAATTAATGTAAATACCTAAAACAATTCGCCTTTTTCCGAAAGACAAGAAAGATGAATCTCTGGAGATGATTTCCGAACTCTTGCAGAACGCCAGTAGCCTCAAGGTTCTACCCAATGCCCTAGACACCATTGTCTTCAAGTTGCCCAAGATTAAAGGCAACCCCGCTGCAGGCCACACCGAATACATGGCCGGTAGCTGCACCTACATCAATCGTCGCACCAAATACATCACCGTCAGCCTAATCTGTAAGTGAAGTACTAAGCCACTGGACACACTTAACCCATCTTCCACCCACAGCTTATCCCACGCACTTGCGGCGTTTGCTAAGTCAATATGTCAGCAACCTGGATTCGGACGAGTCCATGGATATGGTTTTAAGTGTAAATTTCAAAGATCTTATTGAAGCCAAGGTTATCGTTCCAACGGTCGACTAAATGCTACAAATCTTTCATGTAATAAACTGTAAACTGATGTAAACAACGCCTTCACTTCACTTGATGTGTTTCTTTATCAGCTCCAACAGCTCGTCGGCCTCTTCGCCGGTTTTCACACGCAACAGGATGGAGTTGGCCTTGCTCTCCTCCGGCGTGGGCAAACACATCATCATCACATTGTTCTTGCCCATACGCTGGACGGGCAGTCCCTCGCTTAGTATTAGATTAACCAGTATGTTGCCCAGATTGGTATCGGCGCGCACTAACAGCTGCGTCTTATCGGAACCCTTGACGGGCTTCAAATAGAGAGTGCCCACGCCGCGATCCGCAAAGTCCTTGTCCTTCTTGACAAACACCTTGCAGCGCTTGGAGAAAATGGCATCGTCCTCAACCACCTGGAGAGGTTGAGTAGAGTGAAAATCAATTAATCAAATGAAGAGCTCAACACTTACCTGCTTGAATTCCACCTTGGGTGGTGTGTTGTCTTCCTCCTCGGCATCTTCTTTTGGGGCCTCGGTTGCGGCTGGCGGTTTCACGTTGCCAAAAGCGAAGCTGAACCCAGGTTTTGTCTCAGACGCTTTACCAAAGCCCGCAAATCCTGAGGTACTTGGCTTGTCATCATCACCGGCATCATTCTTAAGGCCGAAACTAAAGCCATTTGTTTTGGCAGGTGGCTCATTCTTGTCCTTGTTGCCACCAAAACTGAAGAAACCCGGCTTGGGGGCATCTTCACTAGCGGCGGGCTTTGTCGAGAAACTGAATATGCTGTTGGTAGGAGCAGTAGCAGTTGTGGTTGTGGTCAAGGAAGAGGCAGCTGGGGGGCTGCTAGCTGCTGGCTGTATTTTGCCGAAAGAAAATAGAGGAGTCGATGCAGTGGTGGTGGTTGTGCCGCTGGTTATGGTGCAGTTGGGCTTCTTGGCAGGCGATGAGGATGCACCAGCTACACCTATGGGTGTAGAGGGCTTGCCAAACGAAAAAGTGGCCACTGGTTTGGCTGCAGCTGAACTGGTCGAGGTGGTGGCTGCTTCAGCGCCGGGTAGCGTTCGCGCATCTTCTTCGTCCTGCAGCTCCTTCAAGTGTTTTTCATAGTTCTTAAATACAGGACTCAAGATGCAGTAGGGGCTTTTGTCCATGTGCTCTTTGAGGAATTTCATAATGGCATGATTCAGCTCGGCCACACTCTCGCGATACTCGGAGGAGGGTTCATTGGATGAGGACACATTTGCGGGCTTCTCGGCTACTACTGAACTCTTGAACATGTCTTTCTTGCCAAAAATTGAAGCTGATTCGTTGGTGTTGGCGGGCTCCTTTGGGCTGCCAGACTTGCCACCAAATGAGAATGCGGGCGTTGTGGCTGAGGTCGTGGTCTTGGTCTCGGCCTTGGTATTGGCACCGGACAGAAATGAAAATGTGCTGGACTTGGTGCTGGCCTCAGCCGTAGTTGTTGTTGTTGTCTGCATTTTGGTTAGAAATGCAAAGGGCGAAGAGGTGGCGGCGGCCGCCGCCGGCTTGCCAAATCCTAAAGAAAACCCGTCACATTTCTCTTGATTTTAACAGAAATTCCTTGAAAACTTACCAGAAAATCCACTGAATACACTTTTTGGCTCGGCTGGACTTTCCTCTGCATCGCCCCCCTCGCCGGCTCCTTCTGTAATCTTGCGACGGGCTTTCTTTATAACGCGTGTTTTTAGCTCATTTTGAGAGGCCGTTCTAAATGTGCCCCGCTCCTCCGGCTCTTCCTCCTGATCCCAGTTGTCATGGTTTAGATTCGATGTCGCCTGCCGCTTGCCCGCCATTTGATTGATTTAATAATACAGTTGGCTAAAGAACGGAGTATCTCAAGACAAGCGCTATCTATATTTTCAGTGCGCAGGTGATTGCCATGAAATGCTAGGGTTGTCAAATGGCGCGGACGCCATAATGTCAGTGTGACCGTGGCTGTTGGTATCGATAGGTTAATCGATAGTTCACTTTAGTAGGCATTTTTATGCTTGCCACCTACGGTCACACTAACACACACTGTACGCGACGAGACGCCAGCAGCGCAAAAATTGCCATTTAATTATTAACAAAATAACAAATTAATATCCAAGAGCAGCCATAACTATGCTCCAGTGTCAAGTGCTAGTGATAAACGTGCAAGTGAAGTGTGCAATGTGGCTATTAGTAAGGAGCTGGCTGTGAAAATGCACTGCGCATTTCTCTATTCCCATGTTAATTGCAAATTACAACAAAAAAGCGGTGGAGAAGAGGATGAAGAGCTGAGAGAGAGAGAGATGGGTATGCCAGTGCGTAAATAACAAAAACAACACACAAGGGAAAGTGCAAAAAAAAGGCAGATTACAAACAAATCGCAAACAATTTCGGGTGTAAAACACACACACACACAAAGAAACAAGCGCGCACAAACACGCACGCGAAGGCGTTATCCTTATTCTAGTTTCGTGTGTTCCTTTGTTGCCAGCAGCGGCAGCTGTGCCGTCTGCGCGTGTCCTTGGGCGTGAGTGGTTGTGGTTGTTGTTGCTGTGCACAAGAAAGTAAACCAAAAAAAAAAGTAGCAAAATGCCGCCAGCGTTGATTGCCATCTCAGAATTTGTGGAGGAGACCCGCTCGGACTACAATTCACCAACCACCTCCACATTTGCCTCCCGCATGCCGGATTGCCGACAAACAATCAGCATATTAGAAGAGGTAAGCTGTAATTTTAAATGTTTATCCATATATATCCTTTAATCGGATCCTGGGTAAAGTTCAAGGTGCTTCCAATGGCTTGGCAGGGGGAAAATATTCCAAAAATTATTTACTTCAGCCGGGGGAGACGCCCCCACAAAAAATGAACACACATACCCACATATATGTGTTTTGTTTATTACACTGTGCAACATGAGTAGGAAGGCTGACGTGTTTATTTATTTATGATGGGCTATTAGCCAACCAATAGGGTATGGGGAGGTACGAAATTGCAAAATCAGTAGGTTTATTTGTTTATAGAAGGAGAAAAGCCTTACCTTATCCAGAAATTAAACTATTCTCGAAGCAATTGAATGCACTTTACAAATATCTTATGCCTCTGTCCAAAGTTCTTGCTCTCCATATCCAGGTGGATTTTACACAATAAGCACTGAAAATTCATCATTTCTGGAATGCACCGGTATTTCCCGGAAGAATATATCCTAGATGAGGTAGTTTCAATTTCCCCAATGCCAATTAAGGATATTGAAAAGCAGGAGCAGTTAAAATTTGAGTGTCGATATTTTTACTCGAAGGATTTGGTTCGAACCTTTGGTTCAGCCCATGCTTTATACAAGTTACCGATTACTTGGCCTAAAAACTTCACATATCTTATAGAAATTGTGTTGAATGTGATTTGTAATGTTAAGTTCTTATTTTAGGAGTCATTTAATAAGCTTTAAAGTGGATGATCTTAAAAAACAGGGACTATTAATGGTGGGGATAAAAGTAGAAGTCGCTAGCCATTATCTATAATTTTTTATGAACCGAACCGAAACTTTAAGTTCGGAACTGGTTAAGGTTCAGTTTCGAACCGATTATCCTATCCCTTAGCCTTTTCATGGTATTCCTAGTAGCTAGTCACGCAACTGTCTGGTAAATCTTCTTATCTACTCCCTACAAAGTGTACTTAGGGCTGATTTCTCATTTTCAAAATAGCTGCTATCTGTCAGATAAACTTAGATTTTCCTCTGCTATTTGTAGTTAGCTCTATGTAGCAGATTAGAAAACGGCCTTACAGTTTTTTACTCCGAAATAAACATCTACCGAGCAGCTTGGTGTTATTATTTTCACTTGGCTCGGCGCCAAAAAAACAAGAGCCACCGCCTGCCTGTGTGACTCTCACTCTCTACTTTGGGATGACGTAGCCCGCCCCGCAATTATAAATGCGCTTGCAAGGTGGTTTCCTCCATTAAAAAAAAAATAATGTATATAAATACAAAATGCATATTCTTAAATCAATGCAGCTGGCCTGAGTTTGGGGCTGGGGAGTTCTCTGGCTTGCCACACGAACGTGGCGCAATTTTTATTTTTAGTCATTGCAGCAGCAGCAGCAGCAGCTGCTCTCTCTCGCTGGCTGGCTGGGTGATAAAGCTGGCTAAGTACATAGAGAATATATCGTTATTTTTGTTGGGGCCGCCGGAAAGGCGCTGAGCGATAAAGCAACAGACGCCAACTTGTCCATTTAGGGAGCCCACCAAGGCCCTGTGGGATGCATGCGATCAGCTTATCAGACACACCCACCCACCCATGCCATGTGAAATCTGTGCGCTCCCATTCGTACCGAAATGCAGCTCTAAAATTAGCTAAGTTATTGGTCACGTCACCCAAAACATTTCATATTTAATTTGGCTGATGGACTGCGCTGGCCCAGCGAAAGGTGTGTCTGGCCAGACCTGGCCATTGCGTGGCCCAAATCGAGACTTAATATAGAACGAAACGTTATTTCAAGCGCTCGGGGGCCTTTGGCTTATTCATAGACTTCATCTTTTGTATTATCATAAAACAGAATGAAACCAGTTAAGAAATGAAAGAGAATACTTGATTGTTATTATTGTTGGCAAATATTTTAGCCTGAACTTCGTATCATGACTAATCTTTATGAGAAACGAAGGTGGGGAGTGTTCTTATCGCCGACTATTGTTGATTGTTGTTTCTAACTAGAAACAAAGCGAATATCAAATTGCAATCGTAAATAGTTGAGCTTGTTTTTTGAATGTTTAGCTAAATCTAATCTTTCCGTTTTGGTTCCTTCACCCGGCTTCAATTCTTTACACAGAAATGAATTGATACAAATTGGAAAGTCAATAGGTCACCAGAGGGGGAGCTTCTGTTCCCTCATTCTAAACACTTGAAAATGCATTAAATGTTGTTTAAGGGAAAATCTGTTTTCCGTTTTAATTGTTGCATGCGACGTTTTATAAGGTGGGGGGGGGGGGGGACGAGACTGCACATGATAAATGGGGTTGGTTATTAAGTTGAATAAGTGAAACGACCTTGTTGTTTCGTTTTCAATTGCGACGCCGGCACACGAGAGTGGGATGGGCAGCAACGGATGGAGGAATTGCCAGCGATATTGATGGGATATATTCTCAGCGAGCTTAGAACATCTGAAATTGATGATTGTCTATTGCTCGTTCCCTGGCGTTTTTCGATTGTCGTCCAGTTGTGTTGCAGTGGTGCAGCTGGAACGCTTTGATTTGAAACGTGTCGCCGATATAGACGACAAAAATGCTGATGAAATGTGGTTGTGCCTCCACAGCAAATCAGGTGGCCTACAAAATATCTTCACTACATGACTGGATTATTAAAATGGATTTTTTTGTTTTGAATTTTGTGTTTTTCTTGCAGCGCTTGGAGTTTGATCGAGAGGGTCTAACCAAGTTGAAGAAAGCGGTCAAGGCCATACACAACTCAGGAAACAGTAAGTTGAAATCGTATACATTTGCATTTAATTCAATTTCAGTTTTAGTTTAATGTAAAGACAATTTAATTCCCAAAATATGTTGAACCACCCTAATGTTTTTTCGTTACTTTAAAGATTTTGATTCAAATTCAACTGATTTAGGTGTAAATTGAAACTCTTCTACAGGCAAAGAGAACGCTCTTCAATATGGAAAGGTTATAAACTGAAAATTTAAAGTGTTTTCCATTAATTGAGCCTTTAAAAAATGTAGACAAATTATTTATATTGTTTTAATTAGTAACAAATTGGATAAAACCTTTAAAAAAGTAAAGTTTCTTTTCAAACTTTACTAAAAATTGAGTTTTACAAGTGAAGTTGGTCCAGCCCTGCAAAAGTGTCTGCTCTTTCGTTTGCTCATAACGCGACTATCGTATCCTACCAAACCGTTGGCGAATCGATCAATAATGTTGATCTACATCTACATTTATATCTCGACTATGAACGGACCGAACTGGGCCCGGAAAATAAGGTCTTTTAGTAAAAAGGCAAATGCAAATCAGAGTTTTTCTTTTTAAATATTTCGGATATCTTCTCGAAAAAATGAAATATCTTTTGCTGCGATACAAGAATCAATATGATTTTTGCGTTTCTCCAAACACCAAAACAAATAGTAGTCGGAAAGGTCATTGTCAAGACGCCGGTTGGGGTAGGACTACCCATTTTAGCCTTTTATGTTATGTTTCACATGTTAAAAAAAAATTACCTTGTAGTGCCTTTGCTCGTATTCTGGGCATTTTGGCTTCAATTGGGTTCGGTAGTGTTGGCCTGTGATAATTTCACCCGGTTGTAGCTGCTCATAGTATACCACGCTCCATAGATCCCACTAAATACACACATATTCGACTTTAATGATAATTTTTGGGGCTTAGGGCTATCGTTGTCATCAAGGCGCCTGTTGGAATCCCATTTTAGGCAACGGAGGGCAAAAAGTAGGTACTGTTTCTGTACTGATTTGAGTTGGTGCTGCCTATTTTTTGTTGGTGGGGTCACCGCACACATGATCCAAACTTAAAAATAGGTCTGACCAGAGAAACATAAATCATATCGCTTACGGGGATATTGTTGTGTCCTGGTATTCAGCTGAGGGACAGGTTGTTCCTTCTGCCTAGTTGGTTCAATTTGTTCTTAGTCTCTAAGACTTAGAGATAAAGCGCATTGAGCGCTGCTTGACCATCTGAGAGTTTAGCTATGTCTCCATTATGGTAGTTTACCCCATTATGGTAGTTTTCAATTCTTGAAATATTGTTGTAAACTCTCCCATTGACTTAAACCTCCAAGTCCAGTTCCTTGGGATGTCAGAGACCCTTTTGTCTACTACTGAGTTGTGTAAGGTTGAATTTTATATGTTTCTTTAAGTGAGCTCCATTCTCTGATTACTTTTCTGAACGGTGCAGTTCCTGCCGAAGTGGAATTCTGACACCATATAGTTTCTGGCTTGGAGAACTATAAGAACTTCCGTTTTCAACTTCTTAGAGTTAGATTTCCACTCAACTTCAAAAACAATTCGACTGAATTTTCGCACAGTTCAATTTAAAATGCAGTTCAATTTCCTTTCAACTTCCATTCAATTTCAATTCAATCTCTCTTTCTCATCTCGTGTAGCCCATGTGGACAATGAGATGTTTATGGTGCGCGCCCTGGAGCGGCTGGGCGGTAAGGTGATTGATCAGGATGAGCCGGATATTGGGGCGGCTTTTCTTAAATTCAGTGTGGTTACCAAGGAGCTCAGTGCCCTCATGAAGACGCTGGTAAATATGCCGTAACTTTCTCGTCTTTATCAATTTTAATTCCAATTGTTTTCCCCTTGAACCAGATGCAAAACATCAACAACATTGTCATGTTTCCGGTGGACTCCATGCTTAAAAGTGAATTGCGTGGCGTCAAGGGTGATATGAAGCGGCCCTTCGATAAGGCGGCCAAGGATTACGAAGCCAAATTCATTAAGATCGAGAAGGAGAAGAAGGCCCAGGCCAAGGAGGCGGGCATGGTGCGCACGGAAATCGATGCAGCCGTTGTGGCCGATGAAATGGAAAAGGAGCGTCGTCTCTATCAGCTGCAGACCTGCGAGTATCTGCTCAAGTACAAGGAGATTAAAACTAAAACGGGCATTGAGCTGCTGCAACACCTCATCGAGTATTATCACGCGCTGAACAAGTGAGTTGCATGCTAATTGATGGCTTGCCCATTTATGTAACCCTCCCCCCAATTGCAGCTACTTCAAAGATGGACTCCAGACCATTGACCACTTTGGCACGTACATTGGCGACCTGAGCGACAAGCTGCACGTGATCAAGCAGAAGCAGGACGAGGATAGGCGTAGTCTGTTGGATTTGCGAACGCTGCTGCGCAGCACGCCAGACTTCGAGCGGGTGGACAATGTCCCAACAACGGAAAGTCGCAGCGGGGGAGCTGGCTACTCCCTGCATCAGCTGCAGGGTGACAAACATCATGGAGTGACACGGCAAGGACATCTGCTCAAGAAGAGTGAGGGCAAGGTGCGTCGGGTTTGGCAGAAGCGACGCTGCCGGGTGACCAGCGACGGGTTTCTAGATATTTTCCATGCCGACGAGTCCAAGCCGCCTACGCGAGTCAATCTGCTAACCTGTCAGATCAAGCCAGTGCCGGATGATAAGCGGGGTTTTGATCTGATCAGCTGTAAGTTGTAGAGAAATCCCTTAAACTGCATCCACTTTAAATTGCACTTCCTTCTCCCACACACAGACAATCGGCCATATCACTTTCAGGCCGAGGATGAGGCTGATCAAAAAGCCTGGATGGCCGTCTTGGTCAACTGCAAGGAGAAGGCTCTCACCAAGGCCTTCCAGCATGCCAATCCCCAGATGAGCCCTAGCCTGGTGGAGCTGCAAAAGACTGTGATCCGTTATGTGCAGCTGCTGCCTGGGAATGATCGTTGCTGCGATTGCGGCTCCCGCAACGATGTCACCTGGATCAGCCTTAACTTTGGCATTCTGGTCTGCATACAGTGCTCGGGGGTGCATCGTGATCTTGGGGTGCATCACTCGCGTATTCAGAGTCTCACGCTAGACAATCTAACCACGGCCAATTTGCTGATAGCCCGGGCCATGGGCAACAGCACGCTGAACGACATTATGGAGGCCAAACTGGGGCGGGGCAAGCTGCAGCACGAGAGCAGCATGGAGGAGCGCTATGACTTCATACGCGCCAAATATGTGGCCAAGCGCTATGTGATGCGCACCTGTTCCGATGATACTGACCTGCGCTGTGATCTGGAACAGGCCATCGTCAATGCGGATATGAGCCAACTGCTGCAGGTTTGGGCCGAGGGAGCTGATCTGACCTGCTGTTTGCCCAGCTCGGATGCGGGTGAAACCGCCCTGCATTTGGCGGTTCTACGTGAAATGGGCTCCACGCTGCACATTGTTGATTTTCTCATCCAGAATATGCCGCCCAAGGGTCTGAATAAGGCCACCAATCCGCCCGGACTGTTGGATGTAACCGGGAAGAACACAGCGCTGCATTTGTGTGCGCTTCACGATCGGCGGGAATGCATGAAGCTGTTGCTGCGCTCCGGTGCTGACTTTGAGCTGAGGAATTCCCAGAACAAAACAGCGCTGGACATTGCCAAAGAGATGGGACACAATGGCTGCAAGGAGCTGGTAAGAACTAAGACTCAGTTGTAAACAAGAAAATGGTTTATACTCTTTGTGTTCCGCAGATTGAATGTGCCATAAAGCGGGAGAAGAGCGCCTTTGATCACATCAATACGGATTGGAATCTACCCAACGAGGATGGCTCGACGGATTTCAGTGACGATGAAACGGTCATTGATGAGCGCGTACGTTCTTTAATTAGCTTCTTTTGGCGATTCCCCCCTCTAATCATTGTCTTTGCAGAAATCCCGGTCGCGTCCTCCCAGCTTTGCTGGCGGGGACTCGCCTGTTTTGCGCTCACGATCCTCCACCTGTGACTCCATCCAGTCTAGTTCTAGTCCAATTGCCAATTGTCCGAGCCGCCAGTTCACGCTGCCCTCCGGTCTGCCCAGCTACACGCATTCGGCAGGCACTTCGCCCAAACAGCACATCAATGTGGGCCAATATCTGGGCAGTGGCGGTAATGTGGGTGCCGGCACTGGGAACGGAGGTGGCTCCAGTCCCAGTTCCGCCTCTAGCCAAAGTGTGCGAGCTGCCAGAAATAGCCTAAATATGCCAAGCGAGCTGGGCCATGTGACGGGGGCCAGGAAATCCACTTCCACGGCCAATATGAATTCGCTGAAGAAGCGCACAGCACCGGCACCGCCACCAGGAACTCTGGGTAGTGCCTCGTCCAGCTCTTTTTACGGCACGCTGCCTCATCCGCCCAGGCATTCGCAGAACTTTGAAGCAAATCACAAAAATCAATCGCTAGATGTGGCCTATGGCACACTGCCACATCTGCGCAGTGTGGAGAACAGTCCGCGAACAGCTGGAGGTGGGGGCGGCGGTGGCCAGGCCTATGGCTACTCTCAGGATCCGGGAGGAGCAGGAAATGGTGGGCTGATGCCAGCAATGACCACCTTTGGGCACAAACGATCGCCCAGCGGCGAGTCGCTAAATCGGAATATACACCTGGCGGGGGCCAAGCTGGTGCTGCCGCCCACCGGGGAGCTGCCCACGTTAAAGCATGTGGACAAATCGGCGCTAATGAGACCCAAAATACCACCACCTGGTCCGCCGGCAGGTGAGCAAACAACATGTGGAAACACTTTACAAAAAATTAAGATATTCTTTAACTTTTAACAGAGCGTGAAATTTCCAATGGCCAGTCCAATGAAAGCATAAGTTCCATGGATGAGGGTCCCATAGCGCCTCCGCGCAAGGTAAGCAATTAATATGGCTGGAAACCTCTAAGCTAAAGCCAAAGCCAGGGCGCCACCTCACCCACAACCACTGAATCTCAATGTTGTTTCTATCTCTGACACATTTGACCAACACAAATTTCAGCGCAAGCAACAAAACTTATTGAGATTAGTCCAGTCCAGCGAGGAGACGGTAAATGGCAAATCAATAGACATTTTTGGTCATTTTGCATATTCATTTGATTATTTTATTTTCGCCACCGACCAAAGTTCTTGTTGTTGTTGTTGCTGCTGTTCCCGTTGTTGTTGTTGTTGCTGTTCCTTCTCTACTAAATGTGCATCCACTCTTGCTCCTAACCACTTGCGTCTACACCCAGCGGCGCAGACGCAGATTGCTTTTAAGATTGTAGGCAGCTTTAGTTTACAGTTGTAGAATCCGTTAGTTCTTCCCCGAATACACAGAGCGCAAGCGGACTTAAGCTTGTGAGCTTTGAAAAGCTAAGCGCAGCCTCAGCAAAAAGAGAGCGCGCACATCAACAGCTTAGAAGAGATACCAGCAAAGAGAATAAAACGTACGACTTTATATCAGTGTTCCCTGAGAAGAAAAGCTCTCTGTTTTTCTCTGAAGCAAGTACTTTTCGAGTCGTAATTCACGTTTTGGGCATATGCATGTGTAATTTTCGAGTTTTCTTCTAATCACACATGATAGTAATCTCTGTTTATTCATCACAAGTACTCGAAAAAGTCTTATGAAGGTAATAATTGTTAACTTGGACCGCATAGGGCTTAGTTATTTGAGTATTGTGTAAGTTTTTATCTCACTTTACCGCTTTAACTCTATAGGGACAATTTCTTAAATGACCTCAATCAGCTGCTCGCCGCTGGGTACTTACCACTCTCTTACTGTTTCTCTGTGTTGAATTTTGTTGCACTAACCAAATGAACAGAATTGGAATTCTAAACTCTGATGGCTACTAAAATATTGTAACTGCTTGTTTCTTGCTGCAGCTAATGAATCAATCGGCCAATTTCGCTGACTACGAGTCCTGGCATACGGACATGGATAGCTCTGGCGGTGGCCTGGATCACTCGGCCGAATCGAATGTCTCCTCCAGCGATAATGATCGCCTTAACTCATCGCCTGACAATCAAACCAAAAGCGGAAAGTTTCATTATGTAAGTTTGTGAACTGTTTTTATAAGGCAGCTTAATATTTCTTAATATTTCTCTTTCAGAATGGCCAGCGCCGGTGTCGAGCTTTATATGATTGTGTGGCCGACAATGATGACGAGCTGGAATTCAAGGAGGGCGAGATTTTAATAGTGCTAAATGAGCGTACCGATGATGAGAATTGGATGGAGGGCATCATTGAGGGTCAGCCGGCGCGGCGTGGCATGTTCCCCGTTAGTTTTGTGCACATGTTGCCCGACTAAAGATTGAGATTATACCGCAACGTGCGTGCGTGCGTGTGTGTGTGTTTATGTGTGAGTGTGTTTTTGAATGTGTTGATGAGTGCGCGTGTTTTTAAATCGTAAGATCTGGATTTTATTATTTATAACACTCTTTGTTTTGTCTCAAAAACATAGTTGATAAAATATCACCGATGGGAAAACTCATTTGCATGTCCTTTTTTTAGTAGACAATTGTAATTGCTTCATCTGCGCTATGAATTTGCTTTCACGCCACTTGAATGTGTCCTGCTAATTGTGTTATCTAAGCTGTAATTCCTACCATGATGAACTCCAACGGAAATGTATTGATATATAAAATGCTTAAAACTATACGCTGCCATATACACAATATTAAATAACTAACCAACAAAAGACACCAAGCCCCGACCGGGTCGGGCTTTGCGTACACAAAAAAAAAAACATAAAAAACAAAACGAAACTTATGTAATACTGTTGATGGATTTAAAAGAAAGTTTATAAAACAACGTTAAACAAAACACTACTCAAATTTATGAAGCTTAATCCTCATTGTAAACGTAAATCTAACCAATAGCTCCTCTCCCAAAAGAAAACCAAGGAATACTTAGAAATTCTCCCTTGTACCTAGAAGAAGTTGTTACCCTTTAAGTATACAATATATATATACACCCCTCTATATATACATACATACTTATACATATATTTATAAATATATCAATTTGAAAATGTCGAAAAAGGAGCCAACTAAAAATTCTAGAGACTTGTTTGACTTTGTTGTATACCAAGCACCACACACACACATCATCATTTCAAATATGTAAACTGTATATAACCGATTTTTTTTCCAACACTTCTACACAATTGATTTTTTTTATACATTTTGTAAACACGTTTCAGTATTTATTTAGCAAAAGCAGAAAAAACACATAAAAGCAAAAAAAACCTTAAAATACATTTTAAACAAACAAAAATAAACATATTTGATATTATACTTAAGTCAAATAAAAGGAAGAACTCGACGCTTATTTAATATACACATAAATATATTTAGGGTTGTGTTTTTACCAAAAACATAGTTAAAATTTGTAGAGTTGGTGTTTGGTGGAGTGGATTTATATGGGTGGTAATTGACTGGAATAAGTAAGCTGATTAAAAATCGGCTGTTTTATGAACCAAACATGGTAGTCTTTGCTTTGATAGCTTTACAACCATAATCAGAAAGACTTATTTTTCAGTCTACATTATTTTCGATGCTTACTAGGTTAGCATTTCAAATTAGTGCGGTGAAAGCAGAGTTGCGCCCAACAAGGCATCGATAATTAGTATGCCCAGACTCGGCCACCATTTACCCATCGATAGATCTGTATAGATGTGTTTGTTATCGGCATACCTACTACACTACCAATTGCAAGCAATTCCGCAAACACACCGAATAATTGCAATATTTCAAGGTTTATACAACTTGGGTAGCCACCTAGACTTGGATAGCCAACTGGCCCCGGAGTCGACGTTAAATTTCGCTGCGCTCCTGCAACACGAATGAAAATTCAATTCCTCAATTCCCAGGGCTGCCCAATTTCAAGTCGAAGGCAAAAGTTGGTGAGAAACGAAATTTATATTTGCATTTTGGCCAGAAAACGGCGTTTGGCTCGGCCTCCAGCTTATCCCCAGTCACCCAGTGAGAGCATAAACAAACCTAGCAAATATTTAATATATAACACAACATTCTGTGTGACAGGACAAAGGCACCCCCATTACCGGCAGCTGACGGGATTAGGAACGGGTAGAGGGCAAACGCAAAGCCACCCCCGTCGTTGCAGCGCCCGGCGTCCAAAACTATGAGTGCGGCCAAGAAGTACAAGCCTATGGACACCAACGAGCTGCACGAGAACACTGAGAACATAGCCGCCTGCCTGAAGAAGGCCGAGAACGCTGCCCTGAGCCTGGGTCGCAGTGCATTTGCTGCCCAAAACATGAACTCTGCGTCCACAACAAACGGCGAACGTTTGCCCAATTTCTCCAAGCTGGGAGCCAACCAGCTGCATGGCAACGAGATGCGTGCGGCCTCAACTACCTCAAATCTTCTCAATCGCATGGGGGCCATACACAACAGCAAGCCGGGCGATGTCAAGAAGATAGTGATCAAGAACTTCAAGGGTGAGTACTCCGCTGTCGCAGCTCAGTCGCCTGGTTCTACTGTGATTGCCTGCCTTAGCTAAACCCACACTGCCCGATAACTATTCCGAGGACACTTATGTGAAGCTCGAGGAAGCTGTTATCGCCATCCAACTGTCGAAGCCCATTAAATATTCACTGGAGGAACTCTACCAGGCGGTGGTGAATATGTGCAGTCACAAAATGGACGCCCAGTTGTATGCCAAGCTGAAGGAGCTGACGGAGCAGCATGTCAAGCGCAATATAAAACTCAAAGAGTTGACCGGCGGCAGTATGGACAAACTGGTGAGTGTGGCAGAGGAGCAAGCAGATGTCTATAACAATCTCTATTCAACTGCAGGTGCTGCTGGAGAAGATCAACAACTGGTGGCTTTCTTTCTGCCAGCAAATGATCATGATACGCAGCATATTCCTGTACATGGATCGCACCTATGTATTGCAAAACTCGTCCATTCACTCGATTTGGGACATGGGGCTGGACCTCTTTCGCATACACTTCGCCCAGAATAGCGTTGTCCAGAAGCGCACCGTGGATGGCTTGCTGACGCTGATCGAGAAGGAGCGTCAGGGCTCGACTGTGGATCGTGGACTGCTGAAGAGTTTGGTGCGCATGCTGTGCGATCTACAGATCTATACCAGTTCGTTTGAGGAAAAGTTCCTGGATGCTACCAATCAATTATACAAGGCGGAGAGTCAACGCAAAATGCAGGAGCTGGAGGTGCCCGAGTATTTGCAACATGTTAACAAACGTTTGGCCGAGGAGAATGAACGTCTGCTGCACTATTTGGACTCGAGCACCAAGTGGGTGAAGAAATCGGACAAGTACATTAAACTTTGTCATTGATTCGTTGCTCTCTTTCCCTAGACATCCCTTGATTTACAATGTGGAGAAGGAACTGCTTGCCGAACACTTGACCACAATATTGCAAAAGGGCCTGGACGCATTGCTAGAGGACAACAGACTGAACGATCTAACCCTGTTGTATGGCCTGCTCAGTCGGGTTAAAAACGGTACTTCAGAGCTATGCGGGAACTTTAATGGTTACATCAAGGCAAGTATTCCAGCACAGACGCATTATACTGCTGTTTCTTAACTGTTCTGTGATGTCTACAGAAAAAGGGACGCACTATTGTCATTGATCCTGAGAAGGATAAGAGCATGGTGCAGGATCTATTGGATTTCAAGGATAAAATGGATGTTATAGTACGCAATTGCTTTGAGCACAATGAGAAATTTACGAACTCATTACGCGAGGCTTTTGAGTTCTTTATCAATCAGAGGGCCAACAAACCAGCCGAGCTGATAGGTGAGTGCTTCCTAAAGGTTCTTTAACCTTTTACTTACTTTCCTCTGCCTGCCAGCTAAATATGTGGACATGAAACTGCGTTCGGGCAACAAGGGCACCACCGATGAGGAGCTGGAGAAGACCTTGGATAAAATAATGGTTTTGTTTCGGTTCATTCATGGCAAAGATGTCTTTGAGGCTTTCTACAAAAAGGTTATATCCTCTTATGCTTCCACTAAACAGCATTATTAATTGCCCTTGGTTTTCTAGGACTTGGCTAAACGATTGCTGGTGGGCAAATCAGCCTCCGTGGACTCGGAGAAGAGCATGCTGTCCAAGCTTAAACAGGAGTGTGGTGGTGGCTTCACCTCCAAGCTGGAAGGCATGTTCAAGGACATGGAGTTGAGTCGGGATATTAACATAGCCTTCCGTGGTCATGCATTGAGCAACAATCGTGATGTACACAATCTGGATTTGTGCGTCAGTATATTAACCATGGGCTATTGGCCCACCTATGCACCCACAGAGGTTACCATGCCGCCGCAGTTCATCAACCCGCAGCAGATATTCAATAAGTTCTATTTGGAAAAGCACAGCGGGCGCAAACTGCAGTGGCAACCCACGCTGGGCAATTGTATGCTAAGGGCACAGTTCGATGCGGGTCCCAAGGAGCTGATGGTGTCCCTGTTTCAAGCTTTGGTTCTGCTCTTGTTCAATGACAAGCCAGTGCTTAGCTACGAGGAGATATTGGCGGCTACCCTCATTGAGGATGGCGAATTGCGGCGGACACTGCAGTCGCTGGCCTGTGGACGGGCGCGGGTAATCACCAAAACGCCCAAGGGCCGTGACATTGTGGATGGGGATCAGTTTGATTTCAATAACGAGTTTACCAACAAATTGTTCCGGATTAAAATTAATCAAATACAAATGAAGGAAACGGTAAGCTATAATCAATAAATAACTCCCGAATTCTCCTCATCGTGGCTTACTTTTCAGAACGAGGAGCAAAAGGCCACGGAGGAACGTGTGTTCCAGGATCGTCAATATCAAATCGATGCCGCCATCGTACGCATCATGAAAATGCGCAAGACTCTTAGCCACAATTTGCTCATTACCGAGCTGTTCAATCAGCTCACCTTCCCCGTCAAGGTGGGTTGTGTGTTTGACATCACAATTTCCAATGATTTACTTTCATTCCCTTTCTTATACAGCCCGCTGATCTGAAGAAACGCATTGAATCGCTGATCGATCGGGACTACATGGAACGGGACAAGGATAATCAAAATCAATACAACTATGTGGCCTAGGCACACATGTTTACTTCGTTCTCCCCTGTATCCAACCTCAAAATGCATAAGCAACGAAAGATTGGTGTGTAGTGCTCTAGTTGCTACCGTTCAGTTCAGTTTTTTGTAAGTTACCTTTATAACATCATCCAATAAATTAAACAAAAACAAACCCACAGAGCAATATTAAAAGTGACCTCCAGACCACGAAGAGAAGCAGCGCTCGTTCAATAAACACACACAGATTGGTTCAACTATTTGTTCATATTGTAATTTTTTGATTGACTTAAAGTGTGGCCTAATCTTCTTCTGCTATACCCTTCAAGTAACTTTAAAGCGACAACATTTGCAGAATAAACTAAAAAAAAACTATTTCAAAATAAATCATAAACTCGTAAGCGTAATTCTGTATGTAAAACCGGATTATGCATAAACTAAATCGTTTTTTTATTTATTATACAATAAATAAAAAACCAAACTTATGTATGTGTTTTACATTTAAAGCGGCGGGACCAACTCCAACGATTGCTATCAGTTGGTAAGTCCGTGATTTGCGATGACGAGACTTGTAATCAAGTCGCACTAGCATGTCTCATCATTGTTATTAATAAATTGGTGGGTTTATGGGTCTCTTTTGTTATGCCCGGGCATTGTGGCACATGTAATTTGTAATTTTTAACGGCAGATTCATCAAAAACTCAAAATTACACGCACCACCAAACCTAATTTCTGTAAAACTAAGGCCTTCTGGGTTCAGACATATGTTTTGTATTAGGGTTTAATTGTTCATAAGTGAGGTAAACGAAACTCACCAAGTTCACTAAATCGAACATGTTCTTTAATTGTTAATGTTTGTTCAGTATATTTTGTTCTGCGAGTTGTTCGGCAACTAGTTCAGAGGTTTATTCAGTGTTCAGTTATTAGTTCATCGAATTTATCAGCTCAGTGACCTATCAGTGCTGCGCACTAGCTGTTTGTTGGCAATGTATGGCAACTCTATATTAAGCAACCTTCTGTTTTGGCAATCAAGTTCTTTTTCTATTATTCAGAATGTCTTTAACTAACAACAATGTGAACGCTTCCTTTGGGCAACAGAACAACCTAGCAAATTGAGTGAGAGCAGTCAACTCACACTTTGGAAAAATGAACAAGTGAACAGGTTTAGTAAAATGAACCACCGTTATCCAACACTAGATTCTTCAAGGCGTAAATGAAAGTATTCTATGAAAATTATTAAAAAACCGTTAATATAAATGCAAATGCAGAATGTATAGCAAGGGTAAGATTATTTGGAAAGTGAGATATAACCTAATTAAAGATAGCTTAATTTCAAGCCACCACAAGTTTCCTTTTTGATTCCGATTTTAAGCCCTACTCCACTGGCATAATAATCTTTCGCTCGCTATTCATGCTGATCAAGAAGTGATTCCTTTTTTCCTTTGGGCTGTATACACTTACACACATTATACTCTTCGAGTGGCAGATATAAAAATTCCGAATCATAATCAAATCATAAGCCCAAGTAATTTGTAGAAATGAATATAGGCACATAAATGATCAGTGACGACTGTAGATTTGGTGGGGCTACTAAGGATGATTTATTTTGTCATTTTGCCCCTTGTAAGTCCCAATGTCAAGGCGCTTTAATTTGGAGCATTTCAGTTGTAGATCATTGTTATTAATGTAAGAAATATATATTATATACAATTATGATTATAGATTAATGTATTTACAAATCGGAAATTAATACTAAAACATCGGACAGGTAGAGGGTCGGGAAGGTTGGGTTGGATAGCTTGGTAACAGGCGGCAACAGGTCGAAGGCCGAGGCTGGTTTTGGTATCACAATTTCGCTATCTTGTCTTTTCAATAATAAAAAAAAGTTCTCAGCGGCTTACAAAAATTCTAATATATAAAAATAAATTGCTGCTTATTGCACAAAGAGATTAAATACTTTTCAGCTCCACATCCATTTACGCCTCCACGCTGTTGACACTGTACTGCGAGCTGTCATAGTCGGACACACTGTCCGAGCCATAGTCACCAAAGCCTGCGGCCGAGGGCCGGGTATTACTTGTGCGTATCGTGTGATCCTTGAGCACTTCTGGCACATAGGCTGGAGCCGGTCCTGCAATTTCTACAATGCTGGGACGACGAGTGGCCGCACATCTCTTGATGGGTGACATGAAAGTGAACAGCGTCATGGTTATGGCCAAGGTGATGATTAGCAGCAAAAAGCGGGCCATGCCATTATCGCCACGGAAGTAACATATCATGGCCATCACCAGCACAAGGATTACCACAGAGAATTTGGTCATGGTCACTGCCGTGGAGTGAATCTTTCCACCCTTACGAGAGATCATGTTCGAGGGTCCGTAGGCAAAGTAGAGATTGTGGCGATCCACGAAATGCTTGAGACAGATGTAAATCATGGCAAAGGGCATAATCAGTGGGCAGAAGATGCTGTACACAATGGCGATGGTGAAGACAAGCGTGGTCCAGGCATAGTGGATGCCAAAGGGGAACTCAATCAATATCGACTTCCGTATATAAGGCGTCTCTGCCTTGGAATTGGCCGTCAGCAGGGCCCAAATGTACACAATCAGTTCGGGAAAACGCAGCAGCTCCAGTGAGGTACCAATGAACGCAGCCGTAATAATGTAGTTGACATAGAAAGAGCCACGATCCGGCAGGAAGATGCACTGCCAGCGTCCCGTCTCATTGGTGAAGCCCCATTCCAGCAGGGCTTGAGCCGAAGTCAGTCCCAGCGATGGCAAAATAAAAATCATCAAAAGTAAATAGCCAAAACATTTGGTCATAATGGAGTAATTCTGCTTGGAGCGCGTATAATGACCCATCCACTTGTCCGAAATGGCCACAATCACGGGCATCAGGGCCGACAGGGTCCACAGCATGAGTGTGGGCAAGAATTCCGACACCAGTGGTGAGATTTTGCCCTCCGTGTCTTTCAGCCAGGGTCGACTATTCAGCAAATTGACCACCATGGCCGGCGTGGTGAGGAAAAAGAGAACAATGAAGAGCACCACATTGACACAAATGAATTTCAGATACCAATGGCTCTTGTTCACATTCAAGTTCTCCCAGAAAATATCATCCGGCGAGGGAGCAAACATTATTTGCCACTGCCGATAGGTGCCGGGCGTAAAGTGTGTCACAATATTCTGGGCCTCCTGTACGGTAGAGACGGTAAGGAAGGCAATATCCAGGGGCTCGTTCATGGTGGAGGCTCGTAGACGGGCCACATCGCCAGACAGCTTGCGCTCCTCGCGTTGATAATACTCAAACGCATTCTCCTTTTTGCACGAGCACATCTCCGGCTTGGCCTAAAGAGATAAAGCATAAGTTGGAAAGAGTTCATTTTAATTGTACGCTGTTCACCTACCATTAACGTGTCCCGATCTCGATGATGTTCACAGTACAATCGCGCCTCGTGCACGCGCTCATAATCAGCATTCTTCACATACAGACGCGAGATGTTGTAGGCTATGGTTACACTCTCTATGGTCACATCTGGGAACAACTCTTGCATGTAGTTGCGTACCACCGTCTTATTGCGATCACTGGACGAGATGTTGGATATCATAATGGTGCGGGTGGCAGCCTTTTTGAAGGCATTGCGCCCCGAGGATCGGCGCATGATAAGCACCACCAGCGGAATGTACAAAATTGTGATAATGGTGTGCACCCAGAGCCAGGGTGAGTCCGGCGATAGATTTGCCATGGTGGTGCGTCCAAACGCGTTCACATCGAACGGCGTATTCGTGGGTCCGTTTAAAAAATTAACCGGCAATATAATGGCCAACGAGATGATGGTCACCAGAGCCATAACAGCCATCAAATGTTGCTGGAACGACAAGTAGTGCACAGCATCTGGACCAGTGTGCAGCAATATGGTCTCTTTGCGTAGCTTAAACACGATCCTAATCCAACCAAAGATACCCTGTTCGGGCAGCACAGGCGACAGCGGGGTTGAGTCCGGTGAGGTAACACTTGGTCTTGGTGTGGCCGGTCCCGTGGAAGTGCCCGGTTGTGGATCCACCACACTGGTTGCCCTCGAATAGAAGATCTCAGTCCAGCGTTTCTTATTGCCATTGCTATTCACCAGGGCCAGGCGCCCAAAGTCGCCAGCCTGATGTCGCAGAGTGGTGAATAATAGGATGAACAATATCCAGAAGATGGTATTTAGGATGAGAGTTTCCGGTATGCCATTGTACGCATTCGTAAAGAACGAGGTGCGATTAGGCGTCGCCATACAGAAGTTGGTAGGGTCCGACATGTTGAAGTTTGTGATTACAGGTGTTGAGTGAGTCAGCAGTCGCTCTGTAAGAAACATTAAAAATTACTATAAATTACTCAAAAGTTGAAAGCAAATGGCTTTTTATCACAGGCTGAAACCACACTTCCAGTGATGATAGGAAACCAGTTTTACTTGCTCACTTCGGTAGAACAAAGATAGAATAAAGATTTTAGATTAATGGGTCGATCGGTCAGCTCAAAGACCCTAAAAAGTGGGTCGTCTGGGCGCGAGCACATTATCGTAATTGGAATTAAAGAGTCACAAGTCACAACAACAAAGGCCTCTGTTTGGCCATTATCAACAACAAAATGGATTCGCAAAATAAGATAATTAATTATAACAAGTTTTTTGTACGCTGTTTGCAAAGGCCACAAGGGGGTGGAAATTGGCCTACCTTACGCCCACTCCTACCCCTCTTCCTCCTTTTCCTTTTTTTAAGCATGAATCATCCGACAGTGTTGAATTTTTAGCCTTGATTTGGAATGATTGTCTTACAACTGACACAGCTGGCCTTAAAAAGTAACAATGTTGCTGCTTTTTACTTATTTAATTATATTTTCATAGTTTAACAGTGTGCGTGTGAGTGTTTGTGGGCTACTTTCTTTGGCTTCAGGGCTTTCACTTTAAATTATATATTTGTAGTGTCATTTCTAGGTGTCACGCACATCTCATTATCAACACACAATTTGGCATACCTAGGCCAGGTAGAATAATATTTCGCTCGTTTATCAAATAAACATTACAGATTTGCAATTTTGCTATGCGACGTAAAAGTTAACTGCTTGCTTAATACTTATCGATAGGTGACGTATGTTAGAGGCGGGACTATCGAGAGTTATACATTAGGACTGGCAATGATTGCCCTAACAGCGGTCTTTTTCCGATAGTAGAATGCGAGACTTGAATTTTTATTAGTTTTTTAAATGTTAAATAAAAATAAAACTGGGAGAGAAGAAGCTGGCGTCTTAAAATCCCTGACTGCGGAATATTTCTTTAAATGTTAATTTCGTTTCCTCTATATGATGTCATAATGCTGGCAACAATTTGACACGCTCTCATCTCTAGACGCACCGCAGTGAGCATTTTGATCGAATTTCGATATTAGTATCGAAAACTCATCGGCTGCAAAACCAAGCGGATTTTTATTGTTATTAATTATTGCTTCTTCGTTCGTCTAAAACTGAAATGTATTTATACATTTGCCAGCTTTTCTGTCCAAGGTGATCTTAAAGCCGCCCCCTTTGTTTGAAGTACATCCATGTGTATTTCTATTTACCCACTTTTGGTATGTCAAAATTAGCTCAATAGCTCTTAGCTCTAAAGATTTTTAGTTATTATTTATCTGTAAACACAGCCACATGTATATTTTTGTATATTTTCAAGTCTGTTGATTACACTTTTGGCTCTAAATCACCCAACTCTATTGCTCACCAATGGCTGCCCTACAACAGAAGTCTAGCGCCATGGCCATGAAGAGCGCTCCAGGAGTCCTGAACTTCAAGATTCAGCTGCTATCCGGCAAGACTGTTGTGCTGGTCGATTGTCCCGGCTATGAAAGCGAGCTTTTTATGCCACAGATTGTGAAGGGTCGGATTAGCTTCCAGAATATCATACCGAATCGACGCTGCTGCGATGAGACCAATGTCTCGGTTTGCCCGCTGGTTTTTAAGGGAGTGACCTTGACCGAGCCTAGGCTGGCTGCAGGCAGCCCTTTCAGTACCATGAAGAACATTGACGAGCATTCACCTTTGGCGCGAAGTACACCCTCCTCGAACAGCGGCTGCGCACCCAAGCGCTCCAGGTGCAGAATGGGCAAGGAGAATATTCCACCCAATTATCAGCTGCTGACACCAGAGCAACCTCGTTGCAAACCAATGGTGAACGAAGCGTACATTCCCTGCTCGTCACCAAATCTAGAGGCTGCCAAATCTAGTTCACATATTCAAACGCCAGAAACCCATCTCTTGATGGACAGCCGCAGCCAGCCTAACTTGCCAATTTCCACGCCACCCACAGCCACCTATAATATGGCCAGCATTAGAACCAGGGAGGCGGTTGTTTCCAACTTTATGCACAAAGCAGCGCCAGTACGCACCTATTCCCGCCGCAAGAGCAACGCGCTGCCTAAATCCAAGACTGCCGTGAGCTGGTCACCGTTGCAGAAGAAGAAGAGGATCTCGACGGTCGTATCCACCACCAAGCCACCTAATCCCATCATGAAGTTGGAGATACGCAATCGCAAGCTGATTGTGGATAACAAAAAGTCACTGGGCGCTCACGATCCCAATAAAGTGGCGCCCCCCTTGATCACCAAAAAGAAGATCACACGCAAACAGGTGACGGGCAAGACCAAGAAACAGTTTGAGGCTCTCCAGAGGACAGCCTTTGATCTGTTAACGACACCGTGTCATAATAATATGTCCAAGGCATTGACAGCTCACTTTCAATCGGCCTGCCTGAACAAGAGATCCACCACTCTGCCCAACTATGCCGAGGTGGCGAGGACAGCGCCATTGGATATCGATCGCGAGGTCCAGACCCTGATAGCCAAGCAGAAGCGCCTGGAACGAGTTAATGCGAAACCCAGATTTGTTCCCTCTCGTACACGCTCGTGAAGGGCCAGGCAAGCGAATCTAGTACCAAAAAATCTACAGCAATTGCAATTTTAATGTTAAGCTAGTTTCTCTCTAATCTAATTAAATTGTAAAAAAACGCCAATGCTATCCTATCGGTAACTAACTCTAATTAAATGTCAAGCAATTCCAAAGCGGAAATCAAATTATGTGCTACAACTACAATTTACACTGTTTACCCAACGAAAAGGAACACATTCTTGCTATAAAAATGATATGTACAAGTTTAAGACTGATGTCTAGCCTAGGATGCTTAGTTTAAACAAGTTATGGTTCTGTAATTATACGACTTTGTACGACAGACAAGCAGGCTATCAGCTGCGGCAACGGAAACAGGCCTTGAATCCACGCTTAATGGCACGTATGTTGTGCACCACTTCTTCCTGGAGGGCAAAAGAGAATACAAAATAACTTAGGGAAACTGGAAGAATCGGAGACACACCCACCTGCATCAAGTTGAAACACATGGCAATCAGGGCCATGCCCAGCAATAAATAAACCGCACACAGTATGAAGCTCACCTCCACTTTATCTATATCGGCGGTTATCTAGGACGAGAGAGAGAGATAGAGAAATATGGGAGGAAAAGCCTTATACATTTCCAGCGGCTACTTACCACACGATCACCGGGCACCAAATCGCCAAATCCAATGCTGCTTAAAGAAATGAAACAAAAATAGCTGCCATCCAGATAGTTCCAATCCTCCCAGCGACCAAACAGCAAGGCACCCCACAGAATATAGCTATAAATGACAACGAGGTGAGTTATGTTTTTACTTTATAATTCAAATTAAACCAAATTTATGTCGGTTTTATTAGGCAATTAAGTAAGGTAACTAAAGCACATAGAGATACTTGATTTTGGTTCAAGGAAAGAAAATGGAAGGCAATTTAAGAGGAAAAAATGAAACAAATCTCAAAAATTCTGCCAAGGGATAGGACCATCGTTTTGGTACAGACTAAGCAGATCGCTTTGTTTTACTACCCCGTAAACCCCGGGAATCAGTAAACCGACTCACCTGACCATGACAAATATACAGACTGTAACTGGCACAGTTATCTCATCCGTACTGCCACGTATTTCACGTTCAATATCCGAGTCCGATTCACTAAACGGCACTTCCGGCACACCGGAGCTCTGCAAGGAGCTCTTGGTATAGTCGCTGCTGCTGTTGCTGGTGGTGCAGCTGCTGCTGTTGCTGGTGGTGTTGCTGCTGCTGCTGCTACCACGAGCATTCTCCATGTCATGCATTTGCATCTAGAAAAGTGAAAGCCGGTTGAGAGACAATTGAGATGTGAGTCGATGTATCCATCTTACCGCCCTGGCCAGCTGTCTCATTTTGCGGCGCTCCCGTATTATTCTTCGCTTGGCCACACCCGGACAAATGCGACACAGGCAAACCTTGGAGTAGATCCACTTGAAGGATTTGGCCAAAACATCGCCAATATTGGACAAATACAGCAGGAACAGCGGCATGCCAATGATGGCATACAGTATCGTGACCAATTTACCCCATTCCGAATGTGGCGTTATGTTGCCATAGCCAATGGTTGTGATGACAGTCAGCGAGTAGAGGAATGCACCCGAGAAGCTCCATTGCTCCACATCGGGTCCCTTGAGCTGTTTCTTGACAATGGCCCGCTGATACTCCAGCAAGACATCGTTTACCCTTGGAACGGGAGCAAGAGGTTATGGGTTAGTTTTGGCCACCATATAATCTTCTTCCGCTTACCGTTTCCTATAGATCTTAAAATCGTAAAAACTAATATTCTCCGCCGTCAGTTCCCAGATGCGCGTCAGGCATTCCCCGCTAAAATTTCGCTGTGGTTTGTCCAGCTTGAGCCTTTCGTATTCGAATATTTCAATGGCCCGGAATATGAAGGCTCCGCCTATTATATAGAAGGTGACTAGCAAAATGATGCCCACATTGCTAAACATAAATGCCGTAAAGTGACGGCAGTGATCCTTGAAGCGCTCGAATGTGGGCTTCTCCTTCCGCTGGCGGCGGAAAGAGCTACGCCGCGAGGACATGGCTTTGCTGCTGCTCCGCCCACTCCTCGCCACTTAGCGGTTCGTTTCCGTTTCGTTTTCAGCTTTTTACGCCGGGACATGCTTCGATTTGAGTGTCCTCACGCCTCTGCACATTGGAGGCAGCTGTAGATAAGTGTGTACTCATTAAAGGATTTCCTGCCAGAAGATGATGATGATACACCAAGTGGTAAGTGGTTAAGTATATAAACAAAAAACCGAAAGTGCCTGGGATGCAATAAATCTTTGCTCTCGCGCCGGATAAACTAAACCACATACTTAGTAAGTGTGTGTGTGCGTGTGTAGGTGGTTTATTTTTATAGCCTGGGATTATTGGGGAATATACGATCATCAACATACTATATACAATAGTCTGTTAGTTGGGGGCTGATCTTGATGAATTTATTATACACCGTTCAGAATTGGAAATAAAAAGAATTGGGGCAATGCACTTAAAAGTTAAGGAACTGTTTCGACAGATATTCAGTGTGATTATTTGTATAATAAGAAATGCGGACAGATAACTTCTAATTTAGTTCTTTTTGGAGATTGGTGGAGTAAGACTCATGTTTCTATTTGTCATTTTAATTTCATTCAAATTCAAAAATCAAACGGACTTAGCGGACTAAAGCATCGATAAGTAAATTCGATAGTTACTAGTTCGATATATTGGGTATCGTTAAAGCCGGTTGTGTGCTGATCGCGCTCCCAAGTTTTATTAATGTTTTTGCATTTTTAACGCGTTTTGAACTAATATAATGTTTCCGGTCAGATTTTAGTGTACTTCTGTGTTGAATTTAAGATGTCTGCGGCATTTAGTTAATCAATTTACGTAAAAGTTAGATTCGTTGGCGCATACGCAAACTGCGTTTGTTTTCCCGTTATGTTCTCTCTCTGGCTCTCGCGGCCTCGTATATACATATTTTTTGTTGTTTTGTTTGCGTTTTTTTGCTAGTGGTTAATTAATCAAAGTTAATTCAAGTGACATAAGTGCATAAATATTGTATGTTTAGGTAGTGACATAGTCTCTGCTGCTTTCGCTCTCATTTAATGGTTTTTTTTGTGTTTGCCATGTTTTTGTTTTCCCTTTTCGAAACGCCCCCACTTGCCGGCTGTCTGCTGCTCCCGCTTTAACTTCCTTTTCTTTGGGTAAGTGTATTATTTTGTTCGCCTAATGCAATTTTTTCTTGTTTGACCCCTGTGGTAAATTGTGGGAAATTGTAGTCATGAATGCTTGCTGTATAAAGACAGGCTTTTATTTGGGCATGTGAACTGAATTTTAATTTTAAAAGCATTATGTTAGCTTCTGTGCAAGCTGCAATTCAGTTAATGAGAAGGAGAGTGTAAACCCCCTCTTTTGTTACTGTCCAGCTGTCGGCAGAAGGCGACACGCAGTTTTGGGAAGTCCTTTTCTAAGCGATCTGTTAGATTGAACTCTTCTCCAATTTGTACTAGTTTCTTAGTGGTTTAACGGATAGAAAGGGAAAGTCTTAAGGGCCTTCATTGGCTGAGTGGCGAACCTATATACGAGATTAAGGGACTTCCTCGTCACACGAGTGCATTTGTTATTCTTTTTTTATGGCAATCTTTTCATTCTTAATCAAGCGTTTCATCGTATAAAAATAAAGGAAAAATGGCTTTGATCATTGCTTGTTTTGCTTCTCAACCAAATTGTTTACAGACAATGAAACTTGAGCTAAAAGAAAAGTTAAATTCAATTATGAATGAAAATGATGTGAATAATGATGTGGTTAGCACAAAGCTTTAACCCACTTCCCAACTGGATCATCGTTCTGTTCTTGCTGTGCGTTTGAGACTCCAACTAATTAATTAGTTTTGACATTTTTATGTTATTTGGGAAATAATTTCTTAAATATTCACTTTGCCGCCTCAATGGATTTCTTGAGTTTTAATATTTTATATAGAAACATATACGAGCATGAATTATTGGACAACATTTCTGGCAGCTGGTGGCTGGGTCATCATAGTTTGGAAGCATTGAATGGAACTGTGCCGGCTGTGCTCTTCTGTGTGGCATTTCAGTTTTATCGCGTGGTGGCTGGCTGACATCCATCGTGTCTAGAATCAAGAATTAATGGCATAGCGGGCATGGCGTCAAATTGGAGAGTTCCTAACGATGCGTTGTTGTCTGTGGCGGGCAACTGAGGTTGCCAAATGATGTTTTTTTTTTTGTTTTAGCGTGCTGATCGTAGGTTTTTATTTAGTGGGTGTGAAATATAGTCGAGATTATTTTTATAAACTTCTGCAATGGACAGGCTGTTGGCCCAGTCATTTGGTCTAATTTGTGTGTGTGGTTTTGGGTGTGATCAGGTGGACAGCCTTGGAGGCGGGTGGGAAAAATCCATAAATTAAATTCAATTTGCAATTGATGTCTGCATCGTGTGTGTGTGTGTGTGTTTGTAATTAATACACATAATAATTAAAAAACCAAACATTTAGTACAATAAAAACAAACTAACCGCGTGGCGAGGTGAGGCGCGAAAACTAGATATTTACAAGCACAAATCAAAATACACAAAACAAAAAAAAAGCAAACACATTAAGCGAAACGAAGGTGAGAGTTGAGCAGCGGGAGGAGACGTACTAGGAGATTAAAAAGATGCCTCAGACCAGCTTCCTGTAAATATTTTATATTCGAGTTTACTTAAGCAAGTTTGTTTCAGTGTTGAAAGAGGGCTTAAACGAGTCCCTGGAAGTAGTTTAGTTCGTAAGTAAGGTCCTTAGTTATGCCCTGGTATAAATTCCTTTGAATATGACTAATCACATTATTCTACACGTCATTTGAAGAGACGAACGGACCTGCCACAGCCCCTTTCCATTCGAATGTTTATGCTTTTGATGCAATTAAGCGATCGCCAGACTGAAGCGGACACATGAAACAACTTAATGAGGGGACACATGTTGGATAGGCCAATTGCACTGCCAATTGCAATTCTCTAGGGTTATTTTTGGCCGCAGCATGTGTGCGCCTAATCCAGCTAGAAACTACAAAAGAATGTTCCATTTCGTTGCTCTTTAGAATTTTTTTTAAAATATTTAAAATTGTTAATGGGTTCAACAAAAATATCGAAATTTATGTGCGGGGCATGTGCCTCTGCCTCGCAGTTCCAGAAAGATCAAAAGCTGCTGTTTTTCTTTGTTTCGCTGGGTTCGCAGAAGTGTTTTTGTGTGTCTGTGTGTATTTCTTTCAACTTTCTGCTTGGCGGCTAATTGAGCTACCTTTTGTTTTGCTTACTTTACTCGTTGCGTCATAAATATAGGAATTGTTTATCACCCTAGAGCTGTGCGAGTTGTGGCATGGATTCCCGCGGCTAAGTGACTCATTAACATCGTATATCGGTGTATATCCTTCAATTAAATTTTCATATTTTAATTTGCCATGCCAGCAACTACTTAAGAAATAACAAGAAAATTATACGACAAACAAATGTTGCCTAAATATGACAGACAGGCACAGAATGTTAAGTGTCAACGGCTACACGAGACGAGATTTTCAAAATTTAATTATACACGAAAATCTCGGAACGCTTTTACAATAAAAACTTTGTGTGTGGAAAATAAGAAATTACGGCGACGACATCAATTGATGCCAACCAAACTGTGACAGACAGAAGCAAAAAACCACATGGTAAACCGAGAAAAACTAAGAGAAAAATCCAAATGTTGGGGGGGTCTAAAAACTAATTTTCGAACATTGACCGCGTATTGAATGTCTCACCTTGCTCTCGTTTAGCCAATTCTCAATTTCACTTTTCACAACTCACATTTTACTTAAAGTGCGGTTGGCATATTGAATTAAAAGGAATGGAATTGAAAATATTTGTAATGGTGGTAGCGGTATTAGTTGGTCAATAACGCTGGGTTGTCGTCATTCAAACTAGGCAGGCCTTACATGTCTGCTTGCAAAATATCTGCCAAATCGGCTAGCTTCAAAATCAATACGATCAAAACCCAAGCGCTCAGCATCTGTCTCGGAAAATCACATAGGGTGATATTTGACGGACAAGTCCACCCAATTAAACGCAGAATACATTGCAGTTGCCTCACATTCAGGAAGACTGGCAGTGATATAAAACCTCTTGGACGGAGTTGTGCGGGCAGACCTTAGAAATGTTGGTTCACCAAGCCCTAAGCGATCACTTGAACCAACTGACTGTACCTAGCCAAGCAGCTAAAGTGTGACTTTTTACCAATTTTCTTATTCGCAACACTGTTTTGTGAAGTTCAGCTGTTTTCGTGTCACATGTTACTGTCAAACATGTTCAATTTTGTCTACAATTTAGTCATGAATCCACTTACAAATGAACCACGCTTGCAGATCATTAAATGATGAAGATGCACTTTTGTATCGAAAAATTGTGTTCAGCGACGAAGCTCATTTCGGGTTAAATTCCGGGAAATGCACTGTTTGGTGTGGATTATGGCAAAGATTTATAGATATTATTGCTGACATTGGCTAGCAATTTTCGATTTGTCATCTATAATATCTATAAATCTTTGATAATGGGCCGGTGCCATCATTGGGCAGTACTTTTTTAAAGAGGACGAAGGCAGGAACCTTACTGGATCGCTGCCGTGCTAATTGCAAACTTTTTTTGCCCAAACTGGAAGAGTTGGACTTGGCTGACATGCCCAATTGAGAGGCGAATTTGGTGAAGACTTTATTTCACGTTTGTGCGCCTAGATCGTCGGATATAACTCCTTTAAACTATTTCTTGTGAGGTTATGTTAAGGCTCATGTCTATAGCGACAAGCCTGTAACAGTTGACGCACTGGAAGCCATTATTGGAGAATTTATTCGGAGAGAGTATGCCAAAATTGGACCATTTGAGGCGCAGCGGCGGTTAACATTTATATAAAATCATTTTTCAACATCAAATTATATAGATAGTTCTATACTTAAAGATGTCATACATTTACCTGAATTTTATGTATTTTTTTGTTAATCAAATCCGAAAGCTGCTAAATAAAAAATCAACCTTTATTACTCATACGCAGTGTTCAATTCAATCAAAATGTAGTCGTACTTCGAGTAGGTAACTCTGACCTAAACTATTGTTGGCAGACTATACCCAAAAGTTGAAAAGTTCCGGTTACTTAGACGGCAAACTATTTATGATTTTGGTTCCTAATGTTCAAGAAGTAAAGATGAGGAATGCTGCCTCTAGACCTACTTCAACCAAACCACATGTTCTAAACATTGAAATTTGGATGAAAATCTAAATCGTTTATATTTCCAAATTGAATGCTTCCACTCATAGTTAATGAGATTTTGCACACTTTGCGTACATACATACGTATGTATCTAGAATATAAATAGCTTACTTAGCCCAGGTATGCTTGGAGGAATCCATTTACCTGCCTGCCGCATATCAAAAATTTGGTGTGTTGTTTAGCAAAGGGCCAAGAAAACATATGTTTTGTTGTTAGGTTTTCACAAACTTACACAAATGCACCAACAACTTGTTTATTTTGGCCAATCGATGCTGACGCCTTCGTTATAGCCGCTACTTTTTGATGAACTGCTCCTTGCCAGATGCCGCTGCCGCTGCACACTACGTCATCAGTGAGAAAGCCTCGCTATCTCTTACTTTTGTTACGTTTTCGGTTCGTTTCGTTTTCGTTTATTTTAGCAGCTGATGTATTTTTGAACTATGCGCCCGAGTTGTAGCCGAAGAATACTATTTGGACATTTGTTGTATATTATTTTATCATTGTTATTTAATGCCACAGACTTGTCAAATTGTTGCTGTTTTTTGCCAATGGCAGTTGTGCACCTGTATAACCAGAGCAGCATCAACATGGACTTTTATTTTTAAACGCACAAAAATTCACTTCATTTCACTTCACTTCGATGCCGCGATTTTCTGCGATCTTTCATTCCGCCGGTCGTGTGCGTTCGCCTCAACGTTCGCCTGCCCACTGGATGCTGTCGATGTGCACATATTCAGAGACTACCACAGGCAAAAGAGCTAATCTTGACGCCTCACCTGTGACGTCGCGTGCGCCTATGCTGGCGCTTCTCCATTGTTGTAATCTCTGCACCTTCAAATAGATCCACTTGTGATTGTGCGAGAGCAAACGAATTCTCGGACTCTCTTTTTGGGGAACGTAAATAAATTGACAGCGACTAAGGAATGCACTATATGAAATACATGGAAATCATTTGAGAGCTATCTTCACCAAACTTTGCACTGCATATTTGTTGGAACCGGCCGGATCGGATGGCTATAGCATATAGCTGTCATAGGAACGATCGTTCGATAAACAAGTTGTTTTAGTGAGAAAACCTTTTTTGTTTTCATTGTAACTACTCCAAACTTTGTATTTCTTAGTTGGCTATGCTTTCTCATGATTTCACTAAGTTTGGTAGAAATCGCACATCTATATGGTATAGCTCCCATAGAAAAGTAAGGTCCCAAAATTAGTCTACAAACTTCCCTCTATTCTTTCGATATTAAAACATCAGTTTTTCATATCCTTTGTATGATTTTCAGCTCCGTTGGATGCAAATCGAAGATCCATTTAACATTAAATGAATATTTTTGTCTCCTAAAATGTATATTAAAATTTCCAACACTTTCCAAATGGTTACCTAAATCATTCAATGGATACTTTTAATATCCTTTTGTAGAACAATAAGATGAAAAACGGCCATACAAGTGAATGCTAGAACAAATTTCAATCGGATCGTCCATTTTACATGGATGTGCTGTGCAAGAGTGAAGTCTGATGAACAAACTTTGCACACATATGTAAAATCGAAGGTTCATATTGTCATTTTCGCTGACATTAACTTTTATGGGCGTTTCTAGGGTCTTTGTGAATTATCAAACAAGTTTCATAATTATCTGTGAGAATTAATCAGCTGTTTTCAGAAAATCGCTCTGATATTGAACTCTGAGAATGTTCTTATCACATTCTGGTATGTGAGAGGTCTGTGATAGGATTAAGAAGTAAGTGGATTCAAGTGGAGCCTTGGAAAACCCTTTTAATAAAAGCAAACTTTGGGCAAAAGGGGCAGAGCAGTAAGCTGCTTTCCTGATTACGTCTGGCCTACTAAAATAAAGCAATAAAAATCTAAGATAAGTAGAAGACCTCGATTTCCTTCAATACATCTCACATCATCCCGTTGGCTGTTATTTAATCTTAGACTTAAGTCCATGCTCCAATAAGGGTGCCACCTCGTGGGACTCATGATTTCTGGTCTCGGGCAAATAGCGACAAGTTATCAGAAATCCATAAACGCATACCATGGCGCACACCAAAAAGGCCCACGAATTGATGGCCGACTGCAGTATGGGAAAGCACATGCTTATCAATAAATTGGATGACCAATTGGTTAAGCCACCCCAGGCCATGACAGAGCCCCGTGGACCCGCCTCACAGATCTCTGTTAAGCAAAAGAAAGGGAATAATATTTAAACCAACCAATGGACACTCAACTCAATCACAACCTGAGCCAATGAAAAAAGTGATGCATGCCAAACCAAGATTAAAGGACAAGATATACAGGGAAAGAAACAGAATGCTGGCATAAGCCACAGCCTGATGATGGCTCTAGAAAGGAGATTTCAGTAAATGCCTTCACAGTTGCAGTTAAAATCTTACCATTGAGCTGAGGGCAATGCTCAGCAGGATCAACCAAATGGCCGACAGTAGGCAGGAAAGCATCATCATAATGCGCCTATTGAACTTGGCCATCAACAGAGGCGCACACAGCGCAGCCCCAAAATTCAGTATGCCTTCGGCAAAGTTTAGCCACGCGGCCACAGACAAACTGAAGCCAGCTTTGGTAAAGATGCCCACAGAGTAGTACCAGATCTGGAGGCAGGATGGACACACTATTGTGGGGGAACATTATGGCACTCTGCCAACTCACCGCATTTATGCCGCTCATTTGGAGAGTAAAGTGAAAGGAGCAGACAATGATCAGCGGCATGGTCAGCTTTTTGTTGCACAGCACTGCGGTCATGCTGTAACTCTTCTCCTGGGCCTCGTCAGCGGCTTGCAGCTCAGCCATCTCCTTGTCCACACGCTCCTTATTTCTACGCAGACGGATCAAAGCTGTCCTAGCCTGCTCCGTTTTGCCTCTGGACATCAAATAACGTGGACTTTCGGGAAATAGTAGAATTGGGGACAAACCTAATATAACGAAGATCACACAGCCAGCCAAGGCCCAATGCCAACGATCGTGAGTGCCCAAAATAAAATCGAAGCTAAATATCTGACCCACCACCACGCCGCCCGTGATGCCAATACAAGTGAAGACGCCCACACTGCCGCTCATCTCCGCGGGCGCCAGTTCCATAAAATACATGGGCTGGGTGCTAATCACAATGGCGGCTCCCAGCCCAGCCAGCAAGCGTCCCAGTATCAACAACTCCAAGGAGTTGCACGCTCGACAAAAGAACTGAAAAATACCACCGATTACAAAGAGAACGCCACTGAGCAGTAAACTGAATCGTGGACCCAGTTTGGCATTACAGGCGGAGGCAAACAAGGAGCCCAGTATGCCTCCTACGACGTATATAGACACCACACTGGTAAACAATAGGGTCACATTGGAATGACTGAGATTGGCCGAGTAGCGGCTCTTGGATGTTGCAGCAATCCATTCCCGTATAAACTGGAAATTGGAAGGAAGCAAGAGTTTTGGTTGCCTCAATGACTCAAGTACCCACTTTGCCTGGAGCATTGAGCACACTTAACGAGTAGCCGACGGGTAAGACTGAACCAATGGTGATGCAGATGCAGTTGAGCAGCAAGAGAAGAGTCCAGCCCGATTTTCCCTCAGCCATGGGAAATGTTTTTGTATCGAAATCAACAACAACAACAAACTGAACGATAAACTCAAGAAATATTGTTGCCACACTGGAATTTAGTTTGGGGAATCTCCGAAGAACTCTTCTGATAGAAATAGAATAATGATTAAAATGTGCCAACCATTTCAAAAGAAGTTATCCTGATATCCTGCCTGCCCAAAATTTCAAAGAAAATTGAGTAGTAAACTTTTCCGACATATTTTACTTGGTTAAGGATAAAGAACTGCAAAAGCTAATTAATACTTAACCTGCTGATATTTTCTAAGATATTTTCGAGTGTAGTCCTTGACTCATCAGTGGCCTAACATCCTTAGCCTGCTGTCCACGTGTCTCGGGCAGATAACGCCAGGTCAGGATTAGACAATAAATGCAAACACACATGCAGGGCATAAAGGCAAATGAACTCCAAACGCTCTTAAGCAGGGGAAAGCACATGGCCACCATAAAGTTGCCCAACCAGGAGAACAGGCTACCCATGGACATGGCCACGGGACGTGGTGCATCTTCCAGCAGCTCTGTAAATATGTCAAAAATTCAACCACCTCCGAAAAACATGTGACAGACACTCTGCCTCAAATAACCCACCTGAACCTATGAAATAGGCTATGGGACCCAAGCCAAGTTGGAAGCCCAGAATAAATAACAGTATGAAACCAAAGCAGGCATAGGCCAGCACTGTAGCCTCGCTGGACTCCAAGTAGTACAGACCAAACGACATGCCCAGCAACGAGATGGCGCACATGGCGCAGGATAGCATCATCAGCGGACGACGTGGAAATCGTTTAATAAACAGTGGTCCCAGCAGTGAGGTCAACAAATTGAAACCACCCAGACCCAGATTAAGCCAAACGGCCAGATCAGCAGAGAAGCCTGCTTTGGTTAGTATGGACAGGGAGTAGAAGAAGATCTGCAAGATTTAGACAGTTAAATATCGAATTGGGAGGGGAATTATGTGTGACCACCCACCGCATTGATGCCGCTCAGCTGTTGTGAAGCCTGGAATGAGCACACCAATAGCAGGGGCAAAAACAGCTCCTTGTCGCACAACACTTTCCACAGCGTACTGGCCTTTCTTCCCGACTGCAGCGTTTCATCCATTTCACACAGAATTTGCTGCACTTCCTCTTGATTTTTCTTGCCATGCAGAAGTTGCAGAGCCTTCTCACTGCCAGCAAAATCTTTCTTGTTGAGATACAACCAACGAGGACTCTCCGGAAACCACCACATTTGCAACAGAGCCAACATAACCAGCACCACATAGGAACTTAAGGCAAAGTGCCAGTAGTCCTCATTGCCCAGCACCTGAGGCAGGCTAATCACCTGGGCCAGCACAATTCCACCAGTCACACCCATACAAGTGAAGACACCCACACTACCGCTTAGCTCCGATGGAGCCAATTCCATCAGATACATGGGCTGTGCGGTAAAAATCAGCGCAGAGGCAATGCCACCCAAGAAGCGTCCAGTCATCAGCATTTCCAGCGATTTGGCTGCCCGGCACCAGGTGAACAGTATGCCCGAGACAATGAGCAGTACACAACTGATAATCAAGCTACCCTTCCTGGTGGTGACCAAAGGATTAAACAGTTTCCGGCCAAGAATCTCATATCAAACTTACCTTCCATATTTGTCACTGCACCAGGCGCTAAAAAAGGAGCCACAAATGCCACCAATCAAATAGATGGATACTATGGCATTCGTTATGACATTCAACTGACTCACACTGACCGTGGAGTCATATTCATTCGTCAGTACATCCTCACACCAGCTCTTGATTAGCTCCGCGGGTGCATTCATCACGCCAAAAAAGTAACCAACCGGCAGTGTGGTGCCCATGGTAATGGTCACACATATGAACAACAACAGCGGTGTCCAGCCCTTAGTCGGCTGCAAGAGAAGGCAACAAAGATGTTAACAATAACAAAAGACTTAAACAACAAACTTTAGTCATCACCATTAAGACCATTACGAAGGATGACGCTCCGGCAATGTGTTTCCCACCAAGCACAAAATAGAAATGAACCCCACAAAATACCTGACAATGCGTCATCCCTAAAATTTACTTGTATCCATTATCTTAAATTGGCCATATAGCTTTGTACAAGTTACAGCAACTTTTTTTTGTCAGATATTTGTGAGCAACTTTTCTTGTTGGATCTGTTTCAATTGTGTTGTCTTATCACTGACATGGGAACCGCTTTAACCCTAATCTGAGAAATAAATGGGAAAAATGTAGGATGGTGCCTAGCTGCAACATCAAATTGATATGAACAAAAGTCTTAGGACGCTATGAAGTTTAAACTTGTTGGTATAACATTTCTAGTAGCTTTTTGAAACATTTTGTATACCCTTGCAGAGGGTATTATCAAATTGTCCAGATGTTTGTAAGGAAGAAAGCATCTTCGAATACATAAGGTATATATATTCTTGATTAGCATGACGAGCTATGTTTATTTAGCCATGTCCGTCTGTCCGTCCGTCTGTCCGTCCGTCTGTTTCTATGCGCTCTCCTTCGTCAGTTTGAAAGCTACCTTCACCAAATTTTGCACAAAGTCTTTTAAAACAAATACGCGCAACTCATTTGTCGGAACCGGCAATATCTGATGACTATAACACATAGCTGTCATAGGAAAGGTCGGTCTAAAAACTAGTTTTAGTAAGAAAAACTTTTTTGTTTTCAGTGGAAACGCCTCCAAACTGTGTATTTCTTAGTTTGCTATGCTTTCCCATGATTCCACCAAGTTTGGTCAAAATCGGACATCTATATAGTATAGCTGTCATAGAAAAGTAGAGTCTTAAGAGTAGTCTTAGTGAGAAAAACTTTTTTGTTTAAGGCCTGTATCCAGCACTGCGGAAAATTCCTGCCAGGAATTTGCTATTTATTTTGAGTGTGTGGAACCCAATTGAAACAAACTGTCAAGCGGAGCGTTCTGTGTCTCTCTCTGTTCTCTATATTCAAGCGTTGTTACAGTCATTCGCTAGCAAGCATTTATAACATTAATGAATTTAATAATTTTAAACATAATATTCTTTATTTATTTGTGCAGCAACACTTTCCCAAGCACTTTCCACAGAAATGTTGTCAAAATGCTTTTTCTCTGTGATTATTCGCCAAAGACATGGTCTTGCCTCAACTGCTTTTATTTGATTTTATTTATCTTCTCCTCAAAAATTTCAATTCTCTTTTTAGTCTTGCGCACAGTTTTTGCCTCCAACTTTTGCCTAATCACTTCCAAAATAATTGTCAGCAATATATTCCTGGCCTGAATATCAGCTGTTTCTCGTTCCACACACGCTTCCGAAACGCCGCTATTGATACGCCGCTATCTATACAAGAGTGGATTTCGTTCGTGTTGCTGGATACACAACAAACGAAAAAGCAAACTAAAAATTCCTGGCACAGTTTTTTTTTATATGAAGTTTGGCAGGAATTTTTAGTTTCCGCTGTGCTGGATACCCAGCTTTACAATGGAAATCTCCTTAAAATTGGCATTTATTTATTTGATATGCTTTCACACAGTTTTACAAAGTCTTGTCAAAATCGGTTGACTATAGCATATAGCCGCAGTACGAATGGTCGGTCAAAAAAGAAGTTCTATTGAGAACAGCTTTTTTGTTTTAAATGGAATCGACTTCAACAAATTTTTTACATGTTCGTTTGTTAGGCTTTTGCATGATTCCACTAAGTTTGGCCAAAATCGGACATCTATATAGTATAGCTCCCATTGAAAAGTAAGGTCCGAAAAGTAGTTTTAGTTAGAAAAACATGCTAAAATTTTCTTCTAGTTTTTTAATTGAATATTGCACTCCCAAAAACATTAAAATAGCTTCGGGTTTTAAAACAAATATTATTATTAGCCGAGAAATATGCAAAAGCAAAGCAAATCTTTTCATTTAACAAGGACTAAAATGGATAGCAAGAGTAACTACACTCTGCAAGTGAAAACCGCTTACCCACAATCTTTAAAGAGCGAATTATAAGTTCGGAGCAAAGCTCTGCTGAAAGGGAATCCGTAGGGGACCTTCTAGCCAGAAACAATCAATTTTCAATCAATCCTTCGTGCCAGATATTTTTAAAGAATGTTTTGCAAAATCATAGATTTTACCTACATTAACATGAATAATTCAACTTTTCAAGCATAACTATTCAGTAATTCCCCGTTAGAGGTACAATTATTCAATGAATTGTAAACGTAATTACAATTTGAAGTAAGCAATGAATCACTAATTGTCTTTTCATTATGTAAATAATCGATATTTTTGTAATGAAAAGTATTTAAATACTGAAAGTAATGATTACATTATAGCTCTGATTTAAAGTTAGATGGTTCGTACCTGCTAGACATTTGTATTAATCAGGATAATAAGCTATAGTCAAGTTATGCAGCAAAGTAGATGATTTCCAAATTAGACACAATCTGTTTAGTCTTGCGCTATCACTAAATTCAATTAGTAAGCACCAAGGCAATTACTTGAACTTGTACAGAGATAAGACATGGAATATGGCGTGGATCTCCCTTTAAGTAAACTTACACTCTTACGACTATGTTTGCACATTCAGTTTTATTTCGTTTATACAAAAATCTTACAAAATAATTGATTTTGAGCATTGAACATGTGTGGGTGTTTTTTGGGCCATGTACAACATGGATATATAAATAAGCAGGCACTCGGAAATGGTACCCTACCTTGTTGACCACATACACATGTACATGCATATGTTTGTTTACCCGTTTTATATCTACAATTATCACCAATTACAGCTATTACTTAGTTGCCCTTGACCTTGGACCGAAAGCCTTTTGATACGAGTGGTGCCACCTCTGACGGATCGCGTCCACGGGTTTCCGGCAGATAGAATTTCGTCAGCAAACAGAGCAGAACACAAGTTATGGAGAAGGGCAGAAAGACAAAGGCACCCCAGGCAGTCTGCAGGCTAGGAAATGAGATACCAATTATGAAATTGCAAGTCCAGGAAGCCAGACTACCCATTGACATGGCCACAGAGCGGGGGGCCACTTCGAAAAGTTCTGCAAATTAAAATAAACGAATCAGTTGACGTGACTAAACAAATAAACACAAATGATCGACAAAACGCCAATAAGTCTGGGGTGTAAACAAATTGTGGATGCCAACGACCCTGGGCGAACTCCAATTACCTGAACCAATGAAGTAAGGAATGGGACCCAAACCAAACTGATAGAAAAATATGTAACCCATTATGCAGCAGATGCAGGCGATGGCAAACCAGCTGACAAAATCCTGTAAAGAAAGTGAACAAATTAACACAAATCCTCTTAAGCTCTCTGCTATCCTTTGGATACCCACAATGTAATAGAGGACAAAGGCTATCGTAAACAGAAAGACCGAACAGAGGGCACAGGAGAACATCATGAGGGTACGACGATTGCAATAGGCCATCAGCCAGGGACCCAGTAGTGAGATCATCAAATTAAGACAGCCAGCACCCAAATTAGCCCACTGAGCATTCACCGTGGACAAGCCAGCCTTCTCAAAGATGGAAACCGAGTAGTAGAATATCTGCCAGAGAAAAAGAAAGTACTTGATTAAAGCCCAACCAAAACAGAGCTTTGACTACCATCTACTTACCGCATTGATGCCCGACAGCTGCTGACCGCCATGGAAACAGCAGACAATGATCAGCGGCAGCATTAGACGCGAATCCCTCAGCACCTGACAGTAGCTACTCGCCTGCACTTTGGCATTGGCCTCCGCCTCCATTTCGGCTATCTCTTGTGCAATCAATTCCTCAGCATCCGAAGAACGTAAACGAGTCAGTTCACGCCGGGCAGCCGCATGATTACCCTTAACAATGTACAGGTATTTGGGACTCTCAGGAAATGTATATGACGGCAGATAGCATACAATAATCAGAGCCATATAAGCCACTAGAGCGTATTGCCATAGCTCCTCAGTGCCAAAAACATCAGACAGACTAAACACTTGGCCGACCACGACGCCGCCAGTGACACCCACGGCACAGAACACTCCCAGTGTGCCACGCAAGGCCAGTGGAGCGACCTCAGCCAGGTACATAGGCAAAGTGGCTGTGACGAGACCAGAGGCTAAGCCTACAATAAATCGTCCAATCACAAGCATTTCTACAGAGCTGGCCGCACGGCAGAAGAAGAAGAGCGCAGCTCCAATGGTGAACAGAGCGCCGCAAATGAGGAAACAGCCTTTTCTGTAGGGGCGAAAAGAGGGCGGAAAAGGGGGAATGACAATGAGATAATGGATAAAGGCAAGCCATGCAAATAATTAGTTGCTATTTTTCAAGTGCGAAATTATGCTAATCTCACAATTTGCATTCGCATTGGAAATTTCTCAGTAAGGTCTTCCATTTGATGCCTGGAACCTTGTCTGGATGTTGATGAAAATAAGCCAAACAGGCAAAATAGTCTCACTTACGGACTAACGGTGGGGTTTGGAGTGACAGCAAACCTCTAAAGGCATGCAATAGGAATGGTTCAGAGGTTTGAATCTAAGTCGCAGCTAAGGTTCAGTTTGCGAACCGTTCCGAACTCTAAGTTCGGTGAAAAAATACGTTTCCGGATGTATTCTTATTGAAAAGGACGCTTCCACGCTTTCGTATAAGTCCATACATTGTCAAATAACCCGAAATCCTTGCCGTTATCCTTCTTATTGTCCTCTACAAAAGTGTCTACTCGTTGCAATTGTCAGTTAGTCTCTACCTTTAAGAAAATTGAAACTCTGATAGGAATGAATTTCTGCTGCGGATCAATTTTAGGATAGGCATTTCATTAATTTAGAAGGTACTATTCAGGTTCCGGTTTAACAGTCCCAAGAAACTCAAGCGAACTCTATTCATGGATTAATTACAGATTAGCCTATCAGCAGCAACTTTTCTTATCTGCGTTTCGTACCAACCTGCCTAATTTATTGGCCGCTCCAGCACCACCCAACGAGCCAATGGCTCCACCAACCAGGAATATGGAAACAATCGATGACCAGAGTAAATTCAATTGACTTTCGCTCAAGCTGCTGCCATAATTCTCATACAGCGTTTGATTACACCAATTTTTCATGAGCTGTAAAAGTAAAAAACCAAATGAAATTTTGTGTTATCAGCGATTTTGGTTTAGCCTTACCCTCGCAGGGGCATTGATAACGCCTATGCAATAGCCAGTAGGTACAGCTCCGCCAAACGTGGTCGCAAAAGCCACCAGTAGAAGGAGTTTACTCCATTGTGGTTTCTGTTGGATAAACATAAATTGGTAAATATTTGACAAAACAAATGGGATTATGTTGTAAGAGAAAGACATTAAGTGCGTCATTTTTGCGGGAGGTCAATAACATTATCAATAACAGTTTGTGATTTATTCACTTTTCAAGCAATTAATGCCTAATTATAGTGAATCTTGACCCCAACTTTGTTGTGTTTCCATTTATTTTTTGCAAAAAAGATTAGGATTTCCATAGAATGTATAATTAAAATAAGAAATGGACTGCCTAGCGGCGCCTTTTAGTGCATTAAGATAAGAAATTAACGAAATCTAAACTGATAATAAATGTTTAAGCTTGGCAAGTCAAAAATAAATATTTATAGGCGGATCCACCAGACAATGACTGTACATTTGGGTATCAAATTGAATTATATTTGGGTCACGGTTCCGGTTCTGATACGTAGAGGAATCCCAGAACCCTGTTTGTCTGGTTTTCCCAACTAATTTGGCAACTTTGATCTGTGGAAAACAGAAATGTAAGGCGGGTCGGTTCGTTTCACAATCATTTTTTGATTATCCAATATATTTTCCCAAGTCATTTAGATGGTTCACCAACAAACTAGATTTAAAAACTTTGGTCAGTTGTGAAGAGTTTCATTTATGCCTGAGATATGGGAATATGGGGATTCTAATTTGAAAGCCATAGCATGCGACAATATTTAAAAATGTATATATTTTCAATACAGAATTCTTGATAAGTTTTCCAATGGATCAGCCTTAATTTTCACCTAAAAAAAGTCTTAATAATATGATATATAATTTGTGGCCCCTGTAAATTTTTGGCTCCTCACACAGCCCTGGGTATATACACAAATTTAAACGATAATATCGCCTATATATGTATTATGACGCGTGACTCAATGTCAGCAACGAAATCACATTGTTAATGGTGGGGGCCGAACAAAGTTCTGTCTTTGTTTTGGTTCTGGCGCGCTGTAGCACAAGTAAAACTGTATATGTGTTGAGATCCAAGAGTTTTGCTTTGCTCGAGAGATAAACCAGCTACGTCACTCGATTCAGAGGCAAAAATCAAAGAAAACAACATAAAGAAAAGTGCAGGTGCAACAGTTAGATTCAAAAAAGTGTACAAACAAGATCTGAAGATGGTGTGTAAAGTAGAAAAAGGTTAGCAGAGTAGGTAGAAACTGGTGGTAGAAGGGGGTTGATCTCTCACCTGGTGTAGTTCCGTTTGCGGTGCCAGCAATTCAACTCGCGTGGTTTGTAGATACAATTGCTGGGCTTCGGACGGATGATGCTGATGATTCTTGGTGGCCATATTTAAATGGGCAACACATTAATTTTGATAATAAGGCACTTGAGTTCAACTTGTTAACCAATTTAGCCGGCGTTTTTAGTTGGTATATGTTAGTGTTGTATAACACGCACACACTTAACATATGGCTCACACGTACATGTATGTAAATATGTGTAATGACTAAAATTATTCAACGGTTTGCATTTGTTTATATTGCACTGGACGCGGACGCCAGAAGAGGCCAACCGCCTTAAAAGTAAAAATGTTACAAGCGGAACCGTTGGAGCTCGATAAGCGACTGAAAACGGCTTTGGCACATTTCAATATTTGTTGGTGGAGAAAAAGCTTTTCAAAAAGCTTTTGCCTTTACACCAATCGACAGGTCGATAGTTCCGATAGTCATCAGCTGTTCAGACCGTGGCAGCCAGTGCCAGTGTGACCATTGCGCGAGCAACATTTCTAGAGATGCACAACTTGCTCCGTTGTTAATCGACTGCCGAGAACCACAGTATTATTTATAAACAATATCCAGCGCTATGACGGCGCCTAGCTATGACGGTTACTCCGCGCTGCTTTCCACCACGGCTGTTATTAGTACCGTATTCCAGTTTCTATCCGGGACTTTGGTTTGCCGCAAGTACATACAAAAGAAGAGCACCGGCGACTCCTCTGGCCTGCCCTTCATCTGCGGTTTCTTATCGTAAGTCGAACTGTCGACGTCGACATCTTAAGATATGAGATTTAATTTGTTTCGGTCTCGCCTGTTTGTACAGCTGCTGCTTTTGGCTACGCTATGGCGTCCTCACCAATGAGAACAGCGTCGTCTTGGTAAATGTAATTGGCTCGACTCTGTTTCTGGTTTACACGCTGGTCTACTATGTGTTCACCGTTAACAAACGTGCCTACATTAAGCAGTTTGGCTGCGTTCTGGCCATTTTAATAGGGGTGATTTGGTATACAAATCAACTGCAAGACGACCCCAGTAGAATGATACGTATAACAGGTGAGTGGGCTTAAGTTGGGGCATTGTCAGGTGGGAAGGGGTTAGGTCGCTAGTCCTAGAGGGCACAGAAAGTGAAATTGTTTTGTAACCTTAATTCGCAACCTGACTAAACTTAATCCCTTTATTGCACCACATCTTCCAGGCATTGTCTGCTGCATAGTCACTGTGTGTTTCTTTGCTGCCCCCTTTACCAGTCTGGTGCATGTGATAAGGGTCAAGAACTCGGAGAGCCTGCCCCTGCCATTAATAGCCACTTCATTTTTTGTTAGCCTACAGTGGCTTATCTATGGCATACTTATATCGGACTCATTTATACAGGTGACGTATTTCACATGATGTTTTGAACACACTCACTCTCTATATACATATTCTTCAGATTCCCAATTTCCTGGGCTGTATGTTGTCGCTGTTGCAGTTGGGACTATTTGTGTTGTACCCGCCGCGTAGTTATTCGGGTCAAGGGTACAAGTTAGTCGAGCAGGCTGTGCCGTTCTAGGTGGCCCCTGCTTAGTTACTATTTATTACTAGATATGCGTAATAGTATATACAATTTAAAGTATTTATTAAACGAGTAAATGTCCCAGAACAAGCTATAAGAAATATATGTTTGTATGTACTTACCTTGCTTTGAAATTCTGCGGCTCCCATTTTTATTTTGTCACACACGAATTACCAATTTCATTAGCCAACTGAACTGCCGGCGATCTTCGGGCCAACTGTGTGCGAAAGCAATATTGGATTTTGGTTATTGATTCTGTGTATACGATAAGCTGTCATTCAGGTTACGTTCGGGTGGGGGCCATAAATTAGTCAGATTAAATTAGCGTGCATTGTCTCATATTGATTTTTCCTGCCTAATTTACTAATCATAATCACATTCTTATCTGCCATTTTATTATATCTTTATCGCCCAAACTCCTGTCGGAGCCAAGTTTAGCTCGATAAGATTAATTCAAACACCAACTGTCAACATTGGTCGTTAGCCAGCACTGTGTGTGTGTATATCGCCACATTTACTATCGATACCGAAGCAGCTAGAGCTAAATGGCCAACACTGATTCGTCATAGTTCATTCATTGTCTGAAATTTTTGTTAATTAAACATGCAGGAGCCCAGTCCCGAGCTATACGAGGAGGTCAAATTGTTTCGCAATGCCCGCGAGCGTGAGAAGTACGATAACATGGCCGATTTGTATGCCATCATCAATACCATCCAGCAGCTGGAGAAGGCCTACATCAGGGACTGCATTACTCCGCAGGAATACACTGCGGCCTGTTCCAAGCATTTGGTGCAATACAAGATTGCCTTCAAGCAGGTGCAATGCGATGAGTTTCCCTCGGTGGACACTTTTGTGAAAAAATTCCGCCTGGACTGCCCGGCGGCCTTGGAACGCATACGCGAAGATCGCCCCATCACCATACGCGATGACAAGGGCAACACTAGCAAGTGTATAGCTGAAATCGTTTCCTTATTCATTACCATAATGGATAAGCTGCGCCTGCAGATCAACACAATGGATGCCCTGCAACCGGATGTTAAAGATTTGGCTGATAATATGAATCGTTTGTCACTGATTCCCGAGGATTTTGATGCCAAACAGAAGGTGGACAAATGGCTGGGCAGTCTCAATGAAATGCAGGCCTCCGATGAGCTGAGCGAGAGCCAGGTGCGACAGTTTCTCTTCGATCTGGAGGCGGCCTATGCTGATTTCAATAAGCTTTTACACAGCCAGTAGTGGATGGATTCTAATGAAATTTGCTATTTTATGTATAAATTTATGCTTATAATTAAATAATTAGTGTGTAAATGAAAGAATTTTAATGGGGAAAATAGTGATTTGATTCGCCCCTCGTCCAGAGCCATTCTGGGTTGCAGTTGCCCTGCTGCGGCTATTGCTGGCTAACGATTTCATCTGCGTAGGTGGCAGTTAGCGACTGGAGACAAGGTCCGAGCACAATCTCCTGAGGTACACTCGCAGCAGAAGGACGTATGCTTGATTATTGGCCTCTAAACTGGCAGGAAACGACCAAATATAGCTTTGCAAGGAGAAGAGACTTCCGAATATCAAGGATTGGGGGGAGGATTGAGTTTGACATGAATTGAGTTTGGGCAAACAAAATAAACTTGCTCGTTTTTTGCATTTTGTTTGGATTTAATCGTATCTTCTTTTCTTGTATTTAGTTTAAATATTAAGGTTATAATTATACATATAAGTTTAAACCGATTACAATAATTAATTTTTGTTTGTGTTTTTTGTTTTTCTCATTCACGTTACGTTTGTTTTTGCATTTGTTGTTGTTGTTGTTGGTTTTTGTTGTTGTGGTTTGTATTCTTTAATATATATATATATAATTTTTAATTTACTTTTTACTTCTGCTCGGGTTTCTCTCTCTCTCTTATGCTCTTAAATCTGTGTGTGTGTTTTGTTTAAATCGTTTTACGCCTTTAATAATTAATAATTGTTACCGTTTATCTTTGTAAATTTATTTGTATGCAATGTGAAAATGGTACTTGGTATATTTATGCGGATGTTGCTGTATGTTTGTGTGTGTGTGGGTGTTTGGGTGTGTAAGTGCATGCTTGTGTGAGAGATTGGTATACTTTAGTTGAAGAGTGGGCTGCACCGCGGAATAGGAGTGGGAGTGGGAACAGATGGAGCAGTAGTTTTTGTAGTAAAAACGTGGTTTCTCTTATTAAGTAAAATATGATGATCTCTTATCCTCGTACATTAGATAGCCGCTGTCCGACGTGGGCGGCTCCTCATCGTCCTGGACAACGACTTGTGTGTGTGTTTGCTCCTTGACAAGCATTAATAACTGATTGGGGGAAGTCGTGGTGCTGGTGGCTGTAGTGGTTACTGCTGCTCCTGCGGTTGTTTTGGTTGCATTTGCTGTGGTAATTGCTGTTGTTGTTGTTGTGGTGGTGGTGTGTGGTGTTACGGGCAACGTTTTTAGACTGTTGTTCTTGTTATAAATGTGTATGGGCGTGGTTGTGGTGTTGTTGGTGGTGGTGCGAAGGCTATAAAATTCGCTCGCTCTTCCGGCCGCTCCAGGCTGCAATGTGATTTGCAGGGGCCGCCAAATTGTGTTCTCCGGAAGCTAGTTCTGTCCGGTCCAGTACGAGGGCGAATAACCTTGTTTGCCAGCCGACTTGGACTGGCTACTGGACTGTTGACGCTGACCAGCGCTGTTCGAGTCCTGTGAATGTTGAAAAAGAAAGGCAAATGGGTGTGAGCATTGGTTCTTTAATTGGGCGAAAGCGAAACAGCAGAGAAATTTGGTTGTGGTTGTCAAACACACACAAAGCAAGGGACTTGCGAATAGACCACAAATGGTCATTCGTGCTATTCACACGTCCCTCCGCCTGTAAACATGTCTCTTAAATGGTTTTTTTTCTTATATAAATTAATCAAAATAAAACCCCGGCGAGTCACACACACTCATCATCAATTGTTGTAGTTGGCGCCCATGCAAAAAACTAAATAAAAATGAAATAGATGTGGTTGTTCTTTTTTAGTATGTGAGAGAGAGAGTGCAGGATGCGGGGTTAGGCATGCTTGGGGACTGTGAGTGAGTGGGTACCAACAATTTAAAACAAATAATAAACAGACAATACATTTTGCACAACAACAACAACAAAGGAACTTACCCGGCGGGATGAGCTATGAATCCTGCCGTCCATCTAATGTTGTCCCATAAAAAAAATCAAAAGAAATTATAAAGAAAAAAGAGGTCAAACAAGAGAACAATTCCATGCATTTTCACTCTATTCTTTGGCTATGTGAGTTGCGATCAAAGGATTTCAATGCATGAAATGTAGCTTTGTTGTCGGGTTAGTCAGCGAATGGGTTTACACAAATCGTCAATGGGTTAGAGTGGTGGTGGTGGGTGTTAGGTAAGCTTATATGAACGATTTAATGGCATGTTACAGATAGTTTTGTACAAAGTTTTTAACTAATGAAAGCTGCAAATAAAAACCAAAATAAAGATTAACACTGTGTGTGTTGGGGGGGAGGGGAGGGGTGCATAGGGAGGTGCCCAGAACCAAACGAAAATGTGTAACAAATGGCCAGCCAGCTGCGCAACATGCAAATTGTGATTTGTGGTGAGTGGGTGGGTGGGTGGGTGGTATGGTCGGTTGCATGGGTGGTCAGTCGGCAAAAAACGTTATTCCACGGACATCCTCATCGGGCACACAATCATCGCCCATCGCGCATCCGCTCACCTCCGGCGTGGCATTGATATAACCACCATTATTATTATTCTGATTGTTAGTGCAATTGTTATTATTAATATTGTGCCACATTTGGTCATAGACAACTTGCGATTGTGCGGTCTGTGTGTCATGGATATGGACTTGGACATGGACTGATGGGTGACTTTGATCTTCATCTCGCTCTAAAATATTCCGCTGTCGTATATCGCACTCTACCTGATGTATGGGCTGATGTATCATATTATGATGTCCGGCGGCCGGCATGGGCAGATACATGCCGTACGGTTGGGCTGAGGTGCCGCCAGCTGTTTGTGTGTTGGCCATGTTGAATGGTGGCGGTGTGCCCGAATGGAAACTCTGCTTCTCGTATGACTGCAATGGAGGAGGCGGCGGAGGTTAGCGGGAGTTGCAGCTCTGTGCACTTGATTACTTACATTAACCTTGTTCAGCGCCACATGACCCTTGCCATACATGGATGAGGTCAGATCAGAGCCGGTGCCCGCCTGCGGCTGATTCGATACCGTTTGCGTTTTGCTTTGCTGATTCACGCTGGACGAGTAACCGCCCTTGCTATAATCCTGTGTGGTCTGCGAGAGTGTGTCATAGCTAGTCGATCCATAGCCGGCGTTATACGAGGGCTTTGGGAACTGTCCACCGGAGGCGGTGTTGGCCGCTGGTATTTGTTGCTGTGAGGAAGACATTTGGCGTTGGAAATCGAGCGGTCAAGTTGATGCCAAGTTCAAGCTTACGGGATAGATGGCAGGTGTGCCATATTGGAAACCACCAGGCATTACATTGCCACCATAGAAATACGCATAAGGAACATTCAGCATGGGCGCACTGGAGCCCGCTTGTTGCGACATTGTGCTTGACACCTGCAAGAGGAAGGCATGGATAATCGTTGCCCCATTTTGTTGGTTGCCCCCCACCCACACACTCACATTGCTAACAGGACTGGAGTTATTGTCGGTGCGCGCAAAGCGTCCATCAGTCATGGTTGAGTAGGCCACAGATCCCAGGTTATCACGTCCAGCATTCAAACTGGTTGGTGTGTAGTTCAGATCGTAGTATCCTTGCTGGAATGGTACAATTGGTTTACACATATAAGTCATACATTATCATTGAGCGGAGCTGCCTGGTCAAGATGGCTGTGAAAATATGGCAGACGACGCGCAGCTTGGCCAGACTGCAGGGAGCAGCAAATGGAAGTCGACCATCTCCCAGCGGTCGGGCCAAGCTGTGTGCAGAAACTCAAACGAAATGATAAATGGTTGGTTAAATGAAAGAAATGAGCAACAAATCGTAAACAGGAGGTGGTGAAAGGAGGGAGGGGATGCGGGGAAATGGTTAAATCTAAAGTGGGTTTTGTGAGTTGCCAATTTTTAGTCAAATTTTTTGATTGTAAAAGCAAACAAGAGGAGGAAGCATGGATGAGAGCTGGAGCTGGAACCGTAAACAGATGGGTGAGTAAGAATGAGTGAGATGATGATGGTGATGGTGATGATGATGATGTTGGAAGTTGGATTTGGAGGTTGGTCATACATATAACAATAATTAAAAGGTGCAAAGTGATGGAAGGTGAGAAGAAAACGGTGAATATTATTTACATATTTCAAGAACATTTAGGAACACACACACAGACATAAGAGACGCAGCAGCAGACGCAGACATAATGTTGTTAATAATATTATTACGAGTTCTATGCACACTGAGAAACAGTTAGGAGGAGTCTGCGAGGAGGCCAGCTGCTGGCTGCTGGCTGCGAGGCGCGCTGAGCAATTCGACAGTTTGTTATTTTTGAATGAGTAAATGGAATTTGGACTTATTATGGATATACAGTTCGATACGCATTTTGATGTTGTTGTTTTTTGGTTGGTTGGTTGGTTTGGTTTGGTTTTGCTTTTCTCCATGAACTCACCACATGTGGCACTCTCTGTTGCATCATTTGTAATTCCTCGTAGGAATAAACTGGTTGCTGATAGTATGGCAATCCAGTCTGAATATATTGACTAACCATTTGGATGTTGGTGGGCACCAAGCCGCTGCCGCTGCCACCAGCACCACTACCAGCACCACCAGCACCAGTTCCAGCACCGCCGCCAGCGCTGCCGCCGCCCGCCGCTGCGGCGCTCACGCCGCCACTGCCGCTGCTATTGCTGCTGCTGCTGTTCTTGTTGGTCAGCGAGGCCAGCACTGCCGCGGTGCCCGCTGCCGTCTGGGCCACAGCCGAGCCGGCATTGTTGTTGCCAACACCAACGCTGGACGCACTGCCGCCGCCGGCCACGCCCACGACGCCACTACTTACTCCAGCCATGGAGCTACCGCCACTCTGGCTAACTCCGACCACCTGGCTGTTATTGCCCACCGCCGTAACGCTGCTGGCCGAGCTGCTGCCGCTGACATTGTTGTTCGCTGAGGGAAGAAACCAGTGAGAATGAGTCCAAGTCTTCAACGTCGATTTCCCCTTGACTACTCACTATTGGACACCACAGCCTGGTTGGCACCTGCCGGACCGCTGACCGCTCCCGCTGCTCCGTTGCCGGTGCTGCCACTGCTGCTGCTTACGCCGCTGCTTGTCGAGACACTGGAAGGTATTAGTATTTAGGTTCAACAATTGAATTGAGAATTCAATCTGGGTTAGTTGGCATGCAAGCAGCAATGAATCCCTCTCACCTGTCGTAATGCGTGGCACCGCCGGCTGACGTGGCATCCTTAAGCTTGGCGCTAGCACTAAAATTGCCATACTGCGATGAGGCATTGCTTGCACTGCCAGCAAACCTGAACATGAGCGCGCATCATCAGGGAAAGCAGAGCAAAATGGATATAAAAAAAACACACACACAAACAGAGGGAAGAGCAGAGATTTAGTATCAATTGCATCCACAAGAGTGCAAGTGGTTGTTGCTGTCCTTAAGAAATGGCGATTGCAAGTGGGCAATGGAAAAGCTATATGTAAGAGCTTCACTTGGAATGCAAGTTGTATACAGTGTCCTTTCCACCAGTGAGACCTGTTGTTATTCTAACCCCAAATCCTCTAGTCGGAAGAGTAAAGGCTGCCTGGACCCACATTAAGTCAGTAATCAGAGTTTGCCCCATAGACTGAAGGTTAAGCCTAGAGAATTTGAAGGTGTTAAAGAAGAACTAGCCATTAAGTGTACAAAAGAAGCCACCACAGTTGCTTTGGACACTAAGATAGCCTGAGGAATCACTACTAGGACGACCTGTGGAATTTGAATGATGTTTAGCAAGGAGAAATGAAATGGAAAAGGTAACGGATATCCACATTTTTCTAAAACGAGACCAAATCCGCAAATAACCAGTACCCCACCGAATCTTTCTATTTCCATGTTGATGTTACATTCCTTTATCTGTCCCCGCCTATCCTCAACTTGTTTCCCACACATTTCTTCCTCAATTTGAAAGAATACCAACAACAAATTCAACAACAGACATGCCTGGTTAGGTTTGGTGGGAGGAGCATTTTAAAGCACTTACCCGCTGCTGTTGGAGAGGCCAGTGCTGCCATAGACGCTCTGGCTGGATTGGTAAGCACTTTGTGGTGTCGAATAGCCTGATGTGAGATACGCGGAGCTGGCATTGGCGCTGGTTATTGAGCAATATGGATGGAGTAGGGCGGGGTTAGAGGAGAAGAGTTTACAATGGTTAGGCAATAAGTTGAAGAACCAGCAACAGGGTGGTGCGTAACCAACAGTTAAACAAATATAATTTTAAAGCACTGGACTTACCTTGCGCTGTTTTGGTTGCCACTGCCACCGACCGGAATGTTCTGCGAGGCAGCTCCTCCACTGCCGGCCACGTTACCCGCGGCACCTTGCGCTACACCAGCGCCAGTCTGTTGCTGCTGTTGATAGGAGTTGACCGCATTGGGCTGATAGGAGCCATAAGCCTGCTGCTGGTAGCTGTTGGCCACCGACGACTGAACATTGCCATAGCTCGAGCTGTTGTAGCCGCCACCCTGGGCGGATGTCTGGTAAGCATTGCTGGCCTTGTTGGCCGCCGCCACAGCTGCACTGCTCTGATACGCATTCTGGTAGGCGGCAGCGCCGACGTTTGTGTTGCCTCCCGCCTGGCCATAGGGATCGTTTTTGGTCAGCTGATCCAATGGATTGGAGCCGGGATTGACCACAGCTGAGCTGGCCGAGCTCTGCTGCTGGGCTGTGGAACGCGTTGTATAGCCACCAGCACTTAAGGCATCACCCTGTAACTGAAAGAGGATTAAGTGAGGCTCGAGGGAAGGGTTGATCAGCCACTTACGATTTGGGAGTTTTGCAGTCCCGCTGCCAGAGCCGACTGCTGCTGGGATTTGCTCTGATAGTCATCAGAAACCTGCACATCCTGCACACCCACTCCGCCAGCATTGAACTTCTCGGGCATAGCATCAAACGTGTCATCCGTACCAAAGTCCAAGGCTCCGAATTGAACATCCAGGTAACCAATGTTGTTAAGAGCATTGTCACCGGGCATTTCCACAGCGCTCGCGGGGATCTTGGAGGGGGGTGGAAGCTTCACCCGCGCCCTCCGCACCTGCGGCTGCTGCTGCGACTGATCCTGCACCGAGCTGGGCGTCGAGCCAGGAGCCGAGGCAAACACATTGGCATACGTGCTGGGCTGGTACTGGCTGCCGCCGCTGCTGCTCTGGCTAACCGCTCCTGCCCCATAGGCGGCAGCAGCTGACCCTGGCCCTGCCACTGATCCAGGACTGGCGCCCTGTGATGACAGGGAATTAAAATACTGAGATTGTTCCACCGACAGCGTGGCCGAAGGCTTTATGGGCGTCGTCTGCTGCTGCTGCTGCTGGAGCTGAGCCTGCTGCACCAGCGTGGCGGCTGCCGAAGCGGCGCTTGAGAATGTGTCTGAGGCGGCGGCGGAGACAAAGGCAGCGCTGCTGGTGCTCTGCGTACTCACCGATTGTAACTGAGGCGGTGGATTGCTGACCGCTGCGCTATACTGAAGAAGCGGCGTGGTGGCCGATCCACTTAAAGCAGCCGGCGGAGTAGCTGCCAACGGGCCGTTGCCAGCGCCCATGTCATCGCTCGCCGTCGCTCCTACTGCACCCAGATGATGAGACGGTTGCTCCAGGCCTGGTGGCGCCGATAATTCACCAGCTCCCGCTGAACCGCCACCGCTGACCACACTAGCCGCCGTCTGTGTGGACAGATTGCTGGTGGTAAACACTTTACTGTCCTTCAGCGAGCCCTCATACTCCTCGTTGTTCCAATCGCCCCAGGCATCATCGTGCGACTGCTGCTGCTTCTCTGCATTTTGAGCTATGGTGTTGTCCCACAGCTCGACCTCGTGATGGTCCTCGTTGGCATTGCTGTTGCGTCCAGCTCCGCCGCCAAAGCCGCCACCACCGCTGCGGTCTCCACGCGGACCGCCAGTGCGGCCACCCATGCGACCGCCACCGCGTCCCGAACGTGAGACGAAGCCGCCCCCACGGCCACTACCACCTCCGCCGGGTCCACTGCGTCCGCCGCCATTGCGCTGTCCGCGATAATTGTCGTTGGTGCGATCGTCACCACGTTCGCCCATTGCTCCGCGAGATTCGCGCGTATTGCGCTCATTCTCACGAGCCTCTCTGCCGCGCCCTGCAACAACAAGAGGATTAGTTCGACCCGGCTTCATTAATTTCCCCCCACTTACACCCACGACTGTCAGTGCCGCCGCGTCCTCCGCGGTTGGCACTGCGATTCCGGGACTTTTCACGCTTATCCGCATTGGCATTCCCATCTGCCCACTCGCCATCACCGGCGGCACCATCAGCCGCTGCATTTGCCGCCTTGTTCCTGCGCTTCTTCTCGTACTTGGCAAAGGCCCCCTGCAGCAAGAATTGAACAGAGATCATTACCAAACACCAGTTCCATTTCGCCCAACTCACCTGTGGCAGGATCTCTATCAAGAAATTGGCAGCCGCATCCAAATCATAGTCACACTCGTTGAGGGCGCAACAAACTTCCTCCTCGGAACGTTGAGTCATGGTCAACAAGAGGGTAACCTTCTCATTAATCTGGGGATCCTCTGTTGTGCTATTGGTGATCTGGGCAATACGCAACTGTTCCGTGGTGGCCTTCGGTTGGGCCTTCTCTGGTTTCTCTGTCTTGTTGGCGGCATCGGATTTCTTGTTGTTGACCGTTCCCGCTGCTGAAGAATGTGAGCCGGCTGCATCATGACCACCGCCAATATTGGTGGAATTTAATTTTTTCTGAGTACGACCACCGCCGCCTCCTCCTCCACCGCCGCCGCCTGAACGAGTTTGTGTGCTCATATCTATGTACACTGTATATACAAATTAGCTGCAAGATGAGGATGGAGAGCAAATGCAACCGGATTAATAGATGGCAAACACAGAAGTAATCTACAACAAATCCGAAGCACACTGAAGTTTTTCCGATGATAAAATAAAGCAAAAACAACAAAAACATCTGCTGCTAGGTTTATGCGTGATTCAAACTTGTGTATTCCTGTTCCCAGCGTTTATGTGTTGCATATTTTTAGGGCATAAATACACAGAAGACAAGCGAAATTGGTAAACTCCACCCACATTAAGTCAATCCCAACATATTTCCAGGTCTGACAACCAAGTCTGGATACGATTCACGAATTTCTGAGTGAGCTAGGTGGCAACTCTGTTTGGGTTATTGTGATGCACAGCCATGGCATAAACGAAATAATTTGTTTATAACCCGTAAAATGCTAGACACAGTAATATTTAGATTATGGCCTAAAAACTTGAAACAAGTCTGGCCAAAAAATAACTGCCAGCTGGGAGTTCAATGTACATTTAATCAAAGAGAGTGAAAGAACGTTAAGCACACGCATTAAAAGAGAGAGACGGCGTGAGTTTGAGAGCGGCACACGCACAAACAAAGCGAGAATTCTGAAATAACAAAACGATACATGGTCAAGGGGGGCGGAGGTAGAAAAATAATAGCAGCGCAACGCCATTGGCAAAACAGGTAACAACAGCAAGAGGGGAGGGTGCTGCGGAAAATGAACGAGGCGCATCATAGCAGTTTTCTAATCATGACACCGGGGTGGGTCGTAGAGACCACAAAGCCAAAGTCAGCCCCCCCGCCCCCTCCCTAAACACCGCTAAATATTAATTTAACCATTCAAATTCTGAGTATAGCTCATTTGTCGACACATTCATCACATCACAATGCTTTGTTCGCCGCCGCACACTCATCGTCACTTTTTCACATGAGACTCTTCCCATTTTGCCGCACGTCCGCCAAGCACCACCACGTTTTATTTGTCCCTTCTGCCACTCTTGGTTCACTTGGCGGCATTTGGAGTTGGTAAAATGATTCGCCTTGAGCAAATCGACTAAATAATATACCTTATTAATATGAATTACTGGCTCTTGCAATACACAAAAAATTGATTTATAAACTCCTACTCGCTTCGGTTTTCTGCTTTGCTTTGTGCTCGTTTCTCGAGTGCCTAGCGACGTCTCGCTTGCACAGTCGCAGCGGTCTTCGTAAGTAGGGCCAGGTACAAGAAAAGTAATGCAATTAAATAATTTATGCAAATTGCAATTTACTAAATGGGCCACAGTTGATTCTGACAAATTTATAAATAAATTTTAATAAATACACAAAAAATGTGTATTTGTTTCTTGTAGTTTGGTCAGTGGTGAACACTAGGCACGCTTTGGGCATTTGGCAACACTGAGCACTGAGGGCATTGAAACCGAATGAAGCGCACAAAAGGGAAATGAAAAACCGGACAATATTGAGAGCACAAGCCTTATGTACTCATCATAAATGACATGTGAAAGTTGACTTGGCCAGCTGGAAACGACTGGAAATTTCCGCTTTTGAAGTGGACGAAATTCTTTAATTATTTACGGTTTGAGATGTCTCAGAATTTGGCCATGTGCACGACGCCATTAATATCACACTAGTCGTCTCTTTCACTCTTATGTAAACGAACAGGGCAATGTAATTACTGCCGCTCTCCAGACACTAGACAGCGAATTTTCCGAATTTTCAAATGCAATTTTCAGCTATAAAAACAACAAGCACCGGAGAAAAATCACTACACCCATAAGCAAACACACTTGAGCAACACTTTTAACACAAATGTAGATATTTAACACGACTTTTAAAGGTGTAAACAAATTTTCAAAACCGGAATGGCCAACTACCTCTTTTCTCTGTGTGGCGCAGAAAACTTTGACTGGGCGACTGCTATCGAAAAGATTAGTGTTGCAAACTGCGAGTGACTATCGATAGGGCAAGAATTGGCTATCGAAACGAAATATAAACAAAATGTCTAACTAATTTTGCTGTAGCAATGTTCAACAGCCAGTTTGATACATGTGTAAAGAGGAAGCCGGTGGAGCCACCCGATCTCGATCACCTAGTGCCCAGGAAACTCCAGAAATTGGAAAGCAAACTAGATGAGATTTTGATTAATCAAGGGGAAATCCTGAGTCTGCTGGGACAAGTCTCCTTCAATACATTTACCTGCAAGTCGGTGGACCTACAAGTGGATTACTTTCCACTAAAGAAAATAGAGGAGATGTACGAGCTGGATGCTGCCCTGGCCAATCCCATTAATAAATATGTAAGTGAGCACATCCGTCGAAAACTTGTATAATTAATGGGAGTTTCTAAGGTTCCCATGATGAAGCGCGTACTACTACCCGATGGCACTCTACATCCATTGAAAAAGCGATTTCATCGACTGTTCGAAGAGGACCTCCTGCTGCAGTTCAACTACGAGGGCATGGGCGGAAAGCAGCCCTTTAAGGAGTTCGAAAACATTAATAGGACCATTTTTGGTAAGTATATTTACAAAGGGGCAACAGCAACAGTTGAATTGTTAATGTGGGTTTTTGCAGAATTTCACAAGCGAAATGGCTACACCGAGTTCGAGTATATCAAGGACATCCGAGAAGCTTTTCGTCTCTTCAAGGGTCGCTATCATAGAAATAGATGCAATGAGAAAAAGAAAAATGTTTCACAAAAGACATGGAGCTGCTTTGAGCAGGACCCAGAATAAAAAGCTGTTCCCATTTACAAAGGGAAACATGTATAGCCATAAGACGTGGTCGTCGCCAATGTTGTGTCGGTTTTACAGGACATTTGGTTCGAACCCTGGCCTAAAGGAACAACTCAACACGGCGGAAGACGAAGATTTTTGACCACATGGCCGACCAATTTTTTGGTAGAATGCTGGGGGACCCAGTCATCAGGAAGTAAGGCAAACTTAAGTATGTAAATATCAAATAATGAAATAGTTTTGCCTTCACACTTCATACCTGGCCACTATCCCAGCTTGGTATGTTGCGTGATATGTGCTTTTATATTGTAAAGATAAATGGCGGCTTGGCAACCTGTATCAGATTTAGACTCATTAGATTTTGCAATCCTAAACAAACGAATGTTAAAACTCGGTTTAAACTTTAAGAACAAGCTAAGCAACAGAAAGACGGACGAACGGCCATGGTTATATTAACTCAGCTCGACATGCGGTCGTTGTATGTCTTTGATAAATCTGGGTTTAAAAAGGTTGCTCGCCACTTGTTTATGAAAAACCATAGAGGAAGTGACCTTCCCCGGATCCAAAGTAAAAAGGCTATGCAAATTTCATAAGAACTGGTCCTGTGATGCTGATATTCATTTAAAAATTAGCTGATTTTGTTGATATATGAAAGGAAAAAGGCTCTAGCCCGCTTTATCATACTTTTAATGAGCTTAAGTAGCTATTTAAAACATTAATCAATACCTGAATGAACGATAGTCAAGTTATGAGAAAAGAAAGTTCGCAGCAGCAGCGCAGTCGATATTTCGCTTTACGGTATCAAAAAAATCAGATTTCCGGTGCGGCTTATACACAGTCTGGTATTTCTAATCTCTAGAAAGTCTTGAAGTTCCATCTGATCAGTGATTTAATGGTCAGCTATCTTATAAAGACATTGATTTTACGGACGAATTCTGATGCAAACAGAAATATTATTTTTAAAACTGAAAGGAGAAAGCATAGACTAAACTCAGCTCGTCTCGGCTTACCAACAAAAATCGGCCTATACTTCGTGGGGAAGGATAGGCTTCTGATGATAAAAGTTTCCTAAATCATATTAAGCTTCCATTATTATATATAGACTTTAGTTCCACTTCGCAAAACCGGCAACGGAACCAAACTTAAACCGATTTCAAAACTTTTCATCAAAAGATTTTCAAAATGATTGAGGCAACAAAGAACCCGATAGGTTCGATAACGGCCGATGTGGTGTATGGGCGGGCGTTTCAAATTATGCAAATTAAGTTGCACAAATGTCGGTGCAGAGAACTCAATTAGAACCAAAAACCAAACAGACGACCAGCAACGAGAGCGGCCAATTGTTACTGCAAACTAGTAGTTGTTGTTGTTGCTGCTGCTGCTGTGGTTGTTGTTGCTGTTGTTGTTGTTGTTGCTGCTGCTGTGGTACATTATTTGTTGGCCTAAATAGTAGGCCTTGAGGAATCGGAATCGCTTGAGTTGGTTTTGTTGCTTTTTTTTCTTTTCTGTTTCTGCTGAGCGCGCCAGCGCGGAGCAGAGGAGGGAAACCACTGCACCACTGTAGGTAGGTGAGCGGAGCGCTTGCTCGCTCGCTCCCGAGGTGGCTTCAGTGTTGATTCGTCTTTTGGCCCATTCGGATGTGGCCGCGTGCGCGTAGCCCGTTACTTCTTCTTATTATTATTATTGTATTATTATTGTTGTTATAATTTAAGCTTTAGCTTTTGCTCGTGGCGCTTGCCCTTTCGTTTAAGTTGTTGTTGTTTGTGTTTCGGTGTGTGTTCCAGTTACCACAACGTTACCCCAGAGGAGGTTAGTTGGATAACTCGAGAGTCGAGACTCGGAGTTCTTGTAGGCCTGCTAAGTGCACCTGGCTTTCGGTAAACCCCCCCGCACTCCGCCCGAGAAACCGAAACCGAAAAACAAGACCCAAAAGAATTGCAACGAGAGAGACGGACAGAGAGAGAGAGAGAGAGAGAGCGGTAACTTGGGAAGGGGGTTGTGGGGTGTGGGGGGTCTATTTGGTGGTGGACTGTATCGGTGTGTTAGAATTGCACCTTGTGGTATTTGGAAATCTTAAAAATTGCCAAATCGAAACGCTTTTTTGAGAGCATTGCGAAATATTCCAGCTGCGCTGAAGGCAAAACCAAAAGGCAGAAAAGAACCAAACACAAGGCTAACAGTTTTTGAAATCCATTTCCATTCCATGTATTACGAAATTTGGCTGACTATTTTGGATGCGGCATTGCGACATCAGAAAATGTTTGGCTGGATTTTATTTCTATGTTATGGATTATGGGCGCCAAGGGTATCACAATATTCCCACACACACACACACACACACACTCACACAGCTAGAGTTGGCCAACATATTTACCTACGTCACGCCCACCTGATTTCAGTTGCAATCGCGTTGGCCCAGTTTACGGGCATGCTCCAAGACAAAACTATACTCCTACAAGGTCGATTGCCCATGTATGTATGTGTGCGTGTGTGTTTGAGTGTGTGCGCCTGTGTGTGTGTTAGTTTTTCTATACCAGTTTCTAAACTTGCCGCAGCCAGTTTCAATTTCTACTGGGATTAATCTGCTTGCAGGTGGCTTGGCTGCTGCAGCTCACCTCTCTGAGAGGCTCATTATGGGCATACACTGAACAAAAATAGTCACCGTCTAATTTAAAAACTATATGTGATCAAAAGGGTAATATCTAAATAATTTAATTAAACGGATCGGTAATATGGATCGACTCCCCAAGATCTCTTGCACTCAACGAGTAGCGATTGGAAGTGCGTTTGCACATAAACTTGCTACATAAACTTTTCTGTGCGGTGGATGCGTTGAGTTGAACTGTGCTCATTTCAGGAAAATTTTGAAACATTTGTTTCATAAAATTTGAGAGGACCTCTGGTTCTCGTTTTTGAGGTTTTTCCCTCTGTGTAGTCTTTTATGCCTTTCCATTCCTAGGGGGTCTAGTTGAAACTGTGCTCCACCTGTCTCACCTAAGTACCTGTGACTCTAGACACTGGAAAAGATGTAGGAACATCCACTTGTTAGGTACAAACTTACAACTTACATTACATGTTTGAGCTGAACCTTTTCCAAAGTATGGATTGGAAATTATACTGCCACAAATCGAATTTTATCAAAGTTGGAACATAAAGTACGTTTTTCGGGCTGTAAGCATTGAACTTCCTCATTCCAAAACAACACCATGAAGCCCATTTTTAAGAGTATGATCTAAATTTGTTATATTATATATAGCTCCGATATAAAAGAGTAAGGTTTAAGAATGGATTTCATAAAGCCTTTACCATACCTTTGCAAGTGGACTTCTTGTAAATTCGATTTATAAAGTGCAGTTAAGAGCATGAACCTTCGTATTCTACCTACTCTGAAGTCCATTAAACAAGATAATAACCTTAATCTGCATATAACTCAGACAAATTTCGATCAAGGTTAATGAAAATGGGCCTTCTGATTTCATTGGAACTTGAACTTTATCTCACAACTGCAAGGTAAAGTACATTTCGGTCCTTAAGAGGTTTTACCATTCCACAAAAAAACAATATATAGTACAACTTCCTGACGACAACCTGCCTATAACACCGACCTATTTTGACCTAGGTTAATACAAAATTTTCTTAAAGTCACCTTTTCCTAATAGTTTATAACTAGATTAGGCTTTCTTATCAACAGTAGAACGTTCAGTTCACGAAGTTCAGCAGGTTACACAGAGAAAACACAGAGATATTAAAGAATATACATTGAATGATTTCGGTATCCATTTGGAATAAATACTTTATAATATCCATTTAAAAATCATGCGTATACTATATATACTTAAGGGGGCTACATTTTTCTGTACAAAATGACAATTCCCTTCACATGGTTATAAATGTATCTCTCTTCTCTTATTAATTTCAAATTAATTGATGCCTGCTTTTTCTCAGTGTATAGTCAGGTGTGTTCGTCTGTGTGTGTGTGTGTGTGTGTGTGCGGATTGTGACACAGAAACCAACTTAAGAAGTATGTGGCAATCACTGAAAACTCCAAAGTGGTAAAGCCAGGTCAGAACATCTGCTCATTTGAGGGTATTTAGTTCTCAAATTACTCATCCCAGGTTAGATGTGCAGTTAGTCGTATCTAAGTTTATCCTCCCCCGCCACCACCCAGTTCTGTGTGCTCAATTTGGCATTGTGTGTGTGTGTGTGTGTGCTGTGAGTGCATCTCCCTGCACTGTGTGGTGCAATAAAACGATGAACGGAACGCACATATTGCGTTGGCGTTGGCGGTGCTGGCTCTGGCTTGGCTGTTGCCTTCTACTGCTGCTGCTGCTGCTGCTGCTTCTGTGTGGATGTTGCTGGTGTTGATGATGACGGCAACGTCAAACCGACAGCCGAGGTCGTAGGCAAAGACAGCCGCAGCAGCAGCAACACGCTCGAATAACTGGCGTAGGCAGTCGCCAACCAACATCTCTCAGGTCTCTTAAGGCCCCCCCCGGCTACCCTCTCGCCCCACACTACCAAACTAAACCTGTTGACCTAATTTCAAATTCTGCTGCTTGCGTTGCGCAGCAGCAGCGGCTGCGGCTGATCTGTGCTTCTCCTTGTGTGTGTGTGTGTGTTTGTGTGTGAGAGCGCCAACGATTGGCAAATCTTTAACAGTGGCGTTAGGTGCTAGATATGAGGGGGAACGGATATGAAATCTAAAGAAGGGGAAGTGAGGAAGTGCGTCTGCTAGTCTGATGGAAAATGTCTAACCCTTTGGCCATTTGCCAGCTTATTTTTAGTTCATACTAAAAAGTTAGCAGACAAGTTGAACCAGTTGAAATTGAACAGATTTACAATTTAGTTTACTCTTGTCCACAAATTTCTAACGCATAAAAGGAAGTACTCAAATGTATATACTTGCCAATCGGGCTCGAAGAAAAGCTAGGCTATTTCTAAGGAATCCTGGGAGGTTCATACTTTTTATACATAAATGGTCAAGATTGAATGAAAGAAGGTAAAAGATACTTTGCGTCGCAATTTCGTGGGTGCAGAGTCTGGCTTGAGTTAGGTCAGGTATAAGATCTGGTTTGAGTGTCTACGGGATTCGGTTGTGTACTAGTAGTCAGACTCGAAATGAACATTACCTCTGGGATAACCCATTAAGATGTGGTACTTAGAAGCTAGTCTTGCAAGCCTCTAATATTCTGCAGTAGTTTCGGTGCGAAGGTTCGAACCTTTCATGAAATCAAAGGTTTGCTTCGAGGTTTGGTTCATTCTCCGGTTCGATGGGTCCTCAAATACCAAACCGAAACGGTACTCAGGGGCTCAGTCCCAGAACGGCTTGCAGTCTTGGGTAGAAGTCCTTGGAGTTCATCGAGTTCTTAGCCAATGGTAGGCTTGCCTCGAGGCATCTTTTAGGGTGAAAGCAAAGTCAACCCGCGGTAATTAGACCTCGGAGTTATCAGGGCTTAAACTGTTTTGAGGCAGTGTACATTGTTTGTTGTCACTTTCAATCTACAGTTCTTTGCAGATAACACTTGAATTTTCATATTTTACTACTCTTTCGAGTTGTCCACTTGCTCTAAAAGATCATTTGTTTTCTTTAGCTGGGGCGCCTTTGGTGCCTGGTGTACACCGATAGATCAGCTCAGCTCAATTAGCTCTCTAATCCTCCTGCAGAACTATGACAGTGGCCCAGTGCCAGACAGCCGCAGAGAGTGCAATCAAAGTCCAGTAAATGTCACATTAGATTCGCCAAACGATATGCAAAATGCCCAGTTAAAATTTGCACCCTTTTGCGGCCTCCACCCCTGGCATTTCCGTCCCAAAACAAAACAGATACAGATACAGTCAGCCAGCCAGCCAGCCATCAGCAGTCGGCAGTCTCCCCAGTCCCCATTCATGTCATACACAGTTTTTTTTTGTACTTCCACCAGCGCGCGGCTATTGCAGTTTAAGTTTGTGGGGTTTGTCAGTCAGTTCGTTGATTCGTGCGCGTCGTCATCGTCGTGGTCGTTGAATCAGCGGAATCGTCGGAACGACAGCTACGTCACGAGCCCCCTTCCCCAAAATAAATATTACCATTCCCGGCCCCGGCCCCGGCGATCGGAAAGAATTAGAGGAGCACAAGGCAAGGAGCTCTCAGTGAAAATTCGGAACGCTTTCGTTGCAGGTGCAAAAACAAATGAGCTAAACTCAAGTTTCAGTGAAAAGTGCGACGACACATTCGAGTGCATGTAAAAAAGTGTGTGGAAAACCGTGTGAGTACAGCGAGTCCAAGTTAAGATTGAGAGCCCAATAATAATGTGCGTCCCAGTAACCACAAGAAATTGCGGTCGCCCCAATGCGCTACCGTCGCTGCCGCTGCTGGTACTGCTGCTGCTGCTCCACTTGTCGCAGTGACGAAACGCTGAAGTGTGTGTGTGTGTGTGTGTGAGCAGAGAAAATCAAGTGAATCAAAATGAGCGTATAATTAGGTCAACACAACAAAAATTATACGCCAGTGCCACTTACCAAAGAGAGCGCAGAGAGGCGGAGGCGGCGGCGGCGGCAGAATCAGAGCATGGGGGGAAGCGCGGGTGGGATGGGTTGGTCTATTAGAAATTAATTCACGCGTCTAATGTTAATAAATTGCAATTGCAATTACAACAGGCACAAGAGCAGTGCAGAGCGCATGCACCTGCAATAAAAACAACAACAAGCAGCGGCATAAACAAAAAGGCGGCATGCGCTCTCACTCTCTTACTCTCTCTCTTTCTCTGTGTGTGTGTGTTTGGCGCTCGGCTCCCACTGAACTATTTTTTGCTGCTTTTCTCGAGATTTGTGGTTGTTGTTGTTGCAGCTTGTTGGCCGTGGCAAGTGTTTCGCAATGAGCGAGCTGCGGGCCGAGCTGCAAGAGCCAAAATGAAATCATCGTGTGCCCACCGCCGCTTCTTTGGCATTGATATGGTTTGTGGATCGTCGCTGTGCGCGGGAAGGGGCTGGGGGAAATTCCTGTTCCACTTTCTATTATGGGAGTAGCGTCGCTGCTGGCGTCGGCGTTAACGTTGTTGTAATAAAAGCAGCGGGCAAAAGTAGCAAAAGAGCACGTAGCATAAAGTATGTCACCGTGGAAAGTGGTTTGTTTCTCCTCATCCGACCGTAAGTCTCTTCTTAGTTGTTGTTTTTGTGTCTGCTTGTTCTGCTTCGCGTTTCAACGCACATGTCACTCGATTGGGATGGGGCTGGCAGTGGGGGAGCAGGGACACTTTGGGGAATGGTTCCATTGATTTGCCTGACTCATTTCTCATCTGTCAGGCACTAGAAAACCGGTAGGCCCCCAAATGCTGTTAAGGTCAAATCTATTATATTTTTATGGTCATTTTGGCATATGTTAATAAAAACAACAACGCACAAAAGATGCGCCCCATCCAATACCAATTCCCCTTCCAATGACCAATGCAATGATTTATAAGCTCCAAATTTGAATTTGAATGTGGATTGAATCGTGAGCTTTAAGGCCAGACCAAAGATTCATTTGGCCTACAAAAAAAAGAAAAACAAACGCACACTGGGACTGGGATGCGCAAAAACAAGACGGTTGAAATGTCTAGGGATTATTTGATGCCAGGTAGGCATTTTCCTTTGCGTATAGAGAAAAAGTGTTGCAAATAAATGAGAAAATATCATTGCTAGCTTTTGGGGGCATGTGGAAAAAATTCTGGAATCCAAAATAAATCAATAAATTAATATATTTTTAATAATTGATGTTGTAAAGAGTTTAGAATAGATCTTTTTTGTTGGAAGGGCTAAAACTTGCAGTATAGGGAATTGCTCGTTTTAGTGGATCACGCTAAAATGTTATCAATTTCAGAATTTCCCAACAATATACCTTTGAACATTATTTATTTAGACTCTAAGTATTCACAGATAAATCCTTTTTAATTACCGAAGGAAACCTCGAAAAATTCCATTACCTATGATCCTTATCAAGTACTGTTACATCCAAAGAACTTGTTAGATCTGGCGATTATATGTTAGCTGAGACAAAAACCGAACCGAAACCGAACTTGAAAAATTAACAAATCCCATAAAAAAAGTGACTTGATATTATCGATTTTAAATAAAAAATGTTTTTTTCTTTAGAATAAATAGGTCGATTAAGGAAACTAGATGTTATTTGACGCTCACTAATAAAATTCTTAATTTCTGAGCTCAAAATCTGGGGACTCAAAGACCTATTATATGTTTATATGTCACGGAAGAACATTTTCAAAGCAGCTTTAAAAATTTTGATGATTTGGAGCACTTCCAATATAGGTGAACCCTTCAGAATCATCATATTAATTGTAGCATAGTTTGTAAAGTATCGCCAAAGAATATCACCAAAAAATATTCTTCGGAAAAGAATTCTTTAATGATATATCGTCAATATTATTTCCTGCATTCCTAGTCGACAGCGGTTTTTGGATCCCATGGGGTTCCGCCTGATCTGTGGGATCAAGAACTTCACTTAGGGTTCTGTTCCAACTCTAGTTTCAACCTAAAATTAAACCACTTTACAAAATATAGGTCAAAATTTGGAAAAACCCTTAAGGTCTTCTTGATCGACCCTGTTAATATATTCAACTAGATAAGCTTTCATTATATTGCCAATTTAAGTTCCTCCCCGAACCAGTGTGCACCCGAACCGCCCCTGCCATTGTCCCTCTCTTTCTGGCTTTCAGTTGCCCCACTGTGGACGTCATTAAGGGCTCTCTCAAATTGCTCCAATTATGTCGCTCGTTTTGTGCGCTCATTTTTTTTAGACCAGGCTAGAGCAAAGGCGCTTTACAATTTTTTATTTTTTCTTTTTCGCTATTTGGTTTTGGGTATTTCAAATTGGGAACACCTCGCGCACACACACAAAGTGAAAATGCGGGACACCCCAAGCCCAAGCAGCGGGCGTCAACGTCACAGCAGAGGTTGGTGCTGCCGCTGGTGATGATGATGATGATCATCATGATGAAGTGTGACCCAGTTGCACTTTAAAACTTGACCCAATGACTCCATTGGGTTGCCAACGACTAACTATGGCATTTATAATGCCAAAGCCAAAGCGCCTCATAATTACTGAAAATGCAAAACCCAAACCAAAAGCGTTATTTTGTTTCTTCTTTTTTACAAGTTTACAAATTTAAGTGGCCTGTTGCTCCCAAAAAGAAGCTCGAAATGAAAAAGAAACCTGTTAACCAAAAGTGAATTTGTAATTATGTGTTGTACACAAGTATATAGGCCTAGACCCGACCGCGACGACACACATTTCATTGAGACGGAGATGATGAAAAGCGAGCGCCCTCAATATGTGCTTGACCCGGGCAGCGATTGCCTCTTTCGAGGCACTATGGTTGGTTATAGGGAAGCTACTTCGAAGTATGCAGAGGTATGCATGAGGCTGAGGTCGCCCCAGTAACTTGTGGCTCTTTGTGTGATCTGGCCTAATGCTAATGCACAAGATTTTCAAGGTTATTGAATCTAATTAACTTTGAATGTTGTTGTTGTTGTTGGCTTATGCTGTTGACTGACTGTGAACCATCTACATTTGACCTATTACCAAATTTTAGTTGAGTTTCAAGTGTGACATTTGAGTTTTTCGATCATTTGTGTAAATTTCTTTGACACATAAACTATTAAGCATGCACTTTCCATATGAGAGTTCGAGAATAGCTTTATGGGAAAACTCGACGATTGTTTTTTGTTATTAAGAAATAATTGTTGAAGCCTGTTTTGTTTTTAGTCTCTACTAAATTAAACTTAAGTTTTTAGAACTAGGGGACAGCACATAAAACAAAGAAGTACCACACACGTTATCTTTAAAAACCAAAAAGTTTTTACTATTAAGACTATTTTTCACAGCTATCTTTTGTATGAGAGCTATATCATCTAGTTGCCCGACTTTTATCTAACTTAGTAGAATTATGAAAGAGCATAGAAAACTATTGGCTACAAAGTTTGGGTATGTTTCTTTTGAAAACCAAAAAGTTGAATGAGTCTTTGATAAATTTTAGCATGATAGCTTTAGTCTAGTTTGTGCACAGAGAAAAACAAGAAAGAAAGTCGGTCAAGCCCGACTATAACACACTCTGTACCAAGAAAATTTGTCGTTTGATCATAACTCGAAAACCGTTCATCCGATCTTCTTCATTCCTTTGGCGGATCGATATGTTATCCTAATAACTAAATATGTTCAGAAGGAACAAGCCATCTATCTTCAAAACTGTGGGAGATATGACGTTTTTTCTAAATTGCGGGGGCGGTAGGGGGCGTGGCCAAAATTGAAAATAAACTTGATCTGCCTGCAGACATAAGAAGCATATGTCCCATACATGTCAAACCTCTATCTCTTACCAACTCTGACGGACATGACTCGGCTGTTGATGCTGATCAAGAATATATATACTTTATAGGGTCGGAGATGCTTCCTTCTGGATGTTACATACTTTTGCACAAACTTATAATACTCTATGTACCTACGGTACAGATTACAAAAAAGGATCTGTACAAATATCCATTGGATGATTTGCCGTATCCACTTGGATTGGATATGTCTTAAATATCTTTCTATCATCCAACGCAGCTGAAAATCATCCAAAGGATATGAAAATAATCATCCTTTGGATGATTTTTAGTACCTTTAGATGATTAAGAGGATATTAAAGACATATCCAGTTTATTTTTCTGTGTGTGGAAATATCAAAAGTTTATGGGGTCGTAAATTATAATTCTTTTAAAAAGAGGCCTTTTCCTATTATCAAAAACAAACGCTTTCCCCATCTCCCAAAATAGTTGCGAAAGTAGTTCTCCTTTTCCAGTTCTAAGATAGGAATGGGAACAGAGTCAGACTTGACGATCATTCTGACTTGTTTTCGGGGTCGTATCTAGCTTACTTTTGACCTATGTAGACTTAAGGATGTAAAGGCAGTCAACTAGAATGTAAGTTATCATCAATATGAAACGTGCGACCATAAATCAGTAAGAATCAGTAAGAAAATATAATGAAAACCCATTTTGTGACGATTTGTTGGTTTACAGGTCAAGGAAATGGGTAGTAAAAGTCGAGGTTTGGATTCAAAAGTTCAAAGAAGGCTTTGAGCTTCTAAGCTTAAACTTTTACTACTTAACCTTTTACTAAATCTTTATCCTTATCTTTATAAAGGATATACAAATTAGCTTACCCAAGTATATAATCTGTGATCTTTCACAGTTTCCCTTCCACGTCTTCCAAAAGTGCAGAGTTTTTGTATGTATAGCCGCTATCTTCTACTGCTTACTCGCCTTTGATTTTCTTTTAAGAAGTCGAGATAAGATACATATGGATCGGAATTTCGAAAACAGGTGCCCTAAGTAAATTTTTTAACCGGTTCGGTTCGAAATGTTTGCTTCAGGGTCTGACAAAAACTCCGGGGGCTCGGTTTAAAAAGGGCTTACAGCCTGGAAAGGTGATTGAGTTGAGTTGGTTAATCTTTGGAGCCCAGCAGCCGCCCTTACCCAACCCTTTTCTATATAATTGGCAAGGTTTGTTGACTGTTTGATCATTAAAATGGAAAATTTGAGTCTAAAATTCATTAAATAGTCTCTCCCATATTGTTTCCCCATTGCCCTCCACTTTTTTGAGTGATTTGTGTTAATGTCTGTATGTCCAAGTGTGTGTGTGTGTGTGTGTTGTCCAAATGATTGCCCACCTGCAAGACCAACCAGTAATTGGCCCCAATAACTTTGGTATTTTCATAGAGCAGGCCCCAAACACGAACAACAACATGGCATGGAGGCCGCCCAAAATGGTCTGTTGGTGGTTGTCGTTGGTTCTTAGCCCCCCGCCCGCCTCTCCGCCAGTCGCTCGCTTGCTCTGCCACGATGCGAAGCTGACACCAATTTGGCTTATTAGAGTCTGTGTCTGACTGAGTCTCTGGGCTCTGTAACTGCAGGCGAAGCACTTGAAATGCCAAAAACCAAAAACCAAAAAACTAAAAAAAAAAACAACACAAAAACCTGCGACTTGTCATCGATTTTTGGGCGTGGCCTGCACTAATCTTGGACACTGCCTGACTGTTTTTTCTCTTCTTGATTCTGCAGATGGCCGAAACGATCAGCACAGCAGCCAACAACAACAGCATGGAGTTGACGCTCAAGGACACCATGGTGGATATGACGCCAACGACAGCAGCCCTGCTGCATCACAATGCCTTGGCCCTGCGCAGTTTAAAGGAAGCGGCAGCGGCAGCCTCGGAATCCGAGCAGCCGGAACCGCGTTCGCCCACGCCCACACCCACGAATCTCAGCACGGGGCCGCACTCGCCGCCCATGACATTCCGTTGCGAGCGGTGCGAGAATTTCGAGACCAGTTCCCGGGCCTCGCTGCTGCTCCATGTGGTCCAGTGTCTGGCCGGGCAGGCGGCTGTGGCAGCGGCAGCGGCGGCGGCGGCGTCGTCGGTGCGGCTAAAGAGCGAGGAGCCGGAGAATATGAGTCTCAGTCATATGGACACTGGCAGCAGCTGCAACAAGCCCGCCTCGGATACACAGACAGGGCATGGCTCCAGTTCGTCGGCCAGCTCCTCGCCGGCCAGCAACAACAACAACAGCAACAGCTCGCGCAAGGTGTTCGAGTGCGACGTGTGCAACATGAAGTTCTCCAACGGCGCCAATATGCGCCGGCACAAGATGCGCCACACGGGCGTCAAGCCGTACGAGTGTCGCGTGTGCCAGAAGCGGTTTTTTCGCAAGGATCACCTGGCCGAGCACTTTACCACGCACACGAAAACGCTGCCCTACCATTGCCCCATCTGCAATCGCGGTTTCCAGCGCCAGATTGCGATGCGCGCCCACTTCCAGAACGAGCATGTGGGTCAGCATGATCTGGTGAAGACGTGTCCGCTTTGCAGTTATCGTGCTGGCTCCATGAAATCACTGCGCATACATTTCTTCAATCGGCATGGCATTGATCTGGATAATCCCGGTCCGGGAGGCACCTCTTCGCTTTTACTAGCCCTCGAATCGCAGGCCTCGGCAGCGGCAGCGGCGGCGGCAGCCAGTTATGTGCCTCCAGCGGTGTCCACAGCCGCGCAACAACAACAACAGCAGCAGCAGCCAGCAGTGACCGTGGCTCCTCCCGCAAGCGACAGTGGTGAGTCCATGCGCTCCCTGGAGAATGCCACGCCACCGATGCACTTCCTGACGCCGCACGTGGAGATCTCAACGCTCAATGACAGCGGCAACACGGAGCTGTTCAATGTAAGTTTTAAAGGTTCATTCAACTTTCCCACACGCAAAACCCCCTCCAATCCAATCCAGCTGATTTGCGTTTGGCGTGAATCTGCATTACAGGGCAACAACAACAACAACAACAATGGCAGCAGTAGCAGCATTTCCAATGGCACTGCAGTGGATTCCATTTCCGAGAAGGTCAAGGATCGAGCTTTGATCCTGCAATCACCCGTGGACTTGCCCCTGGATTGCAATACCAAGGCCACACCCATAACGTCCAGTACCAGCCTGAAGAGTCACCATCACCCACATCATCACCACCATCATGAGAATCACATAACGCCCTCGATCAGTCTGATACCCATCAAGCAGGTAGGTGTATATCCCTTGCTTTGTTTGCTGATCTAAGTCTTCAATTCACGCAGGAACCACTGCCGGATGAGCTGGACAAAAAGGAGCTAATCAATATCAATGGCAGTGATCCCAGCAGCGATACAGAGCAGGCTTCCCACAATAACAACAACAACAACAGAATCACCTCACTTATCAAGGTAAACCAAATGACAGAACTAGTTGGGAATTCTACAATTGAGACAGTCTTACGCCTTAAACAAAATAGAGAAAGAGCATTCCCCTTAATGGGAAGCACCTGGGTGCAAAACGGCATTCAGATTACAGAGAAGAGTACCAATTGATAAAGTGGATCCTGAACCGAACCTTCTCCATTTATGATTAATCAGGACAGTAAATATACAAATATGAACTTTTTAGGTACAGTTAAGCATTCACAACTATAGAAAAGTACAGCGTCACGGTCACCACAACCAAAGAGAGATATCTTTCACGCCACACAGCTTCTCCAGATCACAACCTAGGTTGATGAAAGTCTACTTATCTTATTCTTTTAATACAGCACTCTTAGCTTTTCGATTTGGAGTTAGTAAAATTACGAAATTTCTGTAAATCTTCAAAATATAGAGTAAGTTATTTTGTCCTAAAACAAGAAGTTTCTAATCGAACAGAGAGGTTACCTCGAAAGTTTGTCAGCTTGTAGGTTACCAGTTATATCTGATATCCATGGAAGTGATAGGTTTTTTTGCGCTAAATAGTCTAGAAATATCGGGAGGTATAATAGTGCATTTAGTGTTTGATTAATCTAACAGTTAACTCTATTATAATGGAGAAAGCGCTTTTCATTGGTTGTGGCGACCGTGACAGTGCCGTTTACCTTAGTTGAAGATGCTTAACTGTACCTTAGCTATGCGTTTTCTTTTGTCTGGTAGCTCGCATCCAGTCGATGGTCGAATATATAACGATCACAATCCCTTTAACCGCTAATTTACTTGACTTTTTGGTTAACCAACTTTTTAAGGACCGAAATATTTGGTAAATCGAACCAAGGCAGCCCAGAACCCAACTAAGTGCTTACAATCCTCTCTTATCTCAGCTAAATTTCCTTCCAAAATCCCTTTCAAATTAACTGATACCATTCCAATTGCAGGTCTCTCCACTGAAATCTCTACTTCGCGAGGATCTTAAGCGTCGCATCTGCGCCAAGGCCAACAATCGTATCACCCGAAATGCCACTCCACTGGAGAATAACAATGTGTTGCCGCAGAATGTGAGCAATGGTTCGGGCACGACGGGATCGACCAGTGTGAATGGCAGTGGCGGTGGCGCCACCTCACCACCCAATGCTCTGAGCAATAACGGTAGCAGCTCCACACCCATTTGCAACGGTACCATCACCTCGACGGGTCAGGATGGTGATCTCTTGCTGAATCGCAAACAAATCCTCACCTGCCATTTCTGCGGCATTGAATTCCCCGATGAGACGCTGTACTTTCTGCACAAGGGCTGCCACTGCGAGAGCAATCCCTGGAAGTGCAATATCTGTGGCGAGCAGCTGAACAATGTGTACGAGTTCAACTCGCATCTGTTGAGCAAGAGTCATCAATAGCAGCCACAGTACGCCGGCAAGTAAAACTGACCGGCAGGACGAAGTGGAAGAAGAAGAAGAAGAAGGCGACGACGATTCCCTTATATTAACTTAGCTCAAGTCGAACCAGAACCAGGCACACACTCACACACACACACACGTACATCTACACACATATATACATATATAATACTTATATATAGTTAAAGGATTTCTCATACACATATTTTTCAAATGAAAAGAGAGCTACGTAGTTACCTAATCCCCCCCTTCCCATGAAAGGGAACGCGTTAAGTGAACCTGATACAAGAGTTGATACCTTCCCCATTAGACCCCCTAATCCTGTTATGTAGTGTTATTAACGATGCATTAGGTTGTAGATCCTTAGTCGTCTAAGTACTTGGCAATAATTTCCAGCCGGTTCAACTGGCCTACGTAAGTCGGGCGTGAGTTTTAAACTTGGCATAGACAGTTTCAGCAAAAAGAATATAAAAACAAAAGGGCTTTAAATTTGTTATGTTTTCAGAGTTTAATAGAACAGCAAACAAGTTTTATTATACAAATACATATATACAATATATATATATAATATATATCCAACCAACCACATATATATACACCCACACACAGACAGAGTTTTAGCCACGATTTAAGAATTCAATTATTATACTCGTACCTTTTACTTAAACTTACAACTTACCACAACAGCAACAACAAGGATTAAACAAAACCAAACATTTGAAAATTCGCACAGTGCTGCTCAAAAGTTTGCATACAACGCCCAAATTGTGTGTCAAAATAGAGAAGGAAGCAAAGCATAGTTAAAAACGAAACAGAAACAAGAAAAACAAAAAACATTTTTGTATAAAAAAGCTAAACAAATGTGATACGAAATTGTTGTAAATAATTGGTAACCGAAAACAAAAGTGACATGAACTTTTATTGTTTAAACATAAAAAAACTATGCCTTAGATGCCTATGATATAGCATTACATAAGTCTATTTACTTATAGAAAGCGAGAGGACGCGAGCACGTGTGCGTGTATACACTGTACAAAACTGTTAATTAGTCTAGTTAACTTTAGTGTAAATCAAAATTTTGATTCCCCCCCCCGCCCCCATCCCTGACGTCACTCGGGTTGTATGCAGCCTCCAAGAAACACAAAACAAAAAGAAAGCAAAAAACATACAAAAAACAGCGCCTGTGCGCCAAAATTTTACTTCAGATTAACATCCGTCCATGAGGTTCACAAATTTCTAGAGCTGATAGCAAAAAGAAGAAAAAAACGATACATTTATTATATATATATATAAACATAAAGCTAGTACATACTTATACTTAAACGTAGAAAGAGAATTGTACAAGTTTTCCTTCGCAGTTTTAGACTTAGTTCCCCTTTCCGGTTTATTTTTCTCTGTGTATTCGTTGAATATTTTTGTTGTTCATTTTGTACATTTTTTCTACTCTGCTCTTCTCTAGCCAATTTTCATGTAAATGGTTTGTTGTGTTCATTTAATTGTATCTTCTATTTGTAATTTTAACATAGTTTAGTTTATTGTTTTTATACATACACCATACATACACACACACACACACATACGTACATATATGCATATGCAAGACAAATTGTTATACGATCCATTTCAAAATCAAATGAAAACCAAAACGAACGTTTAACGTTTATTGCAAACAAATTGAGCAATTTTTAGCTGAACTTTTCATGTTGAATTTTAAAATAGACAAGCAAAACAAGTAAGGGCGCTGTAGTCGAGTTTCCCGACCACAAAATACCCTGTTCATTTGTTTTCATTTATTTCTTTGTGACAAAATGTCATCCTAAATGTAGGCAACACTTTTGGTAGTCCTGGCCAACAACTGGGTGGGGGTTGTGCTCTTACTGTTTCGCTTATAACTCCGGTGTTTTTCGTCCGATCTGATTGTACTTTTCAGAATAGATAGATATTGGGCCTAGCTTGATGCATACTAAACCACGAGGCTCTAACTTGAAAATTGAAATCTGACGGTTGTTTAGGTGTAGAATTTCTAGAGGAGGTCTTGGTTTTTTGGGGATAAAAGGGGGACGGGTGGGAATTTTCCAAATCTGAAACAAACTTGATCTGCGTACAGCATAAATCTACCTTCGTGCAAAAATTTGTGGCTCTATCTCTTATAGTCTCTGAGATCGACGCGTTCATACAGACAGACAGACGGACAGACGGACGGACGGACAGACGGACAGACGGACAGACGGACAGACGGACAGACGGACAGACGGACAGACGGACAGTCGGACAGACGGACAGACGGACAGACGGACAGACGGACAGACGGACAGACGGACATGGCTATATCGACTCGGCTGTTCATGCTGATCAAGAATATATATACTTTATGGGTCGGAAAATTTTCCTTCTCCCTGTTACATACATTCGCACAACTTCATGATCCCCCTTTTCCCATTTTCAATGGGAACAGGGTATAAAAACGTAATAAAACCAGCAAAAATGGATTCAGGCAGAACCGAAACCGAACATTTACTTAATTAGTGATTATAATTATAGCAACAAAAACAACAACAAAAGGCATGTTAATTTTTTTTAGAAATAAAAATGGTTTAAAACAAAACGAGAATTTTTTTGAAGGATATTTTATTGATATAAAGGGAACAATACTCGGAGCCTGCATCTGTATTACATATTAAAAGAGAAACTGATCACCCAGAAGCATACCCTGGCATCAAGAGCCGAGTCTATATAGTCTACACCGTCTGTCTGTCCTTCTGTCTGTAGGAATACCTGGATCTAAGCTACTGGAAGAGCTATAGAAACCATAGACTGCACTCAGATCAAGTATCTACCAAATTATATAATCATATTTCTATAAATTTTCATAGATATCAAATAATTATAATCGATGGAGTGATAGGAATATCATCCTGTGTCATTAATTTGCAGTTTATAAAAAAACGTTGCCTACTCTTCGCAGCTGCATTTGCTGTCTGCTTACATAATGTTAGTGTGGTAGCATTAATGTTAAAGCCCTGTTAAGGTTGTCCCCTGATTAGTGAGTAGCCCTGAGAAGTCGGTCTTGGCTGACTTCAATTTTCGCCTCTTTGTCTGCTTGATATAGTGTGAAAAGTTAAAAAATCGTCAGAACTGGTGTTAAAAACGGGTACCAAAAGAGCTAATGTTTTCAAATCATCGCAGAAACAAAAAGTTCAACCAAACACCATTCACATATGTCTTAAAAATGTTTTCAGATTTGGATGATACTATCGAAGCCTTCCAACTTCGACTCAAGTCCAAACTGTCAAACGAGAGCTCAACCAACTTACTCAAGAAAACCTGCACTCAAAAACCTTAAGCCATTCATAAATTAAGACACAAGCAAAACAGAAATACATGGTCGAGGTCATTTCTTTTCAAAGCCTCAAAAGACTGTTAAACTCTCACTTGAGCGGTACGCCTCTCTGAGTTTTAAGTAAGGGTATGCTAAAAGTTGGTAAAATTAAAAAAAAGCTGGCCAATCGAAGCTGGCTTGGCAAGGCCATGTACCAGTATACCTTTACTTAAGTTTCGAACTAGTTTGCAAGGCCATTTCCACCCATTTGGTATCATTTTTATGTACCCAAACTGATCAAGTTCAAAACCCAACCGTTAATCAGCCACCCTGCAAGCAGTTTACATAAAGCAGTGCGCGCTAAGCAGTGCTTAACATGCCCATAACAGAATAATGGTTCTGTTAACTTCTCAACAATTTGATTGGTCAAAAACTCATGAGCCAATAGTATGTCTGATACCGGCACAGTGGGCAAAGCCTGTACAAAAAGTAATTGAATTATTTACTTATGTTAACTTTTTATTTAAGCGCAGGCGCACTTACAACTGCCACGAATTCATATGCTTACATACATGTATAGGTACATATATATTTATGGGAGAGGGAGCAGGAGCAGACTCGAGTACCGAAAACGTAAAAAACAATATGCTAAGCACTCCTGAGAGCTCGAAATAACAAAAAGGTCACATGATACTCATTCCTTTAGTACGTAGATACACATAGGGCTGCTTTGCATAGCTGATGTGCACTCTAATTAAAAGAGGAGCTTGACAAAATTCTCAAAATAATTATGTGGAAGTACATACAAGTGTACATATTTGTCGAGGACCGCAAAACCATAGCATATGGAAGGGTGTATGAATAGGCAAAAAAAAAGACTTTGCGTGTGAATTCAAATTAAGTAGCCAGTTGATAGTTGCAATTGGTTAACACCCAAGATGATTGACATAACTTTCTTTTATAGGATTTTGAACATAAAGAATATAAAAACGAAGACAATTTCCAGGACAGCTGCTTACTTATGCAAAACATTAAATGCTGATTTTTTTTTATATTTACAACATATTGCAGGCTCAGCGTTTTGTGTTCAGCTCTGGTATTAGCTGACTTGATGATATTTTCAACTGGGTTTTGTCGGTCAATAATCAATTTATTTATATAAAAATTCACTTTTTCTGTCTGTCTGTAATTCTGTCTCTTCTGCCCGTCTAAACCTTTCATCCGATTGCTTTAGAACTAAAGGTAATGGTTGGTGGCTTGCCAGTGAAGGTGTCTAAGCTTAGATAACCGGCTGTTAGCAGTTAAGTGGCATATTTTAGAAGTAATTTAAGCAATGACATTTAAATTTTGCCTTAAGATTGGTAGTTTGGAGTTAAATGTATAATATTACCTGCTTAGAACATTTTCCGAACCGGTTCAAATAGGGTTCAGACTCTGTAGCTTAGTAGTATATAGGTACAGTAGGATGTTTAACAAGTACAAAGCATGGTTTGAGCCTGGTTCTTAAAGTTATAAACTGGTAATTCCAGTTATTCCAGCTCAAATTTGAAAATAATCGATCTCATAAGAGTCATATTCTCTTAACCTAAAGGATCCAGGCGATGCCGGGTATTCCACTAGTCTTGTATAAAAGGAATAAAACGTGGAAAAACTAAGCTATTAGAACAAATCAATCGCTTAGTCGCTTAAATCATCAGCAGGCTTTGCCTTCGATAAAAAAAAACATCGAATTTTCTAAATTGACTTTTAACAAGTAGTAGAAACCTTTTAATTTTCTTAAATTCTGTTCGAAAATGTACACATAATACCTTCCAGCGATTCTTAAGACCTATTTAAATGATAAGAGTGCACTGCACTTTGTTTCGAAAGCTTAGAAAGTTAGAGTAAAAGTCTTCACATTGAGATATCGACTTGAAATTTGGCACAGATAAGGTTAAGAATAAGTACAAGTTTCGGAAATATTTTAAGTCGTATATGTCCACGACTACCTGCCACACTCCTATCTCTCATACTAGCCCAGTTTGAGTACAGGGCTGTCCATATTCGACGGACCCATCTGGCAACGCCATTACTTTTGACAGAGATGTCAGATCGCTTAATGACATACCGCGTTTGAAGCGTCAGTCCAAGCAGATTTTTACCATGGAACAATACACGCCACGCGAGCGCTCTGAAATAGTTGAAATTTACATTCAACAGAACAAGTCAATTGTGAAAACTCAACGTGCTTTTAAAAAATTAAAAAATGTGAAAAGTGCGCCTTCTAAGAACACCATTAAGCGTTTATACGAAAAATTTTCACCACTGAAAATCCTCAGGAGATTCAAGAAGTGCCTCTTCATGACGAAAAAGTCACAGTTTGGTGCGGCGTTAGTGCGAAAACGGTCATTGGGCCGTTTTTCTTCCAAAATGAAAATGGCCATGCTGTTACCATCAACCAGGAGCGTTATCGCGACATGATGACCAATTTTGTGATGCCAATTATTCGTCGAAAGCGTATGAGGCAGTTCTGGTTTCAACAAGACGGCGCTCCACCGCACACAAGTCGCATAACAATCGATTTTCTGAAGAAATTGTTTCCGGGCCGTTTGATGTCGAAAAGTGGTGATTTGGACTGGCCACCGCGTTCGCCCGATTTGACGCCGCCTGACTTCTTCTTGTGGGGATATTTGAAGTCAAAGGTTTACGTTAACAAGCCAAGGACCGTAGAAGAGCTCAAGGACAACATTCGTGAAGAAATAGCCGCTATTCCGGCCGAAATGTTGGCGAAAACGATGGAAAATGCTGCAAAAAGGGCACAATACGCCATCAACGCCAGAGGCGGCCATTTGAGAGATATCATATTCAAAAATTGATGTAAACAAATCTACTTGGAACAAATTAAATGATTAAGGTTGCCAACCGCCAAATTTTTATTTTTTTCTTTGATTTTTAAAAAAAACATGGGTCCGTCGAATATGGGCAACCCTGTACTTGTAGTTTACGAGCCCGTTCCCATTTCCAAATTCGATTTATTTATATATTTACAGAGTATAAAAATTTGGTGGAGTTAAATATTCATAGACTGCTTTGCATCTTAACCTCTATAGTCATGTCCGAAACCACATTTAATCGGTTTAGATTTAGGAGCCCGCACACACACACACACACTCAAATCGATGCACATGCCAAGCTTTTGCCATCATTTTTAAAGGTCCCCCTCTCCATTTTTTTTATCTCTTACTCAGCTGCTCTGCATTTTGCATGCCGCGCATGCTCAAACCCCATTTCAAAATATCAAATACGAGACGATATTTTGGGTATGAGTAAATCGGCTTAAGGCCAAGTTATCAACATTTTGGAAAATAAAAACATGCGCATTATCGACACCAACGAACAGACATGCGCTGATAACCACAGCCACTGGAGGAGAAGGAGGAGGAGGAGGAGGAGAAGGATGAGGATGTCAAAGCCGTCGGGCCTGTCAATGCATTTTCCATTTGTCGCCTCTAATGACATACATATTTAGGTGTTAATCGCCTCATTGGAACGTTGGCAGCGGATTTGCGGCCATTGTTCCATGGGTTCTTTGGGTAAATATTGATGCCAGCGATTATGGCTATTGATGCAGTGACAATGGACTTTCCAGGCATTATCCGCAACCAGCGATCAGTCGCAGTTGCAGCCCCTGTGCCTCGAGTCTATTAGTTGCAGCCATGGTCGAGCTCAGTCAATCGTGTATTGGCTTTATGGCACATTATCCCCTAAATCGCAAACAAAACGGCAACAAAAACAAACAGACCAGTGCAAAATGCAGGCCAAAACATATGCCAGGGGTAGGGATCGGAAACCAAACCGGCGATAGAAGGTATTAGGAAAATTGGCAAATGGCTTGCAATGTTAAACTGGTTGGCTGTCTAATCTGTTTTAGTTTAAGGACTTAAGGTTTAAGGAAACCTAGCGAATATTAAACTTGGATCCATTTATGAACTCAAAAGTTGTTCAAGAATGAAAATTCTTGATCTAAAGTCAAATTTCTTACTCCAAATATGAACTTTTAATGTAGAATTTCTTAATTTCCAGAGTTTTTGAATAACAACTTGGTTCTCTCATTTCGTTCAGTTACTAATCCTCATTTTGCCCACCTATATAAGCCAATATAAGATCGAATTTAGCTGGATTTTTAAGTACAAAATTCTTAAAATAACAATTCTTAGTTTACTTGACCCTTGTATAAAAAATGGCCGTTCCAGCTTAGCTACAATGTTGTTTTTGGATTCAAAAGTCCGGTTCTGGTTCTGGTTAAGGATCAGGTTCAGGTAACTTTTAGTTTATTAACTTCGATTTCCTTTTACCAGACTTAGTTCTAAAGCAAGCCACTAAAATAAGAAATTGTACTCAAAACCTTATATTTTCCCAGCAATCCAATCTCTGATCTATGAGAACTCCAGCCTCGTATGCATATCATTTAGTTTATGAATCTTGCCACCAGTTTAACATCGCCATCAGCAATCTTTCACCATCTCTACAAAACGTTCATGTCAGTAAGTTCAAATTACATTTAATTGCTGAACATTTTGCTTTCGATTTGAGTCCAAGGCCAAAACCGAGGGTGGTAAAAATCTGCCAAATTCATGTTCTGGGCTTAATTTGTAAAAGAGATAACATTTACACGTCAAAGCGTTAATGCCCGGTAAGGAGGGGGGATGTATGCAGGGGCGGGGCGTGACTGTTGTTGCGGGTGATGATGAGGATGTGATGTGGATGAGAATGGTGGTGGTGGTGGTGAAATACAATAAGTTGGCCTAAGTGAATTTGAATCTCAATTGAATTGCGAGTTTGAGTGAATTTTTTGTTGGGTTACTAAAGCAGGGGCAGGCGCTTTACGCTTGTCTGGCCAGGCTGACTGGCGAACCCAATTATCTTTCAATAAAACAGGGGGCAAGGGCAACGAAAAGTGCATCCTCAAGTTACACACACACGCGGGAAGAAAATGTTGCTGTAACGGATTTGTATTTGGCAAATCCCAAAAGCCAAAACGGCAACAGCATAACTACACTCGGAAAAATCGTCTGTTATGATTTGTATTTGCTGTTTTAGGTAAGATTTGTTATACGTTGTACATAATGAATGGGTATCGGGAAATTGAAGCCTATCGATCAAACTTTGCACACAGACAGCACACATTTGTAAAATCGAGGGTCCACATTGCAAATTTCCCTTTATTTTTTACTGATATTAACTTGTTTGGTCTATATGCAGCTTTTATGTCTTTAAAACTCTGCACAAGGTTTGTTCTAGGTTTTGTGAGCTCTTTGGACTATATGAGATTCGGTTCTTACATCTGTTATGGTACACGGAGGGACAAAATAAGAGAGCTTTGGACTCAAGATGTGCAAAATCTTTACCAAAAACAAGCCATAAACGTGTTTTCCTATTTGTAGAACCTGTTTCCCGTCAGGTCATCACTTGAAGAACAAATATAATATTTAGCTGGTTTTAAGTTGAAATGTTCCGTTTTTAACAACATTTGATAGAGTTCGGGGCATGGTTTTTATACTCTGTACCGAAGGTACATAGAGTATTAAAAGTTTGTGCAAAAGTATGTAACATCCAGAAGGAAGCATCTCCGACTCCATAAAGTATATATATTCTTGATCAGCATCAACAGCCGAGTCGATATAGCCATGTCCGTCTGTCCGTCCGTCTGTCTGTCCGTATGAACGCACAGATCTTAGAGATGGTAAGAGATAGAGGTTTGATATGTATGGGACATATGCTTCTTATGTCTGCAGGCAGATCAAGTTTATTTTCAATTTTGGCCACGCCCCCTCACGCCCCCTCACGCCCCCTCCCGCCCCACGAAATTGAGAAAAAACGTCATATCTCCCACAGTTTTAAAGATATATGGCTTGTTCCTTCTGGACATATTTAGTTATTAGGATAACTTATCGATCCGCCAAAGGAATGAAGAAGATCGGATGAACGATTTTCGAGTTATGATCAAAAGACAAATTTTCTTGGTACAGAGTATGTTATAGTCGGGCTTGACCGACTTTCTTTCTTGTTATATATGGATCTCATATTATGGGTATAATGTATCTCATTTAACCGGATCGAGAGTCTATATCCGCCCGCCCATCCATATTCTCCAGAATCAGAGACAGAACAACTTCAGCGACCACCCAACCCACCTGCCTTGGTTCATTTTATAAAGAAAGAACAATTTTTGCGAAGCCCAAGACCTTTTGCAAGTTTTTGAAGTCTTACATAGGTATGCTTTTCTGTGCGGTGGCTGAGTTGAGCTAAATTGTGCTCATTTCAAGAATCAAGTCTCTCTGTCTGTCTATGCGTATAAACAAACAGATCCCAGAAATGGTAAGATATAGAGGTTCAACAGGTTTGGGACAAAAACAAATAATACTTGTTTAGTTTTTTGTATTTTTTGACACGATCCCGAAAAACGGAAAAAATGTTATATCACCTTCAGTTTTATAGTTGAATGGTTTGGACCTTCTACATATATATAGTAATCGGCGTTAGGATTGATACAGATTGATTGAATTATAGTCAAGTTATACGGAAAACTAACCATTATGCTGGGCAGCACTTCACACTCCTTAAACCAAACTTTGAAAGGTACAGATATTGTTATAGTCGGGCTATTACAAGTTCAAAGTGAGTTTATCCATTCAAAATAACAACCTTGGAGACTTGACATTAATAAAAAGCTCTCAAGAATTAAGCATTTTGTTATTTATAAGTTTTTTTCACAAAGAATTTTGGTATTTGTGTATTTCTCCATAAAAGAAAGACCCGCAAGAACTTTACTTTATAAGAAACACCAAAATAAACTAGAAATTAACTATCTTCCTGCCCATTTTAGGATATATTGTGGTTTCTCTCAGTGTACCTACATGGAAAGAACGAACACTTTTCGAGGGGGTTGCTGGGAACTTGGATCGCTTTGGCGTAACCCAAATCTAGCCTGCGGGCAAACATCTTTATTAATTCATAATTCAATCGGGGCGCTCGAACAATGCCCGGACTTGGGCTTTGCCTCTGCCGTTGTCTGTTCCTGGATGATGATTTTGATTTGACTTCAATTTTCCTCTGCTTTTTTTTTGTTTTTCAGTAATTTAATACGATTTTTCAATTTTTCCAAATGCAACAGCAGACAATGGCAGACAAGAAGAGCTGTGGAGTCTGTGCCATTCGGTTGATGATGGCCGGCAAAATTGTATGGCAATTGGAAAATTGGTTTAGCAATTTAGTTTAATTAGTTAAATTAAAGCAATGCATTGGCCACAGCACTGTGGTACACATATTTGTGATTTTCTTAAGCTTTAAAAACTGTGGGAAGTGTGAAAATGCTAGCAACTAGAACTAAACTAAGTAGTTAAGTGAAAAACATAGAACATCATTTCATATTTCAAAATCAAATTTCCAATATGGACCTTCAATTCTACAAATGTGTGCTGTTTGTGTGCAAAGTTTGTTATGCCCGGCATTGCCAAAAAATGAAACCATCCACTCCGGAGATGCGTTCACTAAATCTGTCCCTTTTGGCATTTCTTCTAAAATTTATGCATAGCGCATTTTGTGTGTGTGTGTTTTTCTAATCCGTTTCCAAAATCTCTCAAAATCCATGCGGTCTGTGAGGGAAAAAATAACAAAAACCACAAAAGCCGAGCGGAAATGTTTCAATCAGAGAATCCATGGCCGTTGAGTGCTTTTGTTAATCCCAGGATCGGAGGCAAGAGACAGCCGCAGCAGCCACAACAGCCACGCCTTGGGCCCGCAAACGCCTTTTGTTTGGCTCAGGACCTGGCATCTTGATAGAACGTCCGTAGCTGCCTTTTGAATGCTCTTATGAATTACGCATCGACGCCTACTCCTCTGGTCTGGTCTGGTCTGCTCTCTAGCTGCCTTTTGTCTGTTGCACCTTTCGCCTGAATCTGACTCCTGCTCTCATCGATATTCTCTTCATCAGCGACGTCGTCGTTGTAAATCTCATTAGACACAGAGATTCATCTTTCATTTGGCTGCCTCAACGAGGACAATTAAGACAAGTGTCAAATTATTTGTAACCAAAAGCCTTAGAGCCACGCCCCACCCCTTCAGCTGCAGGGGATGCTCAAGTGTTTTCGGGGGGAGACTCCAACTGCCTGGTTCCCCCCCAAAAAAAGGGTTCAACTTGATGTGGCATGTGTGAAGTGTGTTTGCTTTGCTCCAGAAAAGCCTAACCTCCTCTCCAAATTTGTCACGCTAAATTATCATAATATAGACGAGTTTATTGATTCGCCTTGTTGACTGCCACTGGCCTTTTCCACAATTGTCGGAACAGATGCCTTGCTGGATCTGGCTGGTGGTGGTGGCTGTGGTTGTTTGCCCAGGGAATTTACATTGCCCCCCCCCACCAACCCACGCACCCAGCCAACTCTTTTCGTTTTGCTAAAATTTTATTCAAAACGCGTTTGTCTATTTACAGTACATTTACGCATTTAATGATGGGGTTCCCCCGCTCCCTTGCACCAACCCACTCCATCCCTGTCCATTCACTTGTGACAGGCGGAAAAAGTGAGCAAATGTCTGTCAAAAGATTTAAAGATGTGCAGGCTAAATGGCAAATGTTTATGTATATATTTGTGTGTGTGTGTCTGTGTGTCTGCATGTGCTTGTGGCTCCCTTTGTCAATTTACATGAAGCCAATAAACTGGAGCACAGTGGAGCAAATTGACAAAAAATGAAATAGTAAAAGTAAAGGGCTACCTCCTGATGAGCTTAGTAACTGGGGCATTTAACTTCCTGCTGGTTTGGCCCTACTTCTGCAGAACTAGCGATTTCCCTTACCAACCAAAAGAAGGAAAAAGAATTCCTTTGCTAAAATGATTAGGCCATGTCAGTCAGTCCGTTTTAAAGATATCCTTATCAAACTTTGCACGAAGTCTTTAAATACAAATACGTTGCACATCTATCGAAACCGTCTGCATCGGATGACTATATCTTATGGCTTTCATAGGAAAGATCGGTCGAAAAAGTAGTTATAGTGAGAAAAACTTTTTTTTTTGATGGAAACGTCTCCAAACTTTGTATTCCTTAATTTGCTATGAGTTTGGTAGAAATCGGACAATTATATAGTATAGCTGTCATAGAAAAGATAGGTTTTTAAAATAGTCTTAGTAGGGAAAACTTCTTTGTTTTCAATGGTAGAGTCTTAAGCTTTTGCACTTATTATTTTTTTGTAGTTTTACACAATTCTACAAAGTTTTATCAAAATCGGAAAGATCGGTCGAAAAACTAGTTTTAGTGAGAAAAACTTTTTTTGTTTTCAATCACAACGTCTCCAAACTTCGTATTCATAAGTTTGCTATGCTTTTCCATGATTTAAAAAAATTTTATAAAAATCGGACTACTATAAAGTATAGCTGCTATAGAAAAGATAACTTTAATAACCAGTCTTAGTAGGGAAAACTTTTTGGTTTTCAATGGTAGCATCTTCAATTTTTACATTTATTTATTTTATATAGTTTCAAACAATTCTACAAGGATTTGTCAAAATCGGATGACTATAGCCTATGGTTGCCATAGGAAAGATCTGTAGAAAAGCTAGTTTTAGTGAGAAAAACTTTTTTGTTTTCAATCAAAACGTCTCGAAACCTTGTATTTCTTAGAATGCCATGCTTTTTCATGATTTCACAAAGTTTAGTGGAAATCGGACATCTATATAATATAGCTGTCATAGAAAAGATAGGATTTTAAAATAGTCTTAGTATGAAAAACTTTTTTGTTTTCAATGGTAGCATCTTCAATTGTTACATTTATTTATTTTATATAGTTTTACACAATTCAACAAAGTTTCGTCAAGATCGGCTGACCATAGCCTATGGCTGCCCTAGGAAAGATCGCTCGAAAAAGCAGTTCTTCTCTGTTTACATTTTATAAAACCTTTGGTTTCAAAAAGATGGGCTCAATCGATTAACAATCGTAATCGTAATCGTATCATAAAAATACCATTAGTTTTCTTTACTAGGTTTCTCCATAAAAAGAGTTAAAAAGCCAGAAGATTTTTTGCTGGAAGAGGCATTAATTTTGAAGCCTCCTCTTGTGTTTCGATTTGGAAGACGCAGAATTGCTTTGAAGACACTCTACGAAAATGTTAATGCTTTTTGAATGATAAATTTCGATTCTAGTATTATTTATCATGGTTTTTATCATGGCTAAGATAGAACTATAGAACTAAAGTTTCCACTATTTCATAAAATGGGACATCTATTCTAAAGATTACATATTAAAAGATCTTTAAATAAGATAATAACCCTTATGCCACTCCCGCGCATTTGGTGAAATATAATAGGATGAGAACTTTGATGGAAGTCTTAAAGGGACCCTGCACCATGGGTAAGTAAGGAGGAGACAGCAAGCAAACAACAACTAATACACTTTAAAGAAAAAGATCTTTCTACCTTGGAAACCTTAGAACCTTAAACCTTAGAAGTCTTTGATAATATGCAAAGTCTGGGAAAATTACCCCAAGGGTACCTGGTTATATTATAAGACTCTGAATAAATAGGTTTAACACTGACTTCTCTCCCCTTACTAAAGTCTCAGTAGGCGTTAGACAAAAAAGTCTTCAAACACATTTCCATTGTCCAAAAAAAAGATAATAACAGTCAAATTAAAACATCAGCGGGCATTTTCAACTGTCATCAAAGTAATATCACCCTCACCCTCAAACATTTCTAATTGCTTTCAACTTGACTTGACAACTAAAGTCCAAATATTGTGCACACTTTCCATGCTGGTGCACTCCACGGTGCATTATCAGCCTCGGTATTGTGGAGTCCGCCGGGGCAGGGGGGGATTTGTAAAACAACAATTGCCAAACGAGACGAGCTGAGATGAGATGAGATGAGAGCAACTCTGGAGGAACAAATTGACAAAACCATTTTGCCCAGCCTGGAGGGGTGCATAAATTGAATTTGGAATATGTAAACCTTTGCATTGAAGCTTTTTATTTTGTGGTTAAACTAATTGAGTCGTCTTGTAAATTATGTAAATGCGGACAGACGACAACCGCCTACAAGTAATGCTGCCCGGCGTTAATAACTTGACAGTGTCAACCCTGCCTGTTCCGGGCGACGCGAGGCGACGCGACGCGGCGACGAGGCATTAATTTGATAAAACAACAGGAGCAACAGTCTGCGCTGTGTTTGTTGTTTTAGCTGCAGCTTTCGAGTTTTTGGTTGAACGCTTCTGTAATTGGTAAATGGCCTCCGTCGCCGCCGAATGACACATTCCCCTGGCCGAGTGTAAAATCAATTACGCACTGCCTCCTTTTGTGGCCAGGTAAGGCGCCATTTTGTGGCTAATTGAAACATATGGCAGTCGTCTTGGCCATCCACTATCTATCTATCGTTTCCTCTACACAGCCTGGGTGCGTCTGCGTCTCTGCCAAAAAAGGGAAATAAGGTCAAAAGTGTCACATCATGCGTAATGATGACGATGACGATGACGACGCGACGCGACGACGACGCGACGCCATGGCGAGAGTCCAAAAATAAAAACCTCAAGTGGTCGAAAATGCTTGCAGCGAAAATTAACTGACAATGCGGCGTATACTTAATGTGCCAGCTACTGATAATTGCGCCCTCAAGAGTTTTGCCCAGATGAGACGCATGACTTTGCCTCCGACTCGCTGACTGACAACATGCACATGGTCTGGCCTGCTCTGGGCCAGGTCTCTCACCTTGTAATTTGAGATGAGTTTTCTTATTTTTTTGTTTTTGTGGAAAAGGAAGCACTTATCCAACTAGTCAGGCCCCATCAATCTGAGCAAGTGACTCTGTGGCGCTTGCATCTCTAACAGATTAGATCGACTAGGCATATGGTAGGAATACACTGAGCAAAACAGAAAGCTTGTGAGAGTTTAGTCTTCTCTAATTCTTGTTCTTTCTTGAATGATCTTAAGAAACTATTTAAAACAAGTACAAACATTCTTTAATCAAGTGCTTTAAGTACTCAAAAGAAGACTAAGTTCTAGAAAGCGCTTACTGCATAGATTAGTTTCAAGAACAACTCAAGATTGGCAAAAGTTCTTAAAAAAGTATGAAAAGAATGTTATTTTCTCACTTTTGTTCCTATTGATACCGTTTGCATTTTCCCCAAGTGCATATACAGATATATATAAACATGTATATAAATAGAATATATAAGCCAAATGTTCCCAGGGAGCAGCCAGCTCTGAGCCCATAATGACGATGATGTGGTGCATTTGTGTGAGTGACAGTGACGCGTCACTTTTTTTTTTGGGATTTGGATTTTCGTTGTGGTGAGAGGGCCGCTGGCTGACTGGCTGCATCGCCGTCGTCGTCGTATGTTTGCCTACTGCATGGGATATTTTATTTTCATAAGGCAGCTAAGTAAACCACTCAAGTAGGACATGGCAAGGCCGGACATGTCATCGTTGGCGCCAGGCACCATCAGTGGGAGAAGAAAGGCTGCTGCTGCTGCTTTGACTGTTGTTATTCTTTCCCTTGGACTTGGTTCGCCGCTGTTGTGGCTGGGCTGTTTACACAGAAATTGATATTTTATTTCAAAATAAAATAACAACAATAATGCGGAAAAGGCATATCGCTGCAGCAGACGGATAAGTAGTAAGTATTATAACCACAAGTCAAGAGACATTGAAATTTGTTCGCCTTTGTTGCATCAAAGATGGAAGTGTTGGGCGGAAACACTGGCAACTTGCTAAAGTTCTTAATCGAGAACTAAGTTTTTTTAGTGAGTTATGCTTATTTTGTAAAAGGTGGTTATATTTTCAGTTTTTTCAATATCCTTGAAGAAGCTGCAAGGTTCAGCTGGAGGATCAGGGACTTAACTCCTACCAACTCTCAAACCTACTTGTATTCCAAGCGATTTGCCTATCTTGTAACAGTTAGTAGTTTGTTTTGAACTCATTCAGCTGAAGGCTTTTATAAAGCAAGATTTCCTTTCATTTATTACCAAAGTTTCTCTAATCTCCTCTACTGAGCTATAAACTTCTTAACAGCCCAGCTTTCTGTGCGTATGCCAGGATTTGGCTGGATTCTAGGTAACTCTGTTGTATCTGCGCCGCAGTGTGTTTGTATATGTTCAAAGGACTCCTCCATCTCCTCACAGTATCTACATGTTTAGGTGTTTGTTAGGCCCAATTTGTACAGGTGAACTCACAACCTGCAGGTGGCCCGTGTAGAGCCTTGTCAAGATCCTGGGGGCAGGCTTTTCTTGTTGGATCAACTTCTGAAACCTTATAAGGTTGTGACCTACTATTAATGCTTTCTGTTCTAAGCATATTTTCATCCTGTTTAAAGGCCTATGCCACTGTAGGATTGTGATCCTAGTTTCCGGTGATATGTGTGTGTGCCGGTGGCTGAGGGGTGCCTACTTTAGCAGCTTGCTTCTTCTACTGTTGTCCACTAGCCTTACTATCGTTTTGAGTAAAATCGATATGAGACTGTTGGATCTAAAGGACTTCGGGTTAGTTGTATCTTTCTTACCTGCCTTGTGGTTGAAGACAATCCTTGCTCTGCGCCAAACTCGTGGTATATACCCAGTTGCTAGACTGCTTATCATCATTTTCTTGAGTTGAGGCAGGGTAGAAGTGTGCCTCTTTCCCTTTCTGCGGGAATGCTGGATAAATATTATACGGCCGGGTGGTTTAAGTTCCAACTGCTCACTCAAGTCTTCCTACTGCCAGTTTCTGCCCAGTCACAGCTACAAGGGTGAGATGGAATCTCTCTTGGTCATCACGTTACTCCACGGGAATGTTTTTCGGGAAGTAAGTGTCTAACATGGGACGTACTCTTTCCTTGTTGCTCTCTGCGTTTATTTTGTTGGCCTTTTTTAGCGAATTGTTGTCGCCCGGGCTTTTCTTGGCCAGGACTCTATGCAACATTGCGTCTTCTTTTGTGTCCTCGTTAGAATCGCAGAATTTCCCATATTTCTTCCTCTTCACTTTACAAATCTCACTACTATATATATTCAGGGTTAGCTTGTACTTATGGCTGTCATCCTTTCTTTTTGGCTTTATTAAAAAGAACTTGGATGTTCTTCCTGAGTGTCTCCAAGTTAGGATTCTATCAAGGACCATCATTTTCTTGTGGAATTCTCCTTATACGCATTGATACTGCTCTTTTTTATTTCGTCAACTTTGATTTCTAGGGGTTGTTTCGGTGTCCGAATCCTAGGCAATTTGTTTTCTAACCTGGATTAGAAGCCTTCCCAATTCGTTTTGAGGAGGTAACTGTTAGGGATACTTTCTGAATTGGATCATTTTATGGTCTGACTTAGACTCCTCTGAGTAGATCTGCCAATCATTTATAAAGGGTGTAAGCTACCAGCTGGAGAAGGTGAGATCAAGGACAGTTCAGCTTATCAGCTGAAATCAGCAATATGGTTCAGAACCAGCTTGCATCCTTGGCTAATTACTGATTCATTGGATAGTTTGCTTTAAGTTTGAAAAGTTAAAGGACAAAGTTAGGGTAAAGGTCAAAGAAGACCATAAAATATGGCTAGGTAGTGAAACCCTACAAAATCACAAGCTTTAACACTTTCATGGGAAGCTGAGAACTTACGCATGTCAACCAAAACATCTTAAAGCTTCTCTGTATCCTGGATTGCTTACGATAGACTCCAAAATAATCTGGCTATAGATCTCTGGGCTTCTGCTTCGCCGATGAGTTCGCCATCACCATTCATTCCTCAATTCGTAAGTCACATATGACTACCTCCATCCGCTGTCCCAACCAATATAAAATGTCCAATCTGTGCATCTTCGGATTCAAATTCTTAACTCGTTCATTCGTTCATTTTATTGCATTCTAAATGTAATACGTAAGCTCTATGATTTGCATTACTTAAACTCTATTTACAAATTACGTACACACACAAATTAGAATGAAAACGTTTCGAATTTCAGCTCCCCGGATGGGATTCATATGCGTACCTCTCCTCTGCGTCCCTTAAATGGCTATCTTTGAAAAGTGTGCGTCGAAGTTCGGTGCTTCTTAGTGGGTATGGGTTAGGGGGTACGGGGTAGGTTGGGGTATGGGAAACATGCCAAAGTCTTGCCAAATTAGGTTCCCTCTAAGTAGCTCGAACTTGTTTCAAGAATGCTGCTCTTAACTACAGATGACTTAAAATTAGAATTGAAACAATTTGAATAGCTGGGCCTTGGTGTGTGGCTTGAGGGGGGATGTGGGGGGCGGGGAGCCACCTCAGACCCGCTGATATCATGTGATCTCGGGCGCATTGTGCTTCAGCTCGGGCGACGTGGAGAAGGGTCTGTGCAACAGCTGATGGGCACTGTGATGATAGTTGGTGGTGGCGGTCGCCTCATGTCCAACCGATGCAGCCGCAGCACCCACAGCCGCCGCCACCGCTGACACGGCCGTAGAGTTGAGTTTCTCGGGGGAATTGATGCGCAACTTGGGAGCCGGTGGCGGTGGCACACACTCCACACTATAGGCAGCCGCATAGGCCGGATGATGCAGATGTGAGGGTGCTCCGCCGGCTCCACCGCCATTCAGAGTTAGTGATTGCGGCAATTGCGGATGTGGCCTGATGACAATGGGTTGAATGGGAAACTGTTGGGACATCTCCTTTAGGCTGCTAAAACTTTGCAAGTAGCAGCCGGCATTGAAGAGGCTACTGGCGGCGTCCAGTTTGAAGGGAGGCAGACAGCCGGGCGGCAGCGAGCCCGCTCCACCACCACCGCCATAGGCCGACGGCAGTTGAGGCGGCGTGGGCGAGGGCAGGGAGCTGCTCAAATCCCGCGGCTTATCATCGTCCACACTGAGACTCTCCTCCCGATCATTGGCACCGTTCGAGGTGCTGCCCGGACTGTGCTGCAGTTGTAGGCTACTCGGCACCGGCGAGTGAGTGCCCAGCGAAATGTCCGAATCGGAGCTATCGGAGGGTGTGGGTGAGGCACCACCACCGTCGGCACGACGACTGCGACAACCCATTCCGGAATTGTTCTGGTTGTGCTGAATGCTGCAAGTGGAAGATGAATGGAAGGGATTAGGATTAACGAATGACTTTGCATGGCAACTTCTTAAGGATCTACTTAGATAAATGATTAGTGTCTTGTAGCTCTTAAGACAGGTCTTCCAGACTACAGCATCTGCGCTGTTCCCAGCCCTAATTAAATATTCCATGCCTTCTACCTTTCAAGCCATGTTTCAAACTCCTTCAGCTGCCCTCGTTTAAAGGATGTCATCTTCCTTCCCAATGCCGAGTGCCGAGCTCTCTAGCCTTAGCTCTAGGAACCACTCACACTTCATCGGGTTGAACATAAATCGGTTCAACGATTGCCCTTCAACTGTGGTTAGAACTAGGGTACGATCTTCGCTCTTAAACATCTAAAAATGCATTTAGCTATAACACAAACGTCACCTTCACCAGCTACTGGCCTGAGTTTTGAAGTGAGTCAGGAATTTGCCTTTTAAATTCGACATAAATCTTTGAGAACTTGAGAATAGCTCAAGTTAAGCTCTTTAAACATACTTTAAGATAACTATACTCTGTACAAAAGTTTGTGATAAAGCAGAAACTATCTGCAACCCTAAAAAGTATATAGCCTAGTATATAGCCCCTTCTGTACGTCTGACTAATCCAGCTGTTGCTGCAGCCTTCAAATTTATAGTGTGCATACACTTTTGCTGACACTCTCACTTGAATATTCTCACTTTAATATGTTATAACTGTGGGAAAGTGGCCTTCTTGATTGGCCAACACAGAGACCTTTCTTCTCTTCCACTTTTTATGGCATCTCTGGCTTTAGACATTCCAATCCCTGTACTCCAATTGCTTCAGAGACTTACGCTTAGGAGAAAACATGGATTCTAAAATCAACCCATCAGTTTCAACCGTAGTATCCAAATTTGGTGTTCCAAGCCAGTACTGCAGTCCGGGGAAGGTCCTCCTAAAGGCAAAGCAGCACCACGGCCTTAATAATATTACAGCGGTACACTTCCTGGTACTTTTTTCCCTCTGCTCTACAAGGCATGCGCATTCAGAGCTTCAGCTCTTTTGTATGTTTCGTTTGATATGATTGAAATTTACTTGGGTAAAGGTAGGAATTTTAGCAAAAACCTCACAAAAAAAGCAAGTCAGATGATTGTAATGAGAAGTCAAGAAACTCCTTTGCAAGTAGAGTTTAAGAGAATGCAACAAGTTAACTGTCAAGCGGAATGGAGAGCTGCCGAAACGGCATAGCAGGCGAGCAATCGAAGGCAGCAAATTGCTTCCCAGTGTACTTCTGAGACTTCAGCACAACCGCAAGCGCGGCTCGGTGAACTATTTAAGCGACAGTTCAGGTTGAGATTTGCTAAAATGCCGGGGCAGGCGAGCAATCGATGCCTGAAATTGATGGAAGCAGAAGCTCGGGGACAGGCTATTGTGAAAGAGGCGGCCCTGCGGCTCCAAATAGGACAACCGAACTGTTTATGTTTTGATTATCAAGAAAACGGGTAAATAGACGGATGGTAAAGACACCGGCGTGGTAAAGAAAGTAAAGTTCCAACTTTATAATGAGAGATGAAAATTGAAAAAAAGCTTTGCCTTTTCGTTTTGTAGTAAGTGCTAGCTTTTTAATATAAAGAAGTCAAGGCTTATTCTGAATTATCAGGTTCAAAAGTACTTAGTTAACTTCTAAATCTTTCAACCTATGTCAAAGGAAACTAACATTTTCAAGCGTTCTTTGAAGACTCCACTTACGAATTCCGTTTCGACTTTGCTTTAATTCTAGACAGAGAAATACTTAGTGTAGTTCCAAAGTTACAACAACTCAAGAAAATGTAAGAAACCCTTTGGAAATTTCGGGTCTCCCCTCGATCTATTATGGTATAGACCAAGGTAATAAAAAAGCCCTGAAGACTTGAGACCTACATGTTTTTGGATGAAGACTTCTGGTAAGTATGACCAAGTTATGACGCCATCTGAAGAAAGCTACTGCATTCAGGATGAAAGTTGACCTATTTGAGTGGGGCCTGTACTGAACCGTCGAATATGCACACTATTACGAGGTTGTTGAGGTGTTTCAGTGCTGGCAAATTTGCTTATTTCGTTGGTGCTGCAATTGATGAAGTGGAAAAGTGTCATCCAGGACATTTTGCATTTCAGCCGCACAACAAATCAATTTCAGCCTTAAGCTTCTCATTCTCATTCGAATTTGAATGTGAGGAAAGCCTTTCCTAATCTGGTTCCCCCTCTCTCTCTCTCAACTCTTGCCTCAATTGCATTTTCACGCCTTTCAATCGTCCATCATCATCATCATCATCATCATCATCATCATCATCATCTAGTTGCCTAGGCTGCCGGCTGTCTGGGTTAATTAGTCCATCGCAACTGGATGGACAGTTGGACACTCCGTACAGTTGCAGTGGCTGAGCTTCGGCTAAACGCCCATTAGTCGGCTCATTTGTCGTTGGCCAGCCAGGGGTTAACTCCAACAGCGACTGTCCATAAATCTGACAACAACTTTCACACATGCTTAAGACAAATTGTCTCTGGTCTCCGAAAAACAAAAGGCGCGCCACATGACTTGACCAGAAGATGACTTGATTAGCCGCCGCCATCGGCATCATCATCTGCATCACGCCATGACTCCTGCAATGTCATAATTATCGGTTAGGATTCGCGCAATTTGTTGACCCATCAGCATTAATAATGCCACGTCGGAGTGGCGGCCAGGGTTCGCTGGTCCTTAAAGCGTGCAGCTCGTGTTGTGTGATTAATGGTGCACTCACAGTGCCAACTCCAGCTCAGTTGGAGCAACAGTCAAGAAATGTATCTGCGGCTACCTTTTTTGTTGTTCCACGAGGCCTGAAATCGTTTAGTTGCCTAATGTGCCAACTTGATGGATCACTCAAACTGGGCCGGGCTGATGAATTGTTGGCGGGAGGGGCGGTAAGGGGTGGGGAGGGGAGGGGAGGGGAGACTACCTGCTGCTGGGATCTGGAGATTGGAAAGGTTTGTCTGCTCAACTATGGGAAAGTATTGAAATTCAGTTTGCGGTGGGTCGATTCAATCGAAATTTAAGCGGTAGCCGGAGAATCCTTCTGGTAGCCAACTTTGGCACGGGCGACTCAAGGCCATTTGTACACCTCATTAAGTCAGCCGGCACGCTCGGCTTGAGCCCCAAATGTGTCCTACACACAGATACACATTTTCCACACAATTGACTAAGCAAGGGGCAAGGAAATTGGATACTGTGTGGCACCTAACCAAAATGACACGAATGTAATTACCCGCTTGGACATACCGAAAAGAGAGAAGAAACCCCAGGCCCCTGCTGAAACCCGAGACCCATTGAAATGATTTTAATCGGCTCATGTCAGAAGATGAAGATTCCGACTGCGATTTTGGAAACGAATTGAAATGAAACTCATTCAGGCTGCAAGAACATAGGTAATATGATCCCCGGTCGGGTATATAACTCTTTTCCATTTTTAAATATGGCTTAAAGCCGGCCAAGGAATTCCTATTCAATGAACCTGCCCGAGCACGGAGTACAGACAAAATCAGGCAGAAAGTAACCCGGGCCCTGGTCCATAACTGTGACATTCAAATGGAGTTTTATAAATTGTGTAAATATTTAGACAACAGCCGGAACAGCAGCAGGCGTAAGAGCAATCCACTCCCCTGGGGAGGGTTTAGCGTTTAAGTGCAATCAACGTTGACAAACAGGATTTCAATTTGTGCGCATTTGAATATTGTCCAGGCAGCAACCCCTTGGACTTGTCAATGAACAGCAGCATCTCGACTCCGACTCCGACACCGACATCGACATCCACATCCGGTGCTCATCGAGTTCTGATTAATTTCTTTAATACACTTTCTTTGGGGCCTTCAAGTGTCCGACACGGCGGCTGCTGCTGCTGCCGTTGCTCCCCTTTTGTATATTTTTCTCACAAGCCACCGAAAACGGTAGTTGTGTTGTGCAAACACCGTCGAGTGCTCCACCGGCTCCCATCGCCATCATCGGGCTTGGGTATGGGTATGGGTATGGGTACTTATGTGGCTCAAGTGCTCTGTCCGTACGCGCAGCCAAGTGGGCACTCGGACTCGGATATTGACAATGGTGATGGCTTCTGCCCCTCCGCGGTTCTTCATTAGAATTCCAAGTTCGTGGACAAGCTCTTGCTTCTCATTTGCTGTTGCCTTCTGCTCCTTTCCCACCCCCACCCCGCTCCCTCCCTTTGGCTTGATTGATCATTGACATTTACAACATATTTGTCCAATTTTATTACACTCTTCTCTCGTTTGTTTCTTGAATTGATTTGATTTCTGCTGCCTCATGTCGTGCTATTCTCCGTTCTGGACAAATTGCTTGGCCCGCATATCGCTCGTGCACTGACACCCGCCCACTGTGCACCTAATTTGGCTGCTGCCGCTCTCTCGCTCGGCCACTCCATCCGCCATGTGGGCGAATCTCAGGCATTTCAATTTCGTGTGTAATTCACGCAATAAAATAATCAACGCATTTGGATTTATCCAAAGTGGTTTTTGGTATCGTTGTCGTGCCGCCTCAAGTGGTAATTGATCAAAATCAAGTCGTAAGCCCCCAAAGAAGAAACACAAGATGAATTATTAACTAAATGGTTTACTAAGCAGCTAGTTTTGGTACAGGACTTTCAAATACTTTGGCACGGACTACGAACATCTAGAAGTCAGAGCTTGAACCGTCTCAGATGGGATGGTAACGAAAGTTTTTCAATATATAAATCGAACATTTATCTAAATGGAGCCTTCGATCCAACTAAAACATCATCATTCAAGTCTGAGTTTGTCAATCTTTTCCAAGTCAAAATTTGTAAAACTAACGCGTAAATGGAACTCCATTCAAAATCTTCAACCCAAAACCTCGAACCTTTCATTTACGAATAGAGTTCTGTAAATATGTTTTAGGTTTGCAGCCCTGAACAGAACTATAAAAATGTAACAGAGAGATTTGATGTCAAGTTAAAGAAAGTTTTATAGTCCCAGAACACACTTGATATAAGATTTTAATGTTTCTAACATCAGTTGTACTTAAATTTTCTGAAAGGGCCGATTTCTCTTCTTCCAAATAGCTGCTTTGTGTCAGATAAACTTTGATTTTGTTCTGTTGTTTTGTGAATAGGCTTATGCGACAGATAGCTCTATCTAGAAGATAAGAAAACAGCCCTAAGTTTTTCTGAATATACTGCAGTTGATTTAACAACAAATGGGACTTCTTTATAGAGTAGTCTGTTCGACGAAGAGGAAGAAGTATTTGTCTTGAGGGTAGATTGAAATTGACATAAAACTATTTCGGACTGAAGGTAATTTGGAATGGATATTTTTTTTCAAATTCTTTTTTTTGATATAAAAATATTCATTTTTCATACCTTTTGTATGATTTTCAGCTCCATTGGAGGAAAATTTGAAATCCACATAACATTAAATCGATATTTTAATATTACAAAAACAGAGGAAAATTAGCTTTTGCTCTGCCAAAGTTTGTTTACACTTGCAACACGCTTTTCTAACTAAGACTACTTTTCGAACCCTACTTTTCTATGACAGCTGTACTATATAGATGTCCGATTTTGACCAAACTTAGTGGAATCATGGGCAAGCATAGCAAACTAACAAATGCAAAGTTTGAAGTTGATTCCATTTAAAACAAAAAAGTTTTTCTCAATAGAACTTCTTTTTCGACGGATCATTTGTACTGCAGCTATATGCTATAGTCAACCGATTTTGACAAAACTTTGTAGAATTGTGTGACAGCATATCAAATAATTCCATATCAATTTTAAGAACATTTCCATTGAAAACAAAAAAGTTTTTCTCACTAAGACTACTTTTCTGACCCTACTTTTCTATGACAGCTATACTATATAGATGTCCGATTTCTACCAAACTTTGTTGAATTATGGGACTGCATAACAAACTAAGAAATACAAAGTTTGGAGGCGTTGCCTTTGAAAACAAAAAAGTTTTTCTCACTAGAACTAGTTTTTCGACCGATTATGCCTATGACAGCTATATGCTATAGTCATCCAATCCGTCCGGTTTTGACAAATGTGCAGCGTATTTGTTCTAAAAGACTTTGTGCAAAGTTTGGTGCAGATAGCTCTCAAACTGACGGAGGAGATAGCCTTGAAACAAACGAACATCAACTCAGCTCGTCATGCTGATCAAGAATATATATACTTTATGTGGTCGAAAATGCTTCCTTCTTCCGGACAATTTTATAATACCATCGCAAGGGTAAAAATGAGAAAGCCAAGCTAACTTCGTCTGTGCCGAAGTTTTTATACCCTTGCAAGTGCTCGCTTAAATATTTTCAAAAAATACTCTTTTTCCCATTTTCCGACCGATCGTTCGTATGGGTGCTATATGATATAGTCATCCGATTTGGACAAATACTTGTAGAATTATGTAAAAGCACAAGAAACAAATAAATACAAAATTGCAGGATGCTACCATTAAAAACAAAAAAGTTTTTCTAACTAAGACTGTTTTTCAGACCTATCCTTTGTATGGCAGCTATACCATATAGTTGTCCGATTTTAATAAAAATTGGTAGGATTATAAAAAAACATAGAAAACCTACGATAACAAAGTTTGGAGTCGTTTCCATTTAAAAGAAAAAAGTTTTTCATACTAAAACTAGTTTTCCGACCGATTGTTCCTATGGGAGCTATGAGATATAGTCATCCGATCCGGTCGGTTCCGACATATTAGTAGTGTGCACCAAAAAGAAGACTCTGTGCAAAACTTCAGCTCGATAGCTTTAAAACTGAGGAACTAGTTCGCGTAGAAACAGACAGACAGACGGACAGACGGACGGGCAAAGCTCAATCGACTCAGCTCGTCACCCTGATCAAGAATATATATAGTTTATGGGGTCGGAAATGAATATTTCGATGCGTTGCAAACTTCTGGGCAAAATTATAATACCCTTTGCAAGGGTATAAAAATAGTATACACCCGGTCACCTTCGCCAGCTGTGAAGTAGCTAGCCAGGAAAACGCTTTTTAAACTCTGCCTTTCGGATTCGGCATTGGACTGTAGGTCCCTTAGAACTTAGAAACTCACAAGCCAAGAGTTGGAAAGAAGCTCGGCTTTGGCTCCTTAAGTCGCGAATACCCCTATTAAAACAAATGCAGCTTAAATTCAACAGAGAACTTAAATGGGAACAAAGCTATGCATCTCTTTATCAGATTTCTGTCTTCTAATTTACATTGTTGTAATGTTTTCCCTAATCTTGATGTTGCATATGTAACTGCCCCTGCGGCAGGCACTGAAACCGCATCGAGTACCCCCCTTGAAATTGCAACTCTTTTGTTTTGTGTTGGTTTCTCCATGTTTTTGGTTTTTGTTTATGGGCCAGGCGCATCACAGCGTGACACGAGTAGAGTTTCCGCCAGTCGCACTAATCTCTGATGTCTTAATTACTCAATTCGGTGGCTTTGCCTTTCTCCAATTCCAGCGGTGGGCCTTTCTAATGCGGCAGGTTGTGCGCTTTGATTGATTTACCAACTTGCGCAAGCGCTGCTCATCAGAAGTGCACATCGTAGCTTGACATCGGTTCGCACCGCCCCGCCGTCCCTGGCTCCGACGCGATCTTGTTTCGGCTGCGTCTGCTCCGGCACAGGCAGCGGCACAGGCAGCTGGAGCTCTAACAGTCTGTCTGTCGCTCGCTCCCCTTGGCACAAGTGCAGTAGCAAAAATGTTAACAATTTTTCAGCGCACAATGCTTGAACAGTCAGCGCCTGTTATTCGGTCTGGTCTTGGGTCTGGGTCTGGGACTGGGTCTGGTTAGAATCGTCTGTCTGGCGCTGTCGAAGTTGATGTTGAACGGCTTTTAATTTCATATTTTTTGTTCATATTTTTTTCATCAGCGCGTTCGCCGCGCTTTGGCTTAATAACACGATGACTACACGAAACCGAAACTCGAACCGGGAGGGGGGTGGGGGGCAATGGGAGCTGGATGGAGCTGTAATGGCCGCGTATCCGTTGCGGCAGCGGCAACGGCAGCCGCTGCTTTACAAGGCGAAATAATCGCCATCATTTTAACTAATGACCCGTTCCCAAGGCGGCGGCAGAGGCCGGGTTGGCGCTTTGTGCAGATTCATTCAATTTCAGCCGCCTGCTCCTAACTTAATAAACACGGGATCCCTGTTTGGGCCTGGGCCAAAAGAGTTCCAAAGAATGCCAAATGTTGTCTCGGATCTTTCTCTGGGTTTTCATATGTTTGGTACTCTTCAAGAAGGGGTAGATGCGGTCGATCTGAGAGAGAGCAATACGTGTTAGCCAAATGCAGGTTCTGTGTGCCAATGACTCATATAATGTTTCCCCCTGTCAGCTCCATCTCTTAGTTTCCATTTATACCACAAGTCTCTTTGGGATCGAGCAGAAACCAACGAGATGGTTTCGGATACAGGGTACTCCGTAGTCGTGCCGCTCTACAGCCGCCCTCTTACTTGTCTTTTTCGTCGTTTTTGGTTAGCAGGTAGAAGTAGAGTCGAGTTGAAATATTTGCGCATCTGCAGGAGCAGCGAGCACTTGAGTGGACTACGACGCCGACTTGGCTTTCTGCAGTGTCATTCCACTTAACTTGCCTTCTTTCACTTTGTGCGGGGATCTTCTTCATTTCAGCTTCGCGCGAATTGGTCGAGTTGGTTTCCTCCGCTTCTTCTCCGGCCTCTGCAAGCTGGCTGCAGCTTTCAATTTTGCGCTGTAACTCACGTCATCGTCGTCGTCGTCGTCGGCGGTCAGTTTAATGTGGCCAAAAAGCAACGTCGACCGCAACAAACAGCAGAAATCGAGAACGCTTCACTGGATGCCGCCGCCGCCACCGCCATTCGGCACGGATCAATGAAATGGAAATGCCACATGCTCCTGTATGATCGATCCCCCCCACCGCTCCCGCCTAACTCCCACTTTGGATATCAGTTTACCCTTTGGTTTGTGCCTGAGTAGAACGTACACACACACACACACACACAGAATCTCGTATTACACCAGGTCCGGGTCCCGGGGGGGTTTGCAGAACTTACCGATTCTTGGCTGCTGCCGCACGATCCCGCTGCCTCCGATTCTTAAACCAATTGCCCACTTGCGTGGGATTCAGACCCGTGGCCTTGGCCAGTTCACGTTTCTTTGTGGGATTCGGATAGGGATCCTGTAGGTACCATTCGCGCAGTAAACTTCGTGTACGCTCCTTGAAGCAGTGCGTCTTTTGTTCACCATCCCAGATGGTGGGTGGAAGCGGAAACTTTTTGCGCACTCGATACTTGTCGACGGGACCTGAAACCGGGAACGAAGTTTAGGTTTAACTCTCGCTTGGGGCAGAGCAGCTACTTACCCAGTGAACGACCGCGCAACTTCTCAGCTTCAATGTAGTGGGCCTCCAGCCACATGGCCTGCAGCTTGCCATACGAGGCTTTTGTAAATTTATGATTCTCTATTATTGCATAAAGTTCCCTGCAAGAAACAACAACAACGGAAAAAGAGTGGTTCAGTTTTCTGGCCAGAGTAAGGGCAAAGCCACCCCTAACTAAAACGCCTTGTTTATATTTTGAAACAATTTCATAAGCAGGAGGCAATGCGGCTGTCGTCACTGGCGTTGACAGCTCTCGGCTGAGTACATCAAATGATTTTAATTGGAAGTCATTTATTTACCAACTCAGAGCAATCAAATCACTCGCCCGGCCGTACACATGGAACGGATAGCTCGTACATAGGTACATGCGGACATTGATTGATTGTGTATTCCCTAACAGCGGCGGAGTATGTTTATGGATCTACTCAATTGTCAGTCGGTTGACTTGGCCATAAATAGTTGTAATAACTATCAATGCTCTCATGCCCCAACTCATATCAGTTAGACAAATATTTGATAACCTGTTTGTCCACTCGACCATTCAGTTTTATGGCCAGCAAATTGTCAATTAAAGCTTTGAATACGATGAGAAAATAGAAAATGCAACTGCCAAGGCTGCCACATACTGTCGGGGGGGGGGGTCTTCTTGAGTTGACATTAGACTTGAAGCTGATTCTTAAAGTTTATGTCTAATTTTATAAGCTAGTTTTCGAGTTTATGCTGAACTTTTGGCCTTATGGTTTCGAGAATCGAATTGAAATCTTAAGAAAAGGAAATTAAAATGATCCACAAACTGTATTGGAGTATTTTCGAACAGGCTGACACATATCATGAACGTAAGTTTGATTAAGTAAACACCTAAATATGTATTCTATTAAAAATTAGACTTTTCCAGTTTATTGAAGGTTTGTTAATGATACTAGAGGAGATCGTGTGCTAAACACTTAACTGTTTTTGGAAATGGCCGATCCATTCTAGATTTGGGGTATTTAGAGCCTAAAATGCCAATTTGGAACCTTTCTAAACACATTTTATGGGGAACCAATGCTGTTGTCTTAACTCTCTTTGATATTATTGTACAGCATTACACATTAGCTTTACAATAAGCTTTACCAATTAATTCTGCGATTTTTTTAAACGAAGATATACCTTTTTCGAAATCATGTGTTCAAAAATATGCAATTTTCTCTTGCCCAAAAATATGCTATAATTTTTAAAATCCCTCTAGTTGCTTGATTTTTGACTACAAAACAAACAACGGAACCTAATATGGCCATTTTGATTCAAATAGGGTAATAAATGGATATTAATAAATATCCATTGGCTGATTTTCAGTATATTTTTGGACTGGATATGTCTTAAATATTTTTTTAATCATTCAACGGAGCTGAAAATCAACCAAAGATCTTCATTTCACAAGCTATTGGCGCCAGCTGTAGAGTAGCTAGCCATGAAAAAGCCTCTCAAACTTACGGCATTAAGCTTGTCATCCTTTTTTCCTGTGTGAAAACAAGTTTCAAAAGTGCCAAGAGATGAAGATATGTCTTAAATATTCTTTTAATCATTCAACGGAGCTGAAAATCAACCAAAGATCTTCATTTCACAAGCTATTGGCGCCAGCTGTAGAGTAGCTAGCCATGAAAAAGCCTCTCAAACTTACGGCATTAAGCTTGTCATCCTTTTTTCCTGTGTGAAAACTAGTTTCAAAAGTGCCAAGAGATGAAGACAACCTTGGATTGGCTTTTTAGAAGGTGAAAGACCAATATTTCTTAGATAAATTGAATCGTTTTGTCTAGTATATATATAATATGTGATCTTCAGGTTCAAAAATACATAGTTTTGTTTAATTAGTGCAATGTCAACTCAAAGAAGGAATTTTATTACTACGATCTTTAGCAATCCTTTATCGGGTCGATAAATGGTTCTGATTACTAAATATCCAGTTGGACCGAACCTTCTATCTATAAAACTGTAAGAGATATGTCAATGATTTGGCAATAAATGTAAATAGACTTGATCTATTGGACCGGACAGGATCCCCAAGCCATCTAGCCATTTAAATGGTAAAATATCATATTTTTTATCGTTATCCAACAAGAGAGGAAGTAAAAGGCAGAGTTCGGAGTAATTATAAATAACTGAGACATAACTTATAACAACAGAAATGCTGTTTATGCTTTCTAAACCACATATCTGCCATTTATAGAGTAACTTAACACATTTAGGAGGAACAAACAAACTTGAACCTTTCTAGAATTCAGCTGGTATATTCTATATACATATTTCTAGACAGGGCTAAATCAAATAGGGAATTCATTCTGCTGAAGAATAAGCATAAGCTTAATGGGTACGAGTATGCTTTCCTCTGTCTTCTACAATCAATTGCAAGGAACTAATCAAATACAAATCTCTGAAGGACCTAGGTTTCCTAGACTTTTAGGATTTTAGCTTAGAAACTTCCTTCCCAACCCTACCAAATCATAGCCTAGGCTAATATACAAGGCCTAGACAAATTCCCACTCAAATATTGCTTTCATTCTTCGACATCTTCGATTACTTAGAGATGACCTCAGCGAATGGTTTTAATTATGTATTATTAACTCAACGCACTTTATGAAATAGCAGCACAACTCATTAACTAATTGGGAATTATGTTAATTAGATGTACGTTTGTATTCAATTTAACATATGAGTGGGCCGAAGTAACACCATTCTAAGCTAGGCGGAAAGTTTCGGGTCCAGAGATTGGTCTTATAGATTTAGTTTTTAGCCTGGCTGTTTTTTAACTTTACCCTGAATTTCATAACTACGTTTTAACTAATTGAATACTAACAAGAAAGAAAGTCGGTCAAGCCCGACTATAACATACTCTGTACCAAGAAAATTTGTCTTTTGATCATAACTCGAAAACCGTTCATCCGATCTTCTTCATTCCCTTGGCGGATCGATAAGTTATCCTAATAACTAAATATGGACAAAAGGAACAAGCCATCTATCTTCAAAACTGTGGGAGATATGACGTTTTTTCTAAATTGCGGTGACTGGAGGGGGCGTGGCAAAAATTGAAAATAAACTTAATCTGCCTGCAGACATAAGAATCATATGTCCCATATATGTCAATCCTCTATCTCTTACCATCTCTGAGATCTGTGCGTTCATACGGACAGACAGACGGACGGACAGACGGACAGACGCACATGGCTATATCGACTCGGCTGTTGATGCTGATCAAGAATATATATACTTTATGGGGTCGGAGATGCTTCCTTCTGCCTGTTACATACTTTTGCACAAACTTATAATACTCCGTGTACCTACGGTACAGAGTATAAAAATATGAAGATTGTGAAACCGGCTTTAAGCTTTTCAAGAAGTAGCCGCAGAAAAGCCTTTCTTACTCACTCTTGTAGGAAATTTAAGCCTTAATAAGAATTTAATTTTAGTTGGAATGTTGATTTTAGGAAATCGATGCGCATTTTTAAAAATAAGATTTTTTCTACATATGTCAAAATTGATCGAAATATTGTTTTAAGAAGTAAATTTTTTGTTAGAACAGGAAGTACTAAGATATTGTACAAGTGCATTTAAATCCAGGTAGCTGCATTGGGAGCAAGGGGAACTTGAGAACAGCTCAAGCCAAACCCTTAAAAGGGGACACATCTGTTAGCAATAATACGTAACGTAAGTATAGTTCTTATGTACCTTTGTTACTTGGGCTCTATTATTGTTATTATTGTAATATGTTACTTGGGAGGGGCAAAACCTAATTGCATAAAAAGAAAGCCCAAGTCCAAATAGTGTATCATTTCAGATCCTAGCTGAAACACTCACAAATCAGTGTATTTTACCCAGTAATCTGTTTACACACAAATATATCATGATAAATGCGCTAGAAAGTATGCTAACTTAATCATTTTGTGCTTAAACGAGATATCTTAAAGTCTTATAAAGCAGATTCGAACGTAGTCCACACTGTACATTCACTGAAATTGGGGGTACAATCAAGAATATATCAAGGCAAATAGAAAATAATTTGTTTAAATATATAAATAAACTTAGCATACTTTGTGGGTCTTTAGATAGGGTTTCTTTTGTAAGAGCCAAGGCCTCTCAAAATCTGCAAAAGTTTGTGGCAGTTCAACTCTATAGAAAACACCAGAGCTCGGTTAAGGGACAGGTTCCAGAGCTTGTTTAGTCTAAGCTTTTGTTTCAAGTCTTGATTCATAGCTTCTTAGATTGCTTTTAATATTCTACTCTATTTTCGATGAATGTAAGAGATTAATGATATGTTTTTTTCCATTTTTGCTGTTCTTAAAGCAACGCTTCATATTTTTGACTTGTTTCTTATTTACAGAACCGAACTGAACCATTTTCCAAAATCTGTTCGATTTGAAGACTTAAAATAAGCAAAGTAATATAGTCAGGCCTTATAAAGTTCTACTCATCATATTATCATTATGTTAAGAGGTATAGAAATGTTAACTTATCGGAAGAAAGAAAATAGCTCTAGAAGTAATTCCTTCTTAGTGATTCTTAAACTAAAGCTTTACTTTTACGAAAATGGCAGAAAATAGTAACTTTTGCGATAGTTTATCTCTGCTAGGGAGTGTGCTTAGCTTTGTTTTTAGAGTGTATTACCATCCATTAAGCAGGACCTCTACTGATTAACAGGTTTATAAGGAAAGAAAGCAACTTTGAAAATATTCCGAAACCCTAGATAAGACATGACTTAAAAGAGGAAAGATAATATGAATATCAATCAACTTTGCAAAGTTAAAGATCTACTTCTTATAAAAAGCAAGGCAAAAATTGACAACTGGTGGTAAAACTGGAACTGGGATCGAGTTGGTAATTCTCTGAAACAGACGAATAAAGGCAGGTATAATGGAAATCGGATATTGATCAAGTAAGCATAGGTTAAGAGCCTTGATATGAACTAAGGGAGCTGTCTTTTATAACTCTGTTACCCGTAAGCAAAAAGCTAAGGAATCGGTTCACGAACCGAACCTTAAACTGCCAACTGGTTCGAAACTTCGATCAGGTTTTCAGCCTTACATTCTACACCAATAAGTCCACTATCATCAGTGTACTTTCTTCTTCTAGGCTAATCTTCATTCCTTCCTTGTTTCCCTGTCTATCAATTGGCCAACCAACTGAATTTAACTAATCCAATCCAGCTTATAAGCCCACATTCTAGAGTTCTCTGGAATTCGATTCATTTCTCAATGAATTATTTCCGGTTTTGGCACATTCAAATTTAAACAAAAAGCGATTTGCTGTTGGCAGTGAAATGTGAGAATTTGTGAATCTGTTTTCTTTTTTTTTGGTTTTTGGTACTGGTAGACGGAAGCCGAAATGTCAGAGAGTCTGTCTTTTGGCATTGTGTTCGGGTCGGTGTTTTATTAATCAAGCCTGCTCCATTCTGCGAGTTCTTTAATTAGTAAATTAATGCCTTTGTTTATTAATTTGGCGACTCATTGTGTGCTCATTACGGACCCAACACACACACGCACACACACACATGCACAAAGCTCATCAGATGGAAGGAAACTATCAAATAACCAGCGTCGCGTCGTGTCGCATTGCATCGGTTGGGTCGTCGAGGTTAATCAGGGCTGATATTTGAGCTTGACGGCTCTTGTGCTGCCTACCTGAAGTTTCCCACATGATAGGCCACAACTGCCCTGGCCCGGAGCACCGCCTCACAGTTGAGTATCTCGTGCATGTTGGGCAGGGCGACCGGCAGGCTCCATAGGAAGCGAGCCAAGCGCTCGATATCGCCCGAATCCTCCAGAGTCTTGCATACGATTTCCACTTGGGCGGCGGAGAAGGCCAGTGTGGGTACCGCCAGTATCGGACTGGGTGCTATAATCTGATGGTGTGTGGGCGAGAAGGTCTCTGAGGGCGGCTGTTTGCCCTCCGTCGGTCCAACGGCCATTTTATGCGTTGAATCCACTGTGAACAAATTCGCATACTATTCCGCACCAGAACGAAGCAATTTTGCCCGGGGATAGTGTCTCGATCACAATCACTGAATCACTTTTCTTGGGGTTAGCACTCGGACGCGGATGGCTGGGGCATTTTCCAGATATGTGTAAGCGGGATCACTCGCGGCAGGAGGTGGACGAGTCGGAATCAAAATCGAAATGAATGCCAATGAGCCAGCTCATGAATGCGATACCCGGCGAGGCGCAACTGCAACTGCCGCTGCCGCTGTGGCCGTGGATCCCAATCCGCTTTTGTAGAGACGCCACTGGGCGTGCTATGATATAACTGTATAAACGATCCACCAACCGTACCAACCGAGCGCGCAAAAAATACGTCAAATAATGGTCTTGTAACTGAGCTGCCTACTATGCGAGGCAACGACGACGGCGACGGCGACGACCGATGTACTCTGGCTGTGGATGTGAATGGTGACGATGGCAACGGCGCACAACAATGACGCGCCACAGATACAGATACTCTGGCAGCTAGCTAGCTCAAGCTACCGCTACCGCTGCCAGCTGCAGATACAGATACAGAAACGAGTTGTTGCCACCAATACCAATACCAACAGCAACACCAACACCAACAACAGCAACAGCAACTACCAGTTTGCTTCTGAAACACCACCATGCCATAAGGCAGAGGGTAGGCGTTGCTGCTCTGGGCTATCAAGGCGCTGAGTGGCTTGGCTGTGCCTCTATAGCCATCCCGTTTCAATGGCCGAGCATTTGCCTGGGACCCGGTTTCGGGCACAGCCGTCTCGCTCTTGCGGCTGCGGTGGTGTAGCCTCGACTTGGTCACGTTTAAATGAAATGTATATAAGCCCTACACACACTCACGCACAGGCACACACACACACACACACACACACATACACATACAGTTGCATTTTCCGGAAAAGGCAACAATAGGGGGTTGGGGTTGCGCGATTGGGCTGAGCTGAGGTGAGGCAAAGGCAGTTCCTGATATTGATAAAGAAATCAAATAAAACAGCCAAGCAAATGTGCCTGAAATCATTACAGTGGGCAAAAAACAATTGAAACCGTTTGGGATTTGAAATTGGAAACCTTTTAATGGATTAGCCATCTCACTTTAATGGGCTGTTTTCTTAAAACTAACCTTTTCCAATTTGAGAGAACTTCTATTCGATGGTCTCGTATCCGAGCTAAGACCTGGTGTTCCTGGAAAGAAGCATTTTTGAAAGCATTTTAAAAATATTTGCTGGTTTTTAAGAGCAGGTTTCAAGTCTAGTCGAGTGACTGTTATCATAAAAATCGGAAAGTTGTTGTCTTATAAATGGAAAATTGATAGGGAGAACTTATCGAATCAAAACTTTATTCACTGAAGAATAGTTTTAGAAATCAGTTCCATTTCTTGCATCAATCACATCAACTTATACTGTTTCAATAAACTCCCAATTCTAACTTCAGCAGGCTTTCACTGTTGACTGCTGTTTCCCGACTGTCTCTCCATGCCATCATCACTTTAAGCAGTTGAGAACTGCAAAAAGCAAAGGAAAAACAGACAATTAACATTGCAAGTCATCTTCTTGGCGTTAGGCTTAAGCTTTGGGGCTCCAGTTTGAAGACTCTAAGTTTGAAGACTTGAGCCAGCTTACATCGCTAGTTAAACATCAGAAATATCGGCAAAGAAATCCAAATAGTTTAAAAACTTCAATGATAATGTGAGTATCACCATGTTTTCTTTGGCCTTGGTCTCTTTGAATAAGCACTTTCTTTGGAAGAATCTAAAACTGGTATGAAATTTCCCAGAATTTAAATAGAACATAATTTCATATTCTAATGCAGAAGCCTACAAATTACTCAATCAGACTTTAACATTGGGATGTTTGAGTCTTGAAATAATCATGAAGTTGAGAGCAGCACAAACACTGATTCAATTTTCTGTGCAGCATTAGCACCGATGAAACCAAAGAGGAGCTTATACTGTGTGTGTGGCGGCAGCGCTGCCTTTGAGAGTCTACCTACGCGCAGAAGAAAGCGAAGTGCCGGCCCATGATACAACGAAAGCTTACAGAGCGCTCTCAGCTCAGTACGTATAACTTTTAGTTTGTGGCGGATTCTTGGGAAAAAATCAAACGATATACTTGCCTATTCCTACTATAGTTTTATGTGCCGGCCACTGTTCTAATGCAGCGATGTTCAAGAAGAGAGGCTCTCTGTCTCTCTTCGACACTCACTGAAGCATTATTTCGGCAAGCATTCGGCGTGAATTACCGAAAGTGTTCGGCCCCTGGGGGCTATGGGTGAACATCGCTGTTCTAATGCTACTTAGCAAGATTTGCTGCTCTAACCTCGCTCAAAAGCTAAAAGCTCTAAAAAATGTCTGTCACAAAGCTTAAGCATGGCGCCAGAAAGAAGACAGCCGCATTGCAAGTCTGTTTTCCTTTCATTACTTTTGCAATTCTCAACTTCTTCTTTGTAAAAAGCCTACTAAAGATAATGGACTGGAAAGTTCTTGGTATAGAATGGCATATGTTGTAGGCAACACAACTTTCTCACTTCGAGCCGGCAATACTCGCTAAGTATTTTCATATTTTTCATTCTTTGCAGCAAAATTACATTGGAATTGAACCACTGTAACTGCAGCATATTGTGTAAGTGTAGCAAAATGTTTGACACCATGTGGTCTGGTCGCGACTCTACTCCCGCCCCTATTGCCATCCATTCTCAGCCGTCACAACCCCGAAACCCCAACTGCATGGCAAAAAATTCACGTTTTTAGTTTGGCACACACACAAAAAAAAAGGAAGGCAAAAAACAGAAACTTTTGATTATGCCCTTTGAATAAGGGAAATGTTAGGCGAGATTTTTGCTTTTGCTGCTTCATCATACTTAGGACCTGACAGCAGAATGGACCCGGGGTGAGGACACGCTAATGTATCGTTCGCGCTTTGTCCGAAGTGTTAACAGATTAGTTGTTTACATGCCACAAGTAAATGAGTTTTCCAAAATTGCCGCCATGCAGAGGCGTGCCAACCCAATCCCAATCCCAATCCCAGTCCAACCCCACCACCACCACCTTCGCTGTACATACATACTGTCCGTATGTATTGCACCTCATCGTCGCATCTCGCCATTTCGTTCTTTCGTTCTGGCCGTGGAACCGGTGTCATATGCTCGCTGCTGGCTGTGTCGTCGCTTCTCTTGTTAAATCTGAACGATGACTTTTTGAGTAGTTGGTTGAGCATTTAGGATAATTGCATTACGTGAGCGGCTACTGATTGCGCACCATGGTATTATTGTGTACCATGTATATGGTATGAGTGGGTACATACCAACAGATATAGGTATAGGTGTGTCGCTGTAGCTATAGATACCAGAAGCGATATGCAATACATACCCACATCGAGATGGCTTAGATTGGGTGCCGCTTCTCCTTGCGCCCCCAAAGGCGTTCATTATCGGTATCGAAACACCTTTGATGCGATGCATTTGTCACCGGGACAGACAGATAAAAGTAGCCAACAGATGTGAGAATATGCCGGCTGCAAAGGATTCGCTTGGATAATTGGAAAAATTGTATATATAGAGCTTTGTTTGCTAAGCGGTCTCTTTAAAGGATTGCGTTTGATCGTTTCCTTCTGGTTATTACTTTGCTTTTTCTTATTTTTTTGTATCGGGAGGTTTGGATCTCAATAATATGTAGAAGGTTCTTGGGCATGCCCTCAAAATAGACTAAAAATACTGGCCCAGTCTTGTCAAAACCACACTTTCTATGGGATTGATAACTTCTATAAGCCAATCACTGTAAAAAACCTGATTAGAGGCAACAGAAATACCATAAAAGAAAGATGATCCCATCAGAGAGGAGCTGAACTACCACCTAGAAGAACGATATTATTCCAAAGACAAGTTTAGAGTTGCACAATCTTCAATTCTTTATAAAACTAAACTTTTTACCAGAAATAGCAAGCGGGAACACAAAGTGTTACCTTTCCAATTGGATGGCACAGGAAATCACAGTTCATTTCATTTGGGATACGGATATCATGCATTCCGGCAAGAAGTTTACGAGCTGTTTACTGGTTTAGTTCGGTTGATCCTATAATACTTTATAATAATGGAATAGACTAACGATCTTGTATTTAGAAAAGACCCGGCTTACCGGGTTGTATTAGACCAAAAAGCGCAGAATTTTAAACCTTTTTTGTAGTATTCCTACTGCTTCTGCACACTGGCGCAGAGTATGTTAAGTTTGTATAAATGTATGTAGATCTGTTTGAATCGGCTGTTGGTGCTGATCAAGAGTTGATACCTTCGGGTTGTTAAAAACATTTGCAGAAACTTACAGGGCATAAAAATATTCATTATTATGTATACCCGTTACTCGAAGGGTAACAAGAAAGAAAGTCGGTCAAGCCCGACTATAACACACTCTGTACCAAGAAAATTTGTCTTTTGATCATAGCTCGAAAACCGTTCATCCGATCTTCTTCATCCCTTTGGCGGATCGATAAGTTATCCTAATGACTAAATTTGTCCAGAAGGAACTACCCATCTATCTTCAAAACTGTGGGAGATATGACGTTTTTTTTAAATTGCGGGGGCGGGAGGGGGCGTGGCCAAAATCGAAAGTAAACTTGATCTGCCTGCAGACATAAGAAGCATATGTCCCATACATGCTAAACCTCTATCTCTTACCATCTCTGAGATCTGTGCGTTCATACGGACAGACAGACGGACAGACGGACATGACTTCGCTGTTGATGCTGATCAAGAATATATATACTTTATGGGGTCGGAGATGCTTCCTTCTGAATGTTACATACTTTTGCACAAACTTATAATACTCTATGTACCTACGGTACAGAGTATAAAAAGGGGTACTAAAGTCGTGCAAATGTATGCAGCAGCCAGAAGGAAGCATTCCTGACATTATAAAGTATATGTATTCTTGATCAGCATCAACAGCCGAGCCGAGGTAGCCTATCTTTTCGTCCGTCTGTCCGCATGAACATATAGATCTCAGAAACTAAAAGAGCTAGGGTAACTAAATTTTTAATGTAGGTTAACCCCAACCCTCGCAATAAAAAATGTTGAATTACTCCAACACTTTTGAATATATCAAGCTCTATATGCAATGTATGTGCTCAATATCTACAATCTCAAAAATTTTCAGAATGATTGGATAATAAATGGCAGAATTAAAAGGGTTGTTAAAAACATTGCATACTTTTCAGAGCATTATGCGCCAACTGACACACTTATATGAATGTTAATGCTCTGTTAAATCACATAAGGAAAGGCTATTTAATATTGATTTCACTGATTAATGGTTATATCGAGGAAGCACAGAACCGACTTTAACTTTCGCTCCCGTTTTTCTCAGTGTATAAGTGTGTACAAAACGAAATGCAGCACTTAACAGTTGAAGTGCTATTAGAGACTGTTCTACCTATAGTACTAAGGAGTTAGCATGTAAGAACAAAGTTCCTTACGTATGCTTAAATATCAAGCAAAAGCTATTTTCGACAAAGATAGGTATTGGGTGGTCTAGGCATACTTCAATATAAATCAGAGCAGGCTCACGGCTTAAAAATTGGTTTTTACCAAAACAACCACCACATACACATTTGTTATTGCTTTAGCTTTGTCTCAAGCAAAGAAAAAAGAGTGAAACGGAAAAACATACGAAGTTAATTATATGATTTGCTTTGTTTGGTGCTATGCGCAGTGTCTATGATCCGTGCGCATGGGCCGTGAGCACCCTTATCCCTGTATAAATCAATTGATTAGTAATCCAACAGACTTGTAATGTTCGCTACGATTTGGTACTCTGAAGCGCTCTAAAAAACGGTTTTATCGTTTCCCTAATATCTAATATCTAATATCTGAACCTATGTTCAGGTTGTATCGGTTTCAGGTTCTCTTAAAGAATGTATCATAGGTTTCGGAACGTGATTTGAATCGGTTTAACGCTAAACGTTCTTATTTGCTGGCTTGAATATGAATTTAGAGTCTTCCGCAACATCTATATAAGATTCTCCTTCCTTTCGGGTTTTGTGATCAGACATCTCTAAGATTCATCTACCAAATCAATTAGCTTGAGATTAACAATCAGATTTGGCTTTGCCACCCTGCAGCATTATTCCATTTCACCCAACCCTTCGAACTCGACAAACTCACCCAAAGTTCAACTTCAAAAAAGCAATCGCAATTCCATTTCAATTGGCTAACGAACCATTCCGTTTTGGGTATATAATGTCATATTGTTGACAAACTACGCTTGCGGTGCTAATCAAAATATCCAACTCTGCAGGAGTACAGCTCACATTTTATAGCTACACTCGCGACCGGGTGACAAACTGTGTCACTGGCCCAATCGAATCATACGCCCAGTGGTCCATTAAATGACAAAATACACGGACCACCCCGGCAGCAGCCAGGAGGAGATGCCAGCCACCGACCATAGACAGACAGCTGCACAAAAGGCTGGAATGTAATTAGGCCAAATGCGAATGCCGTTACGTTAACGCACTGAAATCCATTTTGCAAAAACAATTAAAAGGCAATTAAAAGCTTTTGGGCAAACTTTAAAGGGACTCGCCATGAAGTCAACCGCAAATTGTCGAAACACACAGAAAAAATGAAAGTTAAATAAACGGAAAACTGACAACAAACGCAAAGCTAGCGAACCGTTTTAATAGACTCGGAGTAGAATTTGTTGAGGCGCCCGCGGGCAGAAAGTAGAATTTGAAAGGAGCCTTTTACATATGCATGCAGGGTACTTCGGACAGAGAGATAATTTAAATCTATTTTTTTGTGTGTCTACCCCACTGCGACTCAATTTATTTGAAATAATTTAATCTGATTTCATGTACCTGAATATTTATATGCTTTTGGGCAAGAACGAGGGTTGTTGGGGTCATGTGGGCAATACCCACAATAAAGAATCTAGACAAACAATTTCAACACCTAAATGTCAATCAATTGGGGTCTCCTTTTAAGCTTTCACATGTGACCCGGACCCCACACAGTCACAACTAAGGGCAACCAAACTCGATTTAAACGTTACACAAATTGTTTTGCCTGTCTTGAGGTTACATGGCTCAAACCTTTGCAGTTCGTTCACCCGGGCCAACAACAATTTCAGGGTAATTAAAAAGTTGTCGCTGCAAATATTTAATATTTTAATTTATACGAAATTCAATAAATCGACAAATATCAAAGGAAAACGGCGGAGCAGAGTGAAAAAAAACAGCAGCAGCGGAGCAGTGATTGAAAACCAACAGGGAATAACTTCATAAGAATGAAGGGACACGGACACAACGAGCGGCAGCACAACGCTGATGATGATGATGATGAAAGATCGGCGCTGTCTCAAGGTATTCGTTTAATTTACATCGTTCCTGCGACTGCAGACGCGCCGGCGTTTAGGCAGCCCGGGCCCAGTTCGAGTCCCAGTCGCATATTTGTGGTGATGCTGGTGGCTGGTGGCGATTGGGCCGCATTCCATGGTCATAAGGCCCGGGCGGCAGCCCCAAGAAATATCTTAGGGCATTAGGTTGCTCAAGTATGTCGGGAATTTACGGCAAATGTATTGAGCTGCATTTAATAATTATGATGAGGATGAGGCAAACTGGAAACTGGAAATGGAATTGGTGGAGAATCACCCAAAAAGCAATCGAACGAGCAACCGCATTATGTTGGCTGATTTTTCGGCTGTTTCGCCTAATGGATATGTCAGACAGATGGGACGTGGGACGTGGGACGGGGACAGAGACGGCTCAGTGTCATCTGCTTGCTCAGGCCATGAGCATCAGGAGCAGCAGCAGCAAGAACATTTGGACTGGCTACTGTTCAGTCAAAGCTACGCATATTAATCAACTTACCACTGAGCAAAATGTGGCCAATACACTGAGAGAAGAAGAAGTGGAAAACTTGATCTGCTTGCAAGTAAGAAGAGTAAGTATGTCCCTTACATGTCAAACCTCTGTAATCTTAGCATCTCTGAGATCTGATTGTTGGTACAGGCTAGAGATGAGCGCGTGTCGAATACTTTTAACACGACACGAGCTTAACACGAATGACATATTAAAAAACTACAGAAAAGTTAACTTTTTGTTACCTTGCAGCAAGCTTTTCTGACTAAGACTGCTTTTCAGACCTTACTTTTCTATGACAGCTATACTATATAGTTGTCCGATTTCAACCAAACTTTGTGGAATCATGGGAAGACATGGCAAACTAAGAAATACAAAGTTTGGTCGAAAACAAAAAAGTTTTTCTTACTAAAACTAGTTTTTCGAACGATCATTCGTACTGCAGCTATATGCTATAGTCATCCGATTTGGACAAAACTTTGTAGAACTGTGTAAATGCATATCAAATTAGTAAATGCCAATTTTAAGAACAATTCCATTGAAAACAAAAAAGTTTTTCTCACTAAGACTACTTTTCAGACTCTATTTTTCTATGACAGCTATACCATATAGTTGTCCGATTTCAACCAAACTTTGCGGAATCATGGTAAAGCCAAGCAAACTAAGTAATACAAAGTTTTGAATCGTTTCCATTGACAACAAAAAATTTTTTCTCACTAGAACTAGTTTTTTGAATGATTGTTCCTATGACAGCTATATGCTATAGTCATCCAATCCAGCGGGCTTTAACAAATGTGCATCGTATTTGTTCTAAAAGTCTTCGTGCAAAGTTTGGTTAAGATAGCTCTCAAACTGACGGAGGAGATAGCCTAGAAAAGGCCTAAATTAACTCAGCTCGTCATGCTGATCAAGAATATATATACTTTATGTGGTCGGAGAGCTTCCTTCTATGCGTTACAAACATCCCGACAATGTTGTAATACTCTCTGCAAGGGTATACAAAAGTGCTGCAATGGTTTTTATACTCTGTACCGAAGGTACATAGAGTATTATAAGTTTGCGCAAAAGTATGTAACATCCAGAAGGAAGCATCTCCGACCCCATAAAGTATATATATTCTTGATCAGCATCAACAGCCGAGTCGATATAGCCATGTCCGTCTGTCCGTCTGTCCGTCTGTCCGTCCGTCCGTCTGTCTGTCTGTCTGTCCGTATGAACGCACAGATCTCAGAGATGGTAAGAGATAGAGGTTTGACATGTATGGGACATATGTTTCTTATGTCTGCAGGCAGATCAAGTTTATTTTCAATTTTGGCCACGCCCCCTTCCGCCCCCGCTATTTAGAAAAAACGTCATATCTCCCACAGTTTTGAAGATAGATGGCTTGTTTCTGCTGGACATATTTAGTTATTAGGATAACTTATCGATCCGCCAAAGAAATGAAGAAGATCGGATGAACGGTTTTCGAGTTATGATCAACAGACAAATTTTCTTGGTACAGAGTATGTTATAGTCGGGCTTGACCGACTTTCTTTCTTGTTAAACTTCAACCGAGCCAAAGTTAACTTTTCTTTACTTTTACCTGCTGTTTTTGTTGGCTTGCTACCAGACTCACATTTGCTGCCCACCACTGCTTTATACGATCAAAAGTGATTACTTTATTTTGTCGAAACCGTACCGGAACCGCTTTTTTTTAGCTGCAACTGAGTGTTCTGTACCAAAAATGTGGAGTCTAGAATGCTGGTTTTAAAAAATCCTCTAAATATCAGTCCTTTATTTGGTTCTGATTATAAGAAACGGCTGATAAGGTAAGCAGTTACATTTTCTGGTATTATTCTCTGAATTAGACTTAGATTTAGTAGACTTAGGAATATGACACAATGCAATCGCGCAGAGGGTAGTTTTGATCTCCCAGATTGGTTCGAAAACCGAGAAAATTTGATTATAAGGTAATGCAGACACTCCGATGGAGACACGAGGACCTTCGCTTAAGTTTCAATAGCAAAGTGAAAGTCTGGCCTCGAACTCAGCCCATACTAAAACGTAGAACAGCTGCCTAAAAAGATGAACCCCTCCCCCGTTCACGTTCTCCCATCCAATTTCTGCAAGTGTACCAGCCTCACATTGGCCAACAAACGTGACATCCTTGTCGACCATCGTCAAGTGATACGCGGCACGGAACAAGCATGAAATCTTCATCAGTTCAGGTTCGAGTCCCAGCCCAGCCCCAAAGGCAAAGATTAAGCTGGTGTGTGTGCGTTGGCTTTTTTGTGCGACACTTTGGCTGCTGTCGTGCCACTTTTGATATTGCCACGCAAAAAGTGTGAAATTGTCGAACTACTGCCAGCCAGGAGCAGGCTCCAACTGGGACTGGTTACCTGCAGCTTTAATTAAGTCATTAACACCAGGGACCGGGGCCAGTCGGGGGACCCGGGGACCATATCGAGTTTACCATTTTTGGTCAAAATGAGTCGTTCGGAAATGGTCCGGCTGAAACGATACTGCACACACCGCAATTGCTCTCCCACGGTCCTCAGCCCGGCAATGCTAATGAGATGCCGAATTAGTTTTGCATAACAAGCACTAACTGGTTAATTGCGGCGATATCTGTTTTCCAGCCACCACCTCCTAACCAGATTGTCTTAATCGGTGCTAAAAAGCCATCATTATACGATGCATACCTCAAGTAATTACAACGGGTGGCCCCCCTAACGATCCGCGCCGACATACGTAGACACAGACAACGGTCGATCATTATGAAAAAAAAACACACACAAAAAAGAGAGCACACACAATTATCAACGAGCTGCGGAGTGTCAATTAATGATGATCAGCCAGTGCCCTCCATCCCGGCCGCCACTCACAAGAAAGAAACGTCAAACTGCGCGTCAAATGGGCAATGAGCTTAATTCGTTGCGCCTGCGCAGATCCCCGCCCGGGCAATTGCTTTTGAATTGCCTTTGTTTCAGGGGCCCCTTGCCATCGGCAGCCGCTTTGTTGACACTTACTGCCGGTTACGTGTTACGTGTTGGCCTTTTCCGGACGCTACTCCGCTTATAAATTGTTGTAACGCCTACCCGGCGGCGTTCCTCTCTGCGTTTTTTGGCAAGAGGGTGTGACCATTGTGGTTCCCTCTGGTCATAACTCATTAAGTGTGTGGAGCTGGCGACGGCGACTGCCTATTAATTAGATAGGTATCTTGAGGAATTGCCCATTCTCAAAATAGTCAGCGAGCATTCGCGTAATTAGATTTGCTTTTCACAACATTTACGTTGGGTCATTTGGCGGCTGCGACTCCAAATAACTGAAGCAATTAATCACCGGCCCGAGCTCTCCGGGGCCAGCCAAGTGTAAACGCTCGGCTGCCTTGCGGTTTGTCGCAATTTATGAGGTGATAATTAGTCACTGGAAGCCGCAAAACTGTCATAATATTGTAATTAACATTAAATTTAAATGCCACCACAACTTTCACCCCAGCAGCCCCTGCCCCGCCCACCCGCAAGAGTCCTGTTCCTGGTCTGACCAAGCGCTGGTTTCCTTATTGACTCAAAACCGGAAATGAGTCTCTGGCCCAAGTCAAATCGATCGATAACATCATTGACGTGGCAGAGAAGAACGGGGCAGAAACAAAAAAAAATAGCTGGAAGTACAGCAAATCCGCAAACTAATCACAAAGAAGGAAATGAACGGGGCAGTAAAATGAAACGTGGCTAACAAAATATTCAACTAAAGGCAACGCAATCGGAGTCGGAATCAAATCAACTTCAGCCGCAGCATCAGGCAATGCAATTTGAGTCAAGGAACCATTTTTGTGATGTCCATTGGACACCTAAGGATTTGCCGTTGTGCTGGGTAGCTGCAGTAGCTGCAACATGACTTAAGTGTTATACGGTCGGAGAGATCTTTGATAAAGTTTCTTGGGAAACTGCAGCATCATGGTGAAAGGGAAGGGAAGGGAAATTTGGAATTATAACAAATTTGATATGGTTTATTTGTAGGTTTCACTGTATTCCAAGCTGGCAGTTACATGGATCTGCATTTTTAACTTAAAAGCTGTTTAAGAATTGCCTTTTTTTGAATGAAAACTCGTTTTAAATGTTGTTCTTGGCGCTGGCGATTGTTTTGGAGTCTTAGGAGCCGTCGATTGCTCGCGTGCTCTGACGTTTCGGCAGCTCTACGACTCTCTCTCTCTCTCTGATACAAGTGCTTTGCCCACCTGCCCTGAATCATATAAATTGACTACGTTGAATGAAAAGTAGAGTAGTTTTTGTATATCAAGTCAATCTTGGTCAAAATGGTATAAAAACTTAGCTTCTCTCTCACTTTTTTGGGGTTAAAACTTTTAGGAAATGGTTAATCTTGTATTCTATTTGTAGCAGGGCTGCAAACCCAACAAATTTATTGGATCTCCAAACCTTTTCCAATGGTTAAGGTACGAAAATTTCAGGTTGAATGTTTTGGGGCGTAGGATTTCGTTTGAAACTTGGTTCAGTCACAGTTTTGAAACAGTTTTGATATTAAAGAATCGCTAATTTTAGTTGTTAATGTGTTCTTAAAACCGTTTTCCACCTAAGAACTACTCAAATCGTATGGGAATCGTCTAAATTTTGGGTCATAAACGGTTTGTGGAGCACAAAAGGAATATTAAAATAATAACTTTCTAATGTTAATCTCTTTTGGTATTCATTGAAAAGGCTTTGGAGTCGAGGATCTTTAAAAACAGCAGCTATTCTGGCTCTATCTGGTTCTTAATTCTATTCTTGGTTTTTTATATCAATTTCCTGCGCACCTTTGCTGAATCGTACCGAAATTTTATATTCGGAACAGGTTCGGGTTCAGCTTTTATATCTAAAAAGGTTCGGTTCACAGTAAAATAAATGTAGGAATTCTGGGTTCGAACCGGTTCGGTTTGCAGCCCTGATTTCTAGTGCCTTGGCCTTGGAGAAAGTTTCTTGAAGCAGCTATTCTAGCCATATCAGTCTCTGTAAACATACTTTGGCTTCTATCCTTAAGGAATCCAATTGTATTGCTACAATATTTCGACTTCTTGTTGAAAATCAAAGTCTCCCTCTAAGGAAACAAAGTGCGAAATTGGTATTTCTGCCCTCTTAAGTAAACCGAGCGACCAATCAACAAGCCAAATGAACTCAATTAGCCCTTACTAATTCCTGTGTGACTTTGTCATGTGTGCCAGCAACAACAACAACACGACTACTTACTACTACCAACATCTCGACTCTCCTCTGTTTAAGCACCCTTATTTAGCACTCTGACTATGTAAATCTGGTCCTGGGTTTCCGATTATGCTAACATTTGCCAAATGAAAAATGAAATGCTGTAATTTGAACTCAACTACTGCCAACCACTGCCAACTTTGAGGGCTGTTACCTTTTTTTTTTTTTTGCCCAGCAAATTGAATGGGAATCTCTTTCTTTTTCTTTTTTTTGTTGTTTATTGTACTATTTTGTATGTTGTATGCCTCCTAATGGCATAATGTGCCTTCCGTTCCATGAATTTGCTCTCGTTGGGCAACAGTAACTGATTTTTTAATTTCATTATGGCGCACAAAAGGCGTGTACATGCCGCTGTGTGACCTGTGACTAGGCGAGGAGAGGGCGAAACTGCCATTGCGTTTCATTTACTTTGGTTCGGGCTGTGGTTGTTTCTTTGTAGGCGATGCAGCAGGGGCAGGGGCAGGGGAACAGCAGCATTATGTGCGCAATTTCAAATTATTTGTATTGCAAAAGTTTGAACAGAAGAACCAGGCGAACTCGGTGACTCTGACTCTGGAGCGTTGGGAGAATGGTCTACAAATATGTATTGTGGCATTTTTGGGGTGGTTCGCACACACTTTCTGACTGCATGTGGAGTCCATGGTGTAGAGGTGGGAGTGGGAGTGGTTACTAACGCCCAGAACTAAAGGCGCGGACAGGCGGCGCCATTTACAACCAAAATTTGTAACTTTTTACCAGTGACAGCTATTTCAAAAGGGGATCAATTAGGGAAAATGTTAAGAATATTGGATATTTGGTTGGCAAAACTTCCCTCAACTTCTTTTATGAAATCCCCTCACAAGGAAGTAGTTAAAAATGGATTGAAACTGGTCGCAATATGTAGCAGATTCTGGTTTATGAGCCAAGAGTTAAATTGAACCAACAAGAAAGAAAGTAGACTGTAAAATACTCTGTACCATCGATGCTCAGCAGCTGCAGCAAAACCCCTCAGAGTCTCTCCATTACTGAAGGTTTCTTCGTGAAGTCTAAGTCGATCCACATGCGGACTTAAGCTGCATTGTTTTTTGCAGTTTTCATTGGTGGATGATTATTTGACGGAAATCGGGTACCAACATGTGCCGAATCCTAATTTGTCCTAGGTTTGGATCGCCGCTCACGTTAGCCAGCAGCTTTGCTAGCGCATCGCTGTAGTACCAGGAGCTACCAGCGGCGAGATGAGAGTCAACTTGGGACGCAGTAAGCCAGAATCACTCTCTGTCCGCCATGTTGAACCGGCCAGAAGCTTCACCTCATTCTAGAGAGCCCAGAAGAAGAGTTGCTGCCTTCCAAGGAAGCTGATCAAGAATATATTTAGTTTAAAGGGTAAAACATGCTTTCTTCTGACTGTTACACTGAAAAAAAAAATCAATCCGAAACGGGATTGAAAACAGGGTAATCCCGGATAGTCTTGATACGATCCCAAAAAAGATTGATTACACTCACAATTTATTTTTTAATCCCATAAAACAGGATCATTTGAAGCCTGCTACGGGATTACCCTGTTTTCAATAAGATTTCGGATTGATTTAAGATTTTTTTTTCTGTGTACAAACTTTTGCACAAACTAACTATACTCTGTGTACCTTTGGTACAGAGAAAATTTGTCCCATATACTCACAATACTTTAACCAAACCGGGAGCTACTTGTACCAGAAACATGACCAACAAAAGAGTGAGCGTCGTGCAACACCCTGTAGGGTATGTCTTTACGATGAATAATCTGATTACTCTTTTAGCGACTTTTGCCTATTTTTCAAGGTAATCGACACTATTTGACCGAAATTCGTGCCTTCTATAACTCTGGTCACTGCTTAAGTCACTACTTAAGTCACTGTTTTAGTCACTGTTTTAGTGAATGTTTTGGTCACTGTTTAGTCATGGTCTAGTCACTTCTATAACTCTGGTCACTGCTTAAGTCACTGTTTAAGTCACTGTTTTAGTCACTGTTTTAGTCAATGTTTTGGTCACTGTTTAGTCATGGTCTAGTCACTTCTATAACTCTGGTCACTGCTTAAGTCACTACTTTAGTCACTGTTTTAGTCACTGCTTTAGTCACTGTTTAGTCATGGTCTAGTCACTGTTTTCGTCACCGTTTTGGGTACTTTTTTCCACTGTTTAGTCAATATTATTATCAGTTTAGGTCACTCCTTTGGTCACTGTTTCGTTCACTGTCTTGGTTACTGTTTTAGTCACTGTTCTAGTCATTGTTTTGGTCACTATTTGGGTCAATGTTGTGGTCACTGTTTTGTCACCGTTTTGGGTACCTTTTTCACTGTTTAGTCACTGTTAGTCCACCATCCACCCACCCACAACCCACCTTCTGTTATGGCTATCTTGCAAAGATCAAAGCTGCTGACTTTGCAAATCAAAACAAAATAATCTCTCGTTCTCAAAATATTTCCATAATCTTGAAATGTTTCCAGAATATCACCCAGCTATACCTAAAATGATACTAAAGTGGTCCAACGATGTAAACAAAATATTTCTACAAGAATTGCGAAATTTTGAAAACTAATTCCCAGAAGTTTTCAAAAATTTGAAACAAAACGTACATGAATATTGGAAAACTGAGTTCAGGAAATGATACCCTATATGCTAGAACTAAGCATATCCAACATCTCCAAGTCTCAAACTCTTCACATTTACCTCAATTTCTTTAAATTCCGGTTGGTAAGACACCCAACTTCCGCCTTGGATTGGTGACAGCCCGTCCGCCATGCTGCCTGCTAAACTACACCCATGTCTCTGCCACCGCCTCCTTGTTCGCCCCACCCCACCCCACCCCCCTACTTCCATTCACCCCTCCATGACTAGAGCTCACGTACACTCAATCTATTACAAAATGACTTCTATGGCTTGTCATATGCTCATGTAACTGGCTGCTGGGACAGATGGACTGAGACGCCCATTTGGTTTGAATTCAATTTGAAGTGGGAACTGCCGCTGTTCCTCTGGCTCGTCCTCCATCCTCCGTGCCGGCTCCCTCTCCCCGCCGGCTGACAGTTGAAAATCACATAATGTGTCATTTAATAATCAAGCACAATAACGAACAACGAGAACGACAGCGACACAATGTGCAATGGCAGCCAGCAGCAGCAGCGACAAGAAATAATACAACAATATCGCCATTAGGCATAAATTCCATATACAAGAGAGTCTATATACGCACACACACACACATGTGCACACTCTTCACATGCTTTCTCAGCACAACAACACATTGTGTGGACTCGGAATCCCTGCGGCCTTCTCCTCGTTGCAATTGGGCATACAAAAAATAAAAGTTAAATAAACGTTAAATGAAAAATTCAACTCAATTGAATTCGTTAGCGCGAAATGTCGTTCCTGCTCGTTACTTCATCGTCATTCTCATGCTCAACATCATGATTATCAATGCACATCAATGTCATGGAGTTGGATAGAGAGGAGAGATGGAGGAGATGTCGTAGTTGGGCAGTTGCCTGCCATTGTTGGTCCTGTCACTGGCATTATGTCCTCGTGTGAGGCTAACAAAAAATGTGTTGAAAAGGAAACCATGGGCAGCAGGATGATGGTCAGATCAAGTTTAGATTGTAGACAAAGTTGGTTTCCAGGCCAAAGAATATGTTGATATGAATTTTTATAGAAATTTTCAAGGTTTTTGGAAAAAATGAGGTTTTGGTTCGTCGGTGTTTTTCAAAAGTTGAGCTAGATAAGCGGTTACTGTGCGGAATATATCAAATCATGCGGGTTGGGAACTGCTAACTGATCCTGTTTCCAAAAATCAATGGTTTTTATTCGAGCATTACTTTCAAATTTCGATTTATCTCCAAATGAGTGTGCCTATTTCTTTGATCGCTTGTTAAAACTCAGAGCTTTAAGGCCAACTTCGCATAAACCTCTCTTTGGTTTCTCTCCAAAGCCTATTGCGATATTGAAGGCAACAACAATACGTAAGCACGTCGATTTTGTTGTTGCCGTAAGCTTCAGACAGCTACCCACCTAAAATTTGGAAGATGAGTCTTCTAACGAGTTTTTTTCCATTCCCTTTGATGATTATGAAGATATCACGATCATGTGCGATTGAAAGAAGACTAAGACAATTACTCATGCATATGCCCAGAATGTGAATTATTGATATACGACTCGAAAAGGACTCTATAATGAGTTGAAAATAGTTTGAAACTGATCAGAAGAACGGGTTAAAATAATCTCTATCTCTATCCCAGCAAACATTTTATCAAACTTTTAAACACATTCGAGTCTTTTTCGAGTCCTCGGTCTGATTAAAATAGTCATAACTGCGCTCTTTTTCTGATCAGATATTATACTTTTGTCGGGAGAAAATGGTACCCTAGCCGCGACTCATCTTGAGGGGACGATTTTAACCCGTTCTTCTGAACAGTTTTGACTCATTTTGGAGTAATTTTTGAGTCTTTTTCAGGAGTATTTCAATAAATCACACTTTGAGCATAACAACGACTCTTTCTCGAGTCTTATTTTAATCGCCCATGATACTAATCCCCTTTTAATCATCAAAAGAGCTCGAAAAAGACTCATCAAGCTGATTTTTGTTAAAATTATCTTCCAAATGTTGGGTGGGATCTATCTCTCTGATCAGAAGAACGGGTTAAAATGATCTCTATAAGTAGAGTCGCGGCTAGGGAATCATTTTCTCAGGACTAAAGTAACGTTTATGATCAGAAAACGAGCGCACTTATGACTATTTTAATCAGACCGAAGACTCGAACGTGACTCCAATGTGATCAAAAATTTCCTAAAGTGGTTTCTGGGAATCGGTTTTCTCTTTCCATTTCTTGTGATTGTTTTAAATTCATCTACAAAATATCTTAGATTAGGTACAACATATGCAAATATGCAACGGAAAATTCGAACTATTTTCTTGAAATTCCCAACTGATTCTGACACTATTCTAATGGAGTGATGTTAGATATTTTGAACCTACACCAGTTCTATCTGGGTCTTTCAATGGTTCAAAGAACCATTAAGAACAAATTGGAAACAGCTGTAGAATTTGAAGGGCTTAAACCAAGAACATTTTGTACTTGTTTTGATTCTAAAAATGTATTTGGCCTAACGTTAGAAACTACTGAAGTTTAAGTTTGAATACTTTGTGCTTATTTTGAATACATAAGTGGCTGTTTTTACGATCTATGTGATAATCATACGTGAGTTTGCCACAAAAGTTACCGAAAGTCTTCTGTCATTTCGGTTTTCAGAATCAAGCGACCTTCTCGACGGGGCTAACAAACAAGTTTTGGCCCCGAAAACTTTTAGCTGTAAGTGTTGTAAGTGTAAATGCTAATGGCCATCCTAATGGCAAAATTCTTTTCGAGCACTTTTCTCAATTTGGCAACCACAAGGCGGACACAACTTACGCCGTGTGCATTCAAAAGAACTAATGGGACATACCAAAATATACCTGTACAAATTTGTTGCTGAGTAATTTTATTAGTTGAAACTGAGGAACACGGAGGGAGTGGGAGAGGCAAGGCGGAGATGGAGCTGGGGCAGCAGGGCGTGGCTGGGTTAGGGAATGCTGCAGCGGAAGTTGAAAATAACCCGCTGGGCAGGTAGTATACGTTTTCATACAAAGGAATAATACCAAAAAGAAAGACACTTTTCGAAAATGGTCGACGCTGATGTGGACGACGACGACCGAAGGCAGATGATATGGCAGAAAAGCGCGAATGCCCCCAGTGCCAGTGGCAGTGCCGGCCTGTCAACGCTTCTCTTGGGCTACTGTGTGCGGGGGCGACGGCGCCGTCTGACAAATTGCCATTTACACCACTTACAAAGGCAACAGCGGCGGCGGCAGCAGCGGCAACAACAGCAACAACGACAAGTGGAAACTCTCTCACACAGACAGAACGAGTAATTTATGTACTAGGCGGCGGCACACTCTGCCCATTCAGTCCCGTTCCCATTCATCATATGGTTGTCTCACTTTTGCTATTGCGCGCTGCGTTGCGGCGGGTGGGCGTGCCCAATGCCTAGACACACCCCTTTCTTGCCAATGGCAGCCATGTACCGCTACCGCCATGGCCATATATATATATATATATATATCTCGGTGGTATCTGTATCTGTATCTTTGGCTGCATCTGTATGTATCAACAGTTACAGATACTTTGGCACTTTGTAGCAGCTTTGAGTAGCTGCCGTTGACGTTTTGAATAAATTTTAATTGAATTCGCACAATGAAACTGTTTACTTAACTTGCCACTTTGCCAGATGAGCTTCATCTGAGCGACATTGTGAGCGCGGACGCAGGCAAGCCAAGCAACGCATGTGGCCCCATGGTTGGGAGAGAGGGACTCCGGGAGGAGCTGGTACAAGTAGGCGTTTGGTACTGAAACTCTGAGGAGGTACTCAGCTCTAGGCTTAATTACAGCAAATCAAATGGAGCATATGCCAACTCCTTGGGTTAAGTGGGTAGTAGTAGCGCCGCCAGTCTGGTCGGAGGAAAGAAGCTTCAAGGAGTGATTAAACAGTTAGGAGCTGGGAAGCTTTTAAATATTCCTTTTTCCTCTAAAAAGGCATCACAATGGGACAAAAGGCTTCTATTTAATCTAACCTAACCTAGGAACTGGGAATCGAACCGCATGGTATTTCGGTTCGGGTTATGGTACAGTTTGAGGTTTCAGTTTTTTTAGGTATTCAGTTTGGTGTTTGTTTGTTCTGGTGTAGCTGGTAGTGTGTGTGTGTGTGTGCTGCCCTCCGGACATCTATTTAAAAAGTTGTTTCTTTAAGAGCTTACACAACCGTTCACCTTCACAAGCTAATTACGTAAGCTTTGAAGTAAAAGTTTGTTGAACTGTAAGTCCCTGATTTCACAAAGTTTGGTCGATATCGGACATCTATATAGTATAGCTGTCTTGGAAATGAAGAGTCCGAGAAGTAGTTTTAGTGAGAAAAACTTTTTTGTTTTCATTGGAAAAGCCTCCAAACTTTGTTTTTCTTTTTTTGCTATGCTTTCCCATAATTTTAAATAGTTTGGTCGATATCGGACATCTATATAGTATAGCTGTCATGGAAAAGTAGAGTCTGAAAAGTAGTTTTAGTAAGAAAAATTTTTTTGTTTTCCATGAAAACGTCTCCAAACTTTGTATTTTCTAGTTTGTTATGCTTTTTTACGATTACACTAAGTTTTGTTGAAATCGGACATCTATATGGTATAGCTGTCATACAAAATTAGAGTCTGAAAAGTAGTCTTAGTGAGAAAAACTTTTTCGTTTTCAATGGAAATGTGCTTAAAATTGGTATTGAGGCATTTGATATGCTGTCACACATTTTTACAACGTTTTGTTGAAATCGGCTGAATATATCGTATAGCTGCAGTACGAATGATTGGTCGAAAAAGAAGTTCTATTGAGAAAAACTTTTTTGTTTTTAATGGAATTGACGCCAAATTTCTTACATGTTCGTTTGTGAGGCTTTTGCATGATTCCACTAAGTTGGGTCAAAAACGCATATCTATATAGTATAGCTGCCATACAAAAGTAAGGTCCTAAAAGTAGTCTTAGTTGAAAAAACGTATAAAAACTTCGGCCGAGCTGAAGTTAACTTCCTTACTTTGATGTTATAGTAAAGTACTTTTTCTTAGCTTTAAAATGAATAATGCCAAATATTTATGCGATTTTTTGGAACAAAGATATGCCATTTAAAGTAACAAGTGTTTAAAAATAGCCATATTTTGTACCGCCCATAGATATGCAGTGGATTTGGTTGAGCATTTTCATAAGAATGCAATACAAATCACTGACCAACTATGGTGATTTCGCTTAGCATATTTTTGGGCTGTAGATAGTTAGATTATTGTGAACCCTTTTTTTAAAATGAGATATCTTTGCTTGAATAAATCGCAAAATTCTATGGGATAGCTTGCTTTAAAGATAAGAAGCAATACTTTCCGATGTCAATATCAATGCAAGTTATATAAATAGCCTAGGTTGCACATAGAACATGTTTAAAAAGGATAAAAAAACAGCCAATTCAGGCCACTTTAAGCTCAAATTACCACAAGTTTAGATGTGAAGGACCATTTCTGTAAACAGTTTCATGTTCACCAGATCTTTAATATACTGAAAAGTCAAAATTGTTCTTGCCTTGTTTAATTTTTGATTTTCACAGTCGACTAGCTACCAACAAAATCTCCCGAAAAAACAAATGATTATTTGATTTAAGAATCAAAGGGCATTGAATATAAACATCCATCTCCCGGTGTTTCTTTTTTCATATTTCCCCCGGTGCCGTGGCACACCAAATGGTAGACATCAAGTGCACTCAATTGATACCACAGTTGACACATTTCCAAATCAGTTCTCTGGCACACTTCCGCACATCGACACCTTGGCGCCTGCCCCCTGTCCCCTGGCCCCAGACTTGAGTTGAAATATTTAATAAAAAATATGGTCTATCTTCGGGAATTACTCCTTGGGCCCCTTGGTTCGCCTTCGTGCCGTTTCTTCCGGCACACGGAACACGTGTCAGGTAAATGCTGTCGCGCACAACACTCCCTCATTAAGTTAATAACAGTTTCCCAAGTACAAAGTGAAATTGCGAAATTCCGTCTCACAGTTCTTTAGCGACGCTTTTCCTTCTCCCAACGCCCACCACCCCCCTCCACCCCCATCAAATCCAACTGTAACTGTAGCATATGAAGCTGTAATTTGCCAGCGCTTGCCTTTTGATTCCGCAACGGTTTTGTTTGGTTTTGAATTACAGCCCCACTCCCGCCCCCGCCCCACGGCTGTAGCTGTTGCCACTCGCTTGTCGGATTGTGTTTTACATCTTGATTATCTGCCGTTTGTTTACACAGGACTCACTCACACACACACACACACAGAGCAGAGCAGAGGCAAAGGCAACCCCTCCATTAGCTGCAAAAGGAAAGTGAAACAAAATTTCTATTCAAATCCATTCAAGGATAAGAAGTCAATCAGTCTTCAAAGTGCAAAGGATTTTGCACTTTGTCAAAAATTCAAATGCCAAGACCAAAAAGCCTGGTTGAGTCCGCCAGGAGCACCAGCTGGCTCTGTAAAGCTTAATCCATGCTGCTGCTGCTGCTCAAACAACCCCAAGACAAGTTCAAGGAATATCAAATTGAAAGACCGCCTGCTGAAGGCGTCTCCGGCACGTGGCCACAGGTCCAACACCAAACAAAATGTTTTGTGAATGGGTTGAGCTGCTGCTGATGCTGCTCCTGCTCCTTCTCTGTGCGGGCTCATACTTCAATTACCCTTTAGTCAACGGCGCTTGGTCACATTATCGTAATCGCATCCTAATTGCAAGAAAATTACGCCCACGTGCCCATCTATGTAACCCGATCAGGTTGAATGGCATCAAAGAATGGGCAAATTTGGGGACAAAATTTATAAAACAAAATATAAGGACTCGTTTTTAGTTGGGTTGGGTTGGGTTGAAGATTCAACCGGGCAACAGAAGCCAATTGGTTTTATTTAAATTGTTTACAGCTTTTGTTCTTTGTTTAATTGGTTCTTTCGCAATCATCTAAAATCACCTAAAATCACCACCACCTCTTCAATAACATGAAAAAGTTTGATTTTGTTACCTAAACAATTTGCTTAATCTGTTAATTTATAAAATTTGAGTTCATAAAATGTGAATAAGGTGAATTGAAAAACCTTAACGTGTCTTTATCCTACTGTAACTTCCATAATACACAGAATTTCGTAGCCTTGACATATATATCTTCCTATTTTTAGCAGTAAAAACAGATTTCATTTTAAATTTCTAACGGTTTTATGAATGCTATACGAACAGCTGAAAAGTAGGCAACACTTTTATGAAAATACTTACAGTTTGCTGTTAACAACAGTACAGCTACTGGCAACACATTTTTCTAAGAGCAACTTAACAGTGCGCTAAACTTTTATTAATACTGAAAGCTTTTGTGGCAAGCTTTTCCAGACGAAATATTTTATTTTATAGCTTTGCTTAGGCATTTTCAGGCTGCCAGCATGCTGGTCACTCTGACGATAGTTTGGCCTTAAGTATATCGATATTTATCACTGACAAGTCTTTAAATAAAAAGAGTAAGAAAATGAAGTATTTAAGAAACAAATTCATTTAGAAAACTGTCCAATTGTTAGAAACTTTAGGTTCACCTGCACCTAAATAGGCATGATTTGATTTATATTCCAGAAGTAAGTCAATGGTTGCTTGCAATACCAACATCAATTATAGTACTTTTTATTATGAAAAACTTTAAAATTCGATATTACAGATAGAATAACCCCATTAAACCACCAACACATCATCAGCATCTGAGCTTAAAGCTTTCATGAAATGATTCAATTTGTATTTTCTAGAATCTAGATAGCTGCTGTTTGGTTTATGTGTGAGGTAGCACTATCTGCAATCAAAAGTCAATTAATATAGAATATAATTTTCTTAGCATTTGTTAAGTTCCAATACCAATCATAAAATCAACAAAAATAAATCAATTTAGTTGAACATTTTATTGAACTCTTTAGTTCGAACTTCGAATATTCAAAACGCGCGCCCATCCAACAGCTGTTGCGGCTGAAATCGCTGAGCGTTGACGCAGCGCAACAATTTGCGCCTCTATTAGTCTGCGTCTCCACCTCCGCGCTGTTGTCATCGCTTCGGCACACAAAAAAAAGAAACCGTATTGTGCCTCTGTTTTACATAGCAAACGTGTGTCTTTTTGCGGATAATTAAGCTGTGTATCATTTAAACCATTTAAAGGCTTTAAGCACAACTGTATTTAATACTTAAAACTGGAGCAACAAGTGGCTTAAACACGATTTTCTTACTTTTATGTGCCTTACACACTCACACCTCACGCACACATACTGTTACATTTAAGAGAGTTCTACCTGTGAGTGAGAGTGCAACAACAACAACATTCAAGTTGAGCTGCCATTTTCGAGAGAGTCTTGTGTGTTTTGTTTAAATTACGTCGAAAGCAGACAAAAATGTTCAACGAATAATTAATGCATAATTCAATTAACCAAAGCGGTCTGTGAGTGAGTGGCTAAGTGAAAGAAAGAGAGAAGGAGAGAGAGTGAGTGAGTGGGAGAGAAATCCCCAACGCGAGGATCTGTATCGCGTTAAGTCCGCCCTTGAAAAGTTTAATAATTTTGTAAAATTTAAACAAGTGGTCGATAAATATAGCTTACAAGTGCAATTAAGTAAATATCTCGAGAACAAACATTGAAACCAACTGATTAAAATAAAAGGTAATTATAACTGACATTCGCTGGCGCTCTTTTTTCTACTTTCCTGTGTCGCTGTTTGCCTTACAGTGCACACTGGTCCAAAAGCCAAATATATTGGCAGAAATACCATTTTTTCAAGGGTTATCCCAAAACAGTATGCGAAGAACCCAAATTTAAGTTCAATTACTTTAAAATCAACCGAAGTTGATTGGGTGAGATGTCTTGGGGGCTCAATATATGAGTACAAACCAAATTTGGGGCATATACCTCCATTATTGCACTTTCTGCCAACATTTTTGGCTATTGAACCAGTGTGCAGTGCATAGGTTTCGGACTTGGCGCTGTATTTGTATTGTGTTGTTGTTAATAAATGAACATTTCTTTCATGACATTGCTGTTTTCTCATCTTTACGGTTTCCGTTGCTTTTGCTTTGCATATTTCAATGTTGCAAAATATTTTCTTTGATTTTTTGTTGTGAATTTTTACCTTTCTATGATAAAGTTTGCACTTGTTGCTGTCTCTCTTTTGCCCCCAAGACTCCAAAGTTTCTTGTTTTCTTACCCATACACACACACACAGACACACACGAACGCACACTCACACACATGCATACTAGTAGTGGCCAATAAATGCTTTGGAATGTGGCGCTGTTCTCAATACATATTGTTGTCAACGGTTTTTTGTTTGCTTATCACCCAGAAGACACCCAGCAGGGGGGGAAGAGGGGACTGTTAAAAAGATTGGGGAAATTCAAATGTAACCCACTTATGAATGGTAATAATAAACACACGGCTTGCAGTTGGATGACATTTTCCATTTCCGTTGCCACAATTTTCTGTGTCAATCACCTGTTCCCTCCTCCTTGCTGCTCTGCCTCTTCTTGTGCAGCGTTGGCACTTTTTCGCATGCCAAACACCCCAGCAGCAGCAACAACAATAACAACAAACCGAACTAGTCATGATACATACATATAAATAGCCAACAGTGTTGACAATACGCTACTTGATGGTCGCAGATTCCCCAAGAAATTCCATTAAATAAAAACAAAAAAATAAGAAACAAATATTTTTATTAGTTTTGTTATTAAGTTTTTATATCTTATGCATTTTTGCCATGTCTTTCTCAATCAAAGATTTCCACTGTGTGAGAGGTTATCAACTGTTTAAAAAGACAAACAACAATTTTTTGGGCTCAATTTCTGAACAGGTTTTGTAACCAACGAGTTTCAATTCATTCACAAACTCAGCAGAGCCCTCTTGTTTCAACTCATTATTAACCGGTTTCCAACCCCTTTTTTTATTACTTCAATTGTTTCCTATAATGTAATTAAGATTTACATATTTAAACAAATTTGTAAACTAATTAAATAATTTATTTTTAGAAGTCAGATAAATCCTACTGCCTAGTGCAACGAATTCGCCGCAATTGTTGTTGTCCTGCATTCAGGGACGGTTCGGGGCAATGGAATATTGGGCGCTTAGATTTTGCAAAAATTCGTTCCTCTGATAGTCATTCTTTTGCTAAATCCACACTGGCGCAATGGTTTCTTATCAAGATCTTGAGCTATCTCAAAATGTTTTCTTGGCGTCATTCGAGCAGCTGTTTTCGTTTGTTGACAATTGGAAAATGTCGTCTTATCGACATTAAAAAATATTGGCTAGTATAACCAAATGTTTTTAATTTAACTTTATTAAACTGAAGTTTACGACAAATCACAGTAGACTACATACAAATACATTTGTGAACACGGTATACAGAAAGCACCTACCACAGGCATCCAATCAAAATCTGATATCTGGAAATTATGGAACGTTTAAATATTTTAAACAAATGTCCAAAAAGCAATAAACTTCTTATAGTTCAGAGTTTCGCTTGATTCCTGTGGAAGTTTTAACGTGCAATTGACCTCAGGTTCGTGAGTTAATTATTCTCTTGGTATCCACCGTCGTGTAGGACCATGTAAGGTTGATTCTAAAATTTAGGTCATAAGCCTCACGTATTTACATACTATCATTAATCCTTTAGATGGTAAACCCTTAAGTTTGGATAGTATTCAGAGCGTGTTTCATAGCCAAATCTCACATATTTTTGAAGCTATGAACTTGACATTTGGTCAGTAGGTTGATAATATGCAATTGCGCATTCTTCCAGATGTAAACCAGCTTCGAACCTCTTAAAAAATGTAACCTTTTTTAAAGAGATTCAACTCGGTCGGTTGGTATTATGGAGTTGAAACTGGTTTCGAACCGGTTTTAAATTGGTTCAGAGCCTTGTTTTAAAAGTTATACAAGATAAGAATTTGAAATTTGGTTTCAAGGCGGTTACTATGAAGTAAGACATTTTCCTGGCTCTTAATAATGCGGCTGAAGCACTTCGAAAGTAGTTTAGGTCAAGACCGTTCGTTTAAAAATTTTGTCTGAAGGTTTATAATGAAATCTTTAGACGGTTTATAAATCTCAGAAATTATATAGTGGCTTGGAAATATGCAGCTTGATATTTTCCCAATTTAAAACTGGGTTCAAACTAATTTTTACGAGTTTTGATGTTAATATGCCATGCAGCCATTCAAAACTTGAAAATACAAGCTTTCCAAAGTATTCCACAATGCAAATGACCCGGGTTTTGGTGGACTTTCAGCTAATCTAAAGATCGGGTTTCACTTAGATCCATCTTTCGCCATTCTTTAGCTCGAAAGCTTTAAAACTAAGAGGCTACTTGGCGTAGAAACAGACAGATGAACGAACAAAGCTCAAGCAACTCTGCTTTTCATGCTGATCAAGAATATATATATATGTTCATGTGGTCGAAGATGATTCCTTCTTGTTATTTCTTCTTGGACAACTGTTTCAATAGTTCCAATTTTTCCATAATAATGTAGTTCTTGGAAAAAAACTCACAAAAACATGATTTTAGTACTGAATTTCATGGCTTCAGAAAGCGAAGTCCTTCGCCTCGGCTTGGATACTTTGAGCAGGCAGAGAAAGCCATATATTTAGTATTAAGGCGAAAGCAAAGGCTCCAGGCCCGAAGCCACCTCTCCTCCATCAACCCGGCCCTGGCCACTAACCACGCCGCCAAACAGCTGACTGAGCTGAATTCGCCTGTGTTTATGTTGGCTTCGGCTGCTGCTGTTGTGGCATGGCTGTTGTTTTCAGTTGGATCTGAACTCGCAACCAGAGTGCAAGGATATGTCGCAAGGATAAGCCGTCAAGTGTGTGCGCGTGTGGGCGAGTGAGTGTATGCCGTGTGCTACGTGTATTTTTCAATTATTCAAGACGCCAACAATGTTTATGACTCTGCAGTTCTTGCCTCTCAGCGTATTTTGGTCTGCACCGAGTGCAAGACTAGAGAGAATAATAATAAAAAACAAACTACAGAAGCAGCAACATAAAATAAATGCGGCAACGGCCGAGGCATACCAAGTCCAAGAGCCACGGCTCAAGTGGAAAAGTGCAAATGTATTAAATAAATAAAACGAAACTTAACTGAACAACTTGGCTAATACTATGTATGTTTTCGGTGTGTGTGCTTTCTGCGCCGCTTACTCTACACATTTTCTCAGGCGCATTGCATAAGTGACTTTCTTACTCATTTCAACCTGTTTTTTCGCATTTTGTTTTCTTTGCAGATAAGCAACGTGACGTTTTTGTTCGTTGATTAATAATTCAAAAGATAAAACCAACCACCGCTAAACTATGGAGTCCATGGAGTATGAAATGGCACGCAATATGACATTGCTGTTCTTCTTGGAACGTCTCCTGGACAAGGGAGAGCCACGCACCGTGCACGACCTGTCCTGCCAATTTGGCAATAAGGAGTTCACCAAGGAAATGCGACAAATTGCCGGCGGCAGTCAGTCGGGTGAGTTGCACTCTAGAAATTCGTTTGGGGAAAAACTAATATTCGGGTGCACCTGCTGCGGGTCATTGTTTGTCATTGCCAAGTGGGCATGTCATTGCCAGGGCCATAACCATTGCCAGAGTAGAAGCTGCGCCAATGCCAAACCACAGAAACAGCAAAGAAAAACACAAACCAAAAGGTTTGCTGCAATCGATAATGCCCCTGTTCCCCTCCCCCCCACCACTCGATGTGTGTGAGTATTATTTTACAACTGCACTCAGCAGCAGCAGTTCCAGGCCCATCCACAGCATTCGTTTCATTTTCATCATTGACAACTCAGCAGTTGTTTATCTCCATTTTCATCCTATTTATCAAACGGACCCAAATATAGCCACAACTTTGAATTTTTAAAAATAAATTCCACTTGAGTGAAACACAAAAAACGGTGCAATGCACTTTCTTTTGAAAGTCATTTGGCATATAATTAGAATTTTGAGTGAGAGGGAATGATAAATGTGGCACGAACTCACGGGGACAGGAAGTAGGCAGACAGACTCTTATTTGTTTACATCTTGATTGAGATTAGTAACCAAGGCACTTCATTTGTCCAGAAGAGGACGTAGATAAGGGGAATTAGCCACAAATTAAAGTGCAACAGTTTCTAAAAGCTGGTTAATCAGAGTTATTAAAAGAGATATAGATTGGTAATGCTCTCAGAGCTTAATAAGCTAAGATTGGGCGCTTCTTTTACATCAAATATATCTCTCAATTTCTACTTAATAATGTTTCAATAATCTAGGATTCCAAAAACCAAAAACATAGCTTTGATAAGTGAAGAAACCAGTCAGCAAACCACACCCTTAGGCTTTCCAAATGGTTCGTACCCCCCGGACCGAACCCTTTCCAGGATTTTTAGAGGTAACTTTCGAATTTTGTAGTGTTTTAAAGCTTTGATCTTAAGATATTAAGCTCAGACAGAATCAAATTTTCTGTAAAAACTATCATATTTGTAAAATATCGATCAAATTGATTAATCAGCATCGATATCCTTGTCAAAATCGAAAGATATATTAGTATTGACATTTTCTAAATATTCGGTTATTCAAATTTGCATTAATCAGTTTGAGAATGAGCTATGCAAATGCGCTTAATTCACAGAAACATATAAAATTAGCCCTTAAAATATCAGGGATATAGAAGATGTATCTTGAATCTTAAACACTAAGTGCAATATAATATCCAGAGGTCGCAGAAACCACTCAACTCTTTTAGATTGTCTGCAATAAACATTTGTAGGACTCAAGATAATAGAGAAAACAAACAGCACATTTAGTTCTGTTTCGGCTTCCCTATTCTACAAGGACGAAACGGTTTTTAATTAGCAAGCCGGTCCTCTAGATATCTGTGTAAGATTGATTTATTTGCGACCTCATTTCAAGGTGCCAGCTACCTTTCTTCTACTTACTTAACTACTCAATGGCAATGGATAGCCAGTACGTTAGGTACTCTCTTGCGGCTTCTAAAAGAACTTTATTCCAAAAATCAAAGTGCTACGGCTTAGGTTTAGTCTAATAAGAGGTACACAAAGGTGTGGTGCAGCGGGTAGTGTGTGTGTGTCAGCTCTGCAAGAGGTTGTGGGCACGATCCTGCCTCGAAACATCTTTTAAAAGTGGTTTTTTCTCTACAAAAATGTATACACCCGGCAGCTGTAGGCCCTGAAAATCGTCTCAAACTTTGTCCCTTTCTTTAGTGTGAACATTGAAGGCACAAAAGAAGGACCAGAGATTGAGAAAATCAAGGGTTGGCCCTTTAGGGCTGTAAAGTCAATTTTTTTTAAGAAACAGATAGCCACATTGATTGTCTGTATTATTGGAATCATTTACCAGAGAAATTTCAAATATAATTAGAATATTTAAACCCACGACTTGAGAATTCTAGAGCCGAAAGCTGAAAAAATTAATTAATGTTAGATTTAAATGGAACAGAGAATGTTTCAAAAGTACACAGTTAATTATTTGTTATTTGTTGTTATTTGTTAGCATTTTCCAGAGAAATTTCAAATATATTTAGAATATTCAAACCCACGACTTGAGAATTCTAGAGCCGAAAGCTAAAAAAATGTATTTATGATATATTTAAATGGAACAGAGAATGTTTCAAAAGTACAAAGTTAATTATTTGTTATTGATTCCTTCAATTTTATAGTTATTGTTCACTTTTAGCGACATTTTCTGCAACTTCTTCCACACTTCACGGCTTGTAATTAATTTCATTATTGTTTTATGATTTCTGATTACTTTTCTTTCTAAACATTGTTCACACTTGGTGGGCGCATTAAGTGATCAAACTACAGGCAAAACATTTAGCAAATTTAGTTTTTAATATGTTGGCCATTTAAACAACAAATGTCTGAAAGGAAAGCATGTGCGTGACTCTTCACGATAGCAATAATTGCATCACCTAAGCAGAAAAACTGGCGCTAAAATAGTTTAATGTTTGCAGTAGACAAAGTTTGAGGGGACCGAGTCAGGCACGCAAATCAGCTGTTTGGCGAGTATTAATGTGCAATGTCAAGGTTCGTTTATAAATAGAAAAGCGTCAGCAAAGAGTAGCATAACCAAGAAGAAAGTAAGCCATCCGAGAGGCCAAGTCCGGCAAATTGTTTACTCTCCCCTGGGGCGGGGTGGGGGTGCAAACATTTGAACTAACATAAAACCCATAAACATATTTTATGCCAAACCATTTTTGTCAACGTGTTGTTTGTCCAGCAAACATCTAAACCTTTAAGGCCCCCAGCCACCCATCTATACCCTTGATAATGCCTCTCTATGATGTGGGTATAATGTGGTTTAAGCTTTTTTTGGTTTGGGGGAGCGAAGGGAAATGGAATGGCACACACACACTCGTCCAAGTGCCACACGAAATTTGTAATAGAAAAGTGTCGATTACGTGACAAAAATGTTCAATTGAATTTCAATAAAAATTGCATGATATTCTATCCATTTGTTGCTTCAATAATAAATGCCGTTCGGGCGTTCGGGTACAGTGAATATTCCCCAGCGGCTGACAAGGGTCGAAATGAATGTCAAAACCAATTTTACCCACAATTAGTAGAACTTAAATGTTGTTAATGGCTTTGGTAAACATTGGCCTCATTTGACCAACTCCAAAAAAATTTCACCCGTTACGAATTTGTGTGCGAATCATTTGGCCAAACATTGAACACGTATGGCGGCAAATGCCTGACCAAAAAATTGCGGTCTTTATGTAATCGATTGCCTAGGCGAACAACAAATTAAGTTTGTCAATGTAAGCGAAACCTGATTAAATGATCGATTGACTGAAGGCCCCCGCCCCCGCCCCCGCCATTAAGTCAAGACGAATTTCAAGACCTAATCCTCTCGCACAACCCAACCACCCAGCACACTTATTTGACGTTTTGCATTTCCGTAACACATTTCAGTTTTCGTCGACACAGACATAAATCTAACGATTTTATGAACCCCACAGCAGGCACTCTCAAGGGAAGAGCTGGCTCCTCCTGGCGTTGCGTGTCAAAAATTGTGCGTGAATGTTGCAAGGAAACTGGGTGGCATTGATTTTTGGGGCTCGCAACTGTCATTAATTGCCGTCAAATCCTTTGCCAGAGGGGGGAAACTTAAATCAAGCGAGAGGGTTGGCTGCTGGATACCCTGTATCTCCCACTCTCACTCTACTGTTTGTTGGCAGCTGCTAGCGCTGAATCTTTCTTTGCTAATAACTCCAGTTAACCAATTTAGGGCTAACTTATGTCAGCTGGGCACACACCTATGCTACCCTTGTCACCATTTTATACAGGGTAACCAAAAAATAAATGAATTTGGCTGTTTGGCTGCCATTTGCTTATAATGGCTAAAACATTTAGTTGAAATTAATTGACAAATAAGCAAAACAGGGCCAACAAAGTTCACTTCTCTCCCTCTCGTTCTCTCATAAAATCTTGAATTTACGTCCCACACACCTCTCTCTACCCAACCACCCAACCAACCTCTCACCTCTTCCTAACCCCTTTCATTTCCATCTCACCTGAATTTATGGCCCAGCAAGGGAAAAAAATGTGAAATGTGTGGTTTTTCAATAAGCAAACATAAATATACATAAATTTATAGCAAATGTCCTCAGTGCATTTTGAAAATTGCCACAAAATGTAACCAAGTGGGTCGAGCCGTAAAATGTGCCACCACCCAGCTGCCTTCTGCCTCACCTGCTCCGCGCCGCCTCCACTCTGCGAAAATGTTTGTTTGCCAAGAAATGCGGCTAAGCATACAGACAAATATTGGCTCGGAAATATTTTGTACTATAAGTATTTTATATAGGAGAGAGAATATTTGGGTTAGGCAACCCCCCCACCCCTCCTCCATAAATATGAATATTTGGCGGCTTACAATTTTTATGAACTTCGATTTGCGTCATTTGGAAAATTTCAATTTCTCTAAGTAAACATAATATTGAATTATGCACATGTTGCTCGGAACTTAATGCAAAAGGGATTTTTCTGCTGCCTACCTGCTCCCCGGAGGCGGGTGGGGTGGGTTTTTGGGCCATTTGTCAATTTTGTGGCTCATTTGGCAGGACAACGTATTATTTGTTCTAGATTTGAAGAGAGAGAGATTTGCTGGCAAAATCCCCTTGTAAAATGCTAAGTTGAGTTAAAAGTTGATTCACATTTTGGAAAAAAATTGAATTAATCTCTTGGCTTGGCAATGTTACAAAGTCGCTTTGACAACTCGAGTAACAATAGAATCCCCCCTTCACCCTGCACACTCCCCATCTTTCTGTACTCTGCGCGTTTGTCGTGTCACGTCATATTACACAAACAATTGAAAATAGTCGTCTGACAGACTGCCAGAGCGACCGATAGACAGACAGACATCTGGTTATGGAGTTGAGTACGAGTACTCATCATGGGCATTGCTAACAATTGTGTCTATGATGATGCGGAGGCGAGTGAGCAGGGGGTAGGGTAACGCAACGAATGGGTGCTAGAGGCCGGGTGTCGTTGACGGTAGTCGGCAAACTATGACCTGATTTATCAAATAAATAGCTTAGACTGCACGGCATCAGTGCATTCACTTTTCATTCGGTTGTTCGGCGCTACACTGTGAACAATTTATTGGGCTTATAAGTTGCGAAGCAACAAATTTGACACCACAAACAGACTGCTCTGTTTTCTCAGTGTACTGCAAGTCTTAGCTATTTCCGCTTCATTGACTTTGAGCGTCTCTAGAATCTCATTTGCACTTATAAATTGTATTTTCTGGTTTAGAATACATTTTTGAGATGCCAAGTTGTGATGTAAGTAGAAAAACGTTACACTTTTCGCCCGATTGATGTGGAAAAGGTCACAGAACAGAACACCCTCTGGATTGTATGCTGTCGAGTAAGAGGTGGCCCAGAGTATTTCCTGCTTGTGGCAGTTTCCCAATTAGGCCAGCTGGTATAGGCTTCCCCATGACAGTGAGTCAGTTTCAAGGCTCTTGGAAAAGGTGTGTAATGGTTGTAGTACCGAAAGAGCTTTCAGACCTTTTTCTATATTGTGTAACGATTCCTGTTTGCAAGTCTTTCTTTATCTCGAATCATTAAACTTTAAGTCCTACCTTTCGGAGTACCAGTCTTAGTTATATGTCATAAGGGATTGACCCTTAAGTTGGCTTCTCTTTTCTCTTCCTCTTTTCACTCCACAGCCTTCTCAATTAAAGTGCCTTGGTGCTTAGGTCTCGCAGCCGAAACTGCGCAGAGCAGCAGGTCCATAGGGGAGTAGTCAATTAGATCCTGATAGCCTTAGAGAGAAGGTAATTTCGACTCTTATAAGTCCAAACTTTCAAACTCTGCAGTATTTTTGGATGTTTGACAAGTCTCTAATAGAGTTTGGCTTGAGGGATTCACCTAAAAATTTATGCTGATTCTCCTGGACAAACTTTGAAGTCTTTTCTCTATATTTTGACGTAGAGAATTTTCCTGTTTCAATACCTTTTTCCAATCCATGCAGCCAAGGTTCACTATTATAAAGCTAGGAGGACGCCCTAATCGGAGGGAGGACTTGAAAAAGACTCGAATGTGATGAAAAATTACATCAAATGTTTGATTGGAGGTGTCTGCCCATGATATAGACGATTATTTTAACAAAAAACAAGAAAGAAAGTCGGTCAAGCCCGACTATGACATACTCTGTACCAAGAAATTTTGTCTTTTGATCATAACTCGAAAACCGTTCATCCGATCTTCTTCATTCCTTTGGCGGATCGATAAGTTATTCTAATAACTAAATATGTCCAGAAGGAACAAGCCATCTATCTTCAAAACTGTGGGAGATATGACGTTTTTTCTAAATTGCGGGGGCGGGAGGGGGCGTGGCCAAAATTGAAAATAAACTTGATCTGCCTGCAGACATAAGAAGCATATGTCCCATACACGTCAAACCTCTATCTCTTACCATCTCTGAGATCTGAGACGGACAGACGGACATGGCTATATCGACTCGGCTGTTGATGCTGATCAAGAATATATATACTTTATGGGGTCGGAGATGCTTCCTTCTGGATGTTACATACTTTTGCACAAACTTATAATACTCTATGTACCTACGGTACAGAGTATAATTACTTTGATGAGTGTTTTTCGAAATGAAGATGTCTCGAAAATGACTCATACAAGTGCTTAAAATGTGTTCTAAAGAAATAAGACTCGAAAAGAGACCCGCATATTTACTCGAAACTGATTAAAAAAGCTTTTTCATGCAGATTCGCGGCTAGTATACCATCCCAGCAAACATCTTACGAAATTTTTGATCGCATTCGAGTCTTTTTCGAGCCCTCGATCTGATTGAAATAGACATAAATGCGCTCGTTTTCCGATCATAAATGATACTTTAGTCGGGAGAAAATGGCCGTTTTTAACCCGTTCTTCTGATCAGTTTCCAATCAGTTTCGAGTCATTTGAGAGTTCTTTTTTAGTCTTATTTCAGTAAATCACATTTTGAGCATACTTATGAGTCATTTTCGAGTCTCAATTAATCGCATATGATAGGCTTCTCTTTGGGATCACCAAAAGGAGTCGGAAAAGACTCATCAAGGTGATTTTTATAAAAATGATCTTTCAAATGTTGGGTGGGATTTTCTGACGACATAAGTTTCATTTATTATAACAAATCAAACGCATTTATTACTAAATTAATCCTTGGTCGAAAAAGACTCGAATGTAATCAAAAATTGTATAAAATGTTAGATAGGCGAGGGAGAGAAGAGAGACACATAAGACTTTGGGGTTGCAATTTGTTATACCAACAACAACTCATGTGGCCGATGCGTATAGGCTGTGGGCATCCCTGATCTATACCGTTTTTGCTTTACAGCTCAAATGGGTCCTGCCTGGCTTCTTGCAATCATATATCAGACTAAAGAAAAGACGCCTTATCCCAAGGGGATCGTTTGAGAAGCTCTCTCCTGGCTACTGGCACCAACAGCTGGTCAAGGTGACTGGCTGTACAAGCTTTATAACTTGATTATTAGATATTCCACACACATAGTAGGCACACTCAATAATAATTGGTGAAATTGTTATCTAAAAATATGACAAATTCAGTTTATAAGTAGCTGATTTCCAGAGATAACTTCAAATGAAGTGTGCTCTGGCTTGATAGCTCTGTTTTGAACGAAGGATTGCAAAACCAAGTTCAATTTTGTGCAATTTTTGACTTGACTTTTTGAGATTAGTTCGCAAGCTCTTTAGAAATGGTGTCTTACGACTTCAAACTAAGGTTTAAAGTAGGTCAGACTAGTCCCTCATGAACCGAATTTCCAAAGGCATTCTTCTTCCGTCTTTTATTTCAATTGACTCGACTGTTGGAAAGTACTTAGACAGCAAACCTAGGGGGCTGCAGCCAAGACGGGGGGTAACTTTTCAACCAAAGTCCAACATAGTTTATGCCAGCTTCAGGGCAATAGTCTGACATTGATGATTTGATTTACTTCGCTCAGTGTACACACCAACACACAAGGCGTTTTGGCTTCTCTGACAACAAACCAACTATGAATCGAGAAACTTTTGCCAACTTTACAGCGGGGCAAACTCGTAAATATGCATGTGCGTATCTACCCATACAAATGTTTGTATGTCTCCCTGTGAATGCTTTTACATTTTGTGATTATGCGACTACAACAATGTGGTTAATTATGGGAATCCAGACAGATGTAACATGTTTGATATGTTGGGCCAAAAGTTGTACAATTCACTCGCTAAAGCCAAAGTTGAGACCCGGCCGGAGATAACAATTCCAGGGAATTAATCAACTACAATAAGTACTTAGCCCAGACGAGACGTAATTATATAAAGAGTTGACACCGCTGAAAGCCAAAGGAAATTAATTAAGTTGTCCGATGTTGCTGCTGCTGCAACATTTTTCCTGCATTAACCACTCACTACTCCCGCCCAGACTAATGGCCCACTAATTATAATTGACATCTGCTCCTCTCCCCTTTCTCTCTGCTCTGAAGGTCTGAAGAAATTTCTCGCCCAATATCCATCAATATTTCTGGTCGACGGCGACTATGTACAGGTGAATGCCTATCAGCACAGCAATGCGGACGACGGCGGCGGCGGAGGCAAGAGGGATTATATACAAGAGGCTAAAGACTACTTCAAGAACAAGATGCTGCAGTATGGAGCCGCGGCGGAGGTACCAGTGCGCAGTTTGCTGGGCCATAGATCGCAGGCCTCGCCCCAAGTGAGGCACATATCGGGTGAGTTTTGATTAGGTAGATGGCATGGAGGCAGGGCTTGACTCAAACTATTGTAATCGCAGGACAACACATCAAGGAGTTTACGGACTTCCTGATGAAGCACACGGATACCTTCACGGTGGTCGATGACTATGTGATGCTGGTGGGCTGTGAGAGTATGACTGATCTGCCAGCACGCGATCGTCTGCACTTGCCGCAGTCCAACATCGACACCCGGGGCACTCAGCAGATGCTGGACTTTTTCGCCCAGTGCATTGAGATCAGGGGACCGCTGCTGGTGGACCAACTGTTCCATTTGCTGACCACCAACTTTCCGCAGGACCAATGGTTGCGCATGTTCAAGACGCCCGGGGATCTGAGCTCGTTTCTTAAGCTGTTTGGCGACTGTTTTCACATCCAGGCCAATCTAGTCACATTGCTGCAGAAGCCCAAGCTCAGTGATACGCACATACAGCAGGCCCAGGCCCACACAAGGGAGCAATTTAATACCCTCAACAACAATCAACAGAATCCCCGCCAGAAGGCAGAGGCTGGCCTGAGTGCGGTGCAGCAGCGTTTGCAGTCTCCCGCATTGCGTAGCAATGGCCATGCCGGCAGCAACAACAACAATAATAATGTCAGCCAGAACAACAACAACAGCAGCGGCAACAGCAACAGCATAGCCTCGCCCAACTTCAAGCTAAATGCGCCCGTTTCCAATGTCATGATGGGTGGTGGTGGTGGTGGTGGTGGTGGCGGCGGCGGCACAGGACCTGGACAGGGACAAGACTTTGCACAACCAAAATCGGAGCCAAACTCTGGATTTGACAGCTATGTGCCCATGTCGGAGCTTAAGCTGGAGAACCTTTGTGAGCATAACTTTCCCAGTGCGAATATTTGCTATGGACCCATAGGAGGACCCAGCACCAACTCGAACAATGGGCTGCCGGTGCAGCAGCCGCCCGCACCGAATCCCACAGAGCGAGTGAATGCCAATCAGACACTAAAGCAACGCATAAATACTCTGGTCATACGCACTCTGGCCGAGAATCAGGAGAAGGACAATAAAACGATGGCCGGTGGCTCGCCCCAGAGCAGTCCCCTGCATTCCAATGCCAATTCCAGTCCCCATCCGAATCCCCTCAATGCCAATCACTCACCTAGTCACAGTTACTTTGTTGGCGACACCTGGAAGATCAAAGTGCTGCAGAACACCACCGTTATAGCCAGTGTCAAGCAATCGGTCTTTGTCACCGACAACTTACTCAAGTATGCGGCCAAAAACGATGTCATTGTCATCTCGCTGGACTGCGAGGGCATCAATCTGGGCCAGAAGGGAGAGATCACGCTGATTGAGATTGGCACGGGCCGCGGTGAGGCCTTCCTCTTCGATGTGCTCTCCTGTCCGGCCATGGTCAGTGATGGCGGTCTCAAGACGGTGCTGGAGCACAAGCAAGTGATCAAAGTGATACACGATTGTCGCAACGATGCAGCCAACTTGTTTCTACAGTTTGGCATTCTGCTAAGCAATGTGTTTGACACACAGGCGGCTCACGCCATACTCCAGTATCAGGAGAACGGCAAACAGGTGTACAAGGCCAAGTATATATCGCTCAACTCACTGTGCGAGCAATACAATGCACCCTGCAATCCCATCAAGGATCAGCTGAAGCAGATCTACAGACGGGATCAGAAATTTTGGGCCAAACGTCCGCTAACGCGTGAAATGATGCTGTATGCGGCGGGAGATGTGCTGGTGCTGGTCCATGAACAGCTGTTTGGTAATCTGGCGAGACAGATTAAGCCGGAGAACAGGCTACTGTTCTCGGAGCTCTGCACAGAGCAGATCCTCATGAATATTAAGCCCAACGAGGTGAAGATACGCAAGAAGCAGCGCAAGGTGAGCACCGAGGTCTCAGATCTCAAGCAGAAGTTGGCCCAGACCAGTAAGAATATAGTGCTCTCCAATCGGGAGATACGGCTGCTGAGGTAAGTGAAGCAGCTGGGAAAAGGGCAGGAAAAGATTTGATTTGAATTGAAATGTATGCACAGATATATGGACTTGACGGAGGAGGAGAAGGAACGTCTGAAGGGCTACTACAAAGTGGCCAAGAAGCTGGAGAAAATGGAGTCGGCCGGCAGTCCCAACAAGTGAGTGGTTAAAATTGGAAGCCGAATGATTAATACATTTCCCAAACTTGCAGGGATCAAAGCGACTCCGAAGATGAAGCAGAGCCAAACGAGAACGATGCATTTCCTAGCCTGGACTCGGTGCCCTCGGATAATTCGCTTTCGGGAACCTTTTCGCCACGTTTCAGCTCTGAGCCACCCAGCTTAACTGAGTCCATGCAAATGTTGGAGGAAATCTTGCAGAATAAATCAATGGATCGCATAGCGCGCATCGATAAGCTAGAGGCCATACTGACCACAGCCACCTCACTGCCTTGCGATCAGGTGAGTTACCGGCCACTCCAGAATGTTACCGAATACATTGATGCCTTGCAGGTTATCACATCCAACTCCATGCAGGAGCAGCTGGGTTCGAGTATTGCCACCACCGAGAATCTGCAAATTATACGCGAGAAATCCAAAAAGTAAGTAGGCCGTTGTTCCACTTGTCTGCGAAAACCTTGACTAATCGTTGATGTTTACCGGCAGCCAGAAGAACTGCAATTGCCAGGGGGAACGCAGTGTCACACCCATTCTCAGAGCCACGGACAAGCGTCTGGTCAAACTGGTAGATGCCGAGTCGCAAACTCTGAGCACTGGCGATGTGGTCATCACCAAAATCTTTTTCCAAGACGAGCACGAGCGAGCCAAGGAAACGGTGATGCTGACCAACTCCGGCTCACCCAAAAAGGGCGTGGCCTCGTCATAAATCTATTTGAATAACCATTTTTAATGAACAATGATTCCTAACCAGCAAAGCGCAGACATATTATGTATTATTACTCTCCATTTTTATTATGGTTTAAAACAAAAGACGGGCAATAACTTTTATACCTAATTGAAAAGCAATATATTTTGTGCCTAAATGTTGAACATTGCAATAACAATATTATAAACAATACATTTATCATTTACTAATTGTTAACTATTTTTGACCTTTGTCTGAGAATTCGGCACTACCCCCCCCTCCCCTAACAACAACAGCAACAACAATCATTAACTTGGAAAGGAATTAAAAGCTGATCGAACGTGATGGACCAACGTGTATTAAACGGAATGGAAATTTGGCTTTCTGTTTACAATAATTACTTAAAATATATAACGCAAATTTTGTAGAGGTTTCTAAAATGCATACCTATCCTTGTCGCCATATCAAAAGCAAACTATGTATTTTAACAACAACAACAAAAGAAATCGTTTATTCAACTCAATTTTAGTTTAACCAAAACCAATCTTCTTAATTAATAACAAATTGTGTAGTCAGTAAATAAGTAAATGAAATTTAATTGTAAAGGAAAAACTATATTGAAATTGTACGATTATATTAAAACGTATATCTAATTCTAATAAAAATGTATATATATATAAAACAATTTCCTGATTAAACGATGTCAAAAAATGGACAGAACTGGCCTCGAAACGCAGGGGAATCAAAGTAAATTACAGGCTAAAACAAGTGATACATCGCAAAGGGCAATCTTTCACCAAGATTATGACTATTTAACCATTTCCTCTATCCGCAGATCGAGAACAGAGGTCACCAGATAGACGCCAGGTCAGCAGCATGTTTAATGGAGTATCCGTAAATCCTTCGAAGAATTGAATATAATGCACATGATTTTGTGGTTTTAGTTTTTAATCAACACCAAACATCAAGAGGCTTAAAACATTGATAATTTAGTATTCGATTAAGTTTAAAATATTTGTATAATAAAGTCACTAACTGTCAATATATTTACATAGTAGCTTAGTTTTACACGCAAACTTTTCCATTCATTAAACTAGAACCGGAAGGAAACTATTTATCAAAAAGGTAAAGAAGATAGGTAGCGCAGAGTACTTATGCATCTAGGATTAATATTTCAAAATTATTTGAATAAATTACTAAAGTTTTGTATATTATTTGTCAATGATGTAGGTTTTCAACCCTAGGTGCTCCTCCATTGCTTTAGTATATCTACGCTTTACACTTAATGGATTCGCAATGTTGTGAGCAAAGTACATAAAATTTCACAATATATATATCTTTTGCTATGTTAGACATTAAAAACGCGACGGAAACCAGTCTAAAAACCATTTTCTTATTATTTAAGTCTTAAGATTCGATATTGAAGCAAAATAGACATCAATTTTCTAGCGTTTATATTCCGATTTCGGAGAGATAGCCTTATATTTGCTTATATTGTATAGAAAATTTAGACCCAGATTTGATTTTGTTAATATTCACCTAAATCCTTTTGAAATTTTCACAATTGAATTGCCGACTCTCGTATGGATCAAGCCAATTAGTCTATGATTCTACGAGAACACTACACATATAACAGCCTTCCTGCGATTTGAGCTTTTGTAAATACATTTGACTTATGGATGAATCGATCTTTCACCTAATTAGTTGCACTGTACGTTCCATTCATGCAAAACGAAATGCGAGACAAAAAGCAACCCAAAGTGCTTAGAGTAGTCTAAGGTCTATTTGTTTTATATGTACTGTAAGTCTAATACAAATATATATACGCATATTCTGTATGTGTATATATGCAAAGGAATACATTTATGTATATATATTTGTTAAAATCACATCTTTGATTTCTCCATAGCTCGTTAGAGATATGTACAATTGGGTCTAACTCGCATTATTGGCATATGTAATATGTGTAAATATATGTACGCATGCATGTAGAACTTATCTATGAATTCGTTATTACGAAACCTGTTTCAAGACATTAAATCATTTGTTCTATATGTACACTTAAACGTTTATTAACTAGCCAAATAATACATGAATTTTGAGAACTACAGCGGTCGGCAATGGGAGCAGAAGTTCGGCCAAAGGGAAGCTCTCTGGCCTTGTTTTGTATATTTTTCCAGTTGGCCCGTTGTACCTTATCTGCTTCCATCAGCTCAACCCTGGTGTGTACCAAAAATTTCAGTCAGCAAATTTTTCATTTTGGACTGTTTATTTGTAAGTTTTACATTTTCCTATGATTTTGTTATTCAGCAAGTTTATCCATTACAGAACCGAGGGCTGGCGAAAACTTCCCAATTAAATTCTTATCAATAGAAACTGAGTCGCAAGCAGTAAACATTTATCAACTGTTATCTTGCTAAACAAAGTATTGATTCGTCTTGAAAAGGTTCACCAAAGTCAAGAGGAACCAAGTAATGAGTTTGTGCCAAAAAAAATGTTCAAAAATGGTCAGCATCTTTTGAATAAGCTTCAGGGTATCCAAATCGGTAGAACATCATGTCGAAAAGTATAACTGCTAGGCTATCTGTATGAAAAATTGAGCACTTTGTTGATTTCACATTCTTTCGTCTCGTAGTCCAACTCTGTGGCAGTGCTCCCCATTTTCGGCAATTCACGCCGAATGCTTGCCGAACTAATGCATCAGTGAGTGTCAGAGAGAGTCGGAAAGCGACAGATAGCCTCTCTTCTTGGGTAACCCTGCTCTGTAGTGTGCATGACACAACAATAAAGATATGGTGCTTGCAGTGTTTCGCGTAAAAGCTCAGTACTTAAAAAAAATTTAATTCTTTGTTGTATCAGGTATTATAGAACCGTTGCTCATTGACCCAATCGCTAAGCTGAGCTTTCAGCTGTCATTTCAAAGCGTTGCCACTTCCTGGCTTTTTATACAAACGATATACGTTTGCTATCGATTTTCGACTATCGATCTGCTTTTGCTTTGCAGCCCTGACTTGAACAGCTTTTTCAAGGAAGATTCGTAATTGAATATTAATAAATAGCTCTACATAAGTAACCGTTTTTGATTGATTTGTACAGTATAGTTAGGAATTTAGCCGATAACGAAAGCGCTTTGATGATTTAGGAAGAGTAATTGTTGGTGGGAAAGTTGTTGCGATGCAGATTTTTCCTCTACACCTTTAATTCAGGAAACAAAAGCAATTTGAAAAACTTCCTAAACCTTATTTCATCGGGTAAATCCAATGGAATACAGGTTTTGGCAGTGAAATTTTAAGTATTTTTAAACCAACAAATTGATATCAGTTTTCGCATTGGGAATGTTGTTTTTCGCCAGCCTGGTTCTGTCTTTTGCCTTAATATACCATAAAATACAACCTTAGTTAGTTCGTTTGCAAATCGTAAGAAACCTGCATTTCAATACTTTCGCCATAATATAGTATATATATATATATCTGCCATATAAATGCAACTTAGGTACCTATGCAAAATGTGTGAACGCATTTCGCGTGGCTTGGTTTCTTAAGTGACTAGCAACTTATTTAAGCTAATCTAAGGTGGATACAAATAGTTTGGAATGTAAGATTCAAATTTACAAGACACAACCTTAGGAAATAATCTATCAACCCAGGCAATGCATTTTCCATAGATCATAAATTCGGATTTTCTTTCGTGGCGTACGTACTTAAAGCGTAAGTAAACCATTGAGTAAAAGTCAGACATTGAATGCCCTTGATAAGTTTTTGATGTGATTCTCACATGACAGTCCTGTGCCGTTGTATTTTAAATAATACTATCAAAATATATGACTATTTATATATATGTTTCTATATATTATTCCTATGTCTTTGTAAGAAAAGCTCCGAGATTAAATTCACCTTTTTCTTGTGTGTGTGGCGTGTTCGTTGAAAGAAGGCATGCTAAAGGAAAACAAAGACTTTCGTAATTAAAATAAAAATGTATTTATTTCACTAAAATAATTAAACAAAACATAATACATATGTACAGTGAATATTGCTTGCACGAAAAAGGAAACAGATGAAACAAATAGGTAAATGAAAAGTTCTTTAGCTTTAGCTTAGTAAAAATCTAACCGTAGACACAGACTATTGTTTGGTTTTGTTTCGTTTTGGATTTGATTAAAATTTCACACTCATAAAACTGGACACTTAGATTTGTATTAACTCTATGTACATGTAAAGGGTGTATGACTCGAATTGCACGAAAATCTCAACTGCATTGGCCAATTAATTCTGTTCCTCTTCCTCGCCTGCATGTAACAAATGTGTGTGTGTGTGTGGGTGTGTGTGGGTGGGTGGGTATATGTATGTATGTTTGTATGCAATATGTATATCTTTTATTCACTTAATGAGATCAAGTCATATAGCGCATTATCTCGCGCAGAGCATAGAGTAACTCGGCCTGATTGCGGGCTTCCATTATCATTAGATTCACATGAACCTGCAAATAAATTAAGTTGGAATCAGTTGGCATGGCCTCACATTCTCATACTGGCATACCTTTTCACTGTCCTGCAGCTCGATCAGCACACTATCATAATCCTTGGTTGTAATACGCTCAGGAAAGCAACAGGCGGTCTTAATAAACATTTTCAATGGACGCACCAGCAGCTGAAATCAATTTGGGGAATTAATATACATATTTATATATACCAACAAAATCTGCTATCAATGGAGAGGCCACCCACCTGATTTACTTCGCCATAATCATAGTCGTCGTGACGTATGCCATAGATGCATTGTATATAATTCCAAATGGCACGTCGAAACTTGGAGGTATCCACATTCTTAATGCCGCCCATGGTGAAGTAGGTGAGATTGTAGGCAGCCCGAAATTTCTCATCCAAAAATGTGCCCACCTCGTTGTACAAACTGCAAGGAAAAAGGGTATTTTCTATAGTCTTTGAGACGCAAGTCATTTGAAACCAGCTTTTTTCAAATGAAACTAAATATGTTCCTTGTGTTCGAAGTGCATTGCTGAAAGGGTTTGGGGTTTAAAAGCAGACAAATATGGGCTATTCAGTGCCTTAAGCTTGAGCTTCCTCGAAAACAGACGAAACAAGCAGAGCAACCTTTAAGAATCATCACCAGGTCATGATGCAATAACATTAGGTACAAGCTGGCGTACTGTACAGCTTCGATATACTCAGTCGATCTTGGGACAGATATCGTTCATACGATCTTCACCATTTCGTTGGCGAATCAATAAATACTGCTGATTGCTAAAAAGTTATGAACCATCTATCTATAAAACAGTGGAAGATTTTAAGTTTTTAATACAAAGAAGACTTAACAAAGACTTCAAAAGACAATTTTTTAATACATAAACTATAGATATTCCATAAATGTGGTCAAACTTTAGTTTTTAAGTATTTTCTTGTTGATTCAAACTATTTATCGCCCTTAAAACACTTATTTTTAAATTAAGTGCACAAAATGAATCGAGATACGCATATCGATATCGAAAATAATCTATCGACTTACAATTGCAGCTGTAGTCAAGGCATACTTAATTCACACACATAAGCATTTGTGAGAGAGGAAGTGCAAGTATGCCTTGGGTAGCTACAACAACAAAGCCACGATTCTCACAGTGTGCACCCTCTGCAAAGTACTTAAAACGTGCAGTGTTTCGCGTACTCTTGAAGCGTGCAGTTCTCGCGGGTGTCAGTTTTTTGTTCACACACACATACGCGCATACATAATTTGCGTGCTGTAAGCTGTTCGCTCTCCCACTCTCTCTCGCGGACTTGGCAAAAGCTTGGCTGCTGTTGCTGATCGAATCGAATGTCGAATATACCAAACGATTTTTAATAGAACTCTATGGAAAAACATAAGACCAGCCACCGAATCTTCCCACCAAACTTACCCATCGACCAGCGAGAAGCCATGATCGTCCCAAGAGTAATCCTGTATGCGAAATGTATTGATATTCTCAGCGCCACGTCTGGCAAAGTCCTGATACGTAAAGCTGGCATCATCCACATAGTGTGAGATAATTGGAGGCAGCGCCATGGATGTCTCGGGCGTCACTGCAGCCAACTCGGCTGTTTGCATTTCGACATTCTTGAAGCGATTGCTCAGTTCGGCCTCACTGCACTCGTCCTGCTTCTGCGACAGTACCTTCATGCGTTCCATGAGTGCCTCCACACAGATGCCATGCTGCTGGGGCTGCTGCTGGGCAGTGGCTAATTACACATAATTTGATAAGAACAACAAATCAAACCAGTCAAGGTACCAATTACTTACCCAGATAGCCGTTAAGAGCAGCTGCCTCGGCTCCAGGAGCAACAGCAGCAGCAACGGTAGCAGTTCCAGGTACAACTGGAGTCACAATGCTGCTCTTGTTCAGCGATATCTCTCCAAGAACCGTTTTCTGTAGATGTATGGGACTTGTGGTGGTCTGGCGTGGGGACACTTCCAATGAATCGGCTGATGCTGCTCCTTCTGCTGCCGCTGTTGTCGAGGCTGGCGCGCTCTTCAATTTGGGACTAGACAAACCATCCAGCTTCTGGGTCAGGCCGCAGGAGAAAACAAATGAAGACAGCGAATGGAAATGCGAGAGCAGCACCATGGCATGCACCACCTCCGACAGTGACCAGCTATTCTTGCCCTTGGTCAGGCGCTGTGGAATAGACGACAAGTTGTCAGCATTTGGAGCTCATTAAAGATTCAGCGTTTGGTAAGTGCTTACCTCGATATGCTCCTTGCGCAACAGCCAGGGACGATGTGCTAATATTTTATTTATATCATATATGGCACGTAATTTGGTGGGTATAAAGTCCAGGCCGTTCAACCAGTCGCTGCTGCCGCCCTGATTAATGAACTCCTTCTCGTAGCGTTTCACCAGATAGGGACACTGATGGCGTGCGGCTGCCTGTGTGGATAGAGGTAGGGTAGAGGCGGGAGGGGGTCAGAATCAGGTAAAATTTTCTAGTTATTACGCAACTTGTTTGTTTAACCTTGGAACAGGTACACTCAGGAAAAAAGATCAAGAAAACTACAAATGCTCTTTTCGTACTCGAACCGGTAGTATAGAATGCCTCAAGCTGGTTTTTCGCAGTGTATTTATTTATACTCAATTCAATCTAAAAGCTGACCCACAATCCCAATGATCCCTCGCGCACCCTGGGAGAGCATCAACACCTGAAAATGTGCTAAAAATATATCGAATTGTGGTCGAGTGCGTGTGTGTGAGTGTGACAGTGTGTGTGTTTATCTATGTGCGTGTGTGACCCAAAACGACAAAATATTCAAAGCGTAGGCCCATTGTTTTGATATTTTTTTCACTCTTTGTCATTGTTGGTTGGCGTTGTTTTCGATTGTTGTTGCTGCCGTTGTTTTTTTTTATTTTTTTTTTTTTTTTTATTTATTTATTAATAGTCGACAAACAAAGGCTGTCAACAAATTTAAAAGCACGTTATAAAAAGGCTTATTTACTAAGGAGGCATAAAAAGAAAGCCTAACAAAATTACAAAATAAACTAATAACGACTCCGACTCGGTGGGGGATTTTTATTTGCCGGTCCGGCCAGCTATGCCCCGATTCACAGCCTGTTGTGGTCAGAGTCGATATTAGAGCTAACAAAACCATTTAACA